>JAUMTR010000017.1:20037956-20059411 GCA_032270685.1 Microctenopoma stevenorrisi
CGAGGCAGATGGCCGCCCACCCTGAGTCTGGTTCTGCTGGAGGTTTCTTCCTCCTAAAGGGAGTTTTTCCTCTCCACGGTTGCTCAAGTGGGGCTGTTGGGTTTTCTCTGCATATATTGATATAATGTGTGACGTCTTAAACCTTACACTGTAAAGTGCCTTGAGATAACCTTTGGTGTAAAATGGCGCTATATAAATAAAATTGAATTGAATTGAATTGAATATTGTAATATTATAAATAAATCTACCTCAGTCTAAGTGCTCCCAGTTTCTGAATGGTTTATACCAACACGTGAGGAACATGAAAGTGAGGTTGCTGAACGTAAAGTGTGAAGAATTGTTATGAACTGCCTGCTTTAGATACCCAGATACTGCTAAGGGCTTCTTGTACCCATTCTACCACCTGTGGTTCAGGAAGTAGAATGGTCATCCACTCATCGCAGGATTGGCAGTTTGATCGCTGGCTTCTGCTGTATTCAGTCATTTTCCTCTCCAGAGGAGAGAGTTAGAGTAATTATTCTAGTTGATATCAAACAATATAGAAACTGAAATTAAGCTAATTGTGACTCACGGGCGTTTCTTGGTGTAGATGTGTCCAAACAAGAAGACGTAGCAGTGAAGGCTACATGTGTTGTTATAATCGGATAAATCAAGATGAAAACCGAAAGAATTTTCAATTCAATTTAACTTTATTTATTTAGCGTCAAATCAAAACTCAAGTAATTTCAATGCGCTTTACAGTGTGAGGTTTAAGGTCAGGAACAGCACCAGGATGCAAAGACAATGGGTTGTAGGAAGGAATTGGTGTGTATAGCGAGCACGGAAATTTTTTTGCTGAACCTAAATATGTTCTATGACTTTTATTATCTCATGTACAGAAGTTTCCTTCCCTCTATCTCTGCGTGATCCTTACCCTTTAGTTTATTTTGCCTTTAGGGTGTCTACTTACTTTTTTATTCTTCTATATATTTTAATAACAGTCTAAATGAGTCTATGAGTTTATGGCATCTAGCAGCCGGGGTTGTGTTCATACAATCATACTGGCAAATACGGGGTTAGGGTTAGCAAATAAAAATATATTAGTACATTTAATAATATTATGTCAGCATACAGGAAGAAAGACGCAGAAACAGCTGCAAATGTGTCTGAACACCAGGGGTACAAGCATTCTGCATATTGTACTGTGTATGATTGTGCACGTGACAAATAAAATCTGAATCTGAGCAAAGCAGGTTCAGTGAGGCAGGAGGGCAGAGCTGAGGTGGAGGTTACACCACCAACACCACCTTTTCTTTCACTTTAGGCAGAGGGGGGCAAACTTTGAGGAGGACCAGAGTTGGTTATATGAAGACTCCCAGACAGTTTCTTTCACAGTTACCAGTCAAATGTTTGGACACACATCGGACACACACCATGTTTTTCATGAAAATATAGACGTCGTCAGTTATATTACCATCATTGCCCATGGTTTTCTAATGATTAGGTAAATGGTGCATTAGCAAACATGCTGTTGAAAAACAATGATAGTTACATTCACATACAATTAATTTGGGTTGAAAAGTAAATAAAGTGCTTGTCCTCTACACTTTTCTTCAAACATCCAATTTTTTTTCTTGTGGGGATTCATACTAATTTAATAATTGAAACTGGAACTATTGGTCCAGGGATTTTCTTATTTTTTCTATCTGTTGTGTGTCAACCTGGATAATTGTTTCAGATCAATGCTTGAACTGTGAAAGTCTTTCTCCTTTCCACTTCTATACCTTCGTCCTCATAACACTGCATTAAAGCGGGCCTTCTGGACGCAGTCTGCCTCTTATTCACAGCGCCCAGCAGACGTTTTGTGTCCCATCTCCTCTGCAATTGAATTCTACTAATATCATTTGGCAGCTGTCTGTGAAGTGATAATATTTGTTTTCTGTTAGGATGTCTGCGGTTTCTTGGTGATGGTTATAGAGGGGTATCTGTGGTTACATGTATCCGCTGAAGATGTTTGACTGATGCAGAAGTTTGTCTGGCTGCAGGGCAGAGCATCTCACAGAGATTTGTTTGCATCATGGCTCCTCTGGCGCGATGTCTTGTTGCTTTATTTTCTGTGGGAATTTGTCACTGTTATTCACAGGCAGCTTTATGATGTAATGCAGCATCACATGAAATCATGCTGTGTGGAGTGGGGGAGAGAGGACAAAAACCAAACGTACTTAAGCGCATATGGCTGCAGTTGTAAAAAAACAACAACTGGGAGAAAGCTTTCATGTGAGTGGAGCTGGTAACCTTGAGCAGAACTTTAGAAGAAGTGGACAAACTGAGCCCTCGAGAGGGCTGTGCTGTCGACGTGAGAAATGTAATAAAACAAGAACAATGCCACCACAGCTCCTGCATCCCACCAACCCCGAGAAGGGAATTTTAACAGGTTCGGTTTGATATTAGCTTTTTAACATTTATTTTTAAAAAATGCCTGCAAAAGAAGATTCATCACAGGCCAACAGAGCTTTTTATTATAGGTAACTATTAATGGTCAATTTCGCATCTGCTGTAGCTCTAAATGACCCAGAGGCAGTGCTACTGTGATGAGGGGGCTGGGCAAGAACTGGATGCAGCTTAATTTAACTGCATATGCATTTCACACCAGTAAAATATCGTGATTTACAGTTATGGTTCCATTTCAATTGCCCAAACCGCTGTGTAAATCTCTGTGTTGTGAAAGCAACCGCTTGAAAACATTGTAAAAATCAGTGCACTGTTAAAATCAATGCCGTCCTGCATACAGAGGCTAGTTTATTCTCTGCAGGCAGTGACAAAAGGTAATAACAGAAATTTGAAGGATTGAAAAACCATTAGAGCATCAGAAATGCATCAAGATAACTGACAATGATATTACTCATCATGATGGTGAGACATACAATGGTATAGCAAGAAAATCTGTATCACAGTATCTCAGTGTAGCAGACGCATTTCCCTCTTCTCTTTTTACAGTACACAAGTAGGTGGAACACAATAAATGCTCCACATTTTTAAGAGCTCAGTGAATTTGGTTTTGAACAGACTCTCTGTGCTACGAGGCATCCACCCATGTATCAGCATCAGAGAAGAAGACCAGGGATCTGCAGTGAAAGTGCGGGGGCAACAGAGCAAACACACAGCAGGTCATACTGAGCTGTGTTATTGGCCCTGAGGGACACAACGGTACAAAGAGAAGGGTTAAACAGTATTGAAATGTTTGGATCCATTCATTGCTGTCCAGGCCTCTGACACTGACTTATGGTGACACCCTCCAGCCCGTTTCGCTTAGACAGTTAAATGACAAATGGTCGTGCCTGTCAGCCAACATCTGTTATTCATCTGCAGCCTGGACTGGCACTGCCAGGCCAGCAGGCTTCATGGCACTGGCAGCCACCTTTAAAGCCGACCCCATACAGCTCAGTCGCACAATTACAGCCAATCAGCAGCCAAACACTGTTATCTGAGATCCTTCAACTGCGAGCACATCCAGTGCTTAATGTCTCAGAGTGGCTGCACTCTCTAGGAGGAGTTAATAGTTGAAGTTAAATCAATTGGACTGAACAATAGGAGGCACATCTAAAACATGAAAAGAAAATAATTACATGTCTAGAAAGTGAAAAGTAAAAACGAGTAAGATTTAAACAGATGGAATATAAATACATACAACTCCCATTTCATTTCAGCATTATATTGTATGGATTTTACATAATGTTAGGCTAAATTATAAAGTAAAGTGTTCCATCTGGCCTGTGAGACCCTGATGAGTTGCCCTAATTACTCAAATGCTCGAATGAGTTGCCTAATGCAGCTTCGCCCAGAATATAAATGCATGGGAAATGATTGCACCATTACGGCGGTGTTAAAAATACCAGCAGTGCAACTGCAAGTAAGAAGAGGGAAGAGAGCAAGAATGTGAAATTATACAGTATAATGAAGGATAAATCATAGCAGTTGAAATTACTGAGATAAATTTGCAAATTAGCAATGAGTGCAGAATATGTACACATGAGATTAAACTGAATAATGCCAGCACACTGTTTGATGTGATGTTCAGTTTTCTCCTCAGGAAAAGAGAAAATTACTAATCTTAAATAGCAGAACAAATTCTACATTGTGCTTTTCTCTCCACTGGATGACACAGCTAATATCTATCCTCTGTCGGTAGAATTAGATGTTAAGTCAAGGTTAAATGACCAAGTGTGTGCACTGTATTGTGTTTGGATGCTCTGTGATGCACCGTTTCTTCAATGATTATGGATAGTAGGAGAGCAGTGGCAGTGTTTAGGAGCTGTTATCTGCAGCCTCTGTTCATTTATGATGGTTTTATAATGCTCGCTCCTTCATGGATCACACTCTCTCAGGCACAATACTGCACAATGCTGCACACTTTATTATACACAACAGCAGGGGTTAAACACACAGTACACTCTGCTGTCCTTGAAGTAAGGAGCCAGAGTAAGGAGCAGTGTATCCTGTGACTCCAGAGAGCATATGGAAAACATCCAACAAGATGTCGGTTCTACTTGAAGCGGTATTAGGCACAATTAGGTCTGTAAAATATAAGAATGTCCGATCTACACGAGGTAAACAGGAACCTATCTGGTTCTTAAACTGGTCTCATAGAACCTGACGCTTTCCAACAACTACAAGACAAAACCAACATTTACTTGTTGACTACAGAGATTCTCCAAAAAATATTTATCATGATTTCTTTCCTTTGTCATGATTTATAGAACCAGGCTTGAAAAAAGACAAATGCATCATTTTCAGAACTACACCGTACATTGTTGGCAGCAGCATCGGCAGTAAGCAAAGCAGCTAAAATGTCCTTCTCCCCATCTCAGTTCAGTTCACTTCAGTTCAGTTCTTGCTTAAGGATGCCAAGCTCTTTTCAAGCTAGAGAGGATATGTAATTCCTCCAGTGGGTTGTGCGTCTATTCCCTGCCCTTCTCCTTGTTGGACGTGGCTGGAATACCTACAAGGGCATTTTGGAGGCTCCTAATCAGACCACTACTTTTCATCAAAACCACTTCTTCTGGTTGCATTCACAAGATCAGTTCGATTCACTGTTTCTTTATAGGGTTAATGGGCCTTAGACCTCTGGCTGTCAAGTAAGCACGCATGTAAATGAAATTACATATACATGTAAATACATGTGCCTAAATGTAATTATCATTTCTTCTGTGCCCAGATATGAAATTACAAACACATTAATGTTGGGAGGAGCTTTCTTCTTGTAGGTGAAATTACTTGTAGTTGGTACTCTGCAGTTGCAGTAGTTATAATTTGGCACTTGGCTAAATGTTAAACATGAGTAATTTACCAGCTCATGACACATCCGCTGGGCTGTTGGAGACACACTGTAGCTCCTACGCCCATCTCTTGACATAGAATATGAGATGCACGCAAACTGCCACACCTTGACCCTGGAAACTCATCAGCACAGGCCAATAGGCTGATGATGTTTTCATAAACATATCACACACCTACTGAAATGCTCAAACAATGCAAAAGGAAAATTCACACAAGTTTAAACAGTAAAATAGAACAAGTGTAAATAAAAAGACTTCTGATGAGGACTTTTATGATGAAGACCATATATCTTTCTGCCATTTGTCCAGCGCCGTTCTGGACACCGATAGGAAATCTCCTTCATTTCAAAGAGTGATTCTGGTAGTGGCAAAAGGTGAGTGAAAAAAAGGGAAATAAAAACAAACAAAACCCATGATGCTTTCAAAGCATTTCAAAGGTGTTGGAGGGGTCACAGTCACAAAGCCTTGAAAATAGAATCCAGAGAGAAAGTCGGAGCCTTTTTCTTGGAGCAGTGAGGGCCAGGTGTGAGAAAGCAGAATATTTGGCTTCCTTTTTTTCTTCAGCGCTGGGTTTTATGTCTCAGTCTGTGTGTGTGTGTGTGCTACAGTTTTTCACCTTGTTGGCTCATTAATGATGTGGTAAAAGACAAGTATGAAACCGGTTAGATGAACTCCTTGTTGCAGCTGGATGGGAGGCTCGCATTAATCTTTGTGTGTGCCTCATGATGGAAACATTAGTTTCTCATCTGTTAAAACACAGCTGCGGCGGGTTCAAATAGTAAATAATAGAAGGAGCTTGTGCAATGATCTGTACACCTATCACCTCATGTTTGTTTATGAGTCCTCACAATATCTCTGAAGCAACTCATCTCATCGTCATTGTGAGATTGCTAGGCAACCAAGGACTGCAGGAAGTCATAAAGCCGAGCTAATAAACAGCGCCTATGGCATATGACCACCTGTAATTTGTACACTTTATAGACTGTATTTTATACAGATTAACGGGCTAAACTAATGATATATAATGCACTGCGAGCTTCAGAGTAGCAGCAGTAGCGGTTGAGGTAGAAAGTAGCAGAAATAGCGGCAGTGATGCATTTATTACAGACCCACAGAAGCAGTGGCTGCTGTATTTTCAGTAAAGTAGAAGTCGTCCGGTTGTGTCTAACGTTTAAAAGTCAGTGTTAAAAGTAGGATTGGATTCAGCAGTATTAATGCCGTAGCATTAGGAAAACCACAGAACACAGATTGCATTAATAAGTAGAACAATATTATAAGTGAACAGTGAAGGTTTGAAAACATGTGTGTCTGGTACAACACGCTTCTAAACTGGGACAAACATAATGGCTCAGTATTTATCATTTTATTTAACCTAATTCTGAACCTGTATTGCCTTTATTTAACCTTGTTCAACAATTGAGTAAGCCTGTTGAGATTAAAGCTGTTTTCCAGGGAGACCCGGCAGAAAAAGCAGCAGCATGACTAGCATATAGATGCACACAGGCAAAAGGCCATTAGCAGAAGCAGGAGTCTGTATGTTTAGAGAATGACTAGACTCTTAACACATCCACAGACTTTCACAGATATTCTTTTAGTCTCCACTTTCTGATTTCTTATCGAATATTATGCTTTTTGAAGTGAATGCATTCCATGCAGGGTGACACGGTGGTGATGTGGTTAGCACTGTCCCCTCACAGTAAGAGGGACCTGGGCACTCTGGCTTCCTCCCACCATCCTTTGACATGCAGTAAGGTAACTACTGACTCTTAATTGCCCAATGACGTGAGTGTGAACTGTAATATGTTATGTGTCAGGTCTCCAATACACCCTGCCTTTCGCCCAGACACAGCCGGGATGGGCTCCAGCACTACTGCAGACCGTGAGAGGGCAAAGGTTTAGGATGAATAAATTCGATTCATTTCAAAATTAAAATGAAGTAAAATATGAGTGGAAAGAGCCGTTAGAGGACATCTGAATAGTATAAATAGATGTACCTGTCTTTCTGTTGGTCAGAAATGAAATGTTCTGCGCGTGCGTGCGTGTGTGGGATGTGATTTCTGACTCTGGTGATGTGTCTGGCTTTCATACACAAATAAGAAATGAATTCAGGAGTCAGAGCTTTAATATTAATCAGCCTTGCCTCTCCTGCTCTCTGACCTTCCAGTCCAGTGGATGGACTCGTGAATCCTAGCGGAGACTTCACACCTACTTCTTTCATTAGAACTTAAAACCTAGATTCACATCAGAACCATTTGATCCACCGCTGGTATGATGGAAGTTATCCTTTTTATCTCAGCAAGAAAGCAGGATACTTCTTTAAAGATGTTTATAGAAGGTATCACATACTTGAAAACTCCTTCCAGTGTGGCGTGGCAGTATTCAGATAAACACCCTCAGGGATACCAATCTGTCTGCAACAAAACAGGTTTCTGCTAGAACATACCTCGCCCACCCAGAGATGTTGTAGTTTTCATGTGTGGGTCTACATAGATGCTTTTACCCTGTTGATGGTACGGCCCTGACAGAAACCAGGGGATATGTATTTTAAGTAAAAAAAAGTGTCCACAAAATACCTGATTGTCTTCAAAAAGAACACAACAAGACTTCTCTTTAACCGTTAAACTGCGTTATACATCACACACACTGTGTCTCTCACTTTAGCTTGGTCAGACAGTTTCCTGACACATTGGTCGCCAGCTGAATATAAGCACTTTATAAGATTTTGATATGAGCGATATAAGTGAAAGCTAAATGTAAAATACACACAGGCTTTGGCTGTTCAATCAGTTGTGAAGATGTTGAGACACACACACACTTATTTTCCCACAGGACCATCCCATGATGCTGAATCCTTGTCTGCTTAAAGCCAGGTCTGACACACCTTCTGACAAAAATGATTTAACAGTGCTTCATATTCAGAGCCTTGGGCTTTCTGTCTCGACTCCTGTTAAACAAAGCCTCCGCGTCAGGAGAGTTAGTCTGAAAGTCACTTCGCACAAGGGATGAACTCATCTAACCCGAATTCATTCACCTTTAGCTTTTGCAAAACACGCCTTTCCAGCTTCTTAGTTTCACACAAGTCTTTACATCAAATATTTAAAGCATGAATCCAGTGAACTTCAAACAAGCTCCTTGTGCTTACATGAAGCGTCTGAACGGAAGCAGCTGGTAGAACAGGTAGCAGGTACACACCTTTATCAGAAGCATGGTAACAGTGTTTTGATGGATCCGTCAGGGTCAACTTTTAAAGTTGAACACAAATATAAATTGTTTGCGGTATACAAACATAATATTACTGCATTACCTCACATAATTCAAAGGAGGAACATCTGTTTGCTGTCTTATCCTGTCTGAGTTTTATGGCTCAGGTGGAAACAAAGGACCAGGCTGTCACAACACAAACGTCTATGACTCCTGGAATTGAAGTGACAACACGTCACGTTGAAGCATATTCAAGATTTTTAAGTGAAAAACTGTATTAATACCAGAGGGAAAGTATTTGCTTGCGTATTACAAAAATTAAACAGTGTTGTTTGATGTTTATGCAAACATGTCCACATACACACACACAGGTTTTCACGTGCATAATGGTGACTCCTGTACGTCTGTCATATCACTCTATATTGCTAAAGCAGGGAATTCCTAATCTCAATGTTTTTGTTTACTTATGATGTATTTATACTAAAAACGAGTAATGAAATTATCAATATAGCATCCGCAGGACAAGAATTGCTTCATTTCAATTTTTCATTTCACCTCTCTCCTCCTTCAGATCTAGTAATAAATGATTCTGCCCCCCCCTGCAGGTAATTTTGATCCGTAATACAGAGAGTCTATGTCGGTCCCTTTTTTTTACTTGAACCACTGGCAGAAAACCCATTAAAAGCACCACTTAACATTGGTGGAGTGTGGCGCTGTGACACCAGGTGTGACCTAAAAAAAGGCAGACTGCATAATTAGACACGGCAGATTCAGGTCAGAGGGGGCATCAGTCTCAGTTTCACTCTCCTACAAATTAGCGTCAGAGCCGATATATTCAAATAATGAATCCTTTCTCCCTCACAAAGTTAAAAGGAATGAGCTAGAGAAGACCAGAAGAGAAAGTGGGGGAGAATCAGAGTGTTACAAAGCGCCCGGAAATCAGACAGTGCTCGCCGACAGACATAACATGGCTGTTTTCTGAATATCAAGTGAAGGCTTTCTGCCTCTGATGAATACATATGGTTGGGAAGAAATGATGTGTCCCTCCATTCCTGACTGCAATGATGATGCTCAGTGAATGTGAAAGAGAAGCAGATGGTAGCCCACACATAGACAGGCCGCTACTGTCGTTATTTCATATGATGGAGTGGGACAAAGATGAATCCGTCCTCTCTATAACTTCACTAAATCATCCTTTCACAAGCAGGTACTATTCCAAAATACAGGACGGAGGTTTCAGCTGTAATTGACACCTGTTTATTTGTTTCGCTGTGTTATTTTATGATGTAAGTGTCATGACATTGTTATAAATGTTATAATATAAAACAATATGGCGTTGTTTTTGAAATATACGCAGCTGACTCATATTAATAAAATAAATGACATCATTAAAGAATATATTTAACAGATTAACTTGCTATAGAGAAAGGTAGGGAAAGAATGGGGGGGGGGCTTCAAGGAGTGACTTGGGATGCAGCTCCAAGCAAAACATCAGTAATGTTCGGTAGGAAAAGATTTATAAGTTGGCAGACATGATTAAGTTATCTGAATGTTGCTGCCACTACCTTTCCTATTACTTACTGTTTGAATCAAAGTTCAGAGTCTTTGATGTTACCTCTTGCTGCCAGTGTACGATTACCAAATGCTGCTACCCGTGGCTGTGTGAGTCAGATTAAGTCATCTCTACCTCCATCTGTGTCGACCTGGTGGATCCATGGCTGCCAGGCTGACCTGTGTCAGGAATCCGTTGGTCACTGTGGTCCTTATCCGAGAAGAAATGCGGCGTCGTAGGCTCTGCTGGCGTAGTTCCAGGCCATCAGCGAGGAGATTGGAGAGGCCTTCCTGTATCACCTCAGAAACACCAGTGCATGCATTCAGCTCTGCCTGAAAGACCAGTGGAGTATGTCAGAGGGATGGACTGTGCCTCCAGGCCTGTGAGATGTAAAATTCAAGAGATGCAGGCAGTTTGGTGGCTTAGCCGAGTTTAATCTTTCTGCTCAGTGCCCCTTGTTGAGCCGTGCATTTTTATTAAGTCCCACTGACAAGGAGCGGAGAACCACAGCATGCATATTCACAGCCAGAGACGCTTCTCTCTGTCCTGTGCTACATTTAATTGTTACCGTGCTCATCGAACCACCGCAGCCCTGATTCCCTGCCCTGTGCATTCACATAGCTTTACAGCAAAGCCGGCCTGCTGACAGGCTAAACCGTGCTACTCAGAAAACGCTTGTACCCAGGTATGACTCTGTCACCTGCATGTTTAGAGGGATTGTGTCGGGGAAAGTGTAGATAAACAGCAGGGTTGAAGGGGGC
The DNA here is from genome assembly GCA_032270685.1 of Microctenopoma stevenorrisi. Classification (NCBI taxonomy): domain Eukaryota; kingdom Metazoa; phylum Chordata; class Actinopteri; order Anabantiformes; family Anabantidae; genus Microctenopoma; species Microctenopoma stevenorrisi. The sequence continues at coordinate 20,048,786 of JAUMTR010000017.1, forward strand.
ATGCAGCACAAAGAGACTCACCAGCTGACTAGAATAGTGTGTGTGTGTGTGTGCGCATGCACATTGCAGCTGACTAGGATGTGGAGGGAGCAGATGCTGTTCCAAAGGGACTCTGAACAGCATACAAAACAGCTGCCTCCAGTGACAGATCACCTGTGATCCCAGAGAGATACAGGAGCCGCTCAGCCCCAGTTTGAGATGTCACAGGAGCTGACTTTTTCACTGATAGATTTTTTTTCTTTACAAAGAGATGAAAGACTGAGCATGACCCATGGCTTAAAATATCCCTCTGACAGTATGTACAGCTTTATGATGAATTGAAAGAATTGTGGCAGAAGAAAATCAGGTTTCGCCTGTCTCTCCCATTTCATGCACATAAAGTTTTAATGCTTTGATCTATTTGTTCCATTTATATAGGTAGTGTTTGCTAAGATCATCGGGATTACTGTTACTACAGCTTACTAACCTGCCTCACCTAATTACTTACTAGTTACTCTGGCATTTGCATTCTTAGACATTTACCACTCAAAATGAATAGTAATTATTTAAAAAGTAGGTTGTTTGAGATGTAGATTTATGATGATTTATTTATGGATGGATCGATGAACATTTGAACATACTAAAAATAGCTGATTCTGTTTTTTTAGACCACCCTGTAGTTTCTGTAAATGCTAATCCAAACCTTTACAGACCTTGTGGGCTAGTTGTGGTTGCTTAGTTACGATTGCTATTTGGGGGAGGGGTTTCGCTAATTGGCTTCGCTGATCAGTATAGTGTGTTTAATTACAGGTAATAAAGAACTACATGTCATGTTTTTTGCAGGTGCAACAGTGTGATGAGGCAGAGATGCCCCCCTGTCGCTGTCTTGAAGGTTATCCACCAAGGGAAGTGTCACAGCCAATCATATCCACACCATGCTCTCAGCATAGGTGACAGATGATTACAGTTCCTTACAAAGACACCTCCCCGTCCTGTGAACGTTACCTAATTAGGTAAAAACAAATTCAGCACTGAGGTCTGTGCACTGAGCAGGGGAAAAACAAGCTGAAGCATTATGGCTTTGCTTTCTGTTATTTCTTCCCCTTTCATCCACCGTGTCTGCTTCTCTTTGTTTCTGTTAAGCTCATCTGAGTTGGTTTTGTACCCAACAAAACATGACCAGTGTGTGTGAGGGAGCGAGCGCCTGCCATATTGAGTATACATACAGTACACTGAGTATACACTCGCTCGATGTGAGATCTTGAAGACATGAATTCAGCAGGCTGTTCCACAGGGATCGCCGTCCGTTTTGGCTCAGTTGCATGACACTGCTTCTGCACTCGAGCTGCAAACCTCCTCTACTGACGTGAAATTACTCACTTTTCTGAAGCATCTTTATCCTGCAAGCTATGAGTTTAACTTGAAAAGAGAGTAGACTGCCAACAAAGATTATGGTTTTAAACTCAGCTCTATTGGTATCGTTTCACATTGACCTATGTGTGTGTTGCCCCAAAAATCCAGCTGTAGTGAAAATAGATTCTCAGTGTGTACACAGAGAGAAGAACAAAGAGACAGGCTCTGCAGGGGGAAGCAGCGGCTGTGCAGCTTATTGAATTGAAGTGAAGCACACATTCAACAACAGCACCGGGCCCTAGAGCTGATCAAACCACTCACGTTATTGATCAATGCGCCACATCAAATCTCTTCAAAGCAGATTGCTTACAATCAAGATTTATCACAAGGTATCCAATAATATTAGCTCCACAAGGAAGCTATCACAGGCCTTGTTGTGTGGACTAGCCAAGTTTTAAGTTTATTACAACCTGCACACAAGCGGGTAAAACGACTGCAGCTGAGCCACAGGGTCTGGGTGAAAGCAGCGCTCATCTGTAGCACAACCAAGGAGAGAGACATTTTTAGAGAGCACTGCATACAATATATGGCAGATTCTCCAAGCGTGTATTTAGGCCAGGCATTCAGCAGAGTGACACGCATGAGATGAGAGGAAGGAATAAACAAAAGGAAGGTTGAGCGTAGCGCTGCTGGTGATGTCTGCAGGCAGAGCTCTTGAGATGAGTATGAATGCCAGCTTCGTTATGTTAACAGGCTACGTGGAGAGACACCTTGCAGCACGCACAGAGCTGTTCACCACGTCAGTCCATCTAAATGTACCAAGATTGTGTTTCCATACTAAAAGGTGGCCGTTTCCTCCACCCACACACATGCCAGAGCTTTCTTGAGCTTGACAGCTTGAGGCTGAATCTGTGGAAAGATGGCACTGTTCCTGTTTGGGCTGTAGTTTGGACAGCTGCCCCGACAGACACTCTGCAGCCCATGCAGGTTTTGAACAGGAAGCGGGCCAAGCAACGCACAAGCTTCCTGATAGGCCTGTCTGACAAAATTCTCCACATATGGACGTCTGTCCTGATATTTAGCATATTTATTGTTTAGTTTGTGGCTCCAGAGCCTCAGACTGGACCCTTGAACGTGTGAAACATTTCTGAATCATGCTCAAAATAGAAATCTTTATTAGATTTTCCTAAGTATTATTAGATATTCCATTGTCATCAGTCTTTAAATTGCAATCAACATTGATTAAGGACATGGGCCTGTAATTATGTTACCCCTACCTCCCTGGTTGTAATATCCTTACTAATGTTGGTGAAGCATTACCTAGACGTATCATCTATTCTTGAAGACATTCCCAACATCTCTCATACATCCTTTTGAAAGGTAATCGTGTGCAGAAGTTTGATTTAGATCTACAGGGGCAATCATCCTGGTCACCTTCTGCAATCACAAGGCTGTGTCATTTTTCTGCTTTGAAGGCGAGTGAAGGATCTAGGGTGCAGTCAGTGGAGCCTGCAGCCATCCTGCCCTGCATTATAGCAGCAGATATTAACAGGCCACTGGTACCAATAACACCGAGTATGAACTGTCAGCGACACGTTAAAATGAGCAAATGAGCCAGCGATTAGTGTCACCTGAGGCTGTGGTGAAAGCACAAATACGCCGCAGGAAAACACTCTAGCACCACAGATTTGATTACTGTAAAATGCTTTATTTTTGAGTCTCCACTTTTCTGTTGATGGATTCTACTCAGGGGCGTTGACAGTTTTCAAAGTGTGTTTTTCCAAATGCTTACGGAGCAAGATAAAGGCCAAATAGCAAAGTTCTGCCAGGTGAGATGAATCAAAGAGCTGAGGCGCTGCCAGATGTTCTCGGAGAACATTAAGGAGCCGATTGGATTAGTGAAAGGAGCAGCTGGTTGCCCAGATGTTTCAGGCATGTGTTTTAAGGAGTCATAGGCCTCAGCGTCTTTGATTAAAAAGTCAGTAGTTATTTACTCAAAACTTGTCAGATGGCTGGCAGTACAGTAGAATGTAAGTCAGGTCATGTTTAGGTATAAAGTGCCTCGAGCAAGCAGGACAATCACTACACGTTTTCAAAGGAGTCAAACTGACACAAAAAGAGACAGTCTTCGCCTCAGTGTGTGTGAATGTTGGTTTGATTTCTTCCAGTTTGTTATTTTAATCCAAAGCTATGTGAGATATCTGTGATGTCTGACGTGGACAGATTAACCTTTATCACGACCACGCAGTGGAATGGGCAAACTTAGACAGCTCACCAATTCAGAACAAGCAGAAAGGGCATTTAAAGTGCTGTTTGAAATACCACCATCCTGGTGATTAAGCCCTCGCCTGTTGAGCCTTGAGGCTAGCCTTTTCAAATCAAGGCAACGTTAGTTAAATATTTTGCAGTCCTTTTCTTTCTACTTCTGTTAGTCTAAGTGCCTCCGTAAGCCCACAGGACTTGACAATGCTTCAAACACGGCGGCAAAGCAGCTGTGAAGGTCAGTCTCTTTGCAAGCAGGTTCTTTTTCATACAATATTCATCAAAGCCTAATTTCAAATGAAAGAGACATGACATGTAGAGCTGAAAATAGGGAATGTCAAATGTAAGAGGATGAACAAGGGCTGCTTCACCAGGGAGATGATATTATATTGTCTCACCATACAAATGTCTGTACACAAGCTTTTGTATATACATACGTATGTAGTGAGATTTATACATGGTGAGAAATCTAGTTTGACTCATATTAAAATGATCTGTAGCTAAGATACATTTTGTCCTTCAGGGACAATGAGGTTATTCTGGTGCTTTACACTGTGGATTGGCAACATTTTCTATGATAATAATTCTTGCACCATTTTTAAAAAAGAGCCGTGCGTTCACTCCTATTGGCTCCTTCGTGGCGATAAGGGAATTGAGGCTTATTTTGTTGCACACTCCGTGGAAGTCTCCCTGGAACGTCGACTAAATGTGTAAACTCTCAAGTTATATTTGAACTGGATTAACTACATTTGTTTTTGTAGTCGTATCCATATGTAGCATGCCAGTGATTTTTACAGTCACACCTTTTTCTACTCTCTCTTAAATACACAGTAAAAATAACCTCAGATGAAGCTAGACCTGTACAAACCCAGTGTCCCCACGGTTGTTGGCAAACTTCTTCCCTCCCAAAGCATATGGTTGAGAGCCATCTGCTCAAACTACACCTGAAAGTGCAGAAACATTCAGTTCACCCCAAACTGAGATCACAGTCTTTGCTTTACTTTGCCTATGTGTGTCTGTGTGGAGGGGCTTTTTCACCCTCCACAACTGTGCTGTTTGTGTTGTTTGCTGCTTTTAAGAAACAGCATATATACCCAGAAATGAATTAGGGTAATAACACAAAGTGTCTATTGCTGTATCTCCTTAAATAATCTTTAATCAGACATTACACATAAGTATTTACACCCCACGCATATGTGCCTAAGTTCATATGTCAAGTCAGCAGTTTTTCAGTGTTTACTTGCAATCTGCAACTATCTGAAACAAGATGTTCAGTCGAGTCTTTGACTCATCTGCTTGCTGATGCAGATGGCTCTTCTGTTGAGCGATGAAGTTAAGCACTAAAACGCACTTGAGAAATGTTGCTCAAAAGCTGCTACAACCCTAAATATTGGAGAGAGAGACATAGTTTGTTTCTTAGATTATACTGGTTGGAATATTGAATTTCTTATTTTTCTTTTCTGCAGCATTAACAGAGTGCGCTAGTCAAACTCCTTTTTAAGAACATTTACTAGGAGAGCAAATACAAAGCAAGAAAATCAATTTAGACACATACAAACACACAACTGAGATACTATTAGACTTCTTCAAGGCAAGTGTAACAGGTAACATGATGAGAATTCAATGTGTTCTTTGTTAATATGACAATGTTGTTAGTGAACATACAAATAAAACGTATCTGGACTACAGCAGGTCAAAAGAGTGGGTCTTACAATATCCAGTTATTTCTTTAGGTTTGAGTCCAGACACTCACAGATCAGAGAAATATTATCTGCAAACATTTTGTTACTTTACACAAAATGCATTTAGCAAACAGCATGATGACAACAAACGCACTGACCACCCTGGTTTACTACCGCTGTGGTCCACTGCCTGCTCTTTGTCCCGGAAAGCTGTGTGTTTTATGACCATTTAAGACACTAAGTTTAATTTTATGATTAAAAACATTTACTGTGGATTCATTGTTGTTAGTAAAACATGCACACACATGAAATAGAAGAGGCAAGGTGGCCAGCAGGATGCAGCTGGTCTATGTTTAGCCTGAACATATGTGTCCACCACTATATTGCTAAAAATAGCCACTCCAACATGTCCACAATCTGCACTCCTCGGGTCGCCTCGTAGTCAGAACGATGGTACCTATTCTAAAATTAAGTGAAAAGTCATTTTTAATCATCTGCATGGTGATTTTAATCATATGGTGACGCGTTACGATGCCCAAAATAGGTTTGGTACACAATACATATGTGATGGACATGGAGAATTTTCTAATACTGATGTAACACAAACAGCTTTACCAACTTGAAAAGGTTAGACAAAGTGTTACCCCACCCCCACATGACCTGACTCAAACAGATCAGCATGTTTGACTTTTGTCTGCATCATTTTTTATTAGCTCTTGGAAATTGACTCTGATAAGCATAACACACAGAGCAGTGCTCTGCCAGGAGAACGGCTCATTCATCGATGTGATTTCACTACCACAACCCAAATAATTGTCAGTGCAAATTAGTAACCGCAGTTCTCTCTTTTTTCTTTCCTTCCTCTTTTGCCACACTAGTTGCCTCTACTGCAACAATACCCGTCTGTCAGTCAGTGACCTACTTTGACTGTGGTAATGCCATTCAGTGGCAATTATCAGCTGTAACTGGGCCAGTGGAAGTGGGTTAGTGGAGTCCGACTCTACTTCCTAATCAGCTCAGACAACAATAATAAAAGTACAATAAATAATGCAGGGTGTGTCAGGTTTAGATACAATAATAATGATTTTCTTATGCTTAGGTAAAGCAGTGTATGATTGCAGTTAAAATATTTCAATTAGCTAAATTCAGTGCAGACTAAACCGTCTCAACCACTCACACGAAAATGTACTTGATGGTTTTTTCCCAGATTTTGAATAAAGATGCAGGAGTTCCCCAGAGGATGAATTGTAATGACTGAATTTTTATTTACTGCCTTCACACACTTGACATTTGTAGCTGAAACGTCTCAACAAATATTGGATGGGTTGAAATGTGTGGCCCCTCAGGATGAACTGTAATGACTTACACAATTTACAACATTAATCCTTTAAAGTCTTGTCTCCTGCTATTATTAGCACTTTTTTTTTATTTGTTGACCAGCCTCAGTTGTATACACATTTAAATTAGGAAGTGACAGCAGGCATTCAACATGCTAACATTGCTTAAGGACACCCTGTTCCACGTTATCCACAACATGTATGATGGCTGAACATGGACACTCAAACCAGTGCTGAGGTTATGGGAAACCAGTCATTGATATTAAAACCATGAGCTCATTTGGAAACAGACCCCAGAACGACATTTGTGTCTGGGCACCACATTAGCCATTTTCTCTGTGACCGTGTTGCTTTGTATTCTGTGTAATAGATGACTGAGAGACAGAACACTGCATTCAAATCACGAAAAAAGCAGACATTAAGGGGAGAATGACTACCTGAATCACAACAACATCACACGCCAAAGGGAATTTATATAATTGAGGCTTGGGTGATTCAACACACAGACTCTGCGCCAATAGGAAATGGGGCCCAGAGGCTGTGAGCTGTTGGTTCAGGTCTGAGTTTGAGCAGAGCAGAAGAGAGCGGAGGCTGAGCTAATGTGCTTCCTAGTCTGTGCAGAGCGTCGCTCATTGATAAACATGATCTGCTTTTGCTGTCTTAGAAAATGTCACAAATCGACCAGAGAGCTGACTCAGGAGCCCGGGCCACACAACACAAAAAACCCAGGCAGTGAAAGGACACGTAATCTACTTTAACACAGGGATTCAGAGGTTCTGTATTTGGAATACAGAGAACTGCTGCTTCCTTGGTTCCCATTACATTTCATTACCTTCCCGAGTTTGCTGATTCAAGAGTTCAGGCTGAACAATACTCAGTGGCAAGACTAAAAAGGAGAGCAAAGAGGCATCGGGTGAAAGTTGTATTGCACTTGCCGTTTTAGCTTTTTGGGAAGTTTTGTGGGTAAAAAAAGTTCAGACACTTACAGGACAGCTGTATGGAGTTGTCTGACAGTAGCACACAGTGAGGGTGGTGTTGGTGCGCAAACAGGGCCCTGACACTTTAAGCTGTAAGGACGTATATGATGTATTAACAAATATAAACTGGTACCTGAAGCGACAGTATTAAAGTTCTCTTTATGAGGTTTTTCACTTTTATTATAAATAATAAGGATCATTTACTTTACAATTTTCCTGCGTTCACTCCAAAAGCTCATGTTGTTATAGTTTGTGAGAAACATGTTGTTTACTGGAGGATAGCGTGTTGTTTTGCGCAGTGCTAAACTGCAGTGTTTACCCAGGATTTGCAGTCAGAAGTGTTTCTGTTTGTTTGCTCTGGCAGTGCTGCTCAGCATTAGCTCTCTGGTTATCACAGTGACTCTGCAGAGTTCATTAATTGTTCCACACCAGAGGCCTTTGAATCACGTTGTCATTTTGTAATTTGCTTCAGCCTCTGTCACTGCTTTTAGCCATACTTTCCCACTTTGTTTTCTAAATCTAATTAGAGATTGCAAAATGAGCAAATGTCACAAATGACAAATTCATGCGCATAATGAAACTGACAAAGAAGTGAATGTCCTGTTCCTGGCACATTTAGCAGAACACACCGAACACGTTTTGATTGTTACCCGATGTAAATATAACACACACACACACACACACAAACACACACTGACTCCAGAAACACGCCTGTACGTTTAAAATGTCAGATAAAAGACTGATGTTTTCACTGACAACCTTAATATATAAAAGTGTAATTACATCAATTTTGAGGTGAGATAACTTATGTTGTGATTTGGAGCTATATAAATAAAACACATTAATAAAAACTGATCATCAGGGAAATGCAAAAACCATTGTCTACTACGACTCTGGAAGGACTTCAGCATGTGTGGTTACAGGAGGCTGAGGTTTCTAATTAATTCGTAGAGACACCACTGAGTTATATTATTTATATTTTATATTATTTATAAACTACTAATTGTTAGACTGCACCTTTAGTGACATATTATAACAATCACACTGAACTATATGAAATACTGAAAATTATTATTATTGTTGGCTTTATAATATAATCTTATATGAGCTAATACAAACTTACTACTACTAGTACTAATAATACAATCCATTGTTATGAACTGTAGTGCTCTTATTTAATAGCATATTATATATATTTTAACAAATATTGTACCTAAATCTAAAACCTAAAACTTTCCAGTGAATAGAAACCTGCTTGTGTCCTGTAGATATTCAAATGAGTGCTAATGCAATGAATGATAAGTGTTTTTCTTGTGATCAGTTGTTACAGGTTAGAGTTGTGGGAAAGGTCGTGGTTTCCGTAGATTAAAGACGAGTTTGTGACTGAGCTTGTATCATGCCCACCTGGACCTCCTTGGTGTAGGGATGTAAAGGATAGGTGCAGATAAATCTAACATTTACATTATTGCTTGAATACATGTTCTGATATGTATATTAGTATTCCTCACATGCTTCAGGGTATGAAAGAATATGGCCTATAATGTGGCCTAATAAAATGTGTCATTATATGCAATGAGCTCTTATTTCTCTCTCTAGCTTGGCATTTGAGCGGATCTAAAGAGGGATGGAGAAGCCCAAGCATAATATGTAATAACATAGCATTATAGCAATTGGGGCTGTTAGCAGTAATGACTTACAGTACAGACATTTTGACCTGTCTATGGGAGTACCTGGTTCTACAGGGCTGCAGTTTAACATATTGCACAGTAAGAATATCACCTTTTGGTGAATCAGGTAAAACGGGCTTAAGGTGATTTTTACCTTTATGCACTTCTCTGTGTTACATTCAGAGCACTTCGGGGTCAATGGCGTGGCTTGAGTGTCTTGCTCACCTTTCTTTCCCAGATCCCTCCATCTGGTATTCCTCATTCAAACCTATGACCCTCCAATCAAGCTTTTCTAACCTCTACTGCACAGCTGCCCCAATTTAGATAAAACATAATGTCCGAAATTGTCCCCTGCTGGGAGATAATCTAAAGTGAATTACTGCTATCATCTCTATAAGTCTTAGTGTGGTTTCATCCACACTGGTGAGTGATATTACAGCTGTTGTTGAACGTAACTGTGACTAATGACCGACTGTAACTCTCATTGTGCTGCTTTAGAACCACATGCATCGACCAAGATCATTTGTTCTGCTCATCATCTCATCAATCACTTCCTTTCCAGAGCCGCGCGGCGTTAGTGTGCCCTGCCTCGGCTTCAGAATAGCCAATATACCACAGGAAGAGGACGTGACTGACTGAATCGCCCTCTCACTGACTCTCTGACTGACTGACTCGTTGACATGCAGGTGGAGTGTCTAACTGGCTGACTAACTTTTTTAACTACTTGTTCAGTAGTTGACTGGCTGGTTTACTGCCTGGCAGATGCTGATGACTTACTGATTGCTTTACTGACTGACTGACTGACTGCCTGCTGGCGGACTTACTTGCTGGACACTATGTAAATTAGTTTTAAGGACAGCAGCAGTTTGCTGTGGTAGAGAGCTGAGCCCATTTGGCAGAAGGAACACTAATTACCATCCGGAGCCCTGGATACGTTTTGGTTGGATGTCGATTCTTCGTGTTCCTCTGAATGCTGATTATATTCCGGTGCGGGAGCAGACCTTCGCGCCGGCCTACAGATGAGACTAAAGCCTGCCCTGTTTCGTTCCAACATCCCAATCCTCAGAGAGCACAGGGATGAAAGACAGATAGGAAGGGAAGTAATGGAGCTGTTGACTTTGTTGTAATTAAAGAAGACAATGACTGAAGTTGTTAATCAGGCAGATAAATGTCTCTCGCTCTTTCTTTGTGCATGGATAGGAATGCTCCACACACTAAGCTGATGAGAGAATTACACTTCTATCCCTGCAATAAATGAGATAATAGATCGTGCATGTATCAGGAGTTTATATATAAAGGTCCTTCTCAAAAAATTAGCATATTGTGATAAAGTTCATTATTTTCTGTAATTTACTGATAAACATTAGAC
>JAUMTR010000017.1:20069822-20140000 GCA_032270685.1 Microctenopoma stevenorrisi
CTGCAGTTTTGCTGTTTCACTCTACTATTTGATGTTTCTGCTAGAATTCAGATGTTTTTTAAGCCAATTTCAGCCAAAGTCATTCTGCAGTTTAGCATTCACAGTGCATTTTCTTCAGGAAATGCCTTTTCTAGTTTATGTTGCATTTGTGTGTTTGATCTGCTCAACGTCCCTATTAGGGGAAATAGCATCTTTAGCTTGACAGCTGTCAGAGTTAGTCACCTGCTTCAGTTCACATGGGATTGAAGGTCACCAGTGGTCCATAAAAGACACAGCAGCAGAAAAACATGCAGCAACCGTGCTGTAAGCTGCAGCAGAATGATGGAGATAGAGGAGTCTCATTTACACCAACGATCAGGTCACAAGTTAAATAATCAGGTCTGTGTATTACCCTGGAAAAAAGATAAGGTGAACCCTAAGATTGGATTTTGTCTTTGTAGGTTTTTCTATGTGGAATTTGAGAAAGAGTTGAGCAAACAGGATATTACACAGAACCCTAATGACCTGGCAAAAGAGCTCAGATAATTAGGGGTTGAGAGCCATTTGTACTATGTGGTCATGCTTTATGAAAAATGCCCAAATTAAATGTGTGGCAAACTGTGATAGATGTAAGGACGATAGATGTGCAACGTGTCTGGGGCTCACCTGACAACCTTCATGAAAGAGGCACTCCCAGGTTCACGATAACCAACATTACAAGCAGTAAACAGTAGTAAAAGCAGTTCAGACAGAGGCAGGCAGTCTTTAGACTGTGTTCTGTGACTTGAAGCTACGCTCAACGTTTGCTGTTGTGTTCTGTTTGTTACATTTGTGGAGATAATTGTAAAGCGGAGCGAAGGAACAAGTCAGACAGCATTTTCCTAATAAGGCTCTCTATCAGCCAGAGGGAGCTGAATCTGCAGCGGAAGAGAGTTCACGTTTTTATCTAAGAAGCGCATCTAATGACTCTTGGTATTTGCCTGGCGGCGTCAAAGCAAATGTGCGCCTCCCAATTCAATTTCAAGCACACTAAGCACATTTCATTCAATGATAATACACATCAATAATCATTAGGGTTTGGTACAGAGCTAAATTATCATCTGAAATTGGAGGAAGCCTTTTGGTATGATGGGAACAGGGTGTATAAGAGAGAATAAAAATATAATTTGTTATTTTTTACAAGGTTGTTTACGCTGCGGACATTCACCGTACCTGACACACACACACACACACACACACACACACACGCACGCACACACACACACACACACAGGTCCAATTGTGACTGAGCAGGCTTGGCATGGTGATGCCTTTCCCAAGGTCGATTTAAAAAGGGAAATGTTAATGGCATTATATAAAGAGCCAAAAAAAAAGATTGGAGAAAGGTGATCAATTGAATCTCCTTAATTGGTTCACAAATTGAATTTCATTTAGGAGGCCTATTAGCTTAATCAAACCAGATGTTATTTTTCACTCACACACCGCAGTAATAGACAACAAAAAGTTACAATACAACACATCATAACACATAATCACATCCTACAACATCAAATCTATTAGGATAAATAATATTACACTGCACTGTAAATATCCTGTATGCCAGTGAACAGCATTTAAACTAAAATGAAACTCAGCTCTTATTACAACAAATTCGATTGTGTGACTTACACAATATGTGCAACAACAGCTTTTAAAACGACAGTCCTCATATCTAAATTTCATCTAGATTTTGGCTCACAGCATCGTTCAGCTGCCCCCTGCCTTAAAGTTTTTGGTGCTTGCTTTCTAGAAGCACTAGCACGGCCTGATTCTACAGATACTGAGCTGAACTAGGTAACAGTTGTAATCATTCAGATTTCTGAATTTAGAGTCATGTTGCATGTCTAGATCTACTTCATGTGGATTGCTGTACAGACAGACTGAAGAGTGAATCCAAACACTGGGACTGGACTCATTTTCTAACCTCTGTGTGTTTTGAGAAAATAGAATTATACCTAAATAATCAGGTTAAGTTTAACATCAATTAAAGTTTAACAACAACAGATGAGAGGTCATTTATAGGGACATAAAATGGGGACAAATCATTCATCATTCACTTTTCCATCTGCCTGCTGCGTCCTGGGTGGCTGCACATGTAGCTTAAACTTCAGTCCACATTTTTCACTTACCCAGAAATTGGTCAAATGTAATTTTTGATCCAAGGTCAAAGTCAGAAAAAGAAAGCCAGGACATTATCTTTACTCACTGCAACTCAGCATGGATATCTACAGAATGTCGATTTAATAAAAACACACAAATGTCTCAGTGCAGCTAGCACCATATTAAAGTAGCACTCGGTGAAAAAGAAGAAGACAGGAATCACACAAATATCTACATTTAAAAACATTATCCATATATTATACAGACCGTGAGTACTGAGAATTATCTGCATTCAAGTGTAGTTAAAAAATGTTCTCTCACTCATCTACCGCGATTCTTTTTGACTAGTAATATCTTACTTTGAGACACCCTAAGAGATAAATAATGTGTTTAATTAGACATATATTTAACTGAAATTATGATTAGCTGAAGTCTTATTAAAAATATTTGTATTTGGACTTTTGTAGTTCCAAATATCTGGAATTGACCTTACAGATGACGTATTAGATATCTTCAATTATCTTCTTCCATCACCAAGCAACTATAGTATGCTCTGCTGACGGCTGTGGATACAACTGAAACGTTAGCAACAGGTAAACAACTAAAAACTTTTCACTGTGTTGTAAAAAAAGAATCAAAAGATATAAGACAGAAACAACACACAGTATGAACGTAAGAAAAGTCTAATATCATCATACATTAATATTTTTTCTGCTTTTGTTTTCAGAAATCACTTAACCCCCCCCCCCCCCCTCAAAACTTTGATAACTAAACTAAAAATTATTACTACTAAAAACTAAATTCAATTATTTTCAGGATTGTAACGGTTTAATCTACAAAGATCAGTGTAGGTCTGTCGTACCCTGTTTTATTGGACATTATAGGGCAGTCTCTCCAAACATTAGGGCGAGTGCAGTGTTTTCTACTCTCTGGGGGACAGGAGCCATGTCTCAGTCACAGTCAGTGTTCATTTATAGAGAAAGGGTCATTCATTGACTTGTCATTATTATAAGGGGGATAGATGTATTATCCATAACATTCAGAAAGAAAAAAGAAGAGATATTGTCTCTATTAACAGGAATTGATTTATACGCAAGGAACACAGGGAAAAAAATATAATTTAGTGGGACATCACAATGACTGTCCAGGGCATGGGAGGGAAGCTAGAAACTTGGCTGACAAAATAAACATCTGCCAAGTCATCAAAAAGGGTGAGATTCATAATAACAGAGGGAGCCATAAAATCCTAATATGAGTTTACAGACAGGGCGTCAGTGTTTTGCTCCAGGACACTCTGCCTCAACACATGGCTGTTGATGGACACACTGCCGTGGGAAGAGACATAAAAGGCTGTGAGCACAGAATAAAATGTGCATGCACCAATCTGAACATTTAGTGAGACAATTAGCTAGTTTTCCTACGTGTCTGTTATTTCTCTTTGAGTTCATTTTGCCGCAAATGACATCCTAATTAATTGCAGGCGAGCTGATAGTAATAATTTGTCTCTTTCAAGCCCGGGATTGTTTGAAATGTCTCTGGACAAATGTTTGATGCCTTATCAAGATTTGAGCTTTATGGCTGAAAATAATCCATTATGCGATGATGAAAGAGCAGCTAAAACTGGGGACTAAATAAATGGTGAGAAAGTGGCATTAGAAAGAATGAGTCTTTAATTGCAGGATTTTCTACTAAAATCCTTTAAATTGTGTTGTGGGAAAACAATCATTACTCTAAGTGGAACCCAGTACTTTTAGATACGTGTTCTTTCCTCTGCTGAAGTGCCTCTTTGCTCAACTTTACAGATGTGATTATTGACTTTTGGTTACAAATATCAAATATTCTCTTGGATGTATGAAACCACATCGACCTCGTCTTTCCCTCTTTACAGAATCATATCCCCTTATCTTCTTGTACCCGCTCAAATATGTTCTTATCAGGATATAATAACTCATTTTCCTTTCTCAGTACTTCAGTTTTTTTTTTCATTCACGGGGCCCAGTGCACTACAATAATGAAATATATTAAACAATGAACTTCCTGATTATTACAGTAATGAACGAGTGGTGAAGCACATTCTACTCTAAAGCAGTAGATACGGGTACGTGTGAATTGTATTTTTAACGTACAACGTGACTGTCATCGTATTTCTGCCACTCTGACACAGCTGTGTGATCCTGAATCAACAACACAACAAGCAGAGGAGCATGCACAGGATATGCACTGCTCACTTGGTTTCAGTGAATTTAAATTAAATTTGATCTGAGTTAAACAAAGAACTGGAGTGTGTGAGGCGAAGACTGGAAGTGCATCATATTCCATAAAGCTCCTGGGATGATTTATTAATTAATCAGTGAACTTCAGCTTCAGTGTTGCTGGTGTCGTCAGTCCAATTATGTTATTATTTCACCTGATCAAAACTTCCTAACATAAACCATTAACTTATCTAAAAGAACAGTTAGATATTGCAGCAAATTCACTTTCTGGAAGAGATTAAAATATCCTAGAATGTTCAACTTAAAGATTCAGACAATGGAAAGTAAGGTTTATCGTTTAAAAGCCACACAATGAGAACATCTGCAGCGAATAAAGTGGGAGGCAGAAGAATGGGTGAGTGGCTTGTTTGTGGAGGCGTGAATGAATCTGGCTCAGTAAAATTCCAATAAAATCAGTCTGATAGTGTTTCTCAACCATCCTGCAGATAAAACTAAATACTCAACGTTTATAATCACAGAGCAACTGAGCACTAAAGTGCGGAAAAAACCAGACAAACCAAAAACTGTTGGTAAAAGTCTAAACTGAGTCAACAGTGGCTTCATCAGCAGACATGGCAGAAGATTTATGAATTACGTATGGCAGGGTTAGCGACCCTCATTTCAGTGACTACTGTTCCTCCTGGCAGCGGTTGCCCTGGCTGGGTGGCGAGTGTGGAAAGTGTGCGCGTGTGTTGTGACAGAGTCATTCATCTCACTGACACTTGTCAGAACCCAGCTGACCTACACCCATACAGAGGTTTTAATATGTGAATCCATAATGTGGCCGACCTCTGTCAAGGGCTGTTGACTGACTGGATGACCCCTCAGATATTTTGTCATGTGCCAGGTTGGACCTGTGGTCTGTGGACAGGCCTGGCTGTCGGAGCCTAAATCTAAATCCTGCTTTGTTACTGTGACTGAATGTCCCACAAAATGTGGAATCATTTCACAACATAGTCCAGATGTTCTTTTTTCAACACAGAATGAAACACAGTCTATAGTATAGTAACACTTGAGTTCCCCCTGCCTGCAGTAAAAATAGCTGAACTGTATGTGTGACTACATAAAAGCAGGAATCGATGGCTGTAAAATCTCAGTGTCACAGGACCAGCAGTGAGTCACATCTCTGTCTTATTTTGTGTTTTGTCACAAATGTTCCCACTTGTTCATTTGATTGTTTTTTTTTTCTGTTCCTATCACAATGAAATCTTTGAGAGGTGAGGAAATTCACTCAGCTATTTCAGCCTAGCCAGAAAGGTCCTGGGGACTGAGAGACAGGCTGCCTCTTTGAGCTCTGAGTTGAAGTAATTCCAGTACGGTAATTTTCCCTTTTCTCTGCAAGCGGGTTACCTATAACCACTCTGTCAGCTTTCTGAAAAATCCTCAGCGGGGGATTGCCAGCTATAAAGTGTGCATTAAAGAGATCTATCACGGAGTCACATCATTGACTGGGACTGGCACTGGTGTCCAATAATACAGTCTGCTTTCTCCAATTGCAAATGACAGACAGGGAGATTGGGGACAATAAACACATTCTAGCTCCTCGCACTCTCCCTCTCTTTATCTAGGTCCGACTTTCTCTCTATGATTCTCTCGTTAGCGTTGGACCAGCAGATATATCGCCTTCACACTGAACAGTGAAGGTTCTCAGTTTAGCCACGATATGATTATGTTTCCCATTTCTATTGTCATTAGTTTATTTCAACCGTAAGTGTTTTGTTCTGTTACTGTATCTCTGCACTCTTCCCAACCTGACTACTGGTACTGATTTGTGAATCAATGTGGGTTTTTTGCACCAGTCTAATCTTGCAGCAGGAAAACCTTAGGCCTTCTGAAATGGTTTCTACACAATAAATGGATTTGCACAGGAACGGACCAAAGAAAGAGCTCTTCCTTTCAGGTGAAAAGAAGTCTGGCTTTTAGAGACAAGTTTCTTGGAGAGCTGTGGGATTATTCCAGTGTTTCGTGTTGAACGTTATCATGGGTCAGCAGAGTGATGTGGTCGAAAGCCACTAATGCATCACAACACCTAAACAAGGTCAAGCACTTTCTGTGTCTTTCTACTGCTCTCTCTGCCTGTCTCCTCCAGTTGTAGGGAAATTTGTTCAGGAAAAAGTGAGATGAAATGTCAAGAGTAGAATGATTGTCTGGCGTGGGCGGATCCTAATTAATTCTCTCCAGTGGAGATCTCCCACTACTTTTGCCTGTATGAATCTTTCATCTCGTCCTCTTCGCCTTGCCTCCGAGGACATGGCTCTGCTTGCAAAGCCAACCAAAGGACAGACGAATACAACAAATCCAAAGGTCAAAAAATAAACAGTTCAGCTATGAATGACAGACTCTCTCTTGGGGATGGAGGCAGCACACAAACTGATCCCTGCAGGACTAAATTCAAAACAGAAGTGAGTAGCACAGTTGAAAAAATTACATCAGCTAGTGGACGGTTACTGAGAAAAATTAATATGGACCAATCGGTGGCTTCCATGGTCAATGCCGTGCATAAAATCTGGTTTGTTTGGGTCCTTACTGACTGTATAATTAATATGGTATTATGGGAATGGTACCCAGCTCAATTTACACTCATGTTAAATATCTTTTTCTCAATGCAGACTGCACTGTTTTACTCTAATACAGCGTATATGCCCAGTGGATCTCTTTGAAATATACAATCACCTTAATAATATATAATAATAATAACAATATACTTTATTCCCCTTTGGGAGGCTGCCAGACAGTATATGTTGGTACAGGGGTTTGGTGCCATGTCCAAGGACATTTGATCCTGGCGTTCACAGACAACTCGGCCACCAACCGAGCTGCTGCTGTCCCCGCGTCTCTGAGCTCAGTCCGCTCTCTTGCTTTGGTTTGGTTTGGTTGGTTTGCACATTGGAAATCTTGTTGTTTTTGTTCAACATATACCTGTTTCAGTGGAGCATGTCTGACGCTGTTTGCTTCAGACAATATAGCAGGGTTCCTTGTATCTGAAAGAGAGGCCCTAGATCGCATCTGCAGAATAATTGGCTACATCTGTATCCTCTCCAACAAACATCAGTTGCTAGGTGTTCTGTTTTTGATCGTGCAGTGTTGCTTGCCATCTGGAGTTTCACTTGGCTTTTCCGTGAAGCCTGAATTATACTCTTGGGTTCCTTCCTTCTGCGCCCACTTCACAGAATCTTAAGTTACAACTAGAACTAACTAGAATTTAGAAACTTTGAAATGTGCAACGCTTAGTTAAATGTCCTGGTGTTGAATTGCTAGCTAGGATAGAATTTAGATGTGGAGGGTACCTGAGAGAGAAAGTTGTGAGACTGAAACCTTTAAGCTGAAAACTTTAAAACGTACTTACTTTTAAAGTAATGTTAATGTCAGCTTAAGCACCAGAAGTGCTGATCCGATTTCTTTATGTAGGTTTAATGAGCGACACATTAAAGTTCAACGTGGCTGCATGTGAATTAACTGAGATCACGTTCACAAACCAACATAGTTCTCAGAGAAGTCTGTTCTCTGGTGTAAAAGAGAAACAATAGGAAAGGAAACAAAGCAGCAGTTTTTTCTGCATTTGTCATTTAAGCATGGTGAAAACTTTGAATTGCAATAGTCACTAGGAAAACTGTAAATATCTATTTACTTGCTTAAAGTAAATATATATATTAAAATAAAATCCTTTATTAAAAAAATGGATGCCACAAACTAAATTTTTCCGGGAACCTCAGGAACAAATGTAAACACGAGTGGAAAATACCTGCTGTGGGAATTTTCAGGCCAGCTTCAGTTATTGACCTTCAGATATCTGTGAAAGCCTTACGTCAGGGTGAGCTGCCCGGTGTGTTGTTTTCGACACTGAAAAATGTTGAGAACCAGAAGGTTTTGGATCCATTGAAGGTCCACGGAGGAGGTTTCTCAGAGGACTGATCATAAGCTGCCTCCTGCAGAGTTCAGAGATCAAAGTCAACCAATTAGAAAAGCACCTAACACCTGACTGCTTTAATGGTCTGCACTGGATGACTCTAACTACACCACTGCTGTTGGCTGGTGGGTCATTTCATCACTGGACCTCGTACACATCACAACCCCCTGTACATTTACTCACATCGGAATCCTCGTTTTGAGTAACAGACACATTATCTGACAGTGGAAATGTTTGTCTTTAGAAAGTGGGGGTTAAAATCACTTACCTGCATTTATTGTGGGTGTAAGTGCGAATGTTTTATTCATGTTGTGCTGCTGAATATTCTATTCATCTTAAGACTTCATTTCATTTCATTCTCTTAGCAACATGTTAGTCACACAACAGATCTTCGAGCACTGGAGGCTTTTGATAAAACCAATCATGTAGTAAGTTGAGGGAGCCCTTCACTGCTCAGTGTATTGAAGTGGGCTGTATCGATAAAGGTCAAGTGCATCACTGAAATGTACTGAGGTGCCAGGAAGTTATTCATCAAACAAGACATGGATGTGACATGCATGGTTGATTAAGGGGGGCCTCCATCACTTGTAGGCTCTGGGTTCTGTGTGCTGATGGATGGGACCTGCACAGACTCCAACATATGTCCCATTATAATAATTATGATAATTTTTTTATAATTACTATATTGTTGTAGAGGGGAGATAATTTTTTTTATCTCCATAGGAATTGGGATGTTCTACTGTTGATCTGCACCTGCTGGTAATTATTTTAAAAATACATAAAGATAAGGTCTGATATATGAGTCAGTTTTTCCTTGCACACATTGTTTGATGCACATTAAACAAAATAAACAGTAAAAATCGAGTAAATTACTCCCCAGCCTCTGGTCTGAGGTAGCACTTGATCGAATGAGATGCCGTCTGGAAAGTGAGTCTTCCACTGATGTTTATCGAGGAGGATATTGAGATGGGAATAGGTCTCTGTATTATTTGATTTTCTGACTGAGCCACAATTCTCCTTCATGGTAAAATTGCATTTCCTGCAAGCATGCATACTTTATCAAAATCTTGCCTTTCAATTTGTGTCAATGTCCATTTTTAAATCAAACAAAGTCTGCACACTGATAATAAATGAAATGAAATGTCACATTTAAATCAACATCTGTAAAGCTACTGTGGCAGTGTTTGCCTGACAAATCACACTACAGACTAAATGTACACAGAAGTTGATATTGTCTATTACACAACTACATATTTCAATAACATGGTTGTTTGCTGAAAAAAAAATCCTGTTTTCCTTTTTTGTCTTCCCACAGCAAAGTGTCTACAATATTTTATATTTTCAACCTGCACCTGCCTTCTGCTCTCTCACATGCAAACCCAGTGACTGTTAGCTTTAACCCTGCTTTCCTACTTGTTGTAGGGAGTGATGTGTGTAGCACATCCTCGTAGTGCGTTGATAATGGAGCCTTGTTGCTTCCAAAAGCAAAGATAAGCTTTAACAGGCAGTTATTCTGGTTTTCTACTTCCATCACTTGCATGTAAGAGTTTTTTATATATAAAAGACGATGGCTGATGAAGCATTGTCTAAGTAATAAAGACAAAGACAGTACCGTATGTATTTTTCTGAATTCACCACCATGCCTAGGCTAAGCTGGTGGAATATACTTTAGATTGGGTAAGTATAGAAATACATTTAAACACTAGCATATTTCTTGTCTGCCAACAGTGCAGACTACTTTTATGCTGAGGAAAAAAGAAGGATCAATCCGGGCCAATCCTTAACATGGTTAGCCTTAATTTGGAGATTTTCAATTCTCCCTGTGTCTGTATTCATTTATCTTAGTGAAATACCATCTCCAACTGGGACTAACTGCAGATGCAGTTATTTTGGCACTGTGCCTCACACTTTATCATGCTGGTTGAGCCCATTTTAAATTAACTTGACTGTGGTATATTTGCTCTGTTGGTGGCTTTTAGTTTAGAGAGCTGGACTGGTGAGAATCTCGCCAATGAGAATCCATAGACCAGCTGGACAAAAGTAACTAGAAATAAGCCTTTTTGAAGGAGAGACAAGGTTCTTTGGGTCCCAGCAGGTCTGAAATGTTTGACGAGACCCATTAACAAACTACACTTATAATGAGAGAGACTGATGTGTGCAAGAAAACAAAAAAGAAACATGCTTTTCCATAGAGTGTATGAAAGATTTGTGCATGTCATAAATATTTGTCACTATCCACATTTAAAAAAAGGACAATAACCTGACTGTTATTACATGAAAATCCTTTAAATGTATTCAATTTATTTGAAAATAATTTTTTTATGAACTTAAAAACAGCATGTACAGCAAATTATGAGCTGTTCAGTCATGAATAGTTAATTAAGCAGAAAGACAGAATGAAGCATCTGTGCCTGTGTACCCAGGATGCTCCAGGCCATCATTGGCTTTTAGCTGGTTACTTGACTGGGTTCCCCTCGAAAGCTGTCAGGCTAAACAAGATTTTATGATTCCATTAAACATTAGAATAGGACTGCTGAACGACTGGATCTAGTCAGTGTAACTGAGGGTAAAGTGAGGCCAACTGGTACAAAGCGTCATGGCTGACAGATGTAACACAAGCTGAGGGGAAGTGCCACACCTAACTGGTTCCACTGTCTTATAGTGTTTATATGAAAAAAGAAGGATTTGGGAATTTAATTTTGATAAATTCTCTTGGGAACATGATTTTCTTGCTGTAACACAGTAAATATTTACCTGGGTTTTTGATGTTTGTCAGACCTATCCAGGACGATTTACTCAGCGAGACAGTAAATGTTCAGTTGACAAAGTTAAAGAGTTAAGAAGAAGAAGAATCCACTAATTGTCATTGATACATTTTTACATGTTACAACAAAAATCATATTCTGCATTTCACCCATCCCCCCTTGGGGGGAGCAGTGAGCAGCCACAGGCGGCGGTCGGGGAGCTAGCGCTGGGTGTCTCGCTCAGGAACACCTGGTATGGGGCTGGGTGACTCAGCTGGGAATCGATCCTGCCATTCCTGCATCCCAGCCCTCTGCCTTAACCACTGAGCTAAGGAGAGTTAAAGAGTGAGTAGCCCTCTCGCTGCGGTTTCCTCTTAATTACTGTCATTTCCTGTGGGGAGCTCATTCCTGCCTGTATGTGTGTTCATACCTGAATTCAAAATGTAAATCAATAACATCTCAGTCAGAGTTATTGGATTTTTTTTTATTTTCTGTTGCAGACCACCCGTCATACCTAATGAGACAAGTGCTCTTATACATACAGATTTGTCTTCAGTCCTGCACACATTAGGAAGCAGTCGTGAAACTGGATTTGGTGTGACACAGTATTTTGACACGGTCAGGCAGCATGTCATTGGAAACACGTTTTTCTGGTTGATCTGTTAGAGGACAATACCTTGGGGGTCTGCTGATGTCCCTCTGACACTCTGCTATACTGTTCAGGCAAACAGGCTAGGAAATTAAGCAGGAGTGTTTCCCCCCCCCTGATACCATCTCTCTGCCGCCCTGCTAGCCACGGTAGCATTCAGCAGTCCCTATTCAATACTCCATATTATTCATGCACAAGCCACAAAGGACAAGAGATAGACAGAGCGCGCGTTCCATGCACGTGAAAGCAGCTGAATGTGAGACTCATCTGATAATCAGCTCGAAATGGTGAGGGACAGAGTGTGTTTGGTATTATCATAGCAGGTACTAAACCTGTCTCATAAACAACCGTTCCCGTGCAACGCTCTTCAACTGCAGAGATGTGTTTGTTAGAAATGTAACTGCTAACGTAAAGCCCAATGAAATGGATATTTTAAATTCAACGAACGGACGACCTGAGTCTCTGTGGAGGATGGTGGGTGTACAAAACACATGACTGTCAGTACACAGAGGGTGTTTCCCCTGTTCCCAACTTTTTCTTTTTATATTTCACGAGTCCCACTTAAATGATTCATCATCAAACTCAACATAAATCTTACACAAAGTGCAGCTTATAACTGATTTCATTAACCGAAGAAGTAAAAGCTGTCCCAACCTGCCTGACACCTGTTAAAGGACACACAGCTTCTGAATGTTCGACTTTTGTCTTTTCAACAAATATTTCAAGATGTTTTATGGTAAAAACGAGAGATGAGCCTTTCTGTCCTTTCTGTTCAGCAGTGGCTTTCACCTGGAGCAGCACGGTGGTGTGGTGGTTAACGCAGTGTAGATAGGGTGCCACACTGGGGGTCTTTCTGTGTGGAGTTTTGTTCTCCCCCTGTGGGTTTCCTTCATCCATTCAGGGTGTACCCAGCCTCTCGCCCAAACTGGCATAGGCTCCGGCACCCCCTGTGACCTGACCTCGGATAAGCGGTTGATAATGGACGGATAGCTTTGAACTTGGAGCTCTGCCATTATGCCATGTTTGTCCAGTCTCTTGGTTTGTTGTGCTCTTTGAGTAATTTTAAAAGTGCCTGTATAACCATTTCCAGATTGGTCGATATCAGTTAGTTTTTCTTTTGTCTTCTCTTGAATTTCTTTAGCTCGTGGCATAATCTGTAGTTGTGCTTTACTTTGTCAGTTATTATTTCTTGATCCAACAGGTCTGACAGTTATCAGGTCTGAGTGTGGCAAACAAATAAACTGAACTCAGCTATCCAAATAATGTGGCTAATCATATTCATTTTACCTGAATAAATATTTTTAACAGCACTATACATGCAGCAGTAATCTGATTTCCTTCTCACTTTGGGTTGTTCTGATAACATGGTTCATAGAGGCTTTAACAGCCTGAACTGCCTCAATTACCGAAATACACTCTTTAAATGTCTTAGGGTCACTTTGTGGCAGTGGCAGTTTTAGTGGTATCTTGGGCAGACTTCATTTAAAAACAAGGCAGCATCGCTTCATGTATTAATCTTTCCTTTCATTCAGCCTCACACTGCTGAATGAAGTAGAGTGATGAGTGTCTGCAGCATTTTATCTGCACGTGGTTGTGTATCAGTACATGGCAGAGTAATCATAGTTCTTTGGGAGAAATCTACACTGTAAAACCCCGATAAGTTAATACAACTTGAAAAAATTGTTGAAATTGATTACATAAAATGTTTTGAGTGACTTTTTTATCAAGTAACAATAAGACGAAAATGCTTGTTGAGCATAATGACAATATATTCTTCAAAAAATATCCATGTTGTTCACAGGCTAAAGATGTTTCCCCATGTTTTTTATCTGATGAGAGAGGTGCGTGACGTCACACAGATTTTGTTAAAATATTTGAGTACAAAATAAGTCAATAAGTCAAAAATAAGTCAAAGGAAATGTTTACTTGAAACTTAAAATTTAAAAACAGTACTGATGACTTAAACTATTAGAGGTGAAAAAACATTTTTCAGTTTTTGAGTTGGCAAAACACAGTTTATTGGACAAGCTTTTACTATTCGATCTTACAGTTTATCTGGGATATTCACCAAAACCAGGTTTCCTGTTTACAGTAAAGACATCTGATCGCTAAAAACTGTGTTCAGAATCAGTATCAAAGAGAGAGAGAGAATAACGAGGCTCAGGTGAAAGGGTAAGAGTAGTGTGTGTTGTTCTAGGTCCTTTGCTTAGTCCTAAGTCTGTGTGTTGATCTTTGACCCTTGTGGTCTGTGGTACGTGTGATGAGGTTCAGATTATTTCTGAACTCTAGGAGCTATTGTTGCCTCTTGCTCACAATGCTGAGAGCTCAGCATGTGTTTACCACTCAGAGAGTCAAGTTGTAGAAGTAAAAAATATTTAAAGTTTTAGGAAAGGAGTGCTACAAACAGGATTTCAGTAATCGCAGAGCAGCAGCAGGCGGCAGTGGCACAACCGCAGTTTTCCGCAAGCATGTCACAACCATTGCTAGATGTTCCAAAAAAAAAGTGGATGCAGCTCGGCTTCTTATTTGGGTTCTATGACCCTGTCACTCCCCTTTCTGCAAACCCTCCCTTTCAAACACATGTAAACTGTCTATCTCATCTCCAACCAACACTCATCCCTTTGTACATCAGCATGTTTATTCATGACATGACTCTCACTGTGGCACATCAAGAGGTTGCTGGAGAAAGAGTGGCAGGGTGCTGTGAATTTCCACGCTGACAGCATGTCAAAGGCAGGCAGACACAAAGGAATAAAAAATGCCCAAATTCAATTGCTGTACAAGGCTCGGGATCGCGCTGTGAAATGAACACTCAAGGTATTATACTTGATATGTGCGGCGGCAGTACATACAAATCACCTCATCCAGGTGACAGCTGGAGCACTGCACATTTCCGAGAAATAAACACACACTTTTCTCCATCACTGATTCGCAGAGACAAGCCAACATAAAAAGACAAGGCAGATAAAAGACGCGCAAAGCAACAATGTCACATTCTGTAGACAAATATGGCGAACCCTGGGACTCCGCTGCCTGTGGCAGTGCATGCTGTCTGTAGCTCTAAGCTACGAAATCTTTCCTTAATTTGCCAAAGCGGGGCAGAGCAGGAGGCAGAACACACAGATAGGGAGGACATATGACTCACAGTGGGTTTCCAGCTCCTGCCTTCATGTTGGTCTTGTGTTTGAACGTGTTGAGCTGAGGAAATAGCTCTATCTCTCCAACGCTAATGGGGCCTAAGGTTAGACATGCTGAATAAGTAATACTAAGAAAGAAACACCAGCATGGCCGGGGAGTTTCTTCTAAAGTTTCTATATATAATTTAATCCAAAGAGGAAAAGGAGTCTCTGTTCTTGAGCAGAAGGTGCTGTCAGGTTGTTGCATATTTTCTTATTCAGCTCATTTTGGCAGTGGCAGGAAGCAGTATTATCTTTTCTAACAAAGGGGAAGTTGGATTGTAAATTTCAATCTGTGAGAGAAGAGGGCAGTTGAGGATAAAAGATAAAGAATCTGCCTGAGTGCGTGTGTGTGTGTGTGAGTGGCGGGGGTGTTTTGGCTCCGAGGAGGATGGCCGGCCATCTGAGTCTGATGTGCTACTGTATCTCTACGGAGGGATTTACAATAATGTCACAGCCAAGTCTGAGAGAGAGTCGCAGGAATAAAAGAGAAATTTCTAGTTAACGCAAAATCGTATTATTATGCCTATATATATAAACATACACACACACACACACACGCAAACTGAATGTGGGTAAAATGCGGGATTTACTGAGCTGTGAGGCTATTTGAATTTAGAGCATGTCTAATCTGTATATCACCCAAAGTATGAACCAGTGTCTTCACACCCATACGGAGTGGGCCGTTTGCAGTGCGCACACACACACACACGCACACAGCAGGCAGAATGTCTAACAAATGCCTGTGAGCGGTCTGAGAAATGATTGGTTGAAAATCCTGCTGTTAATGGACTATAGATCTTTAAAATATTTGCACTAAGACGTATGGGGACCGGTGCTGTACTCCAAAGAGGCTGAAGGAAGTGAAGAAAAGTCTTCAAACATAATCATCATTCACAGCCCTCAAGTTAATTGGGTCTTAATCCCTCCATCACACATCCATAATCCCAGATCAAAATGATTTCATAGGTTGAAGGCCTGGACGTCTGCACAGCAATAAAGTTGAACGGACATTAATGACCGACGTGATTAGACTCCAAAGTTTAAGGTCTGGTGCAGGTACATACATTAGAACGCTTGACATGACCTTAAAAGTCAAAACTTCAGAGTCTGCGGGCTATGTAATCCACCGACAGCCACTGGCAGAGAGTATTTGTGGCTGTTGGGTTCAGCGTGAGACCTCTGCTTCATGTCATTCACAGCGTGTGAGGAGCCGGCCAGCAGGCTCACAGTTGCGTAAGTGCAACACTTTGCTCTAAGATACCACATTTGAATTTGAATAGAGGTGCACTGATATAGAAAATGTTAAAAGTAGCAGCAGCACAAAGAGGGGCGACGCAGACAGCTTTGACACAGTGTGATCTGTGTTGGAAAGCTGCATGAATTTGACTGATCATTTCTTGACTCTACAGTAAATCACTCAACATCACCAGAGTCTCTCGTATTGGCGGACTGACCGGCCAATCACAGTGCCTGCGGCGTTTTGGCACGATATAATATAATCCACATTCAGCTATTTAGGGTTCAGTCAGCATACAGTAGTGACAGAGCGCTTGCTGCTCACACGAGCTTCTGCGAGTGCCAAATGCTTAATTAACGACAGAGCCTCAACTGATATACTGTAGGTACCAGGAAAAACTTAGCAAAGCCCACAGCGGACGTTTACTAATGCAGGCCGGCCAACCAATTTAACGCATTGTCCTCTGATATTGATAAATGTGTTTACATTGTGTATAATCATATGTAAAATATTAATATTATTTAATAGTAATTTTATTTTAAAGTTTATGGAATCAGAAGTTCCAGTCTAAGTGAGGTTTTTGAAAGTTTATGAATGTTTAAACTGGACTTTCTTATGTTTTCTCTTACTAGAACCAGAAGATAAATCTGAATAGAGGCCTTGCTTGGTACAGATCAATATACAAAATGTAGCAGGGCCTTCCAAACTGCTCGCGGCATCTCACAGAGCTTAACCAAAGGTTTTAAACTCATCTCAAATCTGTTAGGCTCTGCACAGCAATGTCAGCAAACCCATCACAGTCAATAAGAAACAAATCGAATGGGTGTATTTTATAAGATGTTGACCTCAAACATAGATTTATGGGGCTCATCGAGCGTTATCTCCAGCTTTTCAAGAATATAACCCTTCTAAAGAAGAAGTATGAAGGAGCTGCAACGTCGCTCCTAAAACAACATATCTGGCACCTGATGTAATCAGATTTGTACCAGCGCTGCACAGGCACACGTGTTACACATGTTTCTGCAATGTCTGTTCTCAGCACAGTAACACCAACCACTCACTTTGAATACGCCTCACCACCTGTTTGGTACTCACTGCTTACCTCGTGTTTGGCACCAAAATACTGAGCAAAGGGAAAAAACATCTGTCAGCAAATGGTCGGAGCACAAGTAACAAGTGATTCGACCGTCACTCTCCCATGAATAGATCAAACCGTCTCCCTGCATAGTACAGTAGCAAACGTAAGTAGTAAAACTGTATTTTATACAATCTAACCAGAAGCCATTTTGGCCAGATTATGATGAAAGGCACATGTGAAGCAGAAATCTGAGTGATAGAGCCCAGCATTTACCGTAGGTAACCTTTTAGTGCTGTGGGAACTTGGTGCTGTGTTGTTGAGATTTTGGAACGTGTGATTTATTACTGCACTACCACAAAGTTCAGGGACTCGCAGGAGACTGAGTTTAAAATATTACTGTCAAAATTGTAGTAGCAGGGGCAGAGATGCTTTGCCGGTATGACTTTCAATCCTTAGTATAGTTACATGACGCTGGGTCCTACATTTACCAAAGCATCATCTCGTTAGCTCATCTGTACCTTATATGTACCCATACTGTATGTGTCCAGAGCCAGCTACAGAAATGTTTATATATACGTATTTACGTGGTCGTGGGACAATGATCTGAAAAATGCTGTTATCTAAATGTGGACGTGATTCAGCAAATGTTTTTTTGTGCAGGTACTGACTCTCAGCTGAATCAACTCGATTCTTTTTTACCTTGTTGAATTCACACAGCTTTTATAAGCGTTTACTGAACAAAAATCCTCCCCCAGATAATTTTTTAGCCGCAACCTGCACATTTGAGCTTTTATGAAACAGACTTAACCTTGTTTTAAAAGCAAGGTATGATATTGTCATCGTGTATTAGTCATCCTCATCCTCATGAATGACAGACTGTACACTGTTGTCCATGCTCATCAGGATTAATCAACATCCCCTCCTGAAATGTCATTTTCTCCGAGTTGCTATGGCAACAGGTTGTGCAACTTCCACTGTGGGACTTATGAGTAAGTGAGAATATTAATTCAGTTGTGCATGTTAACATGCATGTTGTCAGCTGTAGGAAAGCGGTATTTGGTTCACGGTGCATGGGTTAATTAACAGACATATGGTTGCAGTATGGAGGAAAACAAAGCTGTTTGTCTCCATGTAAAAGTCTGACATGTTGCTCAACAAGCCTGTCACAGATGTGGGTGAGAGACGCAGTGAGGGCTCGAAGTCTGCCTGCACTGTGCCTTGTTTACAATAAAATAGAGGACAGGTAGTGTTCACATGCACCTTTCTGTGGCGATCCAATGACAGAAGAAAACTTTACTTTTCATTAAGTTTATTCTACACAATACTAATACATATAGTATTACTCACCAGTATTATTATTTTTTGCTGAAACCGTCCAGTCCTCTACGTTGCCATCCATACTCAACATTCATTTTTCTTCAGTACAATTACAGAATGACTTGCACTGTGAAAGTGAAAACATATTTGCAACTACATTAACAAACTCAACTAAACTCAGTACTTTGTAGAAGCCCCTTTGGCAGCAGTTACATCTTTTACAATCTTGTATGTATTTGGATAGTCCTTTTCATTCCCAGCAGATCATCTTAAGCTCCATCCCATTGGATGTGACCTATCCAGGAACTGGCATCTTCAGGAATGTCCACAGGTGTCCGGGGGTTTAAGTCTGAGCTCTGGTCACTCTGTCAGATACACGAGTCGTTGCCACAGTCCCAGGTCTTATGTGCTGTGGCGCAGTCTCATGCTGTATCATGTCACCATCATGCTTTACTATGGTGATGAAGTTGGCTAAATAACGAGCAGTGTGTGGCGTAATGTGGTCAGACTGCTGAATCTTTACGTTTCATACCATTAAATGCTGTTTGACAAACATTAATCTGGCGGTGACCTCCGTCTAATCACTTTACTATAAAGGCCTGACTATTGGAGTGTTACTGTTTGTCCTACTCCTATCTCTGCAGAGGACTATTAAAACCCTGTTAACAAAAACTTCATATTTCATTCAGTGGGAGAAAGTCTGTGATTTAAATTTGATTCATAAAAACACATTTTCATTTTGTACTGACTCTAGATTGATGATAACTGGGGGCCAGGGGTGAGGACCTAATTTATATAGAGAGGTCCTACATGCTTTTACCTTGCGACATTGCATCCCGAAGAATAAAAATGAAATGAAGAGCTCCTGCAGGAGCAGTCAAGGTAACATGAATTAGAAAAGACTTGACACGAGTTGTTCGGTTAAAAGTCCCAGCCAGCTTCCAAGCTTTCCACATTCCTGCAGCAATGCTCTGATGACCATTTGATTGATAGGCCATGAAGAGCAGTACCTGGGAGCTTCAGCAACCAGGGATTGGATACAAGCGCTCAGTGTGCATTCTAATAAGACATTGACTTCCAGAGGAATTGGACTCACACTAGTACAAGGTTAATCTAGATGTCAACACCTGATGAGCGTGCAGCGTGTTGCCGCGGGGCGACATCCCCCATCTTCCCATCCACTGTGGAAGCGGAGAGTGGAAAGTGGTCATTCTCTATAGAAGGAAACGTGGAAGCTGGTATTTCGGTGCTGCTCTGCATGTCTGTTCCTCCTGGCATTTTAGCGACTGACCTGATTACATGCTTGCTTCCTATCCACCCCTGCCCCACTACTAAATTTGACATTCTCAGAAGGACTTTTAAAAAATCAGGTTGGATACAATGTGATGCAAATTGTGTCTGTAACTTTTAATAAAAGAACTAATACTGGTTTATCTTCATCTTTGAAGAAGTTTGAAATACTCTCAGGAAAAAATCTAAAGAAAACAAATTTAAAAACGAACTTAAAGATAATACCTGTGGGTTTGTCCTTTGCTCAGTGGCTCAGGTGACTGAGCTGAGAGATTCAGCTTGCTGGTTTTTTTGGTTTGGTTTGTACTGAACATTGGCACTTACCCTCTAGGCTGCTGCCACCGTGTAGCTTTCATGAGGGAATTAATTTGTATAATACACAAGCAGTTGACATGCAGTGTGAAGTAGTAGTACATGTGCTTTTAATAGTGTACACACAGCACCTAGTCTGAAATGCAGGCACTCAAAAGATGCAAAAAGCAGCTAAAGCATCACTAATGAGTATCACCCACTTGACCCTGAACAATTACTTTGACCAAACACCGTATTTAGGAGGCACTAGAAGCCACAAAATCTTATTTCAGTGGTAATTGCCACCCATTCCCCTACAGTGGATTCACTTAACCCCAGAAACCTTCAGATTCTTGCTCGCCTCTTCCTGTCACACTCTGTCTAATCCTTCCACCACACCACCTCTTTTACATTTAGTCAAAATTCATTTATTTTCTCCGCTGATCAACCTAATTAGAAGGAAGGCTTGTGGTGAAAATATGTCTTTATTGCTGTCATCATCGTATCACACTCCTTATCTGGGTCACTGCACACTGATTGGCTGTAAGGAAAATGGAGTGGAAATTTTTCATTTTGTTCAGAGCCTTTCATGTTTCAAACGTACACCCACTGGGGAATCTATGTGCAGATTGGAGGGGTAAACAGTTAACAGGTCTTCTTTTCCCACAAACAACTTGTTGTGTAGAGAAAAAAAGAGATGCAGAAATAGAAAATAAGAAAGATAAAGGTTAGGCTGTCTTCTGGGAAATGAAGGCTCTATTCAATCACACTTGATAAGAAAGCCCTGGGGATTAGTCAAAGGCATTCTCCCTGGGTGGTGAGAAGCCAGCTCTGGGCTCACGTACTCAACCGAAAAAACACTGTTTACAGTGCGATAGCACAGGAGACTGCTTTGAGGCAGAACAGATTATGATTTCACAACTTATCATACTGAAGGAAGCATTTTTGATCAAACAGTGGAGAGTTTTGTATTCAAGGTCAATACATTTGCTTGCGTGTCTGCAGATAAGAAAACAGCAAGGTATTGGATTATATAATGAGCGCGAGTGTAGCTTCTTATTTTGTTTGCAGGAACTCTTCATTAAAAATGAGTTTGCCTACTCATCTTTGCGCAGGAGAGCAGAAGCAGACAACCCTCAGCCTCCACTTCCTGTCCTTGTGTTTTCTATAAAGCTGCCACAGTCACTGATGAAGTTCAATACCGTCTCATTCAAGGCGAGCTGACACAGCTGAATACAGTTCAGGATTATTTTGACAAAAGAAGACAAACCGTCTCCAGCACAGAAAGTGAATCATTTCCTTGTAGTCATTTTGCGTTTTTTAAAAGACACAGATACGGGTGACTCAGATAGCCCCACTGAAGTACCGGAAAGCAAATGCACTTTTAAAAGCAATTTCTAAACGATGCCTTTTCTGTATATGGTTGGATTGTCACTCAAACGGATGTGCTGAAGCACTTGATGCTGACAAGCAATACTGGACTACTGAGAAGCAATCTGCCTCAGACGCAAAATATACATGGAATATACAGTATTCACTTTAAAAACATTCCCAGCAGGAGCTTTCACATCACAAACACGTGGGACTGTTCACCGAAGACCAGTCAGCATGAGGGGGAAATGGAAATCAACAGTAAATATATGTTGTTTGGCATTTGCAAAATGTAGTATTAACAGTTTCCCTCACTTGGGTTTTCAAAGGCTGACAGCGCATACAGGAAATCAAAAACCGTAATGTATTCTGTTTTATGATAATTCTTTATCTTCTTCCTTTTGGTGAATAACTGTGCCCTGAGCTGTGGCGCCACAGTTCCCCTAATTTGGAGGCTTTGGAAGATGTAGACAGAAGGCACAAGGTTTCCATGGGCAACATCCTGAGCCCTGTTTACTCATATTTTGGCACTATTAAAAGCATGCATAATTAACTATCAGTAGTTCCTGTCCACAACAAACCTAGAGACAGCGATTCATGGAATTTCACATCGAACTAAATCTCAAAGCACGACTGATCTTACGCAGGTTATAGAGTGTCTTTTCTTTGTGACTTTTTCCTGCTTCCCATTACAGGAAAGTGTGAATCATAGTGAATCTAAAAATATGTGCGTGTCTGTGTGTTCTGACTTAACAGAGCTTTGACTATTTTTAACCCAAACTGTGGCAACGAAACATTAATGGTTTTAAAATGCCGTATTTTTCTCTGCGAGCTGTGTGTCACAGCAACCCCGTCAGCTTCAAATGCTGACAAGCGGGACAAATCACCAGGTCAAACAGCAACCACTTACTTCCTGTTGTTTAGCAGAACATCAGAATTCACCTGCCTCACGTCTCTCTCTCCCCACACTACCTCTGTAATGACTTAACTTCAATCTAGATTAAATTAGACTGCATCTGGTGAATACGTTAACCCTGTTTTTATAGAGCAGTAGGTTCTCTAATATCAACTATCCAAAAACCAGAATAGCAAATTGCCAGAGCTCTATCGAAGCTGCCAGATGCATCTACAGTCATGAAGGTAGTTGTGTGTGTTAACATTTGTAATCTGAGGCTCATTTCTCAGGAGGGCACGGTCGCAGCACAGGGGAGTTGAAACTGGACACTCGACACACCCTCAGACTATACCACAAATATGACATTCATGCACAAACACACAAACTCACAGGGGAACCTCAACTCGCAAAACACAGTGTAATTGCAAATCAATAAACAATTACAGCATCACCATCATAACACACTACTCACTGACCTCAAATCCCTCGGCCCCGACTGTGTCTCCGTTTACCGCTGTTTGTTAGAGGGCAGCTAAAGAAATAATGGCATGGCTGTGATTTCATATGTGGACACACACCAATGAAGCCTCAAGCCGCAAATTATAAAAACTGATTCTGATCTGCATCTCACATGACGGTAAGTTGTGGGCAACCCGGCATTGAATGGTTTAGGAAGACCAATGTAATTGTAGCTTAGCAATGATGGCAAGTGAGGTTTTTTTCATCAGGAAGAGAATATAATGCATCTCTGGATGAGGGCTTTTTCTGTTCTTCCACAGCCTAATTAGTCAGAAAGTAGAAACAGTGTAAAGCTCAATACTGTAACCCTACTGACAATTAGGGTTTTTCAACTGCAGGAACATCACTGATCTGTAAACTGGAGCTTGTAGGGTAAACAGCGTTACTCTCTGGTTTGCTTTTTCACTGAGGTTTCTGCTTCCTGTTTGTGGGTCGCCCCTGCTATGCTAATGTTTGTGTTACCTTTACCCCCCACCCCCACCCCCCGGCAAGTTCCTGAAACTGAAATTTCTATCTCCTGAAGGATGCTGAAATTGAACTCCCAGAACTTGACTGAGGACAGTGGACACAAAAGCAGAACTTGAATCATTTTTGTGGACAATGGTCATTATAATAAAACAGGTAAATAAAGTTTTAACCTGAAAAAAAACATGTTGGTATTACCCATTTCCAGCCCGGGATGATTAAAAGTGAGAGACACACACCCCTTCCTTTTTACTTTTAAGTGAGCAACAAAATCCTGCTTAAAGCAGGAATTTAATGTTCGTTTCTTCCTTTGGCAGGATGTTTTTCTCATAATACTTCATGCTGCGCTAGTGTCTACAAGCTCCTGTTCGCACTATAACCCTAAACTATTCCCTTGATTACTTTCAATACTACAGAGTAAAATGAAAACCCACTGGTTATGATGACAGATATTCAAGTTGCTTATCTGGATCGTTTCTGGACCTTTATCCTGGACAAACATCAGAGGTAACATGACTTCATCTGAAAACTGAAAAATATCTTTAGCTGGCCCAAACCTGTGAGAAAACTCACAAAAAAGTGAACTCACGCTGCACAGCTTCCTAAAACATTTAGATGAAGACGAGATTTAGTCAAATTCACACCTTTATAAGACAGGACAAAATGGAAAAGGAGATCGTCTGATTGTTTGAAGACATTTTCTTAAGAGAGTCACATTAATACAAAGATCTATCATGGAATACCAGTATTTTATATACTGCAGTTGTTATACCACATTTTTATAATCTGTAACATGTGTACATGGTAATATGCCAACTTTGCTTCAAAAAGTGTTCAGTTAGTTTCACCCAAGGAAAGAAAAAAACAAAAAAGAAAACTTTTAAAACAATATTCAATGCACCATGAAAAGGATTACAATACCCTGCAAATGCTCACGGTCTGTGTCGTAATGTCTTTAAGCGTTTATCATTACCACAAGAGAATACACAAAAACTCAATGCTTTGGGTAACTCATTGGATTGGATCCTGCCTTTCATACAAAATACTCGAAGTAACTGAATACTCGATGATGATTAACACACTCCTTAGGAGAACAGAGACAACACTGTGATACTGTGAGAGTTCATGTTGCTATAATGGAGAAGCGAAGTGAAGAGTTCCACTCCAAAACATTAGATATATCCACATACCACGTGAATTAAAACAGTTGCCTGAGGTTTGTCATTCAGTGTCTGAGACATCTGCAAGATCCACTCTGTAAAAATGAGCACTTCATTACAAATGATTCCTTAGTAATATCATTTGGTTATTTTGCTGTGAAGCGTTTTGGGGGTCACATTTTACACTGACACATTTTGGAACAAAACTCTTCATGTTATACAGTTCATTAAATACTGTAATTACCCCCCAAAATGGGACGTGTAATACCACACAATTAGTTGAACCTCTGCAGTGATTATTATTTTTTGAAGTACCGTCCATAAATGAACACAGTTGTTTACTTGCTTCAGTGGCTCCTCTCTGGTTGTAACGGCAGAGGTTTTTATCGAAGCAATAGACGGGTGTGAAACCTCGTCAATGATGAACACGCAAAGGCCACAAGTGCGAGGAAGAAGAGTCATGTACAGTTGATGAGAAAGAAATGAGGATAATAAAAAATTGCCATTTCACTGTTGGTCTAAATGAAATGTAAGAGAGGAAGGAAATGTGTTTTTCTCATTGTTTCATGGTTTGTGAAAGGGTGAAGAGAATGTTTTAAAGCAATTGTTCAACATTTTGGGAAATGCCCTTATTTGCTCTCTTGCCAAGAGTTAGGTAAAAAGGTAGATTCAAAGCTCATGTCTGCAAAACGTACTGTCAGCAGCTGGTTAGCTTAGCTTAGTATAAAGTCTGGTCCTTCTGGAAAGCTTTTTCGACGCGGTTACTTTTGTAAACTTTCTGTACAGTTTAATCAGATGTCTCGTAGAGGCCAGTTCAGGCAGCTTTCTTAATTTAAGATTATCTCACAAAATGCCAGCAATTACTGCATTTGCTGTTTTAGGTTAAAATGTTGTGATTTTAACCAAGTTAAACGGTATTAGCATTCATAAAGCAGCACACAGACGTGTGGGTCCTTAGCTCACCTTATGCATAATACCGACTGCTCAAGAGCTGCTCAACACTCAATAATTGTTCTTTCTCAACAATTATGTTTAAACCGTAAATGTAGGACTTATGTCAAATCATGCACATGTATGTAAAAGGCAGCAAATCTGCAATAAATAGTATTATTTTATTTTTTTAATTATCATTCCTATCTGGACATCAAGGCAATCTTAGAGATGCTTTAGAGGTGTTGGTATAGCAGGTGGCTTTTGAGTTTCTGTCTTTATGCTAAGCTAACCGTCTTCTGGCTGCAGCTTCATATAGAGCTGACAGATTCGGAATAGAATGTAACTCCTCGAAAGAAAGAAATGTATTCTCCCAAAGTCTTGCACAATTTTTTAATATTTTCTAAGCCTGTTTATGCTACATACACGTGTGGCTAACAAATGATTTACGTATATTCTAAGTTACAAATATTTTTTTGTGTGAGTGGAAAAGCAGTTTCACACCAAAAAGCCAGAAAATTACATAAAAGCTTCTCAAAGCGTGTGTATGAGAGGTGTGGTGTGAGACACTGTATATCAACGCATTATCTCGCCATAAGAGGCAAATTAACTGAAAAGTGAATTTGAGGTTTCATTACCTCTTTGGAAAAGTGTCAAAGTGTTGAACTATGGCTCCGAGTTGTCCCCCATTCTCCAAAGTCTCTGTGGTTCGGTGTCAGTGAGTGTTTGAACCTCATTCACAGCCATTCACCTGCACCACCAAAGACAACTTACCAGCACTGACACAGATAATTCCTTAAAAAGAAATCTCCTTTAGATTAGGATGAAA
Organism: Microctenopoma stevenorrisi; assembly: GCA_032270685.1. Taxonomy (NCBI): domain Eukaryota; kingdom Metazoa; phylum Chordata; class Actinopteri; order Anabantiformes; family Anabantidae; genus Microctenopoma; species Microctenopoma stevenorrisi. The sequence goes on from JAUMTR010000017.1 coordinate 20,096,054, forward strand.
ACAAATACCATAGCTTTATACTTTAGCCAACCACGTCACAGTCAGAAAATGAACCGAAATAATGTCCGAAAAAATAAGTTAACATAATTCTGACACATAGAATTTTACAATATGTACAGTATTTTTTAAATTAAAATAGATTTGTCGGTTGTCTGATTGGGTAAGTCCTCTATAGAGTGCCCCTCCCCCCTCCCCTCCCAACCATCCAGCGTTATTCCATGGGAGCAGAGTTTCCATTAAAAGCTCTGTGCCGGCCAATGCAAGTAAGGCTTCCGTCATCAAGCCCCTGCCAGTAGTTTGTCTTCGGACAGGGCCGAGCCCTTAGCAACGCACATGGCAGGCCCTTCAACACCTTGACAAAAAGAAATAAATATAAAATATATGTAATATTTCTATATATATATTCATAAAACCAAACCCAGGATAGATTTTAACTCTGATGCGTTCTCTCTGTTATATAATCACTGTGGCCTTTTTCCTATTGCCAGCCTGGTCCACTTGGTTTCCTTTTTTTGTCACCATCTTAGTGTATTTTTGCAGTTCTTCAAGGAAAAAAAACATCTTCTTCAAATCTGTACATCTTATGCCCAAGTAAACAAAATGTAAAAGTGCATGTTTTTTTGAATACGTTTTATCCACTATATCCAAAAGTGTTGCAGGCACTTAAGTCCTTCCCAAACATTGTAGGTGTTTTTCAACAGTGGAGCAGGTTGGTTTGGTTATTCCTGGATTCATGTGGGTCAATCTGTCCGTATGTCTCGGTCAATCTGTCTGTCTGGCGAGGAATGGGCCAATGAGGGCCACTGCTAGCCAAGGATGTCCAGGTAGACCGGCGTGGCTTTTCCCATGGCGAACAGGACTTTCTGAATGTCCTTAATGTTCAGTCGCTGCTGTGGTTCCCTCTGCCAGCAGCCCAGCATGATGTCATACACCTCTTTAGGACAAATCCGTGGCCTCTCCAACACCCGACCCTGGGTTATGCACTCAATAACCTGCAGAGGAGAGAGGGCAGTGGAGTGAGACAGATGATTTTCACAGACTGATTGCTTTGGCTTGTTCATAATGAGAAACCAGTGACACTGAGCAGGCTGTCCTTTGAGGTTTAAACTAATGAAACTGAGATGAAAGAAATACACAGAATGCATTCGCTCTAAGATTTGTGCAATATTAAAGGGAAACAATCATTTTCTTTTCTATCCCACAGTGAGAAGTAACAATAATATTCAGGTTCTGTGGGGTGGATGTTTGAGATGTTAACAATGTGATTTGTTGAACTTCTGAACTCTGTAATTAACCACACGGCTCATCGTTGTTCTGACTATACTGACTTTATTATTTGTGTCAATCCTAGCTCACTATAGCCTGAGAATGGACATGAGTGTATTCATGTGTAACGATTTCTGCACAAAATCAGTGTTTCTCTCCTTTCCTCTTGGCGTTGGCCACTTATACCAGTTCAAATAGGATGCTCTTTTTGAACTCTGTCGTTAACTCTTTCTTTTTCTCAAAGCATAAAATAACAGCTCAGAGGTCAAATAATAGAAACCTTCCTAGTTAAACATATCACAGATTTTTTTTAATGCTTTTGAAACCAAACAGTTTAGCACCACAGTGTAAAGCATTTGATAAGCAACTGCTTTATGAAGCCAACATTTCTGAAAAGACGGCACAGTCGGCCTAGCTTATGTTTAAACATGTTCTTTTTAAAATATGGTAATTAGTTTTCCTTTGCTCCTTATTAAATACTTAATAAGCCACGTGATAATAACTAACATCATTTGACATTATATTGAGACAGTCATAAAGATGAAAAATAAATCAATTCGTGTTTACAGAATATACTGTAACACATAAGTAGATGTTGAGTACATACAAGAAAGGCATTTAGGGAAATGTGCTACAAAATGTGAAATGGGTTTAATAAAGGGCTAGGTTATAAAAAAAACACAAAAACCTGACAGAATCTGTAACATTGCAGCTTAGCATGCATTAGTTTTTGTAGCAGATTGAAAACATGTCGTCAGTTCAGCTATTAGAGCAGTTAGAGATGGCAGGAGGTCTCAAGAACCTTCGGAGAACAACAGGTTAAGTGACTAACGTCGGCTTTTAATTAAAACCAATCTGCATTTGCTTCAGGTTGAATTCAGTCGCTGGCTGTGTGACCTCTGTTGACGGTGATCACTAAAGCGCTATACAGCAGGGCAGCAGTCCGCTAACTTACACTGCAATGTGATACATAGCAACAGCTGGATAAGCTTTGTGACTTTAGAGTTGACATTTTAAACTGCTGCAAATCTAGGCTGCTTATTGTGTGAATGCTTAAGCGTACAGCAGGTGATTTTAGACTTTGAACATCACGAATGATTTAAGATGCAACATGCTGGTGGTGAAAGGTACATAGTAAAGTGATCCATATGTATGTAGATACAACAACAGCAAATGTCTATTAGCAAATGTAATAACAAGGGAACATGATTAGTTACTCTCACTCTAAGATCACAGTTGGAGCCTATGATCATATCAGAAGACACTACTTCTGTATCTTTACTTAACAGCAGGATGCTCAGCTGCAAGCAAATGTCCAGATTAAGCTGATCTACTTCTAAGAGGCCCATGACGGAAGAAGAGCGTATAAAAAGGAAAACTGGAGATGCTAAACATCCTTGACCACAAGTAGAGCTGGTAATATACCTCTTCCCTCTTTTAATGCTCTGATAGCTCTAGGATTGTTTTTGTATCGTACTATACAATTTCACACTGTCAGTATCACATCTACATTTTATTCTGAACCAGTTTGTTCCAAATCGTCATGAAAGCTACACTTTGCAGTGACTTATACAAACTGTGCTTTTATGGCTACACCATTTTATACACAATTCCCCGTAATTCCCCGACATATCTGGTGAAAAGTCCATTATAAAATAATAACACTTTATGGGTTTTGTCAGTGTTTGCCAGCATGCTTGTAAAAGCCAGCTGTGCAGCTTTGAATAGGAGAATAGTGGAGACTATGCAGCCCCGTGAAGAATGATGCCTGGTTAAAACATGTTCCTGCTGCACACAGGTAAGACTTTGTTATTGTCAGTAATGCTTTTTCATCAAATAAATACATTCGAATAACACACACACACACTAATACAACCTATCGCTACGTAAACACATAATTACATTAAAGGAGAACAAATGGGTGACTTTCTCTTTTTGCCACAACATAATAGCGCTCATCAGATTACACTGTTATATGGTTATAGCAGAGTAGTTTAATCAGCTGTGTTTTTCATTTAGAGTGTCTCAGAACTCCTTCTGTACAGGATACAGGAGGAATATGGAAATCCCAATTTGTGTCAAGCTTAAGGACATATTGATCTTTCAATTGGAATACTTATAAGTGCAGTGCATGCCACATTCCAGGTTATTCTTTTAGGTCAATTTAATTTTCTCAATATGCTCGTTTTACAAGAGTAATCCTAATTGAATTTTATTGATTCAAGTCTGAGCCTCCAATGAAAAAACAAACCAATCATGGGTGTTATGTAATGCAGCATCTCGTCTGGTGGGAAAGCGGCATCAATTTATCACCTCGTTGGGCCAGCATGAGTCCCAGAGAGAGAAAAGAAACAACATCAGGCAGTAGATTAAGATTCAAAATGGCAATGTTCATTTAAATCTTTGTTTAGAAAACTCATGCTGTCACTTTTGCCAGAGCTAAGAGGTGTGTTTCCCCTCCCTCAGTGCTCTTCCAGGGGATTTCTTCCCTTTTTAATACCAATTCCAGAACAATTAAATATACTTTTTAAAAGTGTTATAGACACATTTGCTTGATGTTCGGAATCAGAAAAGTAGACATAAACATTTACCACTGTGTACCCCCGAAACTATAATTTAGTGTTTGTATGAAAGCCTGTGCCTAAACCATTGATAATATAAACACAATATACAGTTACACGTGCTGTTATCTTGTGGAGCATTATCTACACGCTTCAGGCTGTTTGTACCTCGTTGTTACCCAGCTGAAACCAGGGCTGCTTCCCATAGGTAAAGATCTCCCACAGGATAACTCCAAAGCTCCAGACGTCGCTCTCAGTGGAGAATTTCCTGTACATGATGCTCTCTGGGGGCATCCAGCGAATAGGTAGCATGGTATGTCCTCCAACCTAAGGAGAAGGGAACGGTGGAGACAAGAGGTGAGCAGATGCAAATGTCGGGGCTAAAAGTCAGATTAGAAAATTGAATCATAAACAAAAACTCCCATGTGTCTGGGGATTAACTGTCCTTGCATGTAACTGATACGATGGGTTTAACATCTCATGAATGTCTTCTGTGCTGCTGGATGTTGACACTGGTGTAATGCAGGAAAACGCTGACTAATCGACCGCCTGCTCTGGATGTAATGAATTGCAGGACGGCAAATTCTTTAGGTTATGGTATTAAACCACTGCTTTGCATTTGATGAAAACAGCAATCTGCAGCTTTTCTGCAGAGGCACAAAGTCTCAAAGCAGGCAAACAAATGTGTCCTAATCAACTGTTGATATAAAGGATTCTACTACGGATGTTCACATGGCTGCTAATATAAATGTTTGAATTGTGCTGACAGTCAATTAGACACTTCATGACAACATACGAGGGCTTGGATGAGGCTCGGTAACATGTCAGGACAATATATCAGCCATAACTTATATAATGTCTTCTAACCAGCAGAACATGGAATGAAGTTCCCCTTGCTATAAATCCTCTGAGGCTGGAAATTAATTGATTAAAAAATCATCCATTAATCATCCTTGCTCTCAACTTCCATTAGGAGACATTGTTTTAAGATCTATTTCCCATTGATGTCAGTGGCTGTGCTTTAATCATGTCTGTGACGAGCAGAAAGAGACGAAGAGAAGGTGTCCGCTCCGAATCATCTGCTGTGGTTTGATGTGAAGCCTGCACGTGTTGTCGTTACAGCCATTACTCCTCAGAAAATTATATACGTACAACATATCTTATGTCAAAGGCCATTTACTGTCTTTTTCCAGAGCCATGTTATTAATTTATAATCTCAAATTCCATATGTAATGGTGACAGCTAACATGAGCCCTCGAACAGGAAGCTAAATCTACAGTATTTGCTGAGGAAGACAAAGCAAAAACTAAAAAGCAGACCTTGAGACAAGGTTATACTAAAAATCAGTTAATTTGCTGATGAGTTAGTTACGTTTAAGTACAAACACACAGTATGAGATATATATTATGTAGAGAGAAAAAGAACTGCACCACAAAAATGAAGCGTGGAGAGATAAAACTAAATCCTACAATAAAAATGTAGCTTTTTCTCTAATTTTCCTCTAATTTCACACGAATTATGTCTGACCATGAGAACTGATATAAAGATCATTCTTTACTGTTCTTCCACAGTACTGAAAATATACAGCAACACTTTAAATAATTTATCATATGGAATTTGTTTTCCTGTCACTTTAAACTGTCATTCAGCTCCTGTTATCAGTTTTTTGGCTTTAGCGGTTGTTATCTTGACAAAAACATCAAGATAACAATGAGGTGGATTTTAAAGCCCCTTTGAGGCTTTTATCTCTAAATCAGTGGATTTAGAGCACAACAGACGCACATCTCACATCCCTCCATCCATGCATCATTCTGAGCTCATTTTCTGTGATTAAGAACAACAACATAGCAAAACAAACAGCCATAAGCTCGTAGCTGCATTCGCTTTCACTCGATTCCTCCGCTCCGCACCTCTGGGTTACAGCACAATCAGTTTCATTGAATCGTAATCAGATCTTCTCACAATTCCATTTACCAGCTCCAACATCTGTGCTGCTTTAGCTGTGAGAGCTGTGTGACGTTTAAAACAAAAACAAATATTGCACATTTCCTTTGAAAGTCAAGCGCGATCTCCATGTGTCGGCTTGACACCACAGATGAGTCTCCTAGACGGAAACGTGGGATTTGTCAATCTGCCAAAACGCTTGCTGAGCATTTACTCAAAACGCCCTCTAGTTTATACACTCCATTAAATTAAGTTGCTGAATATGAGGCCTTTAGTTGCTAAATGCCCTTCATCCATAACTTTCTCTCCTGGATTGTTGGACCAGCTGTTAATAAATGCGTCTCCATGTTGCTCTTTTCTTTACTAAACTAGTGAATCACTGTCTGGCCCTATTTAAGAAAAAAGATCTTCAGCTTCAGTATTTGTTCTACAGTCAAAAAATGTTTTACTCAGGTCATGTCACTTGATGATATCCAAGAAACAACAAAATACAACAAAAAACTGAACCTCACCAACTCACAAAGACCCACGTGTAGTTTGAGATGTCTGGATATTTGACCTGCGCCTTGTTTGTGGATCCTTGCTGCCATTTCAGACCTTGGAGTGTAATGTTTGCTGATATCATGTACTATCATGAAACTCTGCCTTTTCTTACATTAAACACAGTTCGTTTTGTACACAAGCCTGGAGGTCAACTAGACCATTAGAGACAGTTTTCTACAACAGCACCTATATGCTGACTGTGAATCAAAATCACACTCCATTAACCTCAATAATGCCCAACGTTTGGTCTTAGTGGTGTTTCAGCAAAACAAGTGGAGGGTGTCCATTCACTTCCATTCCTCCCTCACAGATGAAATTTAATATAGCAGTCAGACTTTAACTCTTTCCCCTCTATGAAAAAAATGACTAAAGACTAAAGACTAACTCCTCTAAGCAGTGTTTCAATACATTCCCCCATTTAACCAGACGTGCACACACACACACACACACACACACACTTATTTTTCAGCTCCATCCTTCCTCACATTAACACATTTATAAACACTTTCACCCCAGAGCTCCCAGTACAACCACAGTCTTCTGCTAATCCCAACAGAGGTTTAGTGATCTTCCCAACTGCATCTTGGCGCAAAGCTGTAAAAGTCAGAGGACACATTCGAGTCCCCGCTCCAGATCCTCCTGTCACAATCCTGCCCGAGGCTTTCTGAGGTATTAGGAGAAACTCAGAGACAGAAACATCCTTAACCTCCTATTTTTTTCTGATTTCTCCTGCAACCTCACTCTCTATCTCAGTCCCATCCTAAAAACGTGGGAGCCCTCACCAGCATCTACCCTGGGTTCTTTCTCCAGAGGCAGGACAGATTTAAATGAAGGTAAACAAACATTTGAGTCGTGTTTCAGGTAAGGGTGCCCTCACTCTACTTGAACATACACAGTATTTTATAGAGAGTCCCAGAGATAATTTCGAGGCAGCAGTTTTCTCTTGAGCGCTCACCCTCAACCTCACATGCCAGATCCCTGCTGCAAGCTAGTGGCAACATGAACACTGACATACACCCCACTTGGTCTCATCAGACATGACACATTTTTGTATCGTACACAACATGAAGCCAATATCAATGCAGATACCAGTCGCCTCTGTTGTGCAAAATCTGTGGGCCGAGCCAAGATAGGTGGGCTGAAAGTGAGGTGAAGGAGTTGGTGAGTTTTATGCCAATCTGTACCCCTGTGGAGCTTTATAAGGATTAAGCAGAATTAATTAAGTTCCTGTTAGTCTAAATGACTTATCTGAGGTCCACCCTGCCCATTGCACGCAAGGCCAAACCTCATCAGATGCATACTAATGACTCAGCCGCCAATGCTGTCGCGAGGGACACTGAAACTGCTCGACTCTGGCTGGCTGCATGCATCACCTTGGGGTTTTGTGACCAGTCCAGGGCAATTAGCTCGGAACATGGGAGAAAAAAGAAAAAAAAGAGGCTGAACACATAATAAAAATAAAATAATTGCCCATCTAATTATCCTCATCTTTCTCACTCAATGTCATATCGAGAAGCTGGCAATGCTCTGCGGGGATTGAGGAATGAGTCTGGGGCTTTTTTTTGTTGCTGTGTAAACTGGATTAGTGCTCTGCCTGTCCCACCGTGGCAGGGGAGTGATTGGATTAACGGCGTGGAGAGCACAGCAGCACGGCGGAGGGATAGATTACTGGCCCAGTTGGGCTCTTAGATGGGCGCTCTGTGGGCTACAGTGGGCCCTGGGAGGCAGCACACATCTTTAAGGGCCCTGATGACCATCTAGACACCCTCTCTCCCTGCTCTAACAACGTTGCTATCTCTTCTCTCCCAGCTCAAACAGCAGCAAACACAAGTTCACTTTCAGAGGCTTTGACGTCCATTAGGTTTTTACCTGCTGTGCTGCTGCCAAGTGGAGATAAAGTGGTATCTACTCTCCCGTGCTGGTGGGTGGTGATAGTTTCTGAAGGTTTTCAAAACACACAGACGTACATTGCGCTGTTGCTATCACACAATTTTTACATTTATATTTTAAGTATTTAGCAGGACTAAATAGAAGGACTTGTACCATACTGTGTGGCTAGGCAGCTCCTGAGTGCTGCTGCTTCTTTTGTAGCAGAAGTCTGAATATGAAATTAAGAGCAGTCAACCCCTGTGACGAGTCTTCTACCATAATATACTTGGGAGAACACTGAACAGGGAAACAGACATCGACATATCTGTAATCCACAAATATAAAATCAGGGCTCAAATTCTACACCGGATCTGGTAAATGCATATTTACTTTCTTGCTGAAAGTTAGATGACAGCTATCAAACACTAATAACATCCACTGATTAGCTTAGTGATGCATACAGACTATAATCTAGGGAAAAAGTAATACATACTATATTAACCAGTCTGTCTCATCTAATATACAATATATTTAATATGTAACTGTGTTAAAACAAAAAAGATTTTCTGTTGAGTACACTTCAGTGGCCTCTCTTGGATAAATGAAACCCACATGACACACGTTTGTCAAATGCATACACCTGTGTTGTACAAATAAAAGATGCAAAATAATACTCGAATTATCATTATTTAGCGGTGCAGTACAAATATATTATGTAGAGGCATGGCTAGCTGGTTAGTGGTATTTCTGGTACCAATCTTCTCAATTTAAATGCTGATCTAGCTGTAAAGAATGCAGAAGCTGCTTTTCCTGGGCCCTATAAAACCATGATCATCCCATGAGGTCAATGTTATCATCCCTGCCATTTCTTAGATTTATTACTTGATGAGAGAGTGATCATGTACGACAGGAATGCTGGGCTAATAGTGAAAAAGTAAGACCCACAGGGAAAGACAAAACTGAGTTTCATTCCTCTGTGCAGCAGTAATAAATATGGCCTGTGTACTCATTAGCACCAGGCTGCATACACTTATGTGGAGCTTGTGCTTGATAAATAATGCAGCAAAGGAGCATATGTGTGATCTTCGAAACAGTAGAAACCTTGGGACCATTTTCTATCAAAGCAAAAAAGTGCAGATAAGCAAAGGCCTCCTGACAAAGTCACCTTAAAGACCTTAAAAGGGACGTATTACACTGCAACATCGTTACGTGTGTTTGAAAACCATTAGTCTGTGATTCAGAAACTCTGGCTTTCCTATGCAAATACTCTGGGTAGAGTACAGGTAGGTAATAAGACACAGGACACAACTGAGTCTCCTAAAACTTAATTTCTATGCACCTAAACTGCAACATATCCAACTTAGCTTGTCTTTTCCCAGGTTTGTGGTGAAGAGGGTTTGATTCCCTCCAACCACCACACAGTGACTTGCTTCCTAGCTTCAGTTGATAAATACAGCTCTTTCATCATTCATTCAAAAACTGGATCATATCATATAATATTAATGATGATAATATTACCTTGGCTACATAAACGTCATATTACTAACAGTGTAGCTGCACAGAAAATGAATGTTTGCTGGACACATTCTTTTTCTCAACACAGTTCTGCTTTACATTCAGACAATGTTCTCACTCATCATAAACTCACTAAAATGAAGAACAACACTGTGTTATTGCTAAATGAAAACACTGAGGATGCGAGGCGGCCTCCAGAGAACAGTGCAGACTTTTAATATTCTCAAGGAGAGGGATAGAAACGAAAAGTCTCTGCATTTCCATCTGACAGAAACATGTATCAGACTGTAATTAGAATTTTTCCTCTTAGAAGGACCAATGTCTCATGACGAACTGAGCTGGAAACCTTTCTTGAACTTTTTTCTAATCACCCGAAAATTGAATTTCACACAAATTTCTAAAACTCAATTAATTACCTGAATAAATAGTAGATCAAACCACAACTCCATATGACTTCCGATTCAGCATAACCACTGAACAATGTACAAACGTAACAGGGTCTGATAAGAAAAAGTGACAGAAGGGAAATTAGCTGTCAGGACCATCAAATAAATTGCATATTGTAGTATTAACCCTGTCCTGTATTACAGAGCACATACAATACAAAGAAACCTGTCATTACACAGTGACAAAATAATAGACCTACATATAATAATGACATTTGAGACCAATGGCGGTTTGACAGAGCCGCTGCATGAGCTACTCCATACGTACCTGAAATATTTTCTAGTAAAAAAATACTTTGACTCAGTTTCCATCCTTCCACCTGTAATGCATAGGTGCCTTTAGAGCATTCGCCGTCATTTACACCAGCCTAAACATGCATAATTCAGCGCTTCACTCTCTGAACTCAGGAAAACATTACCTGATATATTGCGAGGCAGCGGTATAAAACACCTACATAGCAGGAAGCGGTGCTGCTGTCTGCCTGTGCAGGTTCTGCAGTTGTCTCTTTTGAAACAACACAAAAGTGTATTCAGTGCAGGCGGAGCAGAAGGATATGACAGATGGATGTGATTTAGGACAATATTCATTTCTTTCTTGGACTTGTTCCCTCCTGCTTGGTAAAATGTCCTGGGAGTCCCAGAGGGCAACAACCGTCAATACGACTAGTCAGGGATGGGAGGACGGTGTTTCTGGCTTCTATTTATAATCACTCAACACGGGGAAAGTGTCCAAGTGCTGTTAGGAGCTCCTTATCTCAGGGTGCTGTCAATATTCTTCTGTGTAGACGTGTAGTGATGCTATCAAAATGCCCAAACAGCAGCTTCACATGGAGCACAAGTCACAGACACACACACACACACACACACACACACACACACACAACACAACACGGCAAATTCAAACTGACTCCCTACAAGCAGTTTTCTGCTTTCTGTCTAATCCATACACATTTGCAAGGACTGTTCTCCCTTTCTCGCTTTGTTAGTGTGTGTGTCAGTGAATTATTCAACCATCTAAAATTCCCTCAATAAATACAACACAGACTTTGATAAAAGGAACCAAGATGTGAGTAGAAAAGTTTCCTGAGACTTGCATAGTGCTCCCCGCTGCATTATCGCTCCCACTGTTGCTTAGTAAGTTATATTCATTATTTTCTCCCCCCTGTATTTAAGAACTTGTTTCTGGATGTTGGGAACATAAGCAAACACAAACGTAAATTAAGCAATTTGAAGTAATCTTTTGAATATGGATGTTTCTGGATTTTTCTTTACTCATTTAGCCAGGTCATCTTCCTATCACACTGTTTGTGTGTGTGTGTTTTCACTTTTGCTAGCTTCACACGGAGTCATGAGCTTCTTACCTTCATCTGTCAGTGAGGAGCATAATGTGCTTTGAGATTCACATTATTATCCCCAGGCACACCCTATTCACACAAGCACTCTGAACAACCAGCAGGATTCTCTGGTATAATGCCAGGGACATGATCCCTCGTCAACTTTCTGCTTCTGAATATTATCTGTTGAGGCATCTGAAGCTGAATCCCTGCAGTGGTAGGAAGGTAATAAGACACACACAAAAACAGTGTACAACCCGTCTTACGCTGCTCCTAGTATGTTATGTTATAACGTACACTCTCACTCTCTCTGTTTGCCTTTTAACAGAACAGCACACATGACTCATATACAGTATAAGACCTATACTTATTCAGACAAGAACAATCAGCTGCCCCGTTTAATCTTCCAGCTGAGCAGCATCCGCCTGCAAAATTAGCTGCGACTTGGCCTTTGGAGACATTTGGCTACAACTGTTCTTTGAGGCAAAACAAGGAAAGACACTGATTTTAAGCTTTATTTGTCCAGGACCTGAACTACCTAGTGCACCCACAATCACACTGGTTGTCATCATGCTGCTCCAGAATAACACAAGGTAAGGAATTCAATCCAACCTGCTATAAAAAATAAACAATGCAAGGTGGCAGAAACAATAGCTATTTGACTTCTGCAAATGTCTACCATGACAAGCTCACACTGTCTACAGAAACACTGTACTATAACTATAAAATAATACCTGTTAAATTAGGAATAACGACTAGAAACCACTTCAAAATGTACTACTAATTAAATAAACAAACAAAAACTACACACACAAAACCCATGCGTATTAACTGGACGTGTGTATCTGAGATACAGTACAAGTACCAACGAACTCTAAAGTCAGCAGTAATTATACATGCAATTACTCTCCCCTACAAAAGGCTTTCAATGAGTATCTCAGACTGTAAGAGGAACATTTATACATGCACTGCACAGTCTTGATGCCGAACCAACAATAATTGTGCCGCATTCATGAAATGGACAAATACTTATGTTGTTTCTTCAACTCTAATGCTCTGCTGTGATCAGAGATCTTACGACAGACTTCTGCACGAGTGCTCTCAATAAAGTCAAGGTGATGATTTACTGTCCCCTCTGAAACATCCTCACCCCTCTGTCACGCTGACATTGACGGCCAACACTGTTAGTTGGTTATATCGACTGTGATTCAGGCACGTCACCAACCTGCAGCAGGCAACACAAAGACATCTGGCTATGGTTCTTTCAAAAATGAAACAAAACATTCAGATTACATACACGACACACATGGTGTGCATGGACGAGCCATGTACCAAACTACACCACTACAAAGATCTCGTTTAAACCTGCTCACAAATTATTTTATGTGTGCAGAGCTGCACACCCAGCAGGCAAGTACCTCATGACTGCTGGCGTTGCCCCCAGCTAAGTGTGAACTGGGCCAGCTGTCACGCTGGTGAAAATAGAATCAGGTGCACCTAAAGTCATTTCACCGGAGCAAGCTGTTTAAATGAGCCACATTTGTTGCAGCCATCATCGCATAATATCCACTTATTTATTCAGCAAAGCATCCAATTCTTTAGCCCAACACTTATCACCTGATTTGTGGTGTTCAGAGTTGCATGTTTTATTAAACAGAGAAGACATGATTCTGAGGACATATAAACAAGCCTCTGAGCTTCAGGCTGGAGGCTAAATATCTCTATTCTCACCTGAACACACAGAATGTCGGTAGTGTGGGGAGCTGGGCTAGCAGAGAGAGGGAGAACTCTAATGTCCCCATAGAATAGAAACAAAAAGAACACAATCGGAAGCAGCTGCCGAAACTACAGTAGCTTCAAGGTGGTTTTGGACCCAATTACCAAGTGAAACTATTGTTAACATCCACAACTAAAGTGTATGAAGCACGGTGCTTTATGCCTGTTTCAGGTCGAATCACTAATGCTCAAGTTATCCATGCCTTAAAGTGAGAGCAGCTCAGGGACAGAAAGGTTTACTGGATTTGTGAGGTGATTATAATGTGATAGTTTACTTACAGTATCAACATATCAAGACTTAGAAACACAAAACTGTTTATGTTAATGCCGAAATAAGCATATCCCGAAGTCTTACCCTGTAGTAGTCGCTGCTGTAGATGTCTCTGGACATGCCGAAATCTCCAATCTTGACCAGCAGACCATTGCCCACCAGGCAATTGCGGGTTGCCAGATCTCTGTGGACAAAGTGCTGGGAGGCTAGATAGACCATGCCTGAGGCAATCTGGGTGGCAATGTGCAGCATCTGGGATAGGCCTAGCTCTCCGTTGGATTGTAGCGGCTGGCCATCTACCAGGATCATGGCATCTGGGCCGTGGGCTCTGTGTTACAAAGGAAAACAAATTGATTTGATGAAGTGAAATTAATCACTCGTCTCTTGGTTGTTTGAAACTGAGATGTACATTTTCACTAAACAATAGCTACAGTGTGGAAGAAGTGGTAAAGACAGAATGTTTCTCTGTGTTCATCCGCAGCGAGACTACATGTGAAGGAATGAAGCAAATGTGTCTTTGTTGTTTGTGAAAGGACGGAAACCAATCATTTATTGGAAGAAAAGGGTGTAAGTTAAACATAAAAGTAAAACGTACACCGTGAATTTAAGAACCTTTAATGTCTCATCAGAAGAACAGACTACAACCTCATCACTGCTCTAGTAGCTAACCCAAAGCTCCTCACGGTACCAACTGTTACACCTGCAGCACTGACCCCTTTGTGTATCTCTTAAGGGGGAATCATAATAGTAAAAAGAGACTGTTAAACATAGAAGATTAGTTCTAACCTCGACCACTCATGAGTCCTGGTTTTTGAAGTTGGTATTTTCCAACATGTCCAGTATCCAGCACTAGAGGGAAATTTAGCCAAGCTGCATGCATTTCACCATCGTACAGTAAGTTGTAGATTTACAGGAAGAAGTGAGAACTCTTCCCCTGCTTCGTATTTTTGGTTGACGATAATGAACTTCCTGTGTAATTCCTGCTGTTCTCATCACCTTCTCGTCAGTGTGATTACAGCCCGGGCACCATGCAGGGAAGACTACAGCTCACTCTGTCTCAGACTCTCGATGTTATTGCAATTGAGTGTTCTGACAGTGTGTCTTTTTGACTTTCTACCTCTATTTGAGTTCAGATGCATCTAGCAGTGGCTGAATAAGTGCATGCTGCCCCCCCGTTTATCTGAAGGTTGCGCTGGACCCACATATCTGATCCTCTATTTATTCCCATTGATTCCCCGCACATCTGATCTCTTAAATGTGACCAACAGGGCCAATAGAGCAAAATCCGTCACATCTTGCACCTTGCATGAAAGAATTTCATCATTCGCGACGCTGCCTTTCATTTCAGGAATTATTTCCCAACAGAAAGTCTTGAATACACACACACAGGCGTTCACACTCAATCGTAACATGTCATCTTTTCAACTACTTCTCAAACTTCAAAAAATGAGATGGACCACACACACACACACACACACTCGCGTGCGCGCGCACGCGGAGCTGCTGTTGTTAACGCACCTGAAATAGCACACTTCTATCCCAGACTCCTCCTGTGCACACTGACATCTGCTCCAGTGAAGCTTTCCATTACAAAAGCGTTTGCTGTATCGGCATCGTGTCGCTTTTGTTCACGCTTATCAGAGGTCACTTCCCTTGGTACAGTCTGACATTACCGAACAAAAGCACTAAAGCACTCATGTTTGCTAAACCAGAAAACCTGTGAAGTTGCTCGGATATTGGATTGGTGGCAGGAATTTGACAAAGGAATTTCAGGTTTCTTGGACTCTTACTGAAGTGTTACTTATACTGTACGTGTCGTCAGTAAGTTGGTGAAGACAAGTCCAACCAGTACCTGGAGTGCAGATGCTCCGACCAGAGCTGGCACACACACACACACACACACACACACACACACACACACTCACACTGTAATTAGGCTTCTGCTACGGTTTGCTTCTGTCTGCTGACATGATGGAGCTCTAATTTGTTCAGGCAGTACTAAACTGGTACAATAAGGTTAAACTGACTGCGCCTTTTGTGAAAAACTGACCTGAGGAATTTGTTGAGGTCTCCATGCTTCATGTATTCAAACACCATGATGAGGGGATCTCCGTCTACACACACGCCATAGAATTTAACAATGTGGTCATGTTGCAGGTTGGTCAGCAATTCTGCCTCCCTCTGGAAGTCCTTCCTTGCTGAGAGATTGGGATCCTTCAGAGTCTGAGGGGGAGACAATGTGTGAGATTTACCCATTTAACTGACAATGCAAAGGATTTGGACAAGTCCACTAGTGTATTCTTTGCAGCCCAATATATCTCATAGTCCATTGTGCATTTGCATGACATTGTATTTCAGTGATTTTTCCTAAATGTCAGGCAACTCCATTGTTTGTTTTGTTATAAAACAAGATAATAATAATGAGCGGAAGTCAATGTAATAATTGCATTGTCTCATATGTCCTACTTTTTTATTGACCACCACCAACCCTAGCCTGATGCTTCGTACTCTCTCTCGTAATGTTTGGTTTGAAACACACATACATTATATCCATTTGGTGCTCACATTTTTATCCATGGCAGCTGCATTGATGTAGAATTACACTAACGCAGACTAAGTATCTGCACAACTATTGAATTGCAATGACATTCAGTGACATAGAGAAACCTAAGGTCCCCAGAAGATGATGATTTTTAGTGGCAGCATGAACATAGCTGTAGGATTTCAGATCAGCAGTACTGGATGGATTACTGAGTAATTAGCTAGAGCTATACAAGAAAATGATTTTACTATTGCTAAAAAAACAAGTGCTGGCATGATCAAAACCAATATATGTCAATCATACTGTAACAACATTTTCAGAAAACTAGCAAACAAAAATGTTTGTTATGTGAATGGCGGGAACTGAACAGCTGATGGCCGTTTTTTTCTCTTGGTTGTAGATTTACACCCTGATTGTTGTCCTCTTTTGTCACTGCCCACCTCGGCCTGCTTTCCCAACGTGGCCAGCACATCACAGACACAATGGTAATAAAGAGGATAACTGAGCGGTTCAGTAATAACAAATCTGCCTAAACGTAACAGCATTTCCTCCATTGATTATTAATACATCATAAAGTAGGTGGATACCAGTGTTCAGTGATTCCAGGTTCAGCTCATAGCTTGTAAACAAAAATTGATCACATTGATAATAGGATATCCAATGAGAGCCTCGAACTCCTTTCAAGTGAAGCACACATGAAATGTCATATCTTGATGGGATGTCAGTTGAAGCTGCAAGTATTAGGAAAAAAAAAACTAATAGCAGCAATCCTGTGCCTTATTGCAGCCTCTGCAGGAGAAAAAAGGGCTTTTGACATTTCATCAGCAACAGGAAAATACAACAAGTTGCTTCTCTTGATCTCCTTGGCCTTGGGCCCTGCTTTCCCAGCCTGCTGCTGATGTTATTACAGATGGAAAGACCTTGGGATGGAAATCCATTTACTCATATGTGCTGCACTTGCAGTGAAGTGCTGGCAGTGGTTGAGATGTACGGTAGAGTAGGTAAAATGACCATAAAATTCTATTACCAAATCAAACCGCATTCCTAAAGACATGTTTCTTGTCTGGGAATCCGTCCAAAACAATACTTTGAATGCTGAGCTACAATAAATTGAGGAAAAGCATTGCCACACATTTTCCTTTTGTTGACCTTTAAATGTATTCTGCTTTATTACAGACGGGAGCATGGTAAGCTGAGAACGCATATTATATTTTAGAACCAAAGAGGAGGAAGCTCATTATAGAACAGGTAAGATTTTTGTTAATACTAAGGAAAGGTAGTCGGACACTCCATCATCTTAATCTTAGCTCTTATGCTACTTCTCTTGTCAAGGTCAGGATGGTTTTCTGATTTGCTGAGTCAGCATCCTTCTATTCAATATCTTCCTGCTCTATAATCAAACAGTTTTGCATACTCACACTAGAAGCTGCCAGGCACATCCTAACGTTGAGTTTTGTGAAAGAAACCAGAGGTACCACAAAGGCGCAGTGGTCTTACATGTTTGTGCTTTAAAACAAAGGAGCCAGATCAGAGTTCAATACTTTTGTTCTAGCTAGGTATAAAGTGGATAAATGGTGGAGCACCCGGCCGACGGTAACAGAGCTCTTACCCAATGGAAAGATAAGAGAAAAATGAACACATATATTTTAAGCGGACACATACGAGACTGGAAAAAAGCTCAGTTCCAAAAATGCTGAATAATTCCTTTAAGGTTATTTATAACACACATTTGTACACGCGACACAAAGCCACACAGCAAAGATGCACCTTGACAGCCACCAGCATCTTGTCCTTGGTGGGGCTCAGGTTGTAACACTCTGCCAGGAAGACTTTTCCAAAAGCTCCTTCACCCAACTCCCTCTTCAGGATGATGTCTCGACGCTTTATATGCTGGACGACTACAACACAGACAGACAGGGAGAGAAATGGTGAGTCATTTTTTTAAACCATTCCCCGGACATTAAGCTATGAAACATTTTATGAGACAGTGAAAAAAAATGTCCCGGCGTATATTTGCGAATAAAATAGATGTGGAATTACACCTCTAAATTAATATTTTGTTATCTATAAAATGTCAAAAGCAAAGAAGAAGCAGAAATCGAAGTAGGGAAACAGAGAAAGAACAAGCTTAGAAAAATAAATAAATACAGTGATACATTACTTTATTTTCAATTCCAGTCAAGATACAGCACCTGAGATGTCATGGTGAATTACAAGGGAGTGTGTACAGAACTAAAATTCCCTGTTTGACGTAATAGTGAATCCATAAGAAAGCTGCTTGAATATTTAAAGAGTGATACAACTGCAGTGAAATGCTGAAAAGAGCAGTTACACAGAATATGCAGCGTTGTCAAACGGTGTAAAAAATGTTTTATCTGACTTCGAAGCTACTTAAGAGGTAGAAGAAGAATGGTGAGAACATTGGGGTTCAAGTGGTTTGAAATCTCTGAAGTGCAAATAAAGTGTGGGATGACACTGGACCTGCCGCGCTGCTTATCTGGATTTCTTGTTTTTAGTGTTGGCATTGAAACAACACAGGAGGACGTTTTCTAATGAGAACAGAATTGTAAAATGTCTACTTCTGAAAAATCTCTGTGAGGAAAATAAAACGAGTACCTGGGCTGAGTGAGAAAAACAGTCCCTCTGTCCACCCCTATACTTCTTATTCCATTTTTCCCTAATAACTCTCTCTATTTCTATTTGCAAGGTAATAAAGTCTGACCATTTTAACTCCCTTGCCTGCAATGTCTGTGATCACAGAAACTGAATCAGATTTCTCTATTGATGCCCAAACAAAAGTAGCCCGTCCTGGATTTTGACCATACTCATGAGCATAAGAGGCAGAACTAGTGAGAAAAAGAGAGGTTAAGGGGAAAAACATGTGGTAGGGAGAAAAGTTTCTAGAGTCTGGAAGAATCTAGAAAATCTAAAGAAACTTTTCCCCCTGATACCTGCCAGGCTTGGTATGAAATAGCTGAGAAGGTGCAGGCGTTGCTAGCTGCTGAATAAATAACGACAGCTTATAGGTTTAGTATGAAAACTGTATGCACCCACTGTGCTATATGATTTTATATAAACACATTGAGATATGAGTTGACACTAGAGAATAAAGTCCAAGGTAAAATATGGATGAACTGTAGTGTGATGCATGTTTAGAAACAAATAGATGAAGGGAAAAAAGTTTTCAAGTTAGAAATAAAATAAAAAACTAGATTAAAGGTGGACCTTTAATCTAATTGTTGTCCATATCACCGAGTTGAATGTGTCCTTGGTGAACGAGTAAACGTCAGTGATTTTTATCCACTGTCTTTTTTTAGATGTTATTGGTTGCATAAATATCATGGAGAATATGTCACTGGGGAATCAAGGGCACACAACACCGCGGGCCGTACTGTATATTCAAAACGTCTCCAGCTAGAGCTTGACACTCACAGCTGTTGTCAATTCCAGCTCATCAGCAAACACAACAAGGTGGCTGCCTGGAGCTCACAGGCAGGTCATGGTTTCTTTAGCTTCTCCCATTTCGATCCACAAGTTAAAGCTGTTTGATCTCTTTCTGAAGAGGCTAAATTTCCCCTCGAGACTAACCTATTTCTTTTTGGCTTATGTTTGAGCAGATAAACACACTGCTGAATAAATGTGTTACACTTCTTTTTGGTGTTGAATAGGTTAATGGAGTCACCAAATAAACTCCTTTGACACTTGACGGAGTAGCGCTCTAACAAAGCTTCATGCACATTGCTTCATTATGTGAGTAAATGCAAAGCTTGACGGGACTTGTTTCCGTCGTTAAGCTGCCACTGGACAATTTCTGTTCAGGCTTTTTGAACATGTGAACATATGAATGTGGCGAGAAGGTGATTCAT
This sequence comes from Microctenopoma stevenorrisi, assembly GCA_032270685.1. Classification (NCBI taxonomy): domain Eukaryota; kingdom Metazoa; phylum Chordata; class Actinopteri; order Anabantiformes; family Anabantidae; genus Microctenopoma; species Microctenopoma stevenorrisi. Next base: position 20,115,987 of record JAUMTR010000017.1, read on the forward strand.
TGAAAATGTCACCTGCTCCACTGGTGTTTCTGGCAGATGGTAACAAAACCACTATGTCTGAAATAAGTGTTAAATATGAAGAAATGTTCCAGTTTTAAAGTAGATCAGAAGTGTCTGCAGAAGCTGGCAGCCAGTTTGCTGAGTGAGAGCCCCACCAGGGACATTAACACATCACAGCTGTCAAAGCTTCATCCTCTAAAAATCTGCTTTCCAAGGCTGGCGAAAAACATCTGAAAAGTTGATATACATACATTTTAATTCAAAATGTCTTCTGAGTGAATTCCGTAGGCCAAATGTCTCTGACACTTTCTCCGTTGACAATTTGTTCCCCTATGGGTCTGAAGAGCTTCCACACTTACATCTATTCCCCGCTGAATCCTACTTCTCTGCTATTGTACTTTCTTAAAGAAATATGAATAATCTTTCTCTTCATCCTTTACTTTAATTCTTTTCCATGCACTCCATCATTCGTGATCAACCATGGCTCAGCTTTGGCCTTACTGTCGCTTGCCTGTCATGCTGATGATCCGGCTATTGAAGCTTATTCTATCGCTGCATCCGTCATTAAGCTGCTGTGGATGAGATAGTTGGTGAAACGCCAGAAATGTTAAAATGTGAAGGTTGTCATCTATCAGGTGAAGGCGCAGACACAAGTGATACATTTATTCTTCTAAAAAAGTTAGTCTTCTTGTGATACATTTGTCATAGATGGATTCATGACTAAATTAAAAATCTGTTAATTATAGTTATCGATTATATAAGAACATCTTAATTTTTTGCTATACCAAACAGTGTCTGGTATATTACAGGATACACAACTGTCAGAAAGCGTTTAGCGTGAGCCTTAATTGAAGTTGTCAAAATGGATCAAGGAAATGAATAATTTAATCCAGCAGATTACCTGCGCCGGTCAGAACTCCCTCTTGCTCAGCAAGCTATGGACTCATCAGGCAGCAGACCACCAGTGACACATTATAAATATGAACATTGCTGCTGATTTAGTAACTTTGTCATCAGACTTGGCAACTTTTCAAATCCATTTAGAAAAAAGTATGGCTCCAACATAGACAGACCGATACACAGTCAGTCAACTTACCATGATGTAACACTGCACAGGGTCGTTCATTCAGCATTACGTTGTTGATAACACATCATCGATCATAAAATAAAGGTTATTATAAAAAAAATATATATTTCCTGACACCGGTTCTCTCTTCTTGAGCACAATTCATCTTTACAATATGTGTTTCAGTTTAATGCTGGTGAGTGACATGAGCATACGAGGTGAATGTGTTTGTCTGCTATGATCAAAATTTCTACTTATCACCTCAAGTACACACATTGGTGTTTACGTTGGATTGAACTTACAAGAAAGTTTCATTATCCCGTAGAATTAAATTGACTGTTCAGTGCACGTACTATTTAATGTAGCCAGTAATTCAATTCAGCATCGTGTACCACTGTTACACTCACGACACTTTAATAAAGCTCAAAACTGATGCAGATATATCATTTTTACCTTCATTACCCACAATTCAAGTCAACTGACAGTACGGTGAGAAACGTGTATGCGTTACTAGTGGCTCATGTAGTTTGGTCTAGCAAGCTCGGTTGTTTTTAAAATCCTCCCTATTAGTGTATTTTTATTCAAATTTCAGGCCTAGACTATATTATTCACTTGAGGGACATTTATCAGATATCTCATGATCCTAATACAACTTCTCACATACTATGCAACATTACTTTCCATAGACAGGCACATAGACTTCTATGTGTATTATTGGTGGAGACTTAAATACAAGATTCATATATTATTTTCATTTTATGACATGTCATTATTTCTTTCTTACTCTCTTGTATGTAAACCTGTTCTCTGACATAAATGTTATCTGCAGCTCTCAAGTCAATGAAGGGAAATGTGGAGCTCCCCAGAGGACATAGCTGTCTGTCACCACTACAGCTGCAATTGAAAACCTGTTTAGCTTTCGATTTGTAACAGTTCGCTCCTTCTTATCTATTTTATGGATGTAAATATTTCATCCAGGTGTGCTTCATTCAGCTGCTAAATAACTACTGACCACTTCATTCTCCCCACTGACGGGAGAGAAGCAGCTGTTATGGAGCGTGCCAATCAACACTGGCGAGGACGAGCAACTTTAACCTTCAGTTTCTTTCTGCAGGCGACTCGGGTTGCATCCTGTAGCCTATTTTCTCAGAGTGGCACACTGAAAAGCCCTGAGATTAAATCTCTATCCCGCAGCTCAGCATCATTCATTTGTCCTGACTCACCCGAGGCCTCAACGCCAGCAAACATTCCCCCTGGAGACACAGAGACAACACAACACCAAGATTTACTCAGCTAGTCAGGTCAGGCTGCTGGGGAGCACACATGTTTGAGGGCTTTGTTCTCTACCTCTCTGTGTGTGAAAGTGTGTATGCATTTTACTCCAACTACCTGCCAACTTTCTCCAGTCGGAGTATGTGTGTGTAAGTGCACGCTTGAGGGCGTGCTTTTCTCCAGCTACCTGTCAACTTTGTGCTTTCTTATGTGCGTTTCTTCCTCACAGGTGTGTGTGAGGGTATTTTTTCTGCCTGAAAGCTTCCCCGACTGTGCGTGGTGGGTCAATCGATGCATTTCACCACTGGTCATTGACAATACAAACAAACTTTACCATTGTTCTTCAGTCACTTTGTACATAAGGTATTTTATTTCACTCATTGTCTAGTCAGTATATTCAAGAACATAACAAAGCACTGCACATTACGTGAGTATTTCAAAACCAATGCCACTATTAATTAAAGCTTCTTAAAACTCTACAATCTGTAATCAATCAATGTCTGAGTAGCACAATAACCACAGTTTAATGAGAGAAATATATTGATATTAAAAGAACTCCCTTCCAAATAATCCAGGGTTTATCCTCTCCACCGAGTTATTCTGTCATAGTGACTTACTAAGAAACCTAGAGGGAAATATGAAACAAAGTACTTCTGTCTGTCTACAAAAAGAGCTCCACAGGATGTTAATGGTTAGGTGAGAGGTAATCACCCAGCAGCTGATAGCATACAAAAAGCTCTCTGCCATTATACTCGGTGCAGCACAGAGGCTCTGTGTCAGTTGGCATCATTGAGCAACTGTGACATGAACACTAGCGTTTACTGTTGACTCTCAGTGGGTATCTCCTTCTAACCTGCTGGGGCTGGCTGACTGCCGGCTTGTGTTACTGCAGAAGCAGCCACGTCTCCTACAATATGGAGGCCCAAAGTGCTCTCTATTAAAGCTGCTGTAACGTTTTTAAAGGTAGAGATATCTTATCTTAAACTTAAAAGATGCTGTTACAGGTTTATGTAACCGGTGTGGGGCTGTTCACACGTTACTAATAACTGTTACTGTGATATTTTCTATTTTTTAATGAGCGAAGTAAGACATTACAATTTAAACCTGTTATATTATTACAGTTACTCATCTAAATAACACAGCATTACTTTATTATCTGAATGCAACTATGTGCAGATGTGAGCAGGTCCACGTCAAAAAGCTAAATGTAGGATGGACGAAGGGGGCTACTTGCTAAATAAATATGATGAAATATAATATGAAGGCCACAGTCTGAAAGGTAAATATTGTTTTTTAGCAGCCACCTTTTGTGAAAAGGTACCAGTTTTAATGGTAAAGTAAATAAACTTTAGGTCAATCACGATCTAATTTTAAAAGAGAGCCGTGCAGCCGTAAAACCACACAAAACGTTTCATGCAACATTTGACATTTTGATTGAAAATAAATATGTCATTGATAAGGTCAGTATCAATTTGTTTGGGATGTGTAATACTCATTGTCCTAATAAATTGTAATCCAGTTGAAATCCTACATATTTGCTTTTGCAGCTCAGTAGTATAGAAACTATACAAGTTGAAAAAGTAGTAGCAGGAAAAACAGAATCAATATAATTGATTATTTTTTGTTTATTTACATACTTAAAATAACTTCAGTTTGTGACTTTAAATTTGTGACTTTTATTGTTAAACACTTAGTGGCTCCATACTGTGCACTACTGCAACAGTTACTATAAACATACTGTAGAAATAAAAAATTCATTTCAACAATGGTTTCTAATATAAGACCTTAGTGTTATTGCTAGTTTAAGTATTAAATACACATAAGCATTAAGTACTTTACATGCGCTGCTCAGGGAAGGATCTTTAACGTCACTGTGTGCTATTCATCCTGAGCTCCCCGTAGACACACTATAAAATATGCTTCATGAAGGCTTAAAAGTACATTCATGTAAGTTTGAATAAGAAAAAATTACATTTTCTGGATTCATTTTATTCTGTCGCTGAACACCTGCAGCTGGATTACTAAGTGATAGGAAAGAAATTTGGTTCTGACACTCGAACATGAAAACCTGTTTTTAAATATAGTTTCAACAAGTCTTCATTGTCATGTTAATGCTGAACTTGTATTGGTAACATGTTGTACCAGCATGTTGGCCTAATGCATAGGTCCTACATGTGCAATAGAAATACAAGTTATTTATTTATGCTATGTTTCACAGTTTACAGTTCTAGTAAACAAGAAATGTTAAACAATTTTAGTGGAGTCTGGCTTATTTTATGTCATCATATGTCACATGAATCATTTTTCATTAGGTACTTTCAGTCTTCATCAGGTACTTTCCACTGTATGTGGACAGTGCTGGAGCTTTGTTAAATGGATTTTATTTTGGTCTATCTGTATAGTTTAGACTATGACCTGAAAGCTACAAGCATCTTTTTAGAGTTCTTCTTCTGCCTATTTCTGGCCTGAGGTGACTTGGACCTTTTGAGTAAAGAAAGTAAAGTAGGCTGTTTGAATTCACAGTGGCTCGTCAGTGAGGATGTTTCCAACTACAATTCATGGAATCATAGCTTTTGAACACGATAACTGCCTTTCAGTCAATCTGCTCTGCACTTCCACGAACATGCCGAGCTGTCAAGCTGCCATATTAGCAATTCCTCGTCTCTGCTGGAAACATTGAAATCTTCAGAAACATCACCGTGAGTATAATTATGCCCCTTTTATACCAAAAGCAAAGGGGGATAGAGTAGAGGTTTGTCCAAGCCATGCCCATGTGTCATATCCCTAATAATATGCATATAATGAAAGACTATGCGCTATACTCCAACATCAAAAGCTATTGTCTAATTTTGGCCAGCGGGATGTGACAAATCCGTAATTAAAATAGCAAGCTTAGCGATAAAACAAAACCACTCACTGGGAGACAGCAGATCCAGCCAGATATGGATCTGTCATTAGGCTAAAGAATTGTCCTTTGCCTTTTCTGCCTTTATCTTCCTAATGCGGATACATTTCCCCAGCATTGGCCTTTTCCAGCTCGGACTGTAGAAAAAAAGGAAAAAGCTGATCGCAACGTGCATCACATTGTCCAAGTCAAGCTTGCCTGTTTACTGCAGTGAAAAGTCAAGGCCACCATGGCACCTTGTGGGTTCAGAATTGCCATTAGAATGACAACGATGCCAGCGCTTTTCTTGTAATGCCCTCAGTCGCTCCAGCTTGTTTACAGATGCATGTGTGCACTCTGGTTCAACTAGAGGACAAACTGCGATTGGATGATTTTTTCTTTTACATGTTCCTTCTTTCTACAGTGAGATAATTGCACAAACACCGGAGCCAAAACACTGTGTGTTCCTTTCTGCGTGACTGATGGTACAATATACATTCGAGATTAACATGAAGATCAAACACTCATGAATAATTTACCCGGTAAGGCACCCTGGAATCTCTGGTGTGCTTTCTGCGACAGGCTATTTCCCATTACATGCAGCTGTCTAACAGGAGCCAGCATGGCAGACAGCAGCAACACACTGTCCTTCTCCTCACTTTTACGTTTGGAACCAGACAGCAAGGTTGACCATAAATTATCAAGAATGCTGGTGGTGGAAGCAGACTTTGACCGACCATCACATTAGTGAACCTGTGATGGACATAGAGAAGTGTGGGTGTGTTTAAATGTATGTATTTGTATGCTGCTGCGACTCGTGCAGGACTGAACTAGGGAGGTGTGGGTGTGATTGTGTGTGTGTGTGTGTGTGTGTGTGTGTGTGTGGCACTGTGCCAGCAAGCTATTCTCTTGGAAAAGAAGCTTTCAAGTAAATGAATGAATACATTACGGATTGGTGGCCGAGCATCAATAACGCAGCCATGCTGTATCTGAAGCCCTCTGGATGACATGTGAGGCTGCGGAGGAGTCAGGCTGAGCAAGACTAGCAGGACAATAGAGACCCAAAGGGACCCCAGGGCCACATAAGGGACGCCTCACTTAGGACACTTATCAAACCATAGAGGATGTGGAAGACAGTGAAATGACATATCAGCCAGTTCATTCTACCTACAAATCAAACTAACGCCTGCATCCACATTTTCATTCTCACTCTGCTACACCTACACATACTGCAGATACACACAGGCATTGCCGTTCTGTGTGTGTGTCCTGAGGGTAAAGAATACATTCATATTCAGTAAATGATCGGCAGAGGCAGAAGCCATTTGGAGCCATTTTGTTTTTGCAGCTGATGGCAGAAAAAAGTAGCCATTATGACCTTGTGATGAATTCAAGGTTCATTTCCTCCAGTTTCCCTTTTCATGCATGCACACAGAATTACATGAAAAAAAGACAGGAGGTTCTGCTTTGTGAGGAGGAGAACATTGCGTAAAGCCTCTATCAAAGCTGTCATTGTGGACATGCATGGTCTGACTTTCAATTCCAGGTGCTCAGCAAACAAAGAAAGTTTCATTTGTGCCCGCTGTCATTTATTCATTAGCTTGCAATCAGATCTCGTGTGCAAGGCATGAGATGTTATAAATCAGTCACCGACTGTTCATTAACAATTCATGTAATTCATAATACATAAGATCCGTCATTTATTTATCACCTCTAAATTAGATTTTCCTCTCTTTTCCAGTGGCTCCTCCTCAGAAACGTATGCTAGCATGACCAGCGACCATCTTGGGAATGAGCCAAGATGTAAACAAACTGGAGCTCAACAGGAGCAGGGGAGCCTGACGTAGAGCGCTGCCATTCACATGCCAGACTAAGTGTGGGAGGTTTTGACTGGTATTGTCTGGGAGGGAGGCAGCAGGCACTGGGCTGCGGCTGGCTGCTGGCACAGTTGTTTTCCACTGCTTCTCTTGAGCAGTTAATGTAATTGTGAGTAATTAGGCCTTAAAGTGCTCATGTCTTTCTCCAACCTGGAACATGAGTCCCAAGGGAGAGCGAGTGAGGAGGGGTGTGGGGTGTTTGTTCGAGCACCAGTAGCTGCTTTAATGCTACGTTTTTCTAAACTGATCCTATATAAGAAACCTGGAACTGTGCCACCAGATGCTAAAACCATATGATCACACTGATGTTGGAGATGACGCTTAATTATACTATTGCCTCAAGGGGCCCAGCACTATTAATTATTACAATAAATATCAAATTACACTGGGAAACCAACTGTCGGAGTAAACCTTTCAAAGTCATAACTCTTGGTATCTTGCTTTCTTATTTCCTAAATGTGTTGCACTTTTAGCATGCCCAGCCATATGACTGAACAGCACTTTGCATCTCCACGAAAGGATGGTCAAATCATGTGCAGCGCGTTAATGGATTTGAGAGTGTTTATAGAGGGAAACCTACGGGTGGTTGGCTTGTTGCAGTTGTGTCCATGTCTGAAGTACTGGGGATTCTCCACCACAGGAATACGAGTCATGCCTATGACAACTGCATCAGGACCTGCATCCAGAGTACAGGGGGTAATAATACCATGGTTGACATGATGAAGAGGACTAGCAGAGTCTTCCTCTCCACTGATCACAGCTACAGGACCTGGAGGAAAGAGGAAATAATGGCGTGTGAAAGTGGAGCCAAAATAAAGGACGGCTGAAAACGTATTGTAGAAGACTTTGGAAACCTGAAGCCTCTAGTACACATACCATGGATGTACTTTATTCTTACAATGTTTTAATGAGAGAAAATAAGCATACAGAATTATTATATAATATAATTATTATATTTAACATAGTAGCTGAAATTGACTGGAGCTTGTTTTAAGTTATTTTAAGTTAAGATACTACTAGTATCTGTAGTAGTAGTTACAGTACCAACACTGTACAGTATTTTATTTGTTTATGTCTAAATGTGCACATAATAATAATAATAATCTAATATTAAACAGTAATTAAAATGATGAAAATAAAGTGCAGTTGAACCCATTACCCCATAAAAACAATTCAAAAATCTTCATATATCACATCTATGCTGCTGATGATGTTCACACTGTGTTTTTTTACAGAAGAACCAAGAGTTGTAAATGAAGATATACAGACTGACAGGAACTAATTGATGGCAGTTTCAGTGACTGTCATCCTGCATCATCAGGGCCACATGGATGCGCAAGGGGAAACCAAATTCTCGTGTCAGACAGCAGATCACGCTGCTCTTTAGTGAGCCTAATAAGTCTGCCTGTCTGTCTGGTGTCACAGAGAGCTCACAGTGGATTAAATGTTTATCAGAGTTGTTAGCTGTGGCAGCAACTACTACATAACTCAAATATCGATTATCAGAGAGAAATGTACAAAAACAGACATCTTGCCCAGTAATAACACAACAATTCTTAATGATAATAAAAGCTAGCATTACAACGTAACAGTATTTTAACCCCCTGTGCTCACATAGTAACATTTAACAATTAACATTTTACCATAGCTACAAGTATTTAAATATGCTACGTTAGTACTTAAGAGTTAATCTTTAACATTTTATCGTGTACCTTTTATGCCTGTTTTGCACCTGTGTGGTTGTCTAGTCAGCACCTGAGTTACATAAACAATTCACTATTATGTGTAAAGCACTTCTGTCATTGTCGGGCAGACTTTGATTTATTTATATTTATTTACTGCTGGGGGAGGGGGCAGCAAGTGAATATAAAATCAACAGTAGTTGATTCAGTGAAGTGCTGAGAGTGTCTGTGTTTACCCACAGTGTTAAGTATCTCCTACCTTGACAACACAGTAAATAGTAATCAAGACCCAGTCATATCAAATTATAGACCCTTAGCCACTAGGGAGCTGGGACGCAGGCAGGTAAGGAACTGACAAGTTTGAGCAGTGGCTTATTTACATTTCCTCGTGTGCAGGAGTTCGTGAGCACCTGCTTTATTGGAGAAAAGTGCACAGCAGGTCACGGGTCTTCACTGGGTCACCACCTGCCCAACCACTGGGGAAACAGTGGCACACCGCAGCACTAAATCTCTGCTAACACCTCTGTCTCTCCACTGCACAGCACAGGCAGGAACCTACTGCTTCAAACATCACTATACTTGAAATAAAATCATTGCATGGAAAATTGTGATGAGTCATGGTAAAAGTCTTTAAAAAATGGGAAAAGATACCTCAAAAGTTCCTATTATGTTCTGCTTTTAATGCAATATAAAAAGGAATGAAACCCCATCTGATCAGACTCCAGGGGCAGATCGATGGGGCCTTGAGGGGAACGCCTGGCCTCGCACCAAACCTCAGCACTCAAAACTACAAAAAAGCTGCCTCTTGATTTCTTGGGAGATGAAGTTTTTCTGAAGAGTGAGGGGGAAATTGAACTTCTTGACTTGAGAACAACCTAAAAATTGCATTTATGTTGCCTGAGTGATGAAAAGGCCCAACAGCCTCTGAGAGGGTTTTTATCACCTGAGACATTGCCTCGTCGGCGAATAGCGAGCTGGACGTTCCCCCTCCTCAAACGTCTGTCTGCGAGTAAAGTTCCTCTCTATTAAACCAACTCTGATTTATTTATAGGTCGGGAAAACGAAATGGGCCAACTTTTGACTAGTTTTCCATTCTATTCATGTCTCATTCCTTTCACAGCTTTTCTTTTAGTAGTACTACGTCAGCTGCATGCTCTTATAGGTCTGATGCAGACCTTAACAAATATCTCTCCTTTTCACCACTTCTTCTGCTCAAAACATTATCAAACATGATTAAAATAAAAATTAGCATCTAATATGAATCAATGCATGTCATGTGAAGTAAGAACTTTGTACCCAAGTGCAACTGTAATTTGAATAATGTCATTACTCATTACATTTTTTTTGTAACAAAAAACTGTCTTTATTACTAAAATACATTAATAATCATGTGGTAAAACTAAAATTGTTCATGCCTGGAAGAATAAGTTAAAGTACGTAAAACTACTTACTTGGTCTAAACTCGAACTTAAAATTAAGTGTACAGGATGCATACTGACAAGTGTACAGGAATACCCAGCAGTTGCCTTTTTAGGAGAGTAAGTATGGTAGGTAATGAAATGTTGTTTTATAAAAATAGAATATATAAGGGTAAGCAGTGAACAGGCCTTCCCTCTCAATCAGTTATTAGAAAATCAAATATTATTGCCTGTAGATTAACTACGTTACAGCTTCTCTGTGACTAGACTGAAGCATCACTGCGACAACAACATCAGTGATGCATCAGTCCAGTCACGGAGAAGAACTCACAACACCAAAGAACTTTTGAAAGTATACTTACTTGGATCAGCTCAAAAACAGAATGAAAGTATATAACAGGTAAACTAATACTGTAAGTTCTGTATTTGTATTTAGAAGTACACTTTTATATACTAGAATTTATACTAGTATAACATCCCCAGTAAACTAAGAGTATACATGAAGTCTACTTCCCTAAATTAAAAAGTGACCAATATAGTCCAAATAAGTATGGAAAAAGTATACTTTAAAGCATACTACATAGTTTCAAGAATACAATAAGTACATTATTATACGTACTACATTGAATATACTTTAATAGTAATTAAGTATATACTATATCATCTTTCAGTATACGTTTTTGTAGTAGACTGTAGTAGTCATAGTTGGGATTTTATTTACTTTACTTTGCTTTACTTTGCTTGGCAGATGCTTTTATTCAAAGCGACCTAAAGCGAGCTAGCGCTGGGTGTCTGGATCAGGGACACATCTGGTAGGAGTCAAACAGGGTTTCAAACCTGTGACTTTCTGCATCCCAGGCAGCAGCCTGGTAGCTCAATGGGTTAATTTTCTGGTGAAATTTTGTCAATAAAGGGGAGCGGAGCTGTTCTATTGCTTAACAATATTTCTAGTATTGTCTGTAGCTGAACAAATTTGCTGTTGTTTTACCATTTCACTGATGTAAAAAGTAAAGCGCACAAGCACATTATTACTTTTGTCTGTACAGATATGAAGCTATTATAGCATACCTTAACACATAGCTTAGGTTAGGCTGCCAACAGGGAAATAGTGCGTCTTTGTCCAAGCCTTCCAGCTCCCATTAATTTCATTTAAAACACATTATATTTAATTTACTTAATCTGTACAAAATGAAATGACAAAAAAAAACAAACATGTGAACTTTGTTGGACTCAACCTTAATATATGTATGTATGTCTATTCTTTAATCAGGGAAAATTGATATATAATCTATTTCTCAACAGAATACCTGAGAACAAGAAATTGCAGTTAAAAGGTGCATAGTATCTAAAGCAACTCTGCCACGGTTAGTGCGTACACACGGGGTGCCTAAAGATAAAATCTGTAGATTGTACAATATTCTAATTGTCACACAGGTTCCTCACGCCAGCCTCCAACACAACTGAAGAAATGCAGGAGTGTATCAAAGGACATGGTACTACACGTAAAGAAACACGCAAAAACATCCACTTCACGTGTTTAGAGTAAAAGACACCAGTTTGTCCAGGGATTCCTTCTGAAAGTCCTCACTTCACCGTGGCGTGCTGTCGTTTGAAGATTAGTTAAATGTCATTGCTCACATCCTTCCATGCTTTGCCAGCCAATATGTTTCAGCCAACATCCTACTATTTTTCTGAAATATGTCACTACAGCTAAGATTGACATGTCTCCAGGAGACATGTCACTATAGTTGGCATTACTCAATGTTCCCTCGTATGCTCCAGCTCCAGATCACGGCTGTGCTGCAAATGTTTTGTGTTTATGTAAGGTACGGTTTGCAGGTGCATTAGCTAATTCAGGTAAATCACTTGATCAAGTGTGACATTTGCATCATCTGTTTCTCTGCGTTTAGAAGTTAATCTAATTTACCCTACAGGAGCAGACAATGCGGTTGTCCTCTCTCCGCATTTCAAAATGGACTCGTTAATTAAGATATTGTTGAAGTAATAGGCCAGCTGGTCCATCTGTGATCAGGGAGGCTTCTGCGATAAATAAAAAAAACACTCAAGCCTTTGAACTGGCCACCTTTCAGACTCAAACCCACTTTTATCACCAGGCTTTGTCACCTTATAAACAATTGTAAATAATCACGCTGAACTGAGACCGCAACCTTTTTAGCAACGCAATAAAATTCCTGCTTGTGTCCAAACCTCTACATACAACACTTTTTACTACAAGGTATTAAATTAAACTACTAAGGGTTCTTAAAAAATCTAAATTATAACGGTGATACTCAGGAATGTAAAGGAGATGTAGGTGTATAGGTCCTCTGTGCAAGCAGGTTATTTCATTATTGCAAGATTGTCAGTAACAGCTATATTACTGAGGCTATGAGACCATAGACCTTTATTTGTTTCCTGGTTCAAACCAGGATAACTTTCAGACACAGACAAACTTTCAGGAGACATATTAGAGGGTATAGGGAAAAAAAAACGTACAGTATGTGTTTTTTGATTTTAAAAATGAGTACAGACTATACAGGTAGTGCTACTGTTGCTACTGACTATGTCTAATTTTAGGTGCTTTGCATCAATGACGTGTGTCCTTGCCTAGGATTCACCTAAAGAGTGACATTAGATGTTCCTAGTGGGCCAGGTTCTAATTTTTCCTCCTTGTCCTCTGCTACAGGAGCTATTTTTTACAGTAGCCCCTGGGTTTTTATGATCTCAACTCCACACTTGATTTATTCCAGCTCTCATTTCTCTTTTCACAGTGTTTTTATTATAATTATTTGTGAAAATGCACCAGACCAGAGTAAAACCAGCAGGGGGGCACATGATTATTTGTGTCTTGGTTTCTCTAAGAGTGGAAGTGAGTGCTGAAGGTGATTATTAGGACACACACACACACACAAATAAAAAAATGTAGCAGGTGACTCCGTAGGGTTTTCCCTGCGGTGGGGAGTAAATTGTGTGATTGCTTCCGTCCCACCTCCTTGTGGTAATTATTGCCCAGATGCCTTTCAAAGGTACAGTAGTTAATTAGGACTGGATTTAATTTGAGGATATGTAAAATTAAAAAGTGAACACACTAAAGATGACTTATTGAGGCAACAAATGAAATGTAGGTAGAGCAGAATGAGTAGAAGACAGTGAGATCAAGGTAAACCTCACGTTTCTAACAAAGAAAAAAGAAAAGTGGTGTTTGTTTATCCTTTATCAACTGTCATAGTGCATCTAGTGATTTTCTTAAGGTATTCAGTATTGCTAAATTCACTATTGCCATTGTGGCCAGTAAACATTCTCAAGACATGGAAAGCGCTCTTCAGACATACAGTATGCTCGCAGATGTCTGCATATGCATGCTTCCACTCGGAGATAAGCATAGTGAACAGGCAACAGCCATGCAGGTCATACTCACTCCATTTCTCACTGTACCTGTACTGGACCGCATGCAGTTTTATCTCCTCCTGATGGTGACCAACTGTGGCAAACGTGGAGCACTATAGAATTGCCGATATTTATGGTCCTCTGCAATGTAGGTTAACTGTAATTTATAGTCGGCCCACACATCTCTATGTGCGCCCCCTTTATTTTGAATTAAAGACTAGTGAACAGTGAGTGGAAGGACAGCCAAGTCGAGACAGGAACAAACACACATGTGGAATACGCTGTAAAACTATCATTCACTGCATCTGAAGCCACTTGCATGTCCTCTAAAATCAGACATCTACACCACAACAAACATTATCTGCAATGACACAGCACTGAACCAATTACAGAGCGTGCTGCTGTATATCTGTGGTCTTGATGCTCAGAATGATAATAAAACAAAACACTAAGATTGTTATTCTCCCTCTGTTCCCAGACTGCCCTATCAGCTTTTATATCTTTGACAGCATATTACCCTGTAAGCTCCCTGAAGACAGACGAAGCAATTTTACATGAGTCTGAAAAGTGATGGAAAATGACATCATCCAACAGCCAAGCTGTCGCGGGCTGTTCCTTGATTTATAACTACGTCAGATGCAGGGTGTAGGTCTCAAACCTGGTACCTACATTTCATTACTTGTTATGTGCCTAAATGCAAATTGAAAACAAAACCTGCAGCAATTTGACTTTCTGAATTTCTCATACGGCAATGCAATCAGAAAAGGCCAAATGAGAAGCTTGTGGTGGCATTGTTACACTTCAGCAATGAAGCTTCTGCACGCTATCATGTCCCAACACTCTACTGAGAGGTGGTGCTGGTTAGCAGACCTTAGGCTAATTACCTAATAGTGACCATAGAGGCTGATAAGATGTGATTACTTCATTGGGAGCAGAAAATAAAGTTCAAATGTGAATTTACTTACCAGACATATATCACAAAAATGGATCAGTTCAAAGGCAGCACTGAACCCAAATGATTCCCTATTTATAAATATGTATAACTGCCTGGGTAGCTTGACAGACAGCTACTTCACTGTGCTCCCAAGAGAAAAAATGTTTTCACAGTCTCCACATGGAACATGAACAGTTGACTGCACACAGACTCATAGTATAGACCCGCGTGTAGCTGAGTAGGTAAAAAGTTAGCTCAAAAGCCCGAGGACACAAGCCGTGTGTCTCTGCAAAATTCTGACAGGGCATGAGAAACAGCGTAGCCTTTACTGTATGTGCAACAGGGAATCAACAGTCAACAGCCTTGCTGGGGGCTCTGTGAGGCTGAGACATGGGAAGAGTTTTTGTCTTCTACCTAAATTTACCCCGGTTAGTTTTACTGAGAGCGGTCTCACTTTTGCAGGAATGCTCTGATCACCGAACACGCACTAACAACTGGAAGCTGCCCAGTACAATAACAAACAGACTCAGTGATACAGCATCAGCATGGTGACAGCGCTGATGATAATCATCAGAACAGATCTGCTGGGGAGCTTGAATATCAGAACCAAATTCTTTCCCATTCAACATCTGCCAAGCTCAAAACTTAAACTGCCAAGCTCATGTCGGAGCTAGAAAACGAAAATCTTAATTGACTCAGGACCATAAATGTCTGTATAAACTTTCTTGGCAATCCACCCAATGTTTCCAAAATATTTCCGGCCAAATATTCACCATGTTATCGCGCTAACACTTGCTGAATAGCACTAAACACAGAGTACAGCTGAGGCTGAGGGAATTGTTACAGCGGATCCTCTGAGGAACATGACCCTACCAAATTTCATGGCAACTGCATTGGTATTTTGCCAACAGCAATATCTGAACTCACAAGCCACTTGATGGTTAAATCAATTTTCACAGTCGCATGCTCCTTTTTTAACTCTCCTCTGCAACAAAATGGTGTAACGCTATAGAGCCGGACTATTTAGCGGATCAGCACTACAACTCCAAAACAGGTTTGAGGCCTGGTTTTCTGTTACTTCCTAACAGTGTGTATGTGGCCTGACACGTATCAGCTACATATCCCAGTTAATGTGGTCTAACTGGTTGAGAGGGATTGATGAAAATAAGTCATTAGTTTATCGCTTTAAGTTTTTTTTTTGCCCCTGTGGTGGAAAAACCAGGACATCACCACAATCATTAGGATTTACTAGGAAGCCTAGGAAACATGGACATCTACACAAAGTGTCGTTAAAATTGCCAATATTTTATGGTGATGCCTCAACTGAAGCAGAGACAATGCTGTGAAAGATAAACCTGTGATATCAAAGGAAATGAGATTAAAATCACCAGAGTCATCAAAATGTATCTTCTGGGCACCATGAATGTTCTGTAACTACATATTTCATGCCAATCCCCCTTTAGTTTGGCCTGAACAGGTGAACACACATAGCTATGATAATAGAGCTAAAAAGCCACCGTATCAAGGGGGTAACATTAGCCTCGTGAAGTGTAAGCACAAACAAGGGTTTAGAACGCACGAGTGAAAAGCTGATTCATTTTTCAGAAGCTTTCCCAACTCATTACAGAGACAAGCATTCTTTTCAGGTTTAAAATGAATTGGCAGAAGCACATTAAGGTCATTGTTAGCTGAATTTTCTCCACTTGGTTGCATTCAGGTCCCATTTCCTAAGTCTTTATTTAGGATCACTTACACACAAACACTTAAACAATTAAGTTCCTAACCCTCTGTGGGATCTCAATAAATCAGTTTTCAGTGTTCCTTTTTTAGTTCTCTGCTTCCTGCTCTTTCATGCACTTGCTGTTTCGTCTCTTCCCCTGTTCACTTTATTTCCATACTGTGGCATTTGTTGTCAGAATAACAAAACATGTTGCAGAAACACTAATACCATCTATATCAAACTAATGATAATAATAAAATGCCTCCTGAATGACAAAAACAGCAACTGATCAAATAGTAAATGTATCTTTCAGCATGTTTTAGTCAAGCACCTGCAGTTTATAAAAATACCCCCATCATTTATTTGATCTTATTTTGTTGTCTCTGACTTTTCTTCTTTTTTGTTTCTAGCTGCAGGGATCTTGATTCCTGCCTCACGTCTTTCACAACTGGCTCGCTCCACTGGAGGGTTCAGGACCAAACAGATTTGTGGAGGTGGAGAGAAAAAGAGGCAAGAGGAGGAGGAGAGGAAGTGAATATATATACAGTACAGTATGTGGCTCCATGTGTGTAGAAGATCATTGTAATTACACATCTAACAGGCCTTTACACTACCCTGCCTAATGCCACACAGTGAGCTTTAGCTTGTCCCTGTGCTGAAGCTACTATTACAAAGTCAGCAGAAAGAGACTGGAGTGTGATAAAGCTGTTAAGGTCATCAGAGGCTGACCCCATAATTTTAGTGGAGAAACACTGGCGCAAATTCACTACATTAATTTCAATTCACTCCTTACAAAACATTTGAAATGCTTTACAATGCTGTCTATTAGAAATAGACTGTTTTCTATTAGCATAGTAAAAAAACACTGTTAATTAAGATATTTGCAAAGATGAAAACTGCTGATAATCATTCAGTATTATTATCGCACATCGCAATATCTACTTTAGCAATACAGTATAACAACTATAGCAAAAATAACCCATTTATATGTGTTTCTAATTCCAATTTTACAAGGAACAATAACATTTCTGTTTCTGATTAAGGCTAATCATAATGTTATGATTATCTAACAATAGATAATTGTTAGAAGTGCAGCCTGATAGGAAACCAGTTGATGATGCAGGGCACTCCAGCAACACCGTGTGGCCTAACAGCTGATTTAATGATTCCCTCTCAATAAATTAGTTGTTAGTTCTGTTCTAGTCAATCTGGTCTATCCAAGTTGAGTTTGTTTATCTAAGTGCCAGAGTTTAGAATTATCAGAATAAGATGTTGAATATTTATATAACTTTCATGTACATTTTCTATTTCTGATAAGGGGGATTGACCCTGCCTATAATAATGCGATCCTGGTCAATAAGTTTGAGGAGGTGAACAGCATCTTACTACTATTTACATGACTGAATACAACTATAAGTTTTATATAATATATTTTTAATAATGTGTGTATAATTGCTGTATTACTGTATTGCTGATATTAACAAATAATCACAGTAATACATTTGGAGTTATGACATCTATTATGGTTATCATATGTAGTTAGAGTTAGGCCACTAAAAATGTGCCTACTTGCACTGCATTACATATCAGAGTCTGTGTGCTCTTAGGAGATCTACAATGTGACTTCCATCTTCCTTTGACTGCTAGAAGGGCGTCACTTTGATAATTACAGTATACATTTACAGCCTTACAGTTTGTCATTTGAGTTCTCCATCAGCAGCAGATAAAATGCACTGTAGGCAGCTGACATCAGACAAGAATGTAACGATATAATGATAAATATATAAAGGGATTGATGGTAGTATGAGTGTAAATTAAAGTGAGAATAATCTTTCCCTCAACCTCGGTTGCCATCTATTATATATTTACTGTAGCTATGGAATACGATACATGCACATCTACACATCATCCATACTACATCATACAGTCTGGAGACTCAAGGGAGTACCCAGGGAGGAGGTACAGCAGCCAAGCTCTTTAATATTTCAGTCAGACTCCCAGCAGACTGATGGCTTACAGCGGCAGCCATGCAGCGTGTATAGCCAAGGTTAGTTGTAACACCAGCCTCCCTTCATTTGAACCTGAGCTCTGAAAGGAAGTCACTTTCTCACAGGTTCCTTAGTGTGAGCATTACTTCCATACCACATACAGCCATGCCTTGAATATTGTATGCAAATGTCTTTAATGCTGATGATTTCTAAGCTGCAGCACCATATATGGGAGGCTGCAGCTCGGTGCTGTAGAATGTGAGACAAACTGTGATTATGATGATCGCATTAAGGGATGACCCTGTTCTAAATTAGCAGCTTGTCTGTTTGGACTGTAAACTGTTGGTTAAAACAAACATTTAAAGAGTTATCAAAGTAATTATGAAAACCATCTCAACTCTACTTTATATATTTCATTCACAGAGCACGAAGACTTCAGCAAAGTAACTGAGGCCGTAAAAAACAATCAATTGTTTCAAAAGATTCAAGTCATTTAAAATGATTGATTTGACTGTCTTTCTCCACATGGAAGCTTGATATGGCTTCAACATCCTGCAGGAGATGTCACGCTGGATGTACAAGAGCGTATAGGCATTTCAAACAAAACAAACATCAAAACTTCTCCGAGGGCGACTGCTGTGGGCGACACATTGTGAAACGGAACACATCATTACCCACAGCGGACTGTCAATCAGTGTCATGTGCATAGGGATGAGGCTGCTAAATTTACTTTCCCTGTAGTCTGTGTGAACACATCCATGTCAATGTAAATAGAGAGGACTGTGGACTTGATGCTGCATTGTGTGATAATATAGTTTCACACAAATCAAACAATTTTTTGAGGGGAGTTGGTGGAGATGAACTGGGATCCTTTACAGAAACACAACACGAGGAAGACTATTAGCAGATATTTCAGATTGGGAGAAGAAAGCTAAACAAAAATATAGGTCGTCTAATCCTGCTCACTGTGACTGGGGGGCACAAAGAAAAGAAGAAGAGAAGCAAACCCAGTAATGCAGCCAATTAAACTTCCCCTGCCCCCACACCAGCCCCACCCCCCTCCTAGCAAACACTTCAAAGTGCTGCCATCAGCGAATGGCAGTAAAGTGAATGAGCTGGCTGTAAATGGGCTTGGATGCTGAGGAAAAGGACTGTCAAATGACAAAAAGAGCGTTCCCATGTTGGAGCAAAATGTCCAACACCTTCCTTCCCCATCTCTGGTGAACCACAGAAATGCGCCAAGAAATACACCCAAAATCAGAAGCTTATTAGGAGGATGGCCATTTCTACCAATGACCAATGAGGTCAAGAGCTGTTTTTATCAGTGCTATGAAAGGAAAGCTACATTATTAACGCTCTGTGTCAGAATGTCCCCAAAGAAAGAGCAATCTCCCAGTAGGAGCTCTGAAATGACACCCTCTCCTGACGACCAAATCTGTGAAAGTACAGAGCAGCAATGTTTCCGTGAAATGAAGGCAGGCCCGGTGTAAGCCGAGAACAGGCAGATCCATGGGGAACATAAAAAGGAGAGATTTTGATTTTCCAGCTCCAGGTAACACTGTTTCAAATAGCAGAATTGGGGCGGCTCATTACACAAAATACATTTCACACAACTGCCTTCTTTTACATAAAACCCCCAAGTTTTCTTTCTTTCTCCTCTTTTCTGTTCTGTTCTTTAAAAAATACCCCCCCCCCCCCCTTTCTCTGTTTCCCTTCCAGCGTCCAGCTGTTTTCTGTGCTGCTGGGCATTCACAACGGGACGATTTCCACACCAATCTAAGCGCCATTTAAAAAAAACATCAACAGAAGATATCAGGGGGAGCCTGTGAATAACACCAGAGGCTTATCCACTTGGACAGATTTAAAGAGGGAAGAGGAACCATCCAGTTGCTTCATTTCTCTCTTTATGTATGCTGTTTGAATAAGCACTATCCAGTCATTGCTACTTTGGCTGCATCCATTTTATGAAAACCAGGAAGGTCAGGCTTTAGCTCCCAGTTGCTCTGGCTCTCTGTTCTCTTAAAGGGTTTTTTATATCACTTGCAGGCTCAGTACCATGCGTGTCTCTTGGTTAATTGTTATTAAAATAAAAAACGCGGTGCCAATTAACTGGCTTCGACGTGTCAGCATAAATGCAGCATATGGAATATCATCAATCTCCCTCCATGTGTTAGACATAAATGACTTTAAAATGAAGCTGGGCCAGGACTTTGCCACGGGTCCTGCTGTCTGGATCAAGTCTTCTACACACACCTATAACCCTGTTACCCTCTGTTCTATTTTCTTTTGTATTTCTATTACTGGGCTGTTGGATGCACTCATCATTTTGTCTCATAAATGATAACAATTACTATTCTAGCACAAGGGATCAAAGAGACACCAAAAGGAGGTTTTGAGACAGGGGAAAACACCAAACACTGCTTTCTGTCTTGTGTTTACACTGATAGAGGCCGAGGCCTCAGAGGCAGAGTGAAAGTGACTGACAGAATGGGAATATACCTCCTGTTTTTAATCCCAGAGAAGGGGAGAGGAGAGAAAGGCTTGTTCCCGTACACTGGATTAGACACATTGCAGACTGCAGAAGCTGGAAGCACTGAGCTGAACAACAATTACACTATGAGACAGTGGAAACTTGACTTAAAATAGAAACAACCTCTCAGAGAATCATTTCATTTTTGTTAAAAACCCCAATCCCTCATCATGAACATAAAACGGGGACGTTCAACTCATGGTAAATATTAAAGTTGAGCATGCTACTATTATCACAGTGACAATGCTAACAATTCACCTTTTATTTTATTCAAGGAAGAAACCTGCAGCCTTCAAATACTGAATGCCACCAAAAACAATAGCAGTCTCCAGTAGTGTCCAGCATCAGTTATCTGTAATAGTGATGGCCTTTACTTTTTAATAAGCACTGTTGAGGGATTTGAAACATATGTTGAAATGTCAGTGACTGTTAATAAGGGTATCGGCTAACAGTTTAAAATGTAAATGAACATTTTATCATCCTGGTCACAATACTTGTTCTTGTATTGCGGGATTAATCAGCAGCATAGCATCAAGCACATTCTCCAACAATATGCATGGCCTCCCCTCTCCTCCCTGGGCAGTTCTCTGTCACACGTGGAGGACAGCTTCCAGGCCCTCCTCCTCTCATTGTAATGGAGGTCGGATGCTGCTTTTCCGCGTTTCTGCCCACATTAGCATCTCCAGTTAATTGGCACCATTTGCTCAATGGCATTACTTGAGTTTGTAAATTACTTTTACAATTGTCACTAATTATCAAGCTCGATGAGTGGAATTGGCGCAATTGGTCCCTAGTGGAGCAGAAACACAACAGGCGGAGGAAGGATTAAGACTCTGGGGGCAGCAAGAGGAGCTGGCTAGCTGAGAGATACCAGTAGCACTACATGCTAATGAACAGAGGATTACATGCTACTGTAGCACTACTTCTCCCTGCTGCATGCTTAATGAACTACAGATGCACCTTGGCTGCGTCCTCTACAGAGATCACCTGAAGTCAAGTTTGTTGTATTCCTTCTACTTTCCATATATGTAAATATTTGCTGACAAGCTGGTTGAGAGTCTTACCTTAAAAATCAGCAGCAACTAATCCACAAAAGCAATAACAGGTTATATACAGAAATCCTAAGGTTGAATTTAATACTTTTAAATACCTTTTTCAATACCTCCTGAATATTTCTTAAAACCAACATGACATTGAGGAGCAACTGTTTTAATCGACAACCTTTCTCACTTTTAAACTGATTAATACACTCTGGTCCAGTAGAACACTATGCAACTATGTGAAAAACTTTGCTACACTGCAACTTCCCAGAGGGACTGCATGGTCACCTGGAGATCTGCCCCCCACCTCCAAAAAAGCTCACAGACATCAGCTAAGTAAAATGAACGAGTCTAATCCCATGTTAAATAAAGTTACGTGAAAATGTAATACCTCATGAAATGACAATAAATACCTTTTAATATTTTTTAATGGCCTTATTTTTTGGTTATGTGGTTTACTACTTTTTACTACTTTTTGAAACCCTGCAGACACCCTGAATATCATGGTTGTTTCTCTGACCTCCACTCTTACCACAAAACGTTTACCACAACTCTTCTGATTATTTGAAACAGATTGTTACTAAGTAAATCCTGACTTCTAAATCTGGAAATATATAGAGACATGAGACATTATGTACCGTAAAATGAATGATTCTGCACTAGTTGTGGGTCAGCGATCAAGTCTAAGCACAAGTGCGGATTCCAGTAATCAGCTTAACCTGTGGCTGTACCTCAAGTTTCAGAAGTCCAATTGTCAATGGGAGCACTGAGGGGCTTCCTCAAAGTCAAATCATGGTTAGACCGAAGGTATCTAGGAAGCACAGAACTATGACAACTTGTGGAAACTGGATCAGATTTATTCAAAGCATGAACGTGCAGCCAAAAATTACAACACTATGAGATGATCAATCGAGCTCTGTTCGCAGAGCCATTGCATAATTTGTTAAATAAAGAACCCCAATCAGTAAAGGTTCAATCAAAGGAAGGCTGTTCCGTAGTGGTAACCACTTCTCACAAAGAGAAACAGGTGGCCTTTTATGTAGAAACAGCTACAGTGCTGTGAAAGAGTATTTGCCCTCCTTCCTCCATTTTTTGCATATTTGTCACACTTCAATAAGTCAGATCACTGAATACATTGTGATATTACACAAAGACAAAACAAAATGCAGCTTGTAAGGGATGGTTTAAGGTAATAAGCTGCTACTTCGATTGTACTGCTGTATACTGTGAAATATGTAGGAGCGAGTGCTTCTCTCCAGTCAGAGTGACACAGTGACAAACAAGTGGCAAAGTAGCACATCAACAGTTGTAGCTTAACTGTGGGCCATGCTGCTTATCTCAGCAGATGACAGGCATACACAGCGCAGGGAACATTCAGTTCAATGAAGTCTAATAATTGAAGCTGGAGCAGTTATCTGAGAGACTGTTTTGTCTGTCTTGTCAGTATGAGCTAGACAGTCCAGCCTTCTGAAAGGCCAGACAATCTGCGCTCCAAATGTCATGTTGTGAGAAGGCAAACATGGCCTGGTGGAGGAAGGCTGGGAGACACAAAAGCTCAGGTTAAAGACGTGCCCAGCCTGATCATACAATTATTCAAAAACCGACATAGTGTACGGAGAGTAAAAACAACATATTAGATGCTACAGCTACTGGGATATGCAAAACATAAATCGTTGATTAAAAAATGATTTTGCTTTTCTTCTTTTGCATTTCTTCTTCGTAGTGAGAAGGAAATTGGATTTTGCCCTCTGGCACAGCAGCAGGATCAGATTGTGAGCTGCAGTAGCGTGGATCTTATCTTAGCTGCAGCAAAAACATATTCCTGCCTCTCTCTCGGTTGAAATGGGCTTCAGCTGTGCAGTACTGTTGACAGAGAAAAGGTACTGGACACACATACGCATACAATATATATCCTTTCTCTTTTTCTCCATTTCTCTCGCTGTGGGCACACACACTGCCCCTATCCTCATCCAATATTTGCGTGTGTGTGTGTAAGGGACAGGTTGATATATAAATCTAAAGGATGACATTTTTCACATGACCCAGAAAGTGCCTATTGCTGTGGTTGCCAGAAAGACACTCCTAAATCAGAGCTTAGTCCCAGGAGTACATGCTTTCACACACACACACACACACACACATATACAGGTCCTTCTCAAAAAATTTGCATATTGTGATAAAGTTCATTATTTTCTGTAATTTACTGATAAACATTA
>JAUMTR010000017.1:20141844-20218773 GCA_032270685.1 Microctenopoma stevenorrisi
CTAATGTTTATCAGTAAATTACAGAAAATAATGAACTTTATCACAATATGCTAATTTTTTGAGAAGGACCTGTATACAAATGCGCCACAGTACATGTCTGCATTACGCACATCATGCATATGATATAAGTGATTTTTAGTTAAAATGTTTATATTTAACTTAGGTTTTACTTATTAATGCAAATTTTTTTCCTACAACAATAATTCAAAATGTTTCCCGTTGTCTAAATCTTTACCCAACCTTATATCTCTCAGAGCTAAAGAGACTGGTTCAGCTGCCTCTGGGAGAAAAATATTTGAACCTACTACAGTGAAATGTTCCTCTGAACAGTCACAGAGGACAGTCAGCGGAGGAGTCCGTTCACCCATTAGCTAACGCACAGCTGAGCCGTCCTGTCAGACCTCCCTCAACACGACATCTTTTCCCCTCATTTTCTCTGCTCCTGACTTTCCCTTTATCTTTCCTTCTCTCCCCTCCTACCTCATGCCTCACCCTTGCTATTTCCTCTCCGTGCGTAAAGGACATGCTGTGCTCAGCAGAGCCTCTGTGCTGTAGAACTGTGGCGTTGTCTGCATGCTTGTTTAGCTCATCATCCCCATATCGCCCCTGAGCTACATGGAGTCTGTCTCCCTTCCAGTTAGCTGCCCCGAAGCCCAGACACATAAATAAAGCCACAGCAAAAGTCGCAGTTGACATGCAGTACTTCAGTTACAATAAGACTACTTGAACATATTAGATATTCAAGTTTGTTTATTTTACTCAACTTTCTTCTCACAGTTCTACTTTGAGGAACCTTGGATTTTGCCTTTAACCAGGATATAGACTTCAGTTCAAATCTCTTGAACAGGCTTGTTTTACATGTGGAATATTGTAAAGTCATGGGTATGCTATCTTAGAGTTCCTACTATACTGGTTTAGTGTAATTACTTCTTATTAATATGTCCCAACGACCCCTGAAAATCCTGCAGCTAATCCAAATACAACAGGTATTAACAAGATCATATTACTCCTACATTTCCCTTTCTCCATTAGCTTCCTGTGAAATCAGAACAGAATTTAAAACCATGGCTTATACACTTAATGATTAAGCTTTATCATATCTCAAAGACCTCATGTTAATGTGTTATCACAATACACACTTTACTCTCAGCGTGCTGGTCTACTTGTGGTTCCTTGAGTTTTCAAATCTAGAATAAAAAACAGAGCCTTTAGCTATCACGCTCCTCTCCAGGGAAACCAGCTCTAAATTCAAGTATGGGAGGCAGACACCCTCACTACATTTAAGACTAGTCTTAAAACCTTCTGTTTTGATGATGCTTATACATAGAGTTGGTTCAGGCGAACTTTGAAATATCTCCCTGTTATACTGCTACAGACTTAGACTGCTGGAGGACTTCCCTTGATGTACAAATACTTGGTGCATCATCGAAACACGTGATTTAAGTAGTTTTTGTCAGTAGAAGGAATGTGGTATCATGAAGCAGAGTCCGAACATGTTTGATTAATAGGAATTCAGATCCGGAGGCTTATGGACAGCAGTTCCAATCTTTCACCGTATTACCACATCACCTCTGAGAGGGTCCTCACCTTACAGTAGCATTAATTTGTAAGATTTCACCTGCATACACTTTGTCCGAGCAATATATCAGAGGGCGGTCTGGCCACTGAAATTCCTGTAAGGGACCTAAGCACTTACTGGCAGGGAAATCCTGTTATCTCAACAGAGAGGTCAGAGGTCAGGCTCAGCAACAGACAGAATTTAAGCTGTGTATAGTTTCAGTGTGGTTAAGAGCACTTCAGCCTGGGTGACACGAGGTAGAGCTCCTTGACACTGTAACCGCTCCTTCACAGTCTGGTGAAAATGCCGCCGTTAAGCTGGCAAGACATAAAACCTGGAATGTGTATTCAGTCATTCTGCCACACATAAACACATAAAGTGACAATGTGCCAGGAGGGGGAGAGTGATTGTTGCAGTGACTCCGAGCACAAGAAGTAACATCCTGACGCCATCTGGTTGCATCTAATCATCGCCAGTGGCACCCGTTAAGTTGCTGTTCCCGAGCATCACAGATCTTGATGCACATTTGAACTCCAGACACTTCTGGACTCATTACCAGGTCTTGAGGTGTAAAAAAAATGTAGTGGACCACAAGACTGTGACCTGTAAAACTGACATAATGTGCTGCCTTTGAGGAGCCAGTAATGACCTCTCATCGCAGTGTGACACACTCTCCATCTTCATTTCACACCCTCTTAGAGCAGCACAGATGGCCTTGGCATTTCCTTAACAGCCTCTGAAGTCTTTCGTAAGCCAGGCTGCAAATCTTGTGCATCTCCTGTTGCTGCTCGCTGGAAAATACTGGAAAATTCAGAGTGATAAGTGGGAGGCGACTTGTTATTCTCACAGTCTTTGAAGGCTCACAGGTGTATTCTACTCGGCCAAGTCCATCAGAAGAGCCACAAATAAAGCTGACACAGGGCAGTAATCATTTCCTTTGCACATATTTAGCCCCCATTTGTATTGCATTGCTGTGTACTAACAATGCTTTTTCACGGGTTAATACACAGGTTAATGAGGTGGGATGAGGCCACTGTAAAATGCTACTAAACCAGCCAAGCAGGATAATTCATCTTGCCTCAGAAGTGTCAGCTACTGCAGCTCCCTTCTCTTTAATTCATTCAAATGAATTTTGTTTTAATTGTTTTATCCTCGGTGCTCACTAACTCCATTAGTGTGGAAAGAGAGGGGGAGGGAGAGGCGATGAGAGAGAGACGTGTGGAGAGAAGGGTTCAGGGAGAGAGACACAAAAAAAGCACTAAAGCAATGGGAGTTAGATGCAGAAAAGGTTTCAAGAAGGTTTACTCCGCATATACTGTATGTGTTTGTCAGTGTGTGTACATGCTTCTATGAATAATTAATCTCCGAGTTATGATTACACAACAATTGCTCTGTAGAGCTGAAAGTTTAACCACCCATGTGAAAGACGGAGACTCTTTCTCTACAGACGTAGCGCTCTAAATCGTCAGTCTCTACCACATTAATTGGCCACTTTTACCGCAACAGCTTATCACCTGAGCCGCAGCGTGGCATGTGTTACAGTATAACGTGTTTAGGTGGCGCTCATCTTACAGTCATGATGCCTGCATTGTGAGAAAGTAGCGTCCACAAACCCCGGGAACCACACATTTATAGGACAGGCACTCACCAAAATCACAGAACTTATTTCTGATACAAACTTTGTCTACAGTTAAAACAGAGTCGAGTGCACATTACACGTGGAATGAGACAAAGTATTCTCTTTCCACGTGTAATACAGTCTTTGCCAGAAACACCATAGTGTCATCTGAAGTTTGCTTCTAACTGAATTATTTCCTGTGAGCTTATTAAACACCCGTAACCATGGCTCAGTAAAAGCCGTCATATAAAAATCTCCAAAGTTACAACGCATTTCTGCAGGTGCCACAACAGCCAGAACTTATTCGTGACTCTTAACCATCCCCTGCACAGAGTCAGGATCGGTCAAAATGTACCAATAGAGCTTCAGAGCTGCATCACAGAGGTCGACACATTCACATTTTGCTATAACCCTTTAATAAAAGCCCAATTTGTTTGTTGCTTGAAAGTTGTTTTTTTGTTTTAAAGTCTCATTGTTTTCACAGCGATTATGTAAATGTGCACATGATTCTGATGGGACTTATATAAGCATTAACATAAATAGCTAAATAAATAATATGTGTTCAGTGTTTAAGAGTAGAAGTAGAAGGTAAAGTAGAAATCAGTACAATAACAGTGAACAGGTTAAGAATTCTGTATTACTCTATTTCAGCTCTCCTTCACTCTGTCTTTTTTGTGGCTCTTACAGCTCTGGGATTTTTGCTCTCTCAATGAGT
Source organism: Microctenopoma stevenorrisi (assembly GCA_032270685.1). Lineage (NCBI taxonomy): Eukaryota > Metazoa > Chordata > Actinopteri > Anabantiformes > Anabantidae > Microctenopoma > Microctenopoma stevenorrisi. The sequence goes on from JAUMTR010000017.1 coordinate 20,145,736, forward strand.
TTCTCTGCAGCCACTGTCATTATAACCGCTGCTAAACTACACAGACTCCACTGTGTGTTGCCTTTAAGAGCTTCAGACTTTCCAACTTATCAGAAAGAGGCTGCAGCTCAATGATTTTGCCGGCATGTGTGCGCATAGGTGCACAAAATAACACATGAAAGCAGCTTATAGCACGGCTCCCAGCGGCGACAACGACCAAGGCAAGCTCTGCCGGCTGCAGCCTCAGCTGCTCTTAATATGGTGTCTATCAGTTGTTTAAATTGTATTGTAGCTTCACCTTCCAAAACCAAGAAGTAGTAGGTTTGACTGAAGATGTTAAACCCAGTTTAGAGGATTGTAATGCATTATCCTGTACAGTTGCCCTATGGTAAGAAATAAGGTGATAATTCACTGTACTGTATTTGCAACCCTGGTGCATTGGTAAAATACTGCATTACTGACGCAATGTCATTATCAGGGCAGTGCAAATATAACGCACTGAAAAATACTGACACTTCGAAGTGCAACAGTATATCCTATCTATAACACAAAAGCTGCGGTCTGCCAGTCACGGAGGTGTGTTAATGCAAACTGAGGAGAGGCTGATGGGAACACGGGCCGCTGGGAATATGAGGAGACGGGAAGGGCAACTAGTGGAAATACATCTCCTTATTTAGCAAAAGAAAGGTCAATTCATCAGGATAGATGTGGGCTTAAGACAGGGAGTTAGTGTAGGTAGGTATTACTGTAATTTCCAACCACAGATATAATTAGAGAAATAAGTCACTTAATAATTGCTATGCAGAGTATTTGATTTGACGTGTTGTTAGATGCCAATGAGATTGTTTGCACATTCACACTAAGCCCTTACATAGTAGTCCTGTTGGGGGATAGCTTGTTTAAGCGTACTGAAATTCTGTGTTTTAGGTGTGATATAATTCTACAGTACAAGTTAGAGACATACAATATGTTTACAGTTGTAGCATTACTATAAATATGGTACAAATACCCTTTAACAATTAATATTGTTGTATTATATGCAGAGGTTATAATAGATCTTATTGTAGGATAAAGTGCTGTGAATTTGTGTTTGCCCCCTTCTGATTCTTTATTGTTTACATATTTGTCACATGGACCGGGTCATGAATTGAAATTGTACAAAGATAACGAGAGTGAACGCAGATTTTTAATGATAGTTTTATTTATTACGCTGCCCTAATCTGCCTTGCCCTATGTCTAAAAGTAATTGACCCCTAAAACTAATGACTGGCTTTACCAAACTTGGCGGCAACAACTCTAATCAAGTGCTACAAAAACTGGGAATTGTTGCTGTATAGCAGAACCCCATCACTGGCCAATATGCATCATTAAGGACTGCTGTCACTGTTAAACTTAATAAGCAGCACTTATACATTGTTGGTATACTATATGTTTTGGATACGTTTTAAAATACTCTTCACTGACTGATATTATTAAACATGCATACAAATCATCATTTCCAAAGAAAATGATTTTCAGTGCAGTGGACTGTATTTTCTATCTGTCAGTAAAAAAGAATCACAATGCTGTTCAGCGTAGGAGTAAGGATGCAGCACCCTACATTTGGCTGTTACATAACATGAGCTGTTTGTTGGGCCAGTGGCTAAAATTCACAAAGAAATAACAAGCGATTATAGTCGTGGCCAGAAAAACGCAGCATGCTTTTCTTTTCCAGTGAGAAAAAAATAGGCAGGAATATTATCACAGGCCCTGAAAATCACCTTCGCACCTCTGAGTGGACGCTCTCTGCTGCAGCATAATAAGCAAAGCATAACTCTCCACAAGTAGCAAATCCAAACTGGAGTCATGCTGAAGGTTTCTGGAGGGTAACAAAGGCCTGAAACGTTGAGCTGCACAGGCTGGAGGTTTATGACTAAGCTTCATTCAGTCTTTTTTTTCCCTGTGCAGGTTACTGTCTTTCCATTCAGTTGGTAGTTGAGTTAATGGTATAGCCTGCAGCAGTTAAGGGAGCAAAGATCTCAGATTCTACGATTTCAGCCACACTGTCTATATCTGTTCCAGCCACAACCAGCCTTTAACATAACTCGTTTAATGTTTAAAACAAGAACAGCAAGTAGAAGCACATCCTGCTGACAGTGTGCAGCCAACAGGGAACAGTCAGTCCTTCATTATGTGATGTGAAGAGTGCTGTCCAAGCTGACTTCACTATGCTCCAAGAGACTCAGTCCCCAAATGTTCATTAACTTGGAAGAAACTCATCAGCACTATACAGCACAAGTCTATTACAAGGCCTCATGTAAATTGCAGGAAATATGAGTGCAATAATCATTAGCAAAGTCCTCCAGGATAGGGGATATACTGTATGGTTGGGAGGTTGAAGGAAAGTTCAAGGCAGAAATAAATGTGTTTACGATTACTCACAGAGATGAAGGAGATTCTCTTGTCTCTCGTAAAGAATGTGAATTTAAGCAAAAACCGCATCCTCTGAAGAAATATGTCCAGCCGTAAATGGCTGACAAATGACTGTGGGTGTGCTGTGCAAATAAGAAAAGAAATGTGGTGCTACTGTGAGCTAAGCAAAGGTGCAGATATTCAAAGGTATATGCAGAAATTCAAATGTGATCAGGATTCTGCACACTATACCACTATACTAGACTGGCATTGCAACAGAAGAACATACATTTATTGTTCAGATTCACACTGCAATTTGTCTCAATTTAAGATAAAACACTGCAGAGGATCGTTTGAAGATTTTTCTTTAAATCAATACTAATTCAAACATGGAAATGTAGAAGTTCACCCTGATGTGTTTTCATGGCCGTATTGCTCACTTGCCTCTTAAATAGTTTAAAATGTAGCTGCATTTGTTTTCACTGTAAAACTAAATGCTTGTGTCTCTCATACAGTTCACTCTTGTAACTTTCCATGGCTGTAAAAAAAAGGGTAAATGATATTTTCTGAACATTTCCCCTTGGGACAGAGCCAAATTGCTGCAGCATTTCAGAAAGCCTGCGGTAGAAAAGTGAGTGTGGCTTCTTTTTCTGCCCCTACATCTGTATTGTGGCATTTTTAAGATGCTATATTAAGCTATTGTTAAACTCAGAGGACCGAGTACGGCCTTCTGAACTATTGATAGCAAATACTTAAAAGGGAAGACGGTTCCAAACACCCAGTCAAAGTGCATGCAACAAGGCACTTCGACTGGCCTTTCACTGGGAGTTACTTAACAATTCGTGGCACAGCAGAGCAGCGTGCAAGAAGACACTGAGAGGACAGAAGGCACTTAGCTATTACCAGTCTAGCGCTGACAGTCCAGAATAAACTAAAACAAAAAAATAGTAATCATATTTGTACAGAAGCTACCCCAGCCCACCCTGCATTCTATATCCATCCAGCACAACAACCAAACGCCAAGGGAAGGCTCTCATGCATGTTTTAAGTCCGATAAATAAGTAAACGGATCATTTTTGTATTTTCAATCTTCATATGAGGTGCAAAAAGAACTAAGGAAAGACACGTGAGATCATGCTGTGGCAGAGAGAGTGCAGGCAGCATCTAAAACCTTTTAGGCTTCACTAAAAGCACCAGTGGTCTGTGGCATCAGAGACAGAGATAGTCTGCAAAACAACAAAGATGATAGAACATGGAACTTTATGTCCTAAAACTACCTTCTTTCTGGGAAGAGATATAACAAGAAACACTTATTTAAAATAGAGAAAGCAGCACTTCCTGGTGCGCCTGTTGCTGTTTTCTTGGCAGCCCCCATCTGTCGCATGCGTTCGGAAGAATGAATTACAGTCAATTAAGAAGGCTGGTGCTGTGGTAACTGAGCAAAGGGTAAACAACATTTGCTCAGGAAAAAGAGGCTTGAGATCTGAATCTCTGTGAGGCTGCTGATGACATATGTTTTTTTTTATGTGACTTAACGTTTTCAATGAGAAAAAAGGAATAAAGATGGAAACTATTTCTGAATAGATTTTATAGGAAAAGCTCATTAGATTTTAAATAGTAAAGGAAACATCGAAACAATTATGTGATAAAATGTTGAGTATGTGTATAAATGTAGATAAGAAATGTGTCCATCATGAAAAAAAAGACAAACATTTAGTTTATTCTATTTAAAATTAGCACCTTCTTAGTAAGAAATTAGTAAGATTAATGTGTTGAATTGAAAAAAATGTTAAGACAGTAGTGGAAGAAGAAAAGTTCACGGTTCAGAAATGTAGTAGAGTAGAAGTGTGGTAGAAGTAAACATATATTTGCATACTAATGGATAGATTTCTTACTAAAACTGTACTTGACATTTGTACAAACATATACAAGGCCTTGTATCTGTCTGCCTGTCTGTCTGCAGACGTCTCGCTGCTTGGTGGCAGAGCTCACTGGCCACTTGAGGCCAAGCAAAGCAGTGATGCAGTAAATGCTGTAGTGTGTGTGTGTGTGTGTGTGTGTGTGCTGTTAATCCCCAGGCCTGGTTCAGGTAATGTAGCGGAGAGGAGAGTAAGCCGCCCTGACACACAGGCCAGCAGGCCGCCGCAGGGTACGGTTTGTCTGTGCGTCATAGGTGTGTTTGTCACTGTGTTGGTGGTTATCTTTGCGATTTACCTACATGCCCATCTTTGTGTCTAGAAACCTGACAACTGTCTATTGTGGTTAGGTCAGAAATTGTTATGACAACTCACTGACCAATGTCTAAAAAATATCAGATTCAGCTCTCACAGCACAAGCTGAGAATCTGAGATGATGAGAAAGGCCCCAGTCCATGTGCTCGGTGCAGCAGCATCAACTATGTCACTCAGGTAATATGCTCTCTTATCCCTTAGACTCTGCTTCATCTGACCCTGACTTTCAGCTCAGTCATTTGCTGTGTTCAGCATCTCATTTTTAGTGTCAAAGACACATGCACCCACTCACTCGTGTGAGTGCAGCTTTGTCACATGAGGCCTGAGAGTGAACAACAAAGTCTTTCATTTAAGAGGGGCTATCACACAACTGGACCACCTGGCTATGTAGTAAATAATGTGGATTTGTAGATAATGATCAAATACAAATGTACCTATGGAGGTGGGGTGCCATTGTTTGATAGGGGGCTGAAATGAGAATAATAAGAAGTTCATTTAGTTAAAGAAACATTTAACATAATATTATATATTAGTGATTTCTTCACCAATGGTAACCAGCGCTGGGGCTTCCTAAAGCGAATGCTCCTCAGTGCCTTTCCTTCCATCGCCTCTCCTCTGCCTCTGTGTTCACTGTATATTTTCAGTCTAAATTCTGTAGTGAAATGCAGCCAAAAATAGCGCTGGTATCATCTGCTCCTTAAGTAAACACACAACAGCTGCCAACAAGCATTGTGGATGAGTCCCAGAAATACCCAGAATGCAGCAGTGGCAGTGATTCCCAAGCCCTGTTGGGACCTGCAGAATTAGTTCTGAAATTCAGATCTGGGTACGCTACTGTATTGCAATGATGACAATATGAAACAGAAAGTCAAATCAGAATACAACTGTGAGCATACGTTTCAGTTAGTCTCTTTTGCCTGTTTGCCTTATTTAAATAAAAAAACATTTTAGTCAGTTATATTTGTGCTCGTCCAGCTCGTGCTGTGTTTTCTGATTTTGCAGACAGTTCCAGTTTTTAAAAGTCGGCACTACAGCCCCACTTTCACACCCACTACAGATAAGCCCAAAATGTATGGAAACATGTATCCTGGATCTATTCTTTACCTGTTTTATGAGAAGATGGGAGACGTGACCAAAGTCTATGTTATTGTGGATACTGGCTGCACTTACAGAAGACATGGGGTCATTTTCTACTCGAACATAAGAAAAGATGACAGCAGAGTATAATGCTTATTACTAACGTGCTGAGTGTCTTTTTCCAAAGAAGCATTATTGATTCCCCACTGACATAAATCTGTGTGAAAGACACTTCAAAACCCACTGATGTGAATCACAATGTGAACGATGAGCCCGCTGCTTATGCTGCAATACATCTTAACTGGGAGGTAAAGTTGGCATATTGATTGGACCAACAGGTTATCCACACTATGAATCCATTTTCGAGCAAAGACACACACTTGTACGCTCACACACACGCAGGCAGGCAAAGTATCTTTTTTATATCCACAATTACAACCACATAAACCGAGCTTCAGTGCATCAGTCAGAGCTGTAAATGCATGGCGGGCTGTGACCGGACCTGGCGGTGGGCCTTGAGATGCTTGCAAATCAAGTCAATGTGGGTCACATGCACATGCACACACACTCCAAACAACATAAAAGGCAAAAAAGAAAAAGCTGCATTTTTATTGGATGCCAAGAAATGGTCAGTGATCAAACTCCAACAACCAAAAGAACCACAGTGATTTAGTGGAGCGAAAATCCATTATGGCTCCATCCAAAGGTAATGACTTCTTTAGGCCTTCCAGCTGATTCTCCAAAACAAGAGTGGGAGGAGAAAACACACTCTCACTCTCTCTCTAGCTCCGTCGCACTTGCATGTACACATTGGACAAATCAGGCCTTTGTACAAAACAGTGAGAGGTCCTGAAAGAGTCCACATTGACATCACCCCTCTTCAAGTCTTTTATACCTTCAATCACTCCCAGAGACAGCAGAGACAGCAGCATCTCTATTTAAACGGAGCTGGGTTACATAACCACCGTCTGCTGGTAGAAACTATCACAGGATACAAAACGAGAGGAGGAACGCTGCCAGGTCCAACGCTGATATCTCTTATTAGAACGTCACATGAAGACATCAAAGCAAAGCTTACAGCAGCATTAAGGTAGAACAGGATATTGAATTTCCATCCAGCACACTATAGTCTCCACATAACATTGACCTTTAAGTAAAAATGGTGGAGAAAAAGACTAAATTATCTGCAGCTCTAACAACTCGACCGCGTAATTTGCTTGAGCTTCTTTTCCCTGTGCTATTAGAGTAATTTATAAAACATTTTTACCTTGAAAAACACAGCTAAGCTCAAATTATTTCAAGAACACAAGAAGTAAGCACAGACAAATGTGTGAAAAAAAGCATGAAAAGCTTAAAATACTGAGTAACTGTGAGTGTGGCTGGAAGCAGGGCAGGCGCTGAGGTAACACTGCACTGCAGTGTTAAGAAAAAAACCCTCACAGTGTCCAAGAGGACTTTGGACCTTGCCATCAAAGAGATAAATTACCTTCTTCACCGCTCCTGCTTGGAAAGTACTGAAACTGCATTTGAAGCACCCTTTTACAAATAGTTGATTCCTAAACAGTAATGGTGTTCGCTCTCAGTGTTAAAACATGGAAAGCTCTGAGAGCTGCTGCCTTCACAGATCCTGTAAGACAGATTCCTGGAGTTTTACACCGAGAATCCTATTCATTGTTTAGTCGCATATATTATACTGTAAATAAAATCAAATCCCCCCAAACAACGAGTTCTCTGTAGATGTTATGAATATTAAACTACTGTACTGTTGCTAGTTGCCTGATAATAAAAAAGGAATGAAGTTACTGCAAAGCAGATGCATCATTAGCAACTAACTGTGGCGCCAATTAAATCTTATCTATATAAACACAGAGGGTCAAACTGTGTGATATCGTATTTGCAACATCTTGTCAGAATTATCTTTTCTTTTTATCATTATTTGTGACTTTTGTTTTCTTCGTGTCAAACTACTTTGTTAGCACAGTATTAATTGATATGATATGCCGTGGCATTACAAACATGTCTGTAAAGCCTCATTAACTACTGTATGAGACTCATCCCTGATTACTGCCAGCTTCAGGCCAATGCAATAATTGTCACCTCTGAAATAATTACTGCAAAGAGTTCTTTACCGAGGTAAGTAACAAACTCTAATCCTGTAATATAGCTAATTAAGAGGTGGTAGAGGCTAATGAACTGCGCTCATGGTATGTAAGGAAAAACATGCATGTTCCCTTGTGATGGGTTTTGGTGGCATGTTACTAGAACATATTTTAATTAAAGAGAATGTTGCTGCTGCTAAATACAAGAAATGGGAAGAAGTGAGCCAAGTCACCCATCACACTTCCTTCACACCACTTGTGAAGCCAACCTTCACCAGTGAGCCAGCTACTACTACTGAGATCGCCACTGGATACAAACGCTTGTACCTGAACTCAAGACCCGAGTCACTATTATCAGCTTTTTCCTCTTCCACTATGCCAGCACCAAAGAGATTAGCAGAACCTGGAGCCGACCTCGATCTTATGACTGAATGTGCGGTCCAACAATTAACTCAGGACTCTGTTTGTGATCACTTTAGTAGTACACACAGTGCAGAGATGATGTCTGCATACGTACTGTCCTATTATTTATTGTTTATTTATTAGGAACCACATACGCTTCCACAACAGTAGTACCTAAAAGACAACATTCAACTAAAAGTACAGTGACATAAAAAATATTCTCAATAGTCACAATAAAAAGTGATATAAGGCACTAGATCATAGGAAATACTATAAACACTTTCTGGCAAATGATAGAAATTAAACATAGCCAGTGTCCTGTGAAACAATAATCCAGATAATGTTCCTAGACATGTGATTCAGTGGTACACAATTAATCACTGAGATCCAGTCTGCTTAAATATGTACAATCCCTCAGCAGAATTGATTTAAAGGTTGCCATATTTACTATAAAATGATTAAATAATTAGTAAGTTTCTAATTAATCAGCAATGTCGCCATATTTACTTACAAGCTTTTTCATAAACAATTCCAGGATGACAAAGTAAAGAAGTGGCTTTCAATCCCATTAGAGTTATTTGCAGGCTTATGTTATTTCCTTTTACACGTATTTAGTTTAGAGACCTTTAGGTTCATTATCTGGCCATGGTGCATAAGCCTTTTTAACCACTGGTCTTCTCAAGGGAGCATGTTTATCTGCAAATAGCAACAGTTTTTCACAAATGTGGCTAAAACTATATCCAGGTCAGGCTCAAAGCGTATGTGAGTCTGCTGGATTCTCTTTACCTCATTAATAAAACAGCTTTCAGTGGAGTTTTTATTTAATCTTTTGCCAAGTGTTAGGTGAGCTGATATTCTTTGTAGAACATTTAAGCGTTGCTCAAATTAGGAGACCACTGCAGGAAAGCTGTGATCAGGTTCCTTCTACCAAATATTAATTTCTGAACACAACCTAAGTTAAAACATTTGTAATGAGTTGTTAAAAAATGAATATGAACTTGTTTTGTTTGTGCTTTTATTCCATTTTTTTGAGATCTGAAAACGCTGGACCTTTTCTGGTATTGTGATCATTTTTGGTATAACATGATAATATTTGTATTTGGAATTTAGGACTTATGTTGTCAGTAGTTTATAACATAAAACAAAAATGTTAAATTTATTCAAACCTAAACCTTTAAATAACAAAATCAGAAAACGTTTGCAGTGTTCTCTTCAAATGTTCCCGTGCTCTCTATATACAGTCAGTACATAGTTATGAGTATGCTGATAGTGCAGTAGCAGTAGAAGCTTAGTAAACTTTCTGTGAAAAAGAAGAACTTCTACAGTAGCTGCATATGTACATTAACGAGTGAACAAAGGCTTTAAAGAGAAGATTAGCTGGGAGAGTGGATTACATACAATGATGCAACTGGCAGAAAGGAGCAAAAACAAAAAAAAACCTGCCTGCCTGCCTGTCTGATTGTCTGAGAATATGTGTAGACTTACCTTTCATACCGAATTTGGAGCGTCGGCCATATTTGTTGATGAGAACAAAAAGGACGAGGAGGAGCACACATGCGAAGCCTGCCAAACCCACAGCGATGGAAACCTGGGAGAAATGAAGAGCTATGTGACTCACAGGCAGCAAACACCGGGAATATGCTCACATCATAATCCTTTCCAGAAATATCCCGATCACCTCACAGATTAATCCACCAGATTGTGACTATTGCTTTCTCATAGATTACAGCAGTCTGGAAAAAGGCTAAACACCTGTCTTGGCTATGATGTCTTCCAGCTGACAGAATGTAATTTAAATGTGATTCTCATCTACAGTCAGATTTACTCTTAAAGTCACATATATGATGTGGCCCTGAAAGATCTGCCACATCTGCGTCTGGTGTACCTTTTATAATAAAACATTTTACAGCAGATTGACTGAACTCAGTATATAATAATAAATACTGTGAATAATGAGCATAATACTGTAACCATCTGTTTTTTTAACTTAAAATCTACTTTCGTAGCCTGGCTTTTGATTAAAGCATCTTATGTATTGCATTCATTTTCATTTATATATATTTGTTGCCATGTTCTTGAAAGCATTAATTTTCTTTAATTATTCATTCTTTCATTAGTCTCCTTCTTTTATGTTTTGTTGCCCTAACTTGATGTGTATTGTTTTCATTTGTAAACCACTTCTAACTACATTTAATTGTTTGAAAGTTGGTTCATAAATATATTTAAGTCTTACGTCGTAAAGTCAGTCTTTTCATAAGACTGATTTTAATGTAAGAGCTCTCGTTTCAGCACCATCGACAGCGTAGTGGCCTAATTTAAGTGTCAGGATCGTGAAGCGTCAGTGACAGCCAACAAAAGAGCATCAGAGGGAGCAGCGAGCCACAGACAACCGTTTCATTTTGCTGTAGTTTACATCACATTGTCTATATAGTGATGATTTTGTTAGCTTTGATCAGACTATTAAACGCCATGTGTGATTCCTGTGTTGTTGTTATCATGTCTATAGGAAATGAAATGAATGTGGACAAGTCGCGGTGCCCACTGAAATATAGAGCTCATGCTAAAAATGTGGAGCTACAATTTACCACAACTAGTACATGAAATGTGTAGTATTTCTTTACTGTCCAGAAGCTGACCCTGAATGCAAAGAGAACTTTGATCTGCTCTTCTTTAGCTTTGTTGAAGTTACACTCCAGCAACCCCAGAAATGCCTGTAGAGTTTTCCTAGACACTGTTCTGTCTGCCAAACACATTGATTAGTCTGTATCCTCAAAGCACTTTCGCTTGTCAGCTGAAGTATTCCTGCAATACTTTTTCTTTATTAAAGTGTCTTCTGCATCGATCATCAAATGGCGAAACTGACTGTTTGCAGCTTTTTCCTCACTGTTTTAGCTTATTACTGTTTTAGTATTATGTGTGGAGCTTTTTTTTTTTACATGCGTCCTCTATTTATAATCTGAAAGCATTAAAATGTTTTCCACTGTGGTTTCAACCAACTCATGGAGCTCCTGTGAACTTAAAGAGGGAACTTAATAAAGTCTGCCCATGAGCTAAATATCAAGGATATCAAGAATGTGTATGGTACTGTAAGCTGTTATGTGTTTATGTTTTTAGTGCAATTGAGCCTTAACAGCAGATGTTAGTGTAAATCACTCCAGATATTTGGACTTGTCCTAACAATAAATACACATGTATAATTAATAACACTAACAACAAAGGCTCAGTTCAATTTAGTAATTCTAGAGCAATGCCAGTGATGCACATGACCAACAAACTGGAACTGTTCCCAGTCAATGTCTGCAGCCATTGTTAACATTATTCATTTCACAAGTGCTTTTCTGCTATGATCAAAGTCAAAGTGCTATTTAAAAAAATCCCATTAACCCCAAAAGTGCTTGCTTCTATTTCTGTCTTCTGAACCACAGTGGAATAAATCACCAGAATTGGATTAAAGAATGAACAGAATCCCCCATATTATGTAATAGAAAAAAAATCACCCACAGCAGGATAGTGTTACCAACATTAACATCATTAGTGTCCAAATACACAGCTTTGAAAGCAGATCATAACACTGTTTGAAATGTTGTAGCTTCGTGCCCCAGCGCTGCTTTTTAACACACAGTACAAACCTCTACCAGGGTCTTTGTACAAACAGAAAGCAGTTTACTGTAGATTTGTGTTAAAAGACATAGCGGCCCTATGTTCATCTCCGGGGCAACGTCTGTCGCAGCTGTTTCATAAACATCATTAGGGAGAAAACTCACCCCAAATGTATCTTCGTCTGGTCGACCTGTATCACTGCCCGCTGGCACCGAAGTACCTGCAACACAAAAGCAAACCAGACATCAAGGACTGGGAAAACCTTTAATGTTTGTGGTTTACGCCCACTATCATGTACAGTAAATATGGAATAAGCTGAGAATGCTTCCCTTTTTTTTTTTACAGTAGATACAAAACTATGGATACGCTAGATTAAGCCATTTTTTCAATTCTGTGTGATTTAATTCTACTGCATGAACCTGTTTGTGCACCCATTAACGTTAAATAAATGTAACACTTGCACTGTTAGGCTGTGCATTAATCCGTAACCTAATGTGCTCTTTTGTGTATATAATTGCGAGCATATTTTCACTGTCTCTACAAAGCCAAATGGTTTTATTAATGTGTTGTGGCAGGACTCATTGCGATTGAAAATATTTTTTGTGCTTTCTTCATTTTTTCTTCCTTTTACCTAGAGGCTGGTAAAAGGCTTTCAATTAGTAGTATGTACAGCTTTAAATGCGCACCTAAGTTAGACAGTTCTGCCAAGGTCCCTAAGACTGACATTTAAGGCTTGAGTCCAGGAGCCTGTGCCTCTTTGTTTTATTACAGTTGCACAAATGCATGTTTAAAATCTCAATCTCTCACACTCACACACACATACACACACAAACAAAGACACAGGATAATTAAAACAAACCACTTTGAAGTTAAATTATGCAGGCAGAAAAACAGAAAAGAAGCCGGTACAGCATAGAGCAACAAATGTTAAATTAGGTAAAATTAAACCAACTGAAACATTTATTGAACCAAATCAAATTTGATATCTTTATATAAGCTTAGACAGACAGAAATATAGCCTGCTGGACAAAAGTAACAGGCCTCCAGAGTCTGCAGAGGTAAGTGACTAAAAAGCATCCTAATGTCTAATCTCCTTATGCTAAAATGTTACATGTAGCATTCGTTGAGTGTGTTGGGAAACAGCAGCGATGTGAGGAGTCTAAAGAGAATATGAGAGAGACAGAGGCGTGAAACAAAATGAACAGGGGAAACTCCAGTCTGAGGCCTCCAGCCAGGACATCAGAGAGTAATTGTGGGCAAATTAATGGCCGCATGGTAGACTGGCTGCCACTGGCTCAGACACACAGTACGCCAAAGTGCACTGCTCTGTGTGTGCCTGCGTGCACTAACTACCATCTCTCTGTCCCTCCTTTCCCGCCTTCATCCCTCTCTCCTCTCCTCCCTGTGCCCTCCTTGCTCCTCAGCAGCATTAGTATCAGTCAGCCTGTCAGTCTCCCTTCTACAGCTGAACTCCCCCCACACACAGCTGCTTCAATGTTTCACATTCTCATCACCTAGACACTTCTCCCGCGACTCCCAGAAGGTGAGTGAGTGCATTTGTGGCAACAAGGAGTCGCTGGTCACCCAATGCAGCTCACACACACACACACACACAGTTTCCATCCATCTCCATCCCCGGCCATACTGCAGCTTTATAATCCATGGCTGATTCGAAAGAATGGCCTCATATGGAGATGGAGGAAGATTCTGATGAAGGTCAGAGATCAGACCAGCCCATTCTTTTTGAGCCCTCAGCATCTCTGCTGCCAAACAGCCTGAGGCAAAACTACACATCATACACCGGAGATTTGTGATGCAGTGGACGTTTAACACTCCGGCAACCCCAGCTAACATTATAGTGAACATAATGTTATCGCATGTAAAGAGTGATTAGTCCCCATCCAGCTCTCTGTCTATGATATTAGAAGTTATAAAGTTACAAGTCCCACTAGCTAGTCAAAAGTCATAAAGTGAGCCATCATGTCAGATTACATACGTGATGGTTGTGTGTTAGAATAAGTGTCTACCTGAAAATGTTATAGGAATGTTTCACTGGTGACTGCTGCCATTATTATCAGCAAGAGCAGCCACAGAAACCAACCATCAGACTGTGTTTGTACAAGACAACTCACAGTCAGTGTGCAGCAAATCTCACCAAATAAAAAACAGACAAGTAAGTATTATGGACATGAGCCACTCAGTGGTTACTACTCTGCTTTGGAGGCCTGAAGCTAAATAAGAAGAAATGTTAGCAACATTTCATGAACCACGACACAAAGTTAACAAATTTCTCCATGGTTAACAGTGATAGTACAGTAATAAGTGGTAACGTTTATGTAGACAGATGCCAAAAAAAGAAACGTTAGAACAGCGAAACACAACAGGGATAGTGTTAGATTCAGCAACAGAAACACTCACCTAGTTCCACTATGTCTGAAAAGAGACAGAGACAGAGAAAGTCACGCTTTGGCAATAATTAGCACAAGGTATTAGACTTGGAATATTGACCATGTGGAGAAATTTGCCAGCCTTTGTGGTTTATGAACTCAGAGTGAACTGCTAGAGAACAGTCTACTCGACTGAACTGTGGGCGAACCCTGGCTGCTATCCAGCCAGCAGGGATCAGCTCTGCAACCTGTATCCGGTGGGAGATTTTAATAAAAACACTGAGTCCCCTGTAGTTCCCCCCCCCACAATTTAAGCTCTATTTCAAACAACAGGTAGTTAAAAGAAGAAAATCCACTGGTTATAAATTTGTTCCAATCATGATGCTCACTCCCAAAAAGTGTGCCAAGCTAACTGGGAGTCAGGGAGTTATTTGGCAGTAGTTCTTCTTTTCACCTCTTTTTATTCCTATTTAAATTCAGACGATGATGTTTCAGCAGTACAAATCTAGCAGTAGGCCTAAACCTTGAATAAATGCTTTTTTCCCCATGAGGACACTCTCTGTGGCTATTATGGGTACATCAGTGCTTCTGGCTGCCAACAAAGCATCATTCGTTAACCACAAGCCCAGCGAGGAATAGCTTTCAAGCAGAAACGATCCACTCACCTTCACCAAAAAAGTTCATGAAGTGACCATACACCGTCTTCGTGACTGTCGCCAGCGTGTTTTTGGCCTCCAGAGTGTAGTTGCCGTTGTTAATGTGTGTAGGGTTCTGGAGGATCAGACAGCCCTCCAGATAGTCTTGGTAGGAGTCCGACTCGGTTCGGATGTAATCGTTCAGAAGAATCTCCTTGTTCTCATGGAACCAGCGCAGCTTGGGTTGGGGGTAACCCCGAACGGTGAACTCGATACAAGTATCATGGCGTTTTTCAGGTTCGGCCAATCTCAAGATGACAGGAGGAACTGCAGCGAGGAGAAAAAAAATGATCTTGTGTAAACACTTATATAGTGACACACAGAGAGAGAACGAGAGAGAGAGAGAAAACTGAGCACAGGTTTAAACCTTTATCATTCTGCCTGATTTCTGCATTAAACAAAAAGTAATACAAAGACCTTTACATGCTGAGAAAGTTCCACAACCCTTAGGCTGATGAAAACCTTCGCTTCCTCTGTGAATAACCTAAACATGCAGCAGCAGACTAAACACAAAGCTGTTTTGATTTATTCTAGAAAAGATGACATTTAGAAGGCAGGTTTCTTGCCTGGGAGTGGCAATGACCCTCTAACTCATTTACTGTGTTTTTCTGTATATTGCAGCAGTGCACAGGATAGTGAGGACAACAAACAGATAGAGAATCGCCTCTGCATAAACAAGCACAGAGACTCAGACACGTGACAATACACCTCTAAATCCACAATGCTGAAAGGCAATTTATCATTTTAATACCATCAAATACATTTCATAAACAATTCAAACCCTGATTTGTCTCTGAGATGAGTCACTGTTGCAGCTAGATTATCAAAAGGAAATATTTGGCAGATAGCATTACCTGGCAGTCTGTCTCTATGTCTGTTCCACATACCAGTCATCCCACCACCAAACCTACCCTCCCACATCCACTGCTCACACACACATGCACACTGATGATACGCTATCGCTTTGACTCTTGCTGGGTCTCAATGAAGGCTGCAATTTCTAAAGGCATGTCTGAACAATCCTATTTATATAACTAGACCATGGTATAGTGTGTGTGTGTGTGTGTGTGTGTGTGTGTGCTGTCTTACAGACAGCCCTGCAGCTGTGCCAGAGAATCCCTACAGGTTTCATGCAACATGTAACTAAAAAGTTCATTTTCTGATAACGATTTTAATAAAAGAAATAATTGGTTTGGTTTTATTTCTAAACCAAAGTACAAATATTTCATTATTAAAGCGCAAAATGCATGATTTCAACCAGACCAACATGTTGCCTGGTTGTGCATTTCCTTTGTACAATGTTGGTCAAACACTACTCCTTTCCTGAAATACCATATATGGTATATATATATATATATATATATATAATACCATATATTATTTGAGTTTGACTTATGTAAAACTTTCTTCTAGTGGTGAAATGAATATAAATAAATACAGTTTTATGACTTATACATTTTTCCTCAGTTAACAGAAAACCTCTATTTTATGCTCACTTCTCACTGGTTTACACATAAACTGCAACATACCTACCTCCAGTTAGCCTCACAATTGTTAGCATAGAACTACATTGCTAATTTGTTTGACAGCCACTATTTTCAGTCTTTCGTCACGCACTCCTGCCACAAGTAGTCTAGGTCTAATGAAAATCTAGTGTCAACCTGGGCCTGTTTAGTTGAACACAAAGTTGAGATTACTGATATACTGTACTCTTTATTTGCAGCTATTTATACATTGCTATTACCTTCAGTGAAAGGATTTTTCTTAAATGTTTGTTAAGCAAATAGATGAGAAGAAATGGGAAGGCATAAACGGTTTACCCCTTCACATTTCTTCTTATCTATTTGCTTCAATGCATTTCTATATTCGCCGTGGTCATAATTCTGTTTTTAGAACACAGCGCGAAGTTGTGGTCTGGTTTATTTTGTAACATTGAGATAAGTCTATAATGTAGCGTGGAACTGCGCTGTCTTGGCCTGTTTTGCCCCTTTGGTAACTTAGAGCACACCAGCTTCACTGGTCTCACGTGGGTGAAGAAGATACTATAGCTGAACTGTCTACAGCTTACGTGTACAAATGGGTAAGATAAGAATAAACGGGCTTCTTCTTGAAAGCTGTCATTTCATAAGTTTCTTTAGTGGTACTGTTCCTGCTAGACAATAGTGACAATAAAGTCATTCAGCCGAACTAAAGGCTAAGGCATGTCTATGTGTGAACATGCTGGTGTGGGGGCGTGTGCAGAGCTGTGATTTTGAGTGCAGGAAGAAAGAGGAAAAATAGAGATGAGAGGACAAACGAGAGAGAGAACGAGAGGAGGGAGGAAGATAGGCATGAAGTGAGGGCGGTAGAAAATGTAGCTGCGCAGCTTAAAAACTGAGAGATAAAAGGAGGACAAAATGAAATTCTCTTGTTGATGGACAGTTAGGGATCAATCCATTTTCCCCTAAGCAAGGCTGTCAGCCCAGTCGCAGTCAATACAATACAAGTCATTGCCATGTTCCATACTGGTTCATGACAACATGGAGTCCTTGTGGCGCTCATACAGATGACACGATTTGATAACTACATGCCTTTGATCAGTGAGAACACTGAAGGCTGGCAAAGCCCGGGGGAGGCAGTCATTTCATGGGACAACTATTGCCACACTGAGATTAGGATTTTAACCCATGAGAAGCAGCACAGTTAGTGTACGGCTAGAATTATTTTTTCTTTTTCAGGAATAATGTCTTGCGCTACCTGTAGAGTTACTTAAAACCAAAACTGCTAAGCAAGCAGTTAGTTAGTGCTGTGTTTCCAATAGAGTCGTGCATCTTGCCTATAAGGAAAGAAATCACATAGTATGTTACTGTATGTGTATATCCTGTATACTGTAGAGCTGCTATTGTTCTAGACAGCAGCAGAACAATGGTCTGCAGAATTTGCATTGTGGTTAATTACAGTTTCGCTAAAATAGGGAACTCATCTTTGAATGCAGAGAATGTTACTTGACGGCTGGTAATTTCGCTGTCAATCAGATTACTCCCTAATCAGAGCGGCAGTTTAAGCCATTTTATGACATTTCCAGAGACAATAGGCTGCACAGGGGAGGAAATGTAATTACTATCAGAGCATGTGGTGAAAAATTAATAAGTTAATTTGCAGCACCAGCAGAGAGTGTCAACAGAAAAAAGATGTACATCCATAGAGTGTCCGTGTGGAAGAAGCCCTGAAGACTCGATGCTGCAAAGTCAATCTGTCATTCTCACATGGTCCTTAGCAGCTCTACTGCAGTAGAGAGTGTTTGAATTGGTGACAAATCTCGCCCGTCCTTTGGTGTGATGCATTGCAAACAGTCACAATAGATTGTGCTCTGCAACAGCATGCTTTCTTCAAAGAGAAAAATGTCAGACACCTTTGATAAATCTTGACCTAGTCCTAAATCTGCCCAGAGTCAATCCACAGGGTAAACCTACTACACGTAAGAGTTCATATTTATACTGTATTTTGTGGTTCTGAATATTAGAGGAGCAGTTCTGATGGTTACTTTATCATCACTGAGAGTTATTTTATTTATTTTTTTCTCTTCTCTTTCTGCTCAGATCAAGGCTGAGCTTTCATGTGGGCTGGAGGGTATATTCTTGCTAATTGGCTACATCAATTTCACTTGGTTTGTAACTGTGCAACACCTCATTGCATTCTAAATGTACCTGCATAATTTGGCTGTTCTGCTTGATAAAGGAGTTTTTTTTCTCTCCTGTTGTAAATTATTTTTTTAGACTGTTAGTGACATTTATACAAGCTATAACTGCAGCCCCTAATGAAGTCAAAGTCAAAGCTGTTATGAAAGACATCTTGTGCTGAAGAAAACCACAGTAGCCTTGGCTTCAGGCATTCACGCTGTGCAGCTATATTGTAAATAAGTATTTTATAGAGAATATCTTTTTCTGGATTTATTGATGACTGCTGGCTGTTTGGTTATATTCAGTTAAAATAAAAGTCTGTGTGAACTAAAGATGGTGTGACTGATATATGCTACAGAAGCTGTTCTTCTTGCAATGTTGAGATATATATATATATATATATATAACGAATAATCAGGACTGCATTAGGTTTCCATGCTGTATGAGCATCTCTTTTAGAGGACAGGGTTGGCACAGGCTGTCATACATTATTACCTCTGGCTGGAGTTAGCTCTTCACTGTGGTGAGTTAAACTCAGTGTCTACTGTGCTGAATCCCAGCATCGCCCGAACATTGCTATGTGCACTTAATATTAATTGACTGGCAGATGACTGATAATGACAATGTAAAACATCAGCAAACATTATTGGTAGTATTTTCCAACTGTGCTGTTTTTCAGCATACTGCATATAGAATGGAGACACCGGCCTTGTAAAATATAAGAAATTAAGTCAAATCTCACCAAACCATTGTGGACCCCAGACGATTTGATGGCCTCTAATGGGGATAAGACACTAGCTCAGTGGTCAGCAACAAGATTTGATTCCAAGTAATCACTTCACCAGCAGGGTTCACAGATTAGCAAACAGAGCAGCGTCTAAGTCCTACTCAGAGCATCCCCAAAGAATAGAAATGGATTCCACATCTAAGACATAGAAAATGCCTTTGTTGTGGAGTCTCATCTATAGCTCTAATTGATAAGACTTGACTACATTTATCCCTGGACCTAGCCATATTGACTACACATCAGTTAGTAAACAGAATGAAACTAGCGCCTTGTTGGTCCACGTTTCCATTTCCACTGCAATAATTGTGCTCTGTCCACACTTCTGGTTCTATTTCTGAAATCAGACTGACACATACATGGTACATGCTGGACTTGCTTTACATCAGCATTTTAGATTTGTTATGTTAACATGTTGGAATTAAAGTTCAGCTCAAGGCACCATTGGAGGCCTTGCACAGCCTGTGTTATAGGTAACAATGAAAAACACTCTGGTGACTTTTACAATCATTTCACATACACTAATGGTATTAGGGTTATCTAGCTAAAAAAGCCTACTCTGTCAGGCAGTCAGATTGATAGAGTGGATGTGAAGGAGGAGGTTTAAAAATTCCATAAAATGTTCTACTGTGTTGTCAAACAAACATGTTTTTTTTGTCATTGCTGTCCTTGTGACATTTCTTTACCTTCAACCAAAATGCATTTGGGATTCCAAATGCCCGACCATTCACCTTGACTACACTAACAGCTATTAGTAGATTAGATAAATAAATTATTCAGAATAAGAAAATCACTTATGCTCACATACAGTACTTACCTTCATCTAACAAGGGCATCATTAATATGAGTGTTCAATCTCAAAACTTTAAAAAATACTATATTCAAGTAACAAGGGGCACAAGGTAGAATCAGAAAGGCAATCAGGCTGTATTGCCAGTTTAAAAAAAGCCTGTCTACTATGTTTTGTGTCCTGCATCTATTTAAACAGTGATTTGCCAAAGTTTCCCGAGTGATTTCATCATAGGAAAAATCCAACTTACACTGTACATTGAGCTGGATGGAGAAGTTGGTCATCCCCACCACGTTCTCCGCTATGCAGGCCAGCTGGAAGTTGTTGTCATCCCGGCTGATGTTGAAAAGAGTCAGGTTGATAGAGTGGATGTTTGGCCAGTACACGTTGGACTACAGAGGGACAAGCACAGAGAATGACAGATGTTTGGGATATACTGTACAACACACAGCATTACATGGGTTTCAATTAATCAGTTAATTACTTAATCAAAAGTACAGTTACTGATTGAATGGTTAACGGCTGGTTGAAAGAACACACTTTATTGTGTTATACTTACCACTATACCACTACAGGGCTAGAATTACAGGCAAGAATGGAAAGAGCGATTAAGGGCTCTGCACCTTTGGGGAGCCAAACACAATGCTTATGTTTCCCTTTATTCTTGTGTTTGGCCAGGTCCCCTACTCTTCACTCATCCTTATGGGAGAGAGTATCCATCCACCCTAAAACGTCAAGCCTCAGGCTGAGGTAACTTTCATCTGTTAAGTCACTGGAAACATTAAAGACACAGATGACAAATTCAACCCAACAGCAATTTCAGAAACTACTGTTGCCCTCTTCTCGCTGTTTATCTCTGCTGTTGTTTTTGTCCCTGGGGCCTGTCTCAGGGAGCGAGATTAGTGGGTGAGCCAGCTCAGTCTCATAGGCTTATTTTAAACAGGGGGAAATCACCATGGTAACCTGGGCTGCAAAGCTAATCAGAGAACTACAAAGAAGGTTAAGCCAGTTCTTCGTATGTGAATGTGAGTGAGTTAACTCTATTTGTTGATGATTTGACTCCAGGTCTTACAATCCAAACCTGCTAAAGTGCAGGATTATTCATGCTCCCATAAAAACATTCTGTGTGTAAGAAAGGGGGCTGTAGTATAAATGACAACATATACACTCAAAATTCACGAGAAACCTAATATTCACATCATGTAATTATGATTCATTGTAGACGAGTATACAATATTGAAATAATAATCATCATAATATAAGCACCCAACCTTTCTTGTAACTTCTTATTGCCATTGTGTTCCGAATGTTCCAATTTATTTCAAGATAAGAGCAGAAGATACCATCATCTAACATTACAATCCAGTCCACTAACTACATCCAAACCTTATTAAAGGTCTACATGATTGTTCCAGAGCAGAAACAGCCATCAGTTAACCACACGTGTTAATTCTGTAGGAACTAATGGTTCAAAAATGTGGACACGGAGGCTTTTATTGTATTAGTTCGTGTGTGTGTCTAACCAGGTGAGTGTTGATCGAATGCAGGCCGCTGACAGTCCAGTCCACTTCAGGCAGCGGTGATCCAGATCCATTGCAGCTCACCGTCACATTGTCACCTTCCATCACCAACACGCTGCTATGGCTCACACTGATCTCTGGTAAATCTGAGAACACACACACACACACACCGTGTATGTTCACGCTAACACAGTCCTGTCACTGCCTTTGTATACATATTATTACACGTAATCAATTAATCACTTTTTATTATTGTAATTAAATTAGTACAGAGGGAGCAAGGAGCCACACATCCACTGATACAAACACACACACACACGTGTGACTAGATGTCACAGAGATGAGTCACCACCAGGAGATAATACTGCAGAGAATACAGCCTCTGTCAGAATCAACACACATCTCCTCACATCAGATTCAGCCTCTGAACTCTGTCACACCTTCTCCTCTTCCCGCCTCAACTTGTCTCCCTGCTACTCTTCTCTTTCCTTTAATTTACCTTTAACCTTTTCCCTCCTTGTCCTGCTTTTCCTGTCTCCCTCTATCAAATATTCTTCATTGCACTCTCCACCTTTTTCCCCCTTCTCTGTGCTGCCCCCCTTTATGTCTCCTCCCCTTCTACCTCTGCTGCTTCCTCTTTGTTTTTCATTTCCTGCTTTTCTAAATGCAGATTGCAACTATCCTCCTCGCCTCCTCCTCTTTTCTTACCACAACTATGGATGTACATGTTGTGCAGTCGTATCTTGGAGGCTCCGTTCCTGCAGTAAAGCTGCTGCGTGTGGAGCCCGGCCTCCCCTCTCTGCTGCCACAGCTGGATCCAGCGGATATCACAACCGCAGTCGAACACAACACCATCCAGACGCCTTGAAACACAAAAGTGTAACAATAAAATCAAGCACAATCAACGCACACTGCTGTAATGGAGGCGTTGCAATCTAAACAGATGTGAGTTAATACAGTGAGGGGCCATGATGCAGATTTGAGCAGTAAGTTGGCTACTTTAATGAATATCTTTTCCTTGTAAAGACAGATTCACGTCATAGCCACAGCACCCTGTAGTGACCACTCGTCCCAGCAGCTTCATTAGAAATAAACCTGTAAGCTTGTTAAAATCACCTAGCACCTTTATTTAGAGTTACTCTAAAATGACCTGAGTAGCAGTCATCCTCACTGGCATCAGTGGTGGGGGGGGGGTCAAAAAGACAGCAAACCCACAGTCGAGATGATTACAAAAACTATGCAGTGAAGTTGATCCTTCCCCTGTTGTTATTTATTAGGACTGCTATTAATGTCATAACTAGATGTGCAATTTACTGTTGATGAAACACACTGTGATAAACAGAGCTACCACAGCTTTAGCGTGTTTTTGTAGAAGTTGCATTTAAACAGTTCAGCAGGCACGAGGAGAAAACTACGGATGCCTACACCACGGCATTCACACGTTAGGAGGTCAAAGGTCAAAGCAATATTCTACCTATATGCTATTCCCAGGCTGTATTAGTAGGAAGCAGGTATCCTCTTTGCATACATTACATTTTCATAGCACAGTGCAGCACAGAGCCACATTGCTCACTACCTTTGCATTTTGCATATGTCCAATTTGGAGGCTGTGATTGGCCAATTTTGTCAAGATGAATGCCTGTCCAAACGTCCTTGACAGAGGTCAATAAGATATTGCAGAAAGCATGAATAATGTATGGGGTATGTCCACTACACTGTAGAAAATAATGAGAATGGATTCCCACAGGTGGATCTCTGGTATTATCAGGTGCTCACTGGATCTGATACCATAGTTAGACAACAGCCTTTTCATATTCACTATGTGACAGCATAGTCCCCAAACTCCTTCTGCTAGAAGCTAGAGAAACAACGCCAGTTCATTATGAGCTAATTTTCTCTTTAATTACTGCAGAACACCTATTCATCTTCTTAATGATTATTAGCAACTATTATGTGCTGAGTATTATGTTCATGGAGGTGTATGTTTGCTCTTTATTCTAGCTATGTGAGGTAGTTTTCCTGTAAAGGGCAAAGAGTTGGTCACGGTTTACATGATTTTTCTTCTTTTAGATAAACTCTAACTACATTAACTAAATAACCATAAATAAAAACGTGTTTAATTTGTTAGTTGTGAGTTGTCTATTGTCTGCACTAAAATCTCCATCTTCCCCATAATTATCACATATATCTGTCCAGGAAATATATGGGAAATTACCAGGAAATGAGAACCTGGAAAACCCAAGCATTATCATTTTATTTCCATACATGAAGGTCTTAAAACTGCTGAAGTAAAATTTGGAATTCAAATGCGGTGTCTTAGTAGTCTCTATTCCTTTTTGTCGGCCTTAATGTAGTGAAATTTAAATATCTCTGGTCTAAAAATACTAGAATCAGACTCCTGTAATACACACAAAGTTAACATTTAAGAATGCTGCAGTCTAAGTTGCCATTAAAAATTAAATATAACACAGTAACTTACAAGCAAAGAAAATATCTGAAATTCATGTAAACGACATGTTAATGTTAAACTTATTAACATTTCACAGACAGCTCCTTATGTGCCGGTGCAGAGAAAAAAAACCCAGTATAAGGATTTTTTTTTAATGCTGAACAAGGGATCAAAGCTCACCAGATCTGGGCAGCCCAGGCTTTCCCACCTTATACTGTAATTATGGTAATTGTTAATAAGAACATGCATAACCCCTATACATTTCCCACTATTCCTCTGGGTGAAGCTGATCAGTGCCATGAGAAAAAGAGCTGACAAACACAGGATATTACTCTCAAATATGGAAACTGCAGCCCTGCATTTCAAATGTGCGCCCACGTGCGCACAGTTCCACCAGCTAAACAAGGTACAAGGCAACACAAGAACAAAAGCAACAAAATGACAACTGGAAAATGATGCATATCTGATGGAAAGCAGCTTCAGCTTAGAAATGAAGAAAAGCAAACATCACTGTGACCCCAAATACAGGATGATGCTTCCTTGAAGCTGGCTAACGATCCACCCTGCTACTCCAGAGAAGAGGTAATGATCACCACCAGAGGCTGTTTTTCTGGGAAATGTACACACAGGTGCTTTTGCTGAGGAGCCGTGGATCACAAGACAAGCTATGTACTGCACAGTTGCTTGCGCTCTTTGATCTCAGCTTGAATACACTGCTTCCTCTTTTTATACTATTGTCAGGAACTATTTTAGCTTTTAAAATCCTGCGTGTTTAATAAGTGCTTTATTTGATTTATTTTTACTTCAGTACCACAGATCCTGGGTGTTAGTGAGTGTTGTAGACCTATTTCCTGGGATGCCTGGCTTTGTAATAATTCCACACACTAGGTCTTCTGCATGTCACATCGTTAATAACTTTTACCACCATATTCAGCACATGTATTGTAAATGTTACTGCACACTAATAAGAAAAATCCATTTGTGAATTAAATGAAGTTAAATGAAGCGTGAGATTGACAGGTGCATTGGTTCAGATATTAGCATGCTCAGCAGGTTATCTATGAATATGGCATTAGAGTTATGTCGTTAATTGTGACTACTTCGTGAGAGCTACTTTCCCTTTCTCTCAAACATTGTTTTAAACACGCTGAAGGTTACATCTAAGTAGAAGGTAGCAATGTTTCTCCAGTAGTTTTATTTCTTCTGAGTGGATCAGCTGGTGGGGATGCGCCTCATTCAACTCCGTTTCGTACATTCCCAGCTAAAACTAAACAGTAAATGTATTTCTGTAGAGGGTAACTAGACAGTATTTCCCTGTTAACCCTGCCCACAGCCTTCCCCTAACTTCTACCAAATGCTACGGATGACTACGCTATGACTACTGTAAGGAGACAGTGTTGGCGTCAGTCCTTTGGAATCATGTACACATTCATTATTGTTTCACACCTCTCAGTGTCAAACATAGTGCACGAGCTGGGAAGACTTCCTGTAATAGTATGCAGCACATGTAATTATTAACAAACCTGTGCAGTTACTGTCAATGTGTGGAAAACTTGATGGGCAGAGAATAATCTTCCAGCATTTCTTTTCTTTTGGCTCATCTATCTTTGATGCAAATCACATCTTTGCACTTGTGTTTCTGCACTGCGTTTCCCATACACCACTTGTCACTCAAACATGGTGGCCAGTATTGTCCTTATTATCACGGTGGGGAAAAGAGCTAATCTAGCTGTCATGCCATTACATTGGCTTCCAGAAGCAGCTGATTGACAGACTATTCATAGGCAACATGCGGAATAAACAGATGTAACCATGGACTGCTCTCATTTTTACTGCAGACTTACTACATCACAGCTGCACTGTTGCTCCACCGCTGTCAGTAACTTCAAATAATGCTCAGTTTTAATTGCACAGCAGGACTTTAGTTGGCACAGGAGGAGATTAGCATTTAATAAAAAATAGTATAAAACAATCAGAGGGAATAAAGGTAGAAAAAAACGAAGTTGTCTCAACCCGTGCGAAATGTAATACTCTCGTCAGTAAGAGGTTTTATAACGCAAAAATTCTCCTAAATTATAATAATACATCATTCCTGGATTGGCTCCTTCGTTCTCATGCTCTATCTTCTGCTTCCGTCATGAATAAAGTGGCATGTGTGAATAAATAAATCACCAATTTGTCCCATCATTGCTTCTCTGTAAAGCTGCAGCCACTTGGCCAGTCAGCCTCCCTGCAGGCTTTCTCACTGCCTGACTTTTTTTTCTTTTTTAAACTGCTACAGAATAATTTGTCTGAGGAGCCAGACCTGACTTTTGGCTTATCGACAACACCACCTGCACTGCAATCATGTAGAGTAGAGGGAACACCCGAGTCGGGTCAGGGAAGGCTTCAGGTGGGAAAAGTGAGCAGGGGCTTCAGGCAGATTTTTATGGTGTCACAGATATTAGGGGGCACTTTAGATAGTTTTGAAGATTATTTTTATTGGGTGGGTGGTTAAAAAGGTACTTTATGCATGCATTCACATTAGAGGGATGCTATATTCACGTGTCCAATCAATGCTTTGCTCTGTCATTTGCAGAACATTTCATAGTGAATTTCAGTTGTATTGACTGGTTTTAGTTTTGTAGCAATTATTTCAAATGTGTATTTTGTCTCACTATGATTGTGTCTTGCAAAATGTGTATAAACCCATTAAAATACTAAAATAGGAACTGAAAGAGGACCCAGGAGCCAAATGTTTTCCACTGTAATAAAGTTGGTAGAGTATGTTTGCTGGATTTGTTTCTAACACATTTGTCTTGTGTTGTCTGCATGTCTTGTTTTTCCAGCCTGTTGTGCTGCTCCCAAGTAGACCAAACAAAACATTTATGAAGATTTAATTGACTGCTTACCAGTCATCTGCAATGGATTTAATACACAGATAAAGGACACCGATTATCTTTGTGTGCCTTCTCTGTCAATTTTATTTCTTTTTCTGCCTCAGCAAAAATCCTGTTTACTCCTATTTGGACCCCGGAGCTGCTCAGTTTAACTGAATCCTTCTAACTTCACTTTAAAGCTTCTGAAGCCGCTGCATTGCTGCAAAGACAAATGTATTTCTTTTCGTCCTATTTAGGCAATGTATTACCACACATTGATTTTTTGTGATGATACCCTAAATTCATTCATTAAGTTTATTTATCCATTTATTTCTTTGTCCTCTCTGAACTACATAAATGTGTTGGGAACATCAACATATTTAAAACCTTTCACAATTATTACAAAAACATTTTTCAACTTAACTAAAATTGATCTGCTCCCTCATGCAACCACATCACTAAGTAGGTTGTAACTGCAAATGTTAGTTGAGGCTGTAACATATTCAAGGACTTTTTTTTCTGTGGTGCAACCAACCAACCAACCAACGGTGTCTCTTTCCTCTCCATCAGCATGTTTCTGTTTCTGTTTAAAGGCAAAGACCTTGTATTACCATTTGTACTTCACAAAACCGGTGTGAATAAGCAATGGTTTCTTTCCTCACATCACCCACATAGGTACTATTGATTTACAAAGAAAGTTTTAAGCTGGTGACCTACTTAATGTGTAGATTACCATCCCTCATTCAGTTTCTTCTACTACATTTAACATTTTAATAATTTTCCCTTTGCGAGTCGCTCTTTGGTGTTTTGAAACATTCAGTGTGAGTATCGTGTATTTCAGTAATAGTTTCCTTTAAGTGCTACTGGTCCCTAATAAAAGGTTCACATTTAGTAATTTACCTGTCATGGAGCCCTTAGAAATGTAATGTTTAATTCATCCTAATCCAGAGGCAGTTATATCAGAAGATTAAAGGTTTGATCTATTCATATTTCATCCATATTCATAGGATAAATCCATTTTGCAGCGAGAGGCGTAAATGTTTGACTTTGCGTCTGCCCCTGCTTTCCGGCGAGCTGGGATTAAAAAAGCGCTAACAGAATAAGGGGATCCGGGATGCACATTGCCTAAAGCAGATGGCTTTAGTTGTTAAAGACGGAGGGTATTTTCCTCTTTTTGGGACCAGACAGGATGGGCTTCCTCGAAGAAGCCCGCTTCAGATCTTCTCCAGTAATATCACCCTTGAAGCCACAGTTTGCAGATTTAGCATTTAGCCGCTCCGGTCACTCTGCTCTGCCTGTCTCTCCCTGGCTTGTGATGGCTGGGCTGTGCACCACACTGCAGTAGCTTGGGGTTTTTGGCCACAGGGCACAGAGACAAAGAGGCAGAGCCGATTATCTGTCTCATCCAGAGGCAGCACAAAGCACACGCCTATTGTAAAGCTTCAATGTGATGTTGGGGTCTTTTCACAGGTGCCACAATAGACTTGAGATTATTGAAATTTCTCTGATAGCATCATCACTGTTAAGGATATTAAGATATTGCACGGAGTGTGAGATATCTGTGCAAACAGCCTGCAAAACCAGGCAACTATTTTGCTGTTACATGCTTGATAAGGAAGGAACATACTGTACTTTTACTGAAAGGAACTGCCGCTTCACTTTTAACTATTGTCTCATCATACAGATTCACTGCTGTATCCTTGTTAGATTGCAATTAGTGAATAACGTGCAAGACTGTGCAACACTATTGAGAATTGCAGAGTCAGGCTACCTAAACTCAGCATCAAATATTCCACTTTTGTTGTGAACACAACGGTATTCAGTTGCTGAACTCGGATTATTTTGATAATGATTCCATATGGTTTGAGTCCTGTGTTGGCTTTAAAGTCGCTGCGTAAACAAAACCTAAATTCTTATTTCCATGAAATCTCAGAAGGCCGAAAATGTTGAATTTGTGCCAGTGTTCTCACTCTTTAGTGTGTGCACCACATCCCCCTTACAAAACTTGAAAAGCAATCTCAAGTACTGGTGGAATAAAACAAGTGACCTCGATAAAAAATACAGTTGATTAATCAGTAAAAACATTGGCATTGTAGTGCCTCGGAAAGACCAACAGTGTAATTGTAGGCTGCTGTGAGTACATTTTCTGCTCATTGCAGGTCACCGTCACCGATGAGCAGCTGCTTTGAAATTGTTACGCTTGTGTTGTTAAAAAGAGATGCACAATTACAATAACAGTGCCTAGAGTGACTGAGATAACCCGGTGTAGTGACAGCATCGTGGCAAAGGGCCACGCTCTCCTTTCGTCACACAAAACGGAAATTATTTCAGCTGGTTTGATCTTCCTCTATTTACATAATATCAGTGTGGCTCAGTAGCACGGGTGGCCACTTATTACTGATATGGTATTGTGTATTATACTAATAATTAAAGGCAATAGCCACCCGGTGAGCGGTCTTCATTCGGCATGATTAAATGATTGGCACTTACTAAGCTAATGTAGTTTTGGTGAACACGCTGACACAATAAAGAGAGTAATGATGTCAGGGCCACGTTGCAGACTTTGCCCATGATAGAGTGACTTATTTCCTATTAGTGAGGCCTGATTCCACATGGCTTCCTTCTTGCATAACACCTCGGCCCACGTCCGTGCCGCCACGCCACTCCAACTGACACCTCTTAACCAAACACACCAAATGGAATAGACATAACCCCTCACTCCTCATCAGCATGCACCACACAGGCATCACTCTGGCCCCGTGTTGTATGTAGAACAACAAAGACACCATTTGTCCACATCTAAAATGGTTGCTTAAGTGGAAACATGATTCAATATAAGAGATTAGAGCAATGAGGCTCTGTGGGCTGTAATGGTGAGCTGGGAAGAAAACGCTATCTATGATACAGTAGTCATTTTAGTTTATTGCTTTTGAGATGTGGTCTGTCTAGAAGTTTAACATCATTTAAGTGTTGACATTTCAAAAAAGCCTTGTGCTGATTGTACAGCGCATAAGGGTAGAAAAAGATAAACGGAGGTGTTGATGAGTGAGGAGCCAGCACTTTTATTTAAAGCCACAGAAATCTTAACTTAATAAATGTAAAGGCTGCTAAACCTTGATATATGCAATAATACCTTTTACTAAGAGATCAACACCACCTTGAAACCTGTGAGAAAAGTTCAGAGAAAAAAACAAAGACACTTTTTCTGTTGGCAGACTACTCTTGAACAAAGATGATTAGGAAAACACCTTTTCCAAGTCTGTGTTCTGGAACCTATATACATACTTGTACATATGAAAGTAAAGTTTTAAGAACAAAAGACAAATACAAAGCTGCAGCGGCAGCGAACGGAGGAGATAAATGCCAGACTAGCTTCCACAAAAGCCCAGTTGGACAGCTGGTAAAACAACAAAAGTACAGAACTTTTACAATCCAGTGAAGAATGAAATAACAGGCACAATGAGGGATTCACAGACCCATCTGCCTCTGATAAGGGACCACAGTGAGATAGCATTTGTGTAGCACTGGTATGGGGTCTGGTGTGAATTACTTCCCACACAGGACGGATAAGAATGAGCGTTCTGTAATATTGGTGGGTCCTGAGAGTGCGAGGGATAAGTCTCGCTCAGGATGACAATGTAAGCTCAAAGCCCAAAATGCCTAACTATAGTGTGAATGTAAGCAGGGCTTTCCCTGCACTCTGCTGCCGTTAGTGACTACCCCAGATCAGCATTGTGCTGCGCTCTCACAGGACCTGCCCCGCTTCTACCTCTGAAAATAGCACAATAAGGAGGCTTGCTGGAAATAGTGCTGTTTTACATGGTGTTTTACCTCAGCTTCATAAGGCAGGAGGCGCAGGAAGCACGCCAGTGCACAGCGAAAATGATCAAATGATGGACAGTGCTGACGGATGTAATGGTGTGCAAATGACATTCTCGACATTGCAATGTTCTCCCCGGTGGTGAAAGAGCCAACTCATTCCATAAATACAATGATCACTAAAATATTCATAACAAACTGCACAATGAGGTCAGACTCTCTCCTCCTACCAGGCCATTACACTTCCTCTTTCTGCGTTAATTAAGTCAACAAATAACTTATAAGATCATAGTGCCGCTATACCGCCTATAGGTTCAGTCTTTTACACCTGCACAGACAAATTAGAGGTTTTGTACAACACAGACAGGAACTGTATTAATAATGGCATGCAGTGAAAACAGTTTGCGCTGAGCCTGATAGTGTGCGGGGAGCGATGATAAATTGCTCTAATAAAATACAAACAAAGGCCAATGAGAGAGATCAGACGAGGGAAGAAGACTTACAGCTCGGAGATTTGGAGGTGCTGGAAGAGCTGCCACGACAAAGTGGTGAGAGGATTCTTTGACAAGTTTCTGCAGAGGAAAAAACACAAAAAGAGAAAGTTAAATTAAATTATTGTATTTATGGTATTTTACGTCTCTGGCTTGATGACATGTCTCTTCTGTTTTTTCACTTTAGTATTTTGGTTTCAGAAGCACAATTAGAGATTTCCAGGACTCAACCACACATCACTTTGCAGTATTTCGAAGCACTTTTGAAAACAAGATAAAATAAAGCAATTTTTAATCAAATCAGACAAAAAAAGAAACCTAATTGGAAACACAGGCCTGAATTAATGGCTGAAAATAAGGCAAAGTCATATTGACAAAGAAGGGGAAACAGGCCTGGTTGAGTGTAGCTCTAGGGCTCAACTAACTCAATAAAAGAAAGTTGACCGCTTTCAAGTCGAATAATTCAATTGACTTAAGGAACCCCTGCGGCTCAGGAAGCCACTAAATTCAATAGTGAACAGCCAGAGACTTACAAGTGATTTGACCAGAGCCTTGAATCAGTTTAAATATGAACGTCAGGCATCTGTCTATACACTTATTAGGAAATACAACATCTCTGTGAAAGCATTAACACAGCAATTTGTCACAAAGTACACATCAAATTCTGTTATCAGTTAAAGCAGCGTCAATGCAGTGCATGATATAATGACGAATGAAGGAGGAACATTGCATCTGATCTGCAGCTGCCTTTGATGTGAACATTTGCGTAAGGACTCACAGACTTCTCACATTATTATCACTTTGAACACAACACCTGATATCACACCTCACAATGTCTATAAGGGAAGCGAAGAGTCATCCAAATAGCCACACTCATTGAAATGACACGGGCATGATGCAGCACACATAGCCACTGCAAAATAAGCTTTTAGAGGATAAATAGGACAGCGATAAAAAAGCATTAAAAAAACAGCAATTGAAATTGCAGAATGAATAAACTGAACAGAATAAATCAAATTATAAAAGTCATACAATATATTATTTCACAAATTGACAATCAGAATAGTATTACAGGCACACATAGTGGGTTTGAAGTTATTTAGTCATATTAGTTATTCCTGTAATCAGAAGTGTTGCCGTGGCATGAGGGAGCTACAGAAGTTGCAAATCTTTCCTATTTTCTCATACGTAACACCTACAGAAACATGCATCTGTAGAAATGTGCAAACCTGCACAAGTCACTCATACACACTGGTTAAATATTGTCACCTTGAAATATGTGCTGGTGTGAATACACTGCTGCTCTGAATACTAGGGATGTGTGAGAATATGCAAAGATGCTGCATGAAATTTCACCTCCTAAAGAAAACCTGTGGTCCCGCAGGGACTGTATTAAACACTGAAAGAATACATTAAAGAGAGGGAGAGGAAAAGAGAGAGAGAGAGAGGGAGCAAGAGAATGAGATGGTGGGCGAGCAAACAGCAGCTCATTAGGTGATGTGGAGCAGGGCCACTCAACATTTATGTCAAATTACCCACCCCAAAATAGACATACATTTAGACCACAGATCTCCAAATAGACGTTCTTCAAATGACAGTCACTAAAATAGACACGTTAAAATCAAGTCCTCCAAAGATGCATATGTTAGATGACAGAACTCTAAATAGACACATATCAGATCAAAACTAAACACCAGATTCCTTTATCCCAAAACACTATGTTTTAGATTGCATAGATGCCACGTGGGGTACTTTCTGGAAAGTAAAAAAATAAGAATAAATAAAAACCCTGGAAGGCCTAACAGAGCCTTGGAGGCACGTTTTAGACTCCAGGAATGACCTCGGGGAGCCCTGAAGGTTTCTGGACAAACACTGGAGGCCCGAATAGCAGGTTGCTAGCCTTCAGTAGAAGTGATCTCAAAACTAGCAAATGTAATATGATTTGATGATTTTCAGTCGAACTTGTAGCATAAATAGGAAATTATTTGGGTTTTAGGGATCCTACTTGGTAGACTTTGTCTCCATTATTCAAATCCAGGCTGTTTTCCTGCATTTCCAGGCTTTACACTGAGAAAGGCTACCAGGCTGCTGGCTAGTAGCTGGTTAGCTAAATGAATCAAACGGATACGGGAGGGCTTTCAACTCAAAGCAGGCAACACAATGTTCTGATAAACTAAACTATTGCTTGTAGAGATGCTGAAATCTCAGCTTCTACATGTGATTAATAATAGTTACTATTGTTGTAAACATCATTACAGGATGAATCCGCACGAGTCTTTGAATTGAGTGGCAAAAAGTAAAGTGTTAGAGGAGAGGGGTGGAAAAGCAGAGTGAGACCTCCTTCACATCTCTGGCAGGAAGTGTTCTCCTTTCAAAGGTCATCCTTTGTATCTCGACAAGAAATGTCAGCTACAATTGGAGGGTGGGGGGGCAAATTAATAAATATATAAACTAATCAGCAAATAAGCCATCAAAGCTGACAGAATGCCAAAAGACAGGAGGTGAGGAAGGCCAAGGGCTGCGCAGAAGGGGGCAATGATTATTGCATTTAAAAATTAGCAGTGTAGAAAATGAATCCATTTATAAGCTGTGGGTCCAGCACTGCAAGAACAGAGCCTGCACCAGCACCTCACACTCACAGACACACACACCTCCACCACTTTGACTAAACTGTAGAACAGGCACAGCATCAGGACCAGCATCCACACAAGAGCGTTTTAGTCACTGAGCCACAAATCATCTCCGCTGCTTAGACAGTGCTCATTTGAATAAGGAATTCTAATTATGAGATTCACATGAAATTTTCATTAGGTTGGGCTAAAAAATATGCATTACGGGGACGGATGTATCTAGGTGTTAATATTGATGACAGCGCTGGCTCTTTAGCCAGAGGGTGACAAAGTGAATGCTAAAGTGAACCTGGGTGTTTGCTCCTCTGCAGAAGAGGTGCAACTCCTCCTCCCTCCTTCTTTAATAATTCTGTTTGGCACAGATGCCACTGGGAGGGTTTGGCTACTCGAGAGGGTTGGCTAATTAGTGCAGCATCACTGGTAGCTACTGTCTGAGTGTGTGGGAGCTCTGCAGATTGACATTCAGGACCACACGGAGGAGAACCAGACAGCCACTGAGCGGGGCGTCGCAACGGATCAGCAGTATGGATGCTATGAAATCTAGACATCATCTGTCACACTGAAGAGAAACTGCAAATATTTCCTGCAGCAATGCAAACTAATTGCTTCGTTTTTTTGTTCATTTGCACAGCAGTTTGCTACTTAGAAAGACTTATTTTCCTTGAAATGTCTAAAAGCTGTTCATGTTATGACTAATGTGGATGACTCTAAGCGGCAAAAACCCACCTTTCAAAAAGTAGATTTTAAAATATCAGGGGTGTCAATCTGAAAAGAAAGTTGTTTTTCTTCAGCCATGAAAAAGCTGACATTTTAGAGTGAGGAGATTTTCTTGTATGGCAGCCATGTGCAACTTAGAAAGAAATACTGCATTACATGTAAAAAAGGTAGAAGCAGTTTGATCTCGGCCACATCTTGTTCCAAACAGAAAACTAGCTAATTAGTAAACACTGCTTTAGATTACAGGAGGGTAATTGCAGTATTACATAAAAGAAGTTCCAAACCCGTTTTGATAAATACACATTCATTGCTTGTCTCTGTCACAGACTGATGCAACAGCACAGTGAGTCAGCCTGCAGTCAATTCCTCATTCAGGTTTTTACTCATCCAACACCCAGAAAAAGATCCTCTTTACTGGAAACCCTCTCCTCAAGAAGGAGCGCAAATCAACACACACAAAATGTTTCACCACATGTTATTCTGCAGTTTCTGTGCTTATGTTGATCCAGTGCCTAAAACATCAAAGCCACCTTTGCTTATCACCAAAGGTATTCCCAAAATAAATAGTTCCTCATTTACCGAGGCTGAACTTACTACAACCCAAAATGAAAAGTTAACTCCACGGTGGAAAATACAGGTTTAAGCTGCTAATATTGTCTGTATGAGTCTGTGTGACTTCAGCCTTCTGCATGTCGCTGCCTGATAATGCTCAAACTTATTTCATGCTTTTCATCCCTCCCAATGCAGCGGTGCCTCTCATGGTCCACCAATCCATCCCTTCTTCAGCTGAAACCTTCTTCATGCATCCTGCCTGAATGCACACAGCAATAGAGTACTGAATGTATGTTGATATGCATATTCAGTCAGAGCAGCAAAGCCTGCGTCACAGGCTGAAAATGAATATTTCCAATATCTGAGGACTCTCAAGCTCAATCTCAGCTGGATTTATTTGTCTAGGAGAAGTGGGGTGATTGTAATATTCCCTGCACTGGTCAGTTATTTTAATGTTATTATTTTAATAATAACATAGAGTTATTATAATTCCACGTGGAGAGTGTGGTGGTCATTTCATCCCTGTATAAGGTGTAGAACCTTTTTTTCATAAACTTTCTAGTTCTATACAGTCTGATATCCAACATCATTATACAATATATTTCTCACATCTCTCCACTTAGGTACTTTTTGTTTCTTCTTCTTGCTTTAAAAATGTTAATTGGAATTGACTGATGACTTTAATAATGCAACTGAATAGTCAATACTTTATTTCCATCTTCCCTTTTTAGAAGTAGAAATAGGAATATGTTATTATAGAAGCTGGGGTCGACATATAAACTGTTTATATGTTACCCTCTGTTGCTTTTCCATGCCATGAGCGCAGCCGGCACTGTGCCACTCATGAAGTGTTCAGGACTAAATAACAACATTCAAATAAGCACTTTATCAAGGTTAAATTAATTTCGCCATCATCATTACAACAATAAACGCATGGTGAAGGTTATATTGTGATTTTTGATCATAAACCAGAAGTGAAAGTTGTCCAATAATTCAAGGCCAATTATTTGCTAACTCATAACTCCCCCTCACTTCCTGCTTTGTTCCTTTATAATGTTGCCTGACCTCTGCCTTTGCTCTCATCATAATTAGCACAACCACCACGGTTTTGTCACTTCAACGCTAATGGGTCATTTTCCATGATTAGTTGTCTTGTGGGGAATGAAGTTTGACTGGTGATCTACAGGTGTCATGTTACGTAACGAGTCAATAGTTAAGTCTTGCACTGTGGGCGTCCTATTAGAATGTGTTGTGTGAAAGTGTGAGGGACTGTCTCGAAAGTGCAGGCAAATGGGTTAAAAGAGCTTTAAATATTTGTTTCAGTAGCTTTTTACAGCTCCACACATTGTTACAGTCACCATACCTTAAATCTACATCCATTATATTAATAACCATCAGGGGACAAAATTGCAGGCAACTTATTTTTATCCTGCGTAATATTACAACAGCAGCCTGGTAATTCCTCCTTGAAAATGTCCAGTCTTGTAGAGTATATGACTCGAACTAATACATTTTCACTTGCTGAGTTTAGACACGAAGAGCCCTGAGTTAAAGTGAAGGAAAGAGTGAGGGTTCGGTTAAAAGATAAGAATCTAAATTATTTACAACCTTGGTCATATATCAGTAGCGTTTTACTATTATTGCTAATATTGTCTATATAGCACTGACATACTGTTAAAAAAGTTTGCATTGTTAGTTGTTTAATATTTATTTCCTGCAGTTTCAACATTATTTTTGGTCTATTTTGTGATTCCTGTACCAATTATATTTAGCTCCAACTGTTGTTTTTGACCTTGGAGACTTTTAATTGGGCGTTCCTAATGATTCATTTACTGTTTTAGTGGGAATTTTTTCACGAGTATACAGTAACGCTGTCAAATTATCTTTGCTCAGGTCAATGTGATAGAAAGCCTTTTCTTACATTGTACACCTTATCTTATCTCATGCTTTCTCTTCTTCTTCTTCTCCGGGTAGGCAATAAAAAACAATTTTTTTATGTAATCCGTATAAAACTATATTTATTTGTCTTTCAGGGGAAAAAAATGCCAACTGTTTTGGCACAATGGCACATGGACAACTCAGTGTAGCTACACAAATTAAAATCAATGAGGTGATTTATTAATGCCAAAATGTGAGACACACTGTAATTAGACATATTATAATTTGCTGCAAACAAATCAAGCTTTTATTTTTACACAGCTCCCTGGTTACACATTAAATACATGTTCTGCCTCTACACTAAAAGCAACAGTGCAGCATCAGCCACTTCAGCCAGTTAGTCCGCGGCTAGAAAACAATCACCTATCACAAATTACCTCTTGGCCTGTCCAGGTATCAGTTCTGTCTGATGACGCTCTACTAAATGTGAGAATTATTAGCATGAACCACATACTCCTTGAACAAATACGCATGTCCAACAGCATGTCCTGTTAGGACATCTGGCATAACGACAAACTGCAGGGCACTTATAATCAAATACAGCGTGGGATGTAATGATGAGTGAGCTTCAGTGAGGCACTATATGCTTGTATAGTTTTATTGATAGAAGAAGTAGAATGAATGTGCTTAAATCTCCCTCTATAGGCAGTTCAATCACTGAAGATACAAAGTGTGGGAGGGAGTTCCAGAAATTGTGTTGGAGGTACCGTATGGAATTCATTTAATCAAAACAGCCAAGTAGAAACTTCAAACAGCCACCACTTCATTATAATCGAGAGTATTATCTGCGTCAAGCATAGGTAAGGTTGGCTCTGGGGAAGAGGGATAAAAATAGGCGATTGTTTAATCTCAGAGAAATCCTCTGGTTGTGGTATACGTGTGCATGTGTTGTGCTAATCCCGCAGCAGAATTTCCTCTCATCTGCTTTAAAACCTGTTTATTACGCCTCCACATCCAACTGGGTTAAATAACGTGAAACTGGATCTACTATCAAAAGACCCATGGGAAACGTATCCTACACATCCCTCAGCTGTTCTAACGGGTCCAGCTGCTGTGTAGTATAGTATTCTATACTAATACTGTGGTTTCACTGCAACCTCTACAGTAAATGTGTGCAATGTTCAAATTTTCACATGACGTCATAATCTTATATGCCCATATCATCAAGACGTGCCTCCAGTTAAGCATGATAAGCTCAAGCTGATTTTAAACTCGGTGGATCTAAAAAGCTTTACCTTCTGTATACTATACAACTTTTGGCGGAAGTTTGTCTTTTGTCTCGTTTGTGGGTTGTATCACCTTCACCAATGACTTTACCTAATTCTAACCACTTACTGTTATTGCCTCGGAGAGAGATCACAGATAGCTGACAACGTTATTATACTTCAAACTGTAATAATTCATTGTTCCAATCTGCACTGTGGATGTAGCTATTTCATTGATGATTGGAACAGAGATTTATGTAGAAAACTGACGCCTACAAATCCTGCACAAGAAGACAGTTAGCCTAGCTTAGCACAAAGGCTTAAAATGACTATGTCAAAATATGTCTCAAAGTAATGGGTGCAGTGTCTAATTTTAAGGGCGATACTTTACAGGAATCATCTACAGAGGATTAAAAATCAGCAAAAAATACAATCATTTCTGGGATTTTTCTGTGTAGAATGAATGAGCAGCAGCAATAACTGGCTTGGGTCCTTCCAATCAAAAATAATAATACAATCAACCAGGGAAAATGTGATATCTCAATCCTTCATTATTTTAAAATAGATTAATTTATCTTGAGCCCAATAACTACTATGTAAACAATAGTGACTCATAACATCAATAACATCATAATAATATCTGTTTTATTCCAACAACAGCTGTGAGTGATGAGGAGTGATTACTTTTAATAAGGGCTTAATCCAGTCTTTTCAGTATCTTTTTTATGAATCCCGCTATCAGTATAATAACACCAACAAATTAGTAGCTGCATTATTTGGCTGATTTTAATCTCTAAAAGGCATTTCGCGTTATTTCTGCATTAGTCGATGGAAAGGGTCAGTAACATGAATGAGAAAGAGGATGTGAGGCAGCTGCACCTCACACACTCACACTCAAAGTCATTAAGTCAGGTTAGCACTATTATTGTAAAGACATTACTGACCAGAATATATCACCATAATATCAACTTAGGTCTTAGTTAATCAGTGTAATTAATGCAAGACAATATTGTTCACAGTCATCAGCCTGTGCTGCTGATTGTGAGGGAGATGTGAGTAAGATTCCAAGACACAGGAGAACGAAGCCTTTAGGCCACTATTCTGATTATTTTTCCAGATAGGGATGTAGATGTTAATATAGACTGAGTAATGTAATGAAAATTGTCATTAATCTAACGAGACAAGCAGAAACAGAACAGCTACAGGGCTGACAACACTGCCACAGGTAGACTTGAGCCTTTTAGCCAGAATTCTGATTGGAGCTGTTAATTATTGAGATGAAAGAGGCGCTGAGCTGCAGATACGTCCTTGTTCCAGGAGCTAAAGGCGGGGAGAGAAACATTGGTGTAGTTTTCTGATGCTGAACCATTGCTCGAGGTTCCCAGGGAGAAAAGTTTGCTGCTTGTTCAGCTAAAGGTACACACTGCCAACCTGCTCTGGCCTGCTGCTTTATGAAATGCCTCTTGCTGAAATCAATAGAATGCTGGAGTTGATTAAAATACCAATAAAGACACCTGGGAGAATTTCTCTTCAGATGACTGCAAGAACCTTTTCAGCCTCTCTTCCGGCCCTTGTTACTCCCTTGTTACTTTTTCAGCAAGCAAACAACTCAACAGAGCGTGATTATAGTAAACACATTTCGTTTTTGTGTTTGTTTTCTACATTGTAAAACAGGGGTGTCAAACTCAGTTTCATCGCGGGCCACATCACCATTATGCTGGATGTCAAAGGGCCACTGGTAATTGTGACTATATACGGTGGTTTACGCATCCATATGAGCAAAGTAGGCAATTGCACAGAGCAGCACTTCGGCAGGGCCAGAAAACCGCTGCACCCAGGGTGCTCACATGTGAGCAGATCTTTAAAAGAATAATGAGCCGGTATATTTTTATTTGCACATCTTCATGTCGATCTCTGATGAAGGCCGTGCGTCACAGACTGTTTGCGCTGTGGTGCCAGAGCTGTGAGAGCACACAGACACTGGGCAGAGCGCAGATTGTCTTTTTTATTCGGAGGAAGAGTCGCCCTGTGTCCTGCTCTAGTTTTGCTCCGGTGCAGTAAAAGCAGATTTTAAATATCACATATGATGCTGTCATTTCTTAAGATGTTTACTTGTGATTAATCTTTCATGACGCCTGGTTTATACAGTCACATACTCTTGTGAGCTAATCATTGTGGAGTGACTTCAGAGATGACTGATTTCTAATAATTTACACCCAGTAAAGGAGGACATAATGATAGTCTGGAGGAAGGAATTTAAGATGATTGTGTGTTTTTGGCACCTTCCCCAAAGCAGAGTTCCATAAATCCTTTGCTGTGAACCCGACCAGCTGAGTGCTTTTTAGTCATAATCCAAAGGTTTCGGGGGAAGTCATCGAGGCATTCATATAGCCTGCGTCCAAATCCACTTCATCCTGAAGCGTGAAGCCAGACCTCAGTGCAACACTGGGTTTTCTGCTGCACCCATTTGTCCCGAGGATTGGATTAAACATTGTTTCAGTTAATTAAAACATTTCTATTGAGCCACAGGCTCAGTCCTAGTTTCCCCAGATGTTTCTCCCTGTTAAAAACAGAGGCAACAACCATGGGAGGTG
Source organism: Microctenopoma stevenorrisi (assembly GCA_032270685.1). Lineage (NCBI taxonomy): Eukaryota > Metazoa > Chordata > Actinopteri > Anabantiformes > Anabantidae > Microctenopoma > Microctenopoma stevenorrisi. The sequence goes on from JAUMTR010000017.1 coordinate 20,186,603, forward strand.
CAAGGAAATGGACACAACTCTTTAAAACACCGGAGGGGATGTTCATCTTCATCTATCTCCACTTTTAAATACTAAGTGAAAATAGCTGATAGATGTGGAACAGTGCTGCTGTCAGAAGCTGCAACGTGAGCGACTGCAGTAGTCCTGGTTTTTTGTTTTCCCAGGAGGAATAGTTTTGAAAATGATCATTTTGTTCACCTTCCTCACCAGGGTTTAAATGCTGCTTACACAATAAAGAAGGCATTCACAATATGATGCACATGATTTCCACTGGACTTTGCAATTACATGTTGGATGTTGACAGTGTCTTTTCTGTAAAACAAACTGTTTTTGTCATTCACACATTAGGATGAACTCAATCCACTCCCAGGTTCCCTCCATTCAGTTCCTTTTAATATTTCTTTACTGGAGTCTACCATGTGGAAATGGGTCATGTGTTGGAAGTTATATCAAAGTCCTACACTTTCATCATTTTATGGTTTATGTCTAACATTAACACAGCAGCAACTGTCCCTCTCTAATCATATTAATGCACTATGAGAAGATGAATGTATGCATCAGCTGCTGAGGCCTGTTTTTAGTTGCCTCTATCAGGAATGTAATGCCAGGCTAACACACTGCCAACATAGCATAGTGCCAGAAGTCTTCATTCATTTCCTTCTTCCCTCTGTCTGCTGAGTAGCGTAGCATCTCGATACATCTTAAGATACGGTATGAGTATTGGTTACTGTGGAAACCGGGAGACAAATTGCAGTAAATAGTGGAGTACATTGTGTAATTAGATTTGTCTTGATTTGAATTGTCTCTAGGAGAAAGAAACTGACTGATATAAAACACATATAGTACATACAAATAATATTATCACATAAAGGGTGGGGTCCAGGGGATCACTGCACGGCAGCTGTTTTTCCTCCATCCTCAAATGACTTCTTCTTGTTTCTATAGTGATACACTTCTAAAAAATATGCAAGAGCAAGTGATCCTTAGTGTCAGGTAAGTACCCATCTTTTACGAATCTGCTGCATGAAATGAGGCCCTTCCTTATTTCCTTCTGTTTAATAAAAAAAAGAAATAACAATTGTATCTAAAGAGCGGTTTGTCCTTGAGAGCTCAAAAACACAGGCCTCAAGGACGCTCCACTTCCCAACGCCCCACTTACTTAACAGTGATGCAAATTAATGGAAATGCTGCCATAAAATAAAATCAGTAAGTGATCACATCGTGAACGGATAGGTAGCAGTAGTGACACAAGGCCATACAAGTTGTTCACATAGACCATCATAACAATATCACAGCTGGCTGAAAATGAGCTACGTTGAAATATTTCTAGTGAGCTAGCATTTCTGGAATTCTTTTTAAAGAAATAATGATATTACCCCGACACGAGGCAATTTCTAAAATTCACTTAGGAACTGCAAAATGAATAATATTCCAGAGGCAGTCAATTGGAAGTAATTACATGACCAACTTCCACAATAATGCTCATAAAAGCATAATAAAAACAGATTAAAGTGGCTCGAATAACTGTGCATGCTAGTCATGTCACTGAGTGATGCCAGTGGAAATTTAAATAGGAACTGTTTAAAGGATTTCAGTAGTCCACAGTGAAAACAATAATGATTATTGAAGAGATGACAGACAACAATAAAATCAAATGTCTCCTCTCTCCTGCATGTTTATGAGCTAAAAGAGCGTCTTAGTGTTAACATGGTCAGTTAATTTAACAAGAGGTTTAAGTGAACAGCAGCTGTTTGTCAGATTAACCTGAGTTGTCATGTCTAACATCTGCAGCCTCTCTGCAGAAGGAGCACAGCACAGAGGCTGTGAGATGAATGACAATTATACATTCAGCTGAATGGACCTCATGTTTCAGAAGCATACCCATAGCAGGTGACATCCAAATCATTCCCAGTCTCGTTGGCAGAAATGAGCACGGCGCCATTCAGAACATGAAAAACAGCTCTACTGCCCAGCCAGAGCTTTTCCTCCCGGCTCGGTTACACCTGGCTCCACTCAGTGGGCTGCACGTTGGGCCGCCTCCTTCCATTAACCTGGAGGATCCATTTATCCTTTCATCACACTGCACTCTTGCAACAATAACACCATCACCTTTCCATGCATCACACATCAGTGCAGCTTTGGCCAAGTGGTGTCTCCTCTGCGTTTCCAGTAATGAGAAATGGTTTAAGAAAGAAGGGAAGTAGAGGGAAACGCTGCGTGGGTTTAAAATCCAGCTGAGCACGACAGGGGCAGAGCAGGATGGAAGACAGAGAGGGATGTGTGATGAAAAGACGAGACGATAATGACTCATCACCTACAAGGAAATTCAACAGATAGAGAAACCTCCTGAAACTTCTGACCCAGACTAATGTCTGTTTAAATGTATTGTTGAATTCGCCTTGTTGTGCTTTTTCATGTTGTGTTAATAATGTTATAAACACAACCCACAGTGACATTCTGATACTAGATGAGTGTAGAAAAACCTTCTCTACTATTTTATGTCATCTGTTCCAAAACAAACTTGGCATGGCGCTGTGTAATGAAGCACCAATATGCTTACCCATGGCACAACTCCACAAATGCACCTAATTCTGCTTTTAAAAGTAAGTGATGCATACTTGACTAAGTGTTAGGAGCTTTGGAACTAGCCATTCATATTATTTGATATTTTATAATACTTTATAACATGCTCATTTTAGATTAAGTCAGGCAAACATGTTTCCCATGCACTCTTTAGTGCAGTAACTAAGCGACTCTAAAGTCTGCCAAAGGTTTAGGTGTGAACAATGTCAGGAAATCATAACAACAGCTAAAACTCATAATATCCAGGTAGAGCATTCAACTCTAACATTATTCATGAATAGTGGTGTCCTTTAGAAATGAATTTGGTACCAGACCGCAATAAATGTGTGTATTTAAGTAATAGTGACAAGTAATAGCCACGACATGATTTCCAGTTTCTAACCTGTTGATTGGTTGAACACACTCCACAGCCCACTCCACTAGTTTCAAATGTCTTGTTTTGGTTTATACAACTCGTTTAATTTGTGTGAGTTAATAATCATATAGAAAATTACTCACTAATTTAATCTAACTCTTTCTGCCAATCCTATTGGTCTGATTCAGTGGCTCACAATGCTCCACACATCCAGTATAAATTAAATACCAATGCAGGCCTATTCTCACTCCAGACAATTATTTTTTCTGTAATTTGAATGCAAATTACAAAGTCGCTGAGCTGGAGCCAGCCCTACCCCTTAAAGTTAAACACACGGTAAATGTTTAGTATGCTTCTTATTACAGATTTCCCCACAGAATCAACTATTTAACAGGAACATGTAGAATATTAACTGATTCACAGCACAGTCGTGTTTTTATACAGCCACGATTTCATGCTGGAAAAAGGTTTGAGAAGCACACAAAGGCTACATTTTCAAAGAACAAATGAATTTAAACACATTTTAAAAGATTGATTTATCTCACGTAAGCTCTCACAGTCCAGAGACCACTGAGGTTTTACCTTTTAAATAACATCCAACATAAACAGACAGACAGACAGCGACTTGAACGTCAAACTGCAGCACTCCCTCATGTTGCAGAGTGCAGGCATTCTGCCAGTCCCCCTCAACCAAGGGTCTGTCTGGTGGAAAAGGCAGCAAGTTCCTACAGCACCGTCCCTCAGCGTAGAAGGTGTCGAGGTGTTTATATGGTAAAACACCAGCCTGGATGATTGCCACTACTGCACAGCAGCTCTCAGCATCTCCCGCCATCCGCTCTGCTGTAGCTGTCATGCACAGCCACCTGGGGCTGCCATCTTGACTTGTTTTGACGAGGCTGGCTGAGCGGAAGGAGGAGCAGGGGCAGATGGTAGTGTTACACTGGCAGGGGTGACGTGGCTGGCGTCGAGCCGGGCATCCCTGTGAGTCTAAGACAGCAGGAATCCACCTTGACCCAGACGGGGCTGTCGGGGTCTTAGTTCCCATCACCTCACTGGAGACACAGGGCCACAGGCCATGTAGATCCAGGACTGATAGAAGCAGCTCAGACAGCCCGGCCTCCCAGCAGCCCCTAGGTCATTGGCTAACACTCTGCCAAACACCCTATTAGGAATGATTTTGTGCTTCTTTGCTGAGTTCTGTGTCTGTGCCTCTAAATGCAGCGACTGTACAACGATAGGCTTACTAATGGGACTTTTGGTGAGGAGGAAGCAGAGAGAACAGGAGGAAATGAGCCTGATAAAAAAGGGTAAACTTATGAAACAAAATGACAATGTACAATAAATTCTGCAGGAGTGTACAGCCATATACGTGAGACTGTGCTCATAGCACTGCTCCCTGACAACATGCAATGACACAGAGACAACGTTCTGGCGTTTCAAAGGTATAATCTTTACATGAGCATGTACAGACAGGCCTCCATGGAAGCTACTGCTATAATAGCTTCAGCTTTTGGTTTGTAAACTTTGGTTCATCACATATGATGCCACAAAATTATGTTTGAGCGAGTACAAAATAAATGTTTTTAATGACTTTGAGCAAATATTTGCAGGGTGCGCAAAAACCTACTCAGCTTTATTTGTTTTTTGCATTTGTTAAATGCAATTAATAGATGCTGAGAACTCCAGGTCAGGAGCCCACTGCTGGTTGTTTCCTTCAGGGGTCAATTTCTTTAGGAAATAATAAAAACAGAACAATTAGGAGGAGATTACTGCCTAACATTTCTTTAATTCCTGTGAGCCCTTATGATTTATTTTTCCTGTGTCCATTTTTTAGACGGATTATAAACTATATAACAGAGACTGTGTGATCAAATAGTCAGTAGTTCATAAAAATATAGATGTTGAGCATGTATAGGATTAGTCAGAAGATCACAGTAGGAAGCTGCCTCAGGCTGTGAAGCCAGTTTGTATTATCACATAAGAACACCATTCAAACCAGAGGCCAGAGAAGTCCTCTCCAGGATAAATTAGCCAGTGATCCAACTGTGACGCCAACGAAGGCTATGCCAATGTTTTACTCTTCACTGACTTGACATAATTAAAGTGCCATAGCCTTTCTTTAACTTCCTCAGATTTAATTGGATCATTAGCAGAACAGATTTAATTACAGCCAGAGCAAACGGTTTGCTCTAATTCTGCACCTGGAAAACTTGGTCAAATATCAAAAGCTGAAACACAGACAGAGCAGTTCGTTTATGAGAGACAAAAGAGTGAGTAGGCTAAACAGGAAATGCAGTCAAAACAAAAACGCTAGTTGAATATATATCCAGAGAGGTTGCCAGAAAAAAGGAAATCGTGCTCACCATCAACATATGCAGACAACTTAATAAAGCACGTTAAGGTAACAATAGAAAATAATGCTAATGCTAATTACTATGAACTCCTCCCATTTAATGAATCCCTATGGAGCATTACTGATCTCAGATATGATAGTAAGGTAATCATTTCCCAATAATATTAATGACAGCAATCAGTGTTACAAACTCGGTTCTAATAAGGGAGAGGAAATAAAGAAATGCCGATAACGTTTTTTTTCTCAAACCTGCTTTGATCTCAAAGAATGGTATTCTTTCAAATTTTATATCAAATTGCGGATGATGAAAAAATCTTTTAAACAGAAAGCAGGAGTAAATGAAATGCAATAAAAACCCTCTGATATGAACGGTGGTCTCCACAGCACAATGTGTGTGTTTGTGTGCGTGTGTGTGCGTGTGTGTGTGTGTGTGTGTGTGTGTGCGTGCGTGCACGCGCGCATGTGTGCAGCACAGTAGACTCGTGGTGACATTTATGAGAGAAGGCTTTACTGATTATCAAAGGGTTCAGTGAGTCTTAAGCTGTGATTGCTAACATCACTTCAGAGTCTTTTAGACATTTGGAGAGAGGCAGGGAGTTAGCACCTCTGAAAATTATCACTCGCTGGTGCTGTCTCATCTCTGTGGCTCAATGAGGCTCAAATACTGCTTTTTTTCTGTGAAATGTAACAGCTCCTCTGAAAAAAAACTATCTTGCTTTCAAAAATCTATACACTCTTTGCTGAAATTTGAGGGCCCACTTCATTTGATTGGATTTCAGATTTTGTCGCGACAATACGATTATGTCTGAAGGCTGATCACAATGTCCTGTCTAATGATCTATCCTGATAATGTTGATGTCAGCCGTCTCTATAAACCTGGTGTTGTGGGCCCTGTACCCTCACTGCTGCTCATATGTTTGGACCAGCTGGCCGTGGCCTCTCTGTGTGGAGATGAGTATCTCTATGTGTCTATTGCGAGTAGAAGCTCTTACTGGAGCATAAAACTTAAGAAGTTTTTGGTTTTTAATATTTTTATTATGCTCTCGCTGTGTTCCAATTAGTGTTTTTAAAATTATTGAATAAATTGATGTATATATGCAAAGATGTTCAATAACACGAGCGGGAAGTTCAGACCAGACACAGATTCTAGAGATGGTAACTGATATGTTTTTTTAAGAAAAGCTAAGATCAAATTTTAGATCCAGATCAAAAGCTTCTAGCCCTGTGCTCTTATTTAGCCACGTGTCTGCTTGTTCCTCTGATCAGGTTCACATGCACAGAGTTCAGCTTTTGGAGGGAAGCTATTCGATGAATGTAGATTCTGATGAGATGAAAATTGAACACAGTTTCTGACGAATGCTTCTGGTGATGGTGCTGATAGTAATGCTGGCAGGGCAGACCTTACAGCGTTCTGATTCATTCCTGGTAAAGAATAAAGCCGGTAGCTCTGTGATGTCGTTGTTTCACGTTACCTCACAGCTCTGACTCACTGAGGCCTGAATTCAGAGCTTTTAAATGATGACTTGAAATTAGTGGGGGGATTGTGTCTATGCAGTACACCTGTTATTTACACTTCGACAGCTGCCGACCTGGCTGCTCCCACCACCTAGAATCATCGCAGTCAAAAAGACAGATTCTTTATTTCTTCTAACTTAACAGTTTGTTTCTTGTTGTTTTGCCAACTTACCAAATTAATGTTATTTAAGCACAGTTGAGTAAATTTGTCACAACGGTTGTCATCAAGTGCAACAGCGCATAAAGACTTGTTGATTATGTAGGGTTATAATCAAAGTCCTCGCTCTGACATTTTGAAAATTATGCTCTTTCAAATTGTTAATTGTTAATTGTTCAGTTTACAAATGCGATGATTCTGGCCAAAATAGTATTGGTAAAATGCTGCTGTGCATCCGGGAACAAAATGATTTTTATATTAAAGCTGAAATCTATGATTCTGTGAACATCCTCCAGCAGAGAATTGTGGCGATGGAAAGGGACTGTAACGCCTGTGCTCCAAACAGTCATCTTATCAGCCTCTCTGGATACACAGAAGGGAAGAAACTATTTCCTTTTTCACATTATCAGAGTCACTCTCCTCTATCTGTCTCTGTCACAGAGAAATCAGCCCACAGCCACAGTCTCACAGCACCACACAGCATCGGTGTACGAGAGGCCGCAGGCTCCATCCAGAGGACAGGTGGCAGAGCCACATGGCTAGGGAGCGATGCCCTGATCCTCCTCTCCATGCAATCTGCACAGCTGAAATCATCATCCTCTTGTCCAAATACATCTGAGGGTTCCTCTCCGGTGTCGTTTGATTGACAGCGCCTGTGTCGGAGGGTTCGGCGCTGTGTACACCGAATGTCAAGCCTCGGCCAGACAACTGTCTGTCAGTTGCAGAGTGAGCAGCGAGTGATGTGGGAGGATCGAAGAGGGTGGAAGTGAGCGGAGGGAAGTGCTGCCTCAGGAATCAGAGAGCCTTGTCTGGCCTGTGGGATTTGGCTGCCTCAGAGAAGAGCTGCTGCCGCTCCTCAGGCGCTGACAGACACACAGCTAGCCAACGCTGTGAGAGTGCAGCATGATGATACTGCATGTTCGACCCCTGCACCACAACTTGAAAGCACTCCATCATCTTGGCTGGGAGGACGGACGACCGCAGACAAGCTCCCGCGCACCACCCAAAACCAATCTTTCTTCAAGATGAAAGCCGCTACTATTTTTAGCTCCTCTGTCGGCTCAGGTGAAGAAAGCTCATTTTTTTTTGTTTTTGGTTGTTCGACACTCAAGAGATTAAAAAGCAATGTCAGGAAAGCAAATGCAGCAGGGTTAGGATGCAGTGAACTGTCAGTGGGAGGTTTCAGCTGGAGGCAGCAGGAGAAAGTTCAGTGTTACAGACGCTATTGATCCGACGACGCCAGTTGACATGGAGTCCCATGAGACTGACTGTCCTGTAGTGCAGATTAACTGAAGTCATTATTCCTGTGGCTCGCCACGACCCGCAACCACCCACAGCCGTCTCAAGACCAGCACGGCCGTCATAAAGTATTAGGCTCAGTTAGAGTGCTGTGATTATGGATGTATATAGATCGCTCGCACAGCCTGACCATACTGTCTCTCTGAATGGGCCTCGAGGTGAAGGCCTCCTTCTCCCTTAGTGGTGCTTTCATGCCTAATTTTTCTTTTTTTTCTCTGCCTATTATTATCCACTGTGGCCTGTGCCTCACAGTTTCTATTTCTGAATATCTCTTTCTGTCTGTCTTCTTTCACAGCCAATTTCTCTCTTTCTCTGTCAGTTTCAGGCTTGATTTGAGCCTGTCTCCGTCTGTCTTTTGACCATGTATCTTCTTTCTATGATTTTCTTTCACTAACTCAGTCCTGTGATCTTGTATCAGAGTCCACGTTATTCTTCAATAACCATGTAAAAAAATAGAGCAAAATGAGTAAGGCATTATTATGTAGTGTTCATGAAGCATTTCACAGCCACGCATCACTCGAACATCAATTTTTGGGGCATAGTGATTATGGACCGCTAGTAGGTAGAAAGTCTAAGCAACTTAGATATTTATAAGCTTGTACATTTTGGCCACAGATTTTGAAACTATGCACTAATCAAACTAGTCTGTTTTTTCCAGTATGACATCTAGTATCAAACATTTCACATTGATTGGCTATCTTGAAATGCTTAAGGAAGCTTTAGCGTTGCTGTGTCCGCCGAGCTGGCTTTTTCTTTGACCACTCTGTAATGTTGTACTATCATAACCAGTGCAAAAGTTTACCAAACATGTTTCCTTACTGTTAGATATCTAGCTCATTAAACATTTTCTCTAGCTTGCTAGGTGTTGAACCTCATTTACTCATTAACGTCCTGCTGGGCCGACTGTGTACGATCAGCTTGAGAGTGTTAGGTCTAGAACATGTTTCCTGTGGGGGACCACAGCTTCTCTATGGGTGAGTGCACACTGTCCGCTGCAATCAGTGTTCATAGTCGCAGGAGCTCTGCTCTTGTACTCTAGTGGACGCTGTGGGCCAGTCTACAGCAGCCCATAAGAGGAGCCTACAGAAGAAGAACATAGGTAAGGCGAAACGTGACAGTATTTTACTGTGCTGTTTATTACAGAGATGGAGAAGAAAGTGAGAGGCATGTGTGAGGCCCGTGGTCCTGTTTTGTTGTTCAGTTTGTTCAGTTGTCTAAAAAAATACCATGTACTGAGTCAAATACAGTCAAACACGTTTATATAAGTAATAGTATGAAGTGACCAGGACACCATTCTTCCAAGAAATCTTTACTGAAACACTGGTCGGTATCTGGGAGACTGAACACTTACCTTGTCCACATTCATGGTAATAAAGGAACATTCTGTCATGATGACTGCCATTGTTTATGCAAACACAAAGTACAAATTGAGCTCTAAGATTGTAATGGGACATTTTTCGTGTGAGAGCCTAAAGGACCTGTCTACATGGGAGGCCCTTGCAGCTCTGCATCCATCCGGCCACGCCGCTCATTCTATAGATAAACACCACCAGTATAGACCTAGAGCGTGGACTCATGCGCTCCATTTACAGCCACAGAGTGTCACAGTGGTCAAACTGTGGCAGATAGTCGCCCCGGTGAGCAGCGGAGCGTTTCTTCCTGCAGTCCACACAGCCAGCAGATACCATGCTCCATGACACCAGTATCACAGGGTGGCAAGCCTCTGTGTTTGTGTTTACACTGAGATTAGCCTCACGCACATCCAAGCACTCGAGCATGAGGACCGAATGTAAATTTGAACTCAGTATGAATTTATGAATGTGCTGATTCAATTTGAACTGCTTGTTTACTCTCCCAAACCTTCACGTCTGGGAAATAAGCCTCGCTATATGCTCTGTTTAACGGGCGCATCTAATGTGTTGTCCCACATTTTTCATGAAATAGTCCCTTTTTCTTTTTACATAGCGCTAAAATCCATTACCCCCACTCCCAACTAAGCCACCCCTGACTCTCAAGCCAACCGGAGAGCCAAGGAGCGTGAATTATCAAACGCTGGTGTGGTTCACCTACTGTAGCAACACAGTGGCGGCAGCAACAATGCTTCTCGCGGTCTGTTTCCCACGCTGAGAAGTGATTTCATGTGGTGCATTGTGTGTGGTGAGGTTTTGAGAAATGGTGGGGGTGGCCTACTATGAAATCTAATGTTAGAGGGAGATCCTAAAGTACTCTTAACACCCCCCACCACCACCCACACCCCTCTCCCCCACAATAGATATCTCTCACAGTCACATGGCTTCAGCGCTGGCAGAGCAGAGCTGCAGGCTGGCCTGTGGGTGGGAATCAAGTCCATGCAACCTTTACCTGCACAGCAAACGCCAACTTCCAATTTAGCACACTCGGAAAGCAGCGATGCGCCCACACAGAGCAGAGTGGGCAGGAACCGTTAGAGTGTGATGTCAGCTGAATTACTGTTGATTCAGAGATGTCAATGCAAGTATATGCAACCAGTGCCCGTATATGTAACGTGCACACATTTATGTACACACACACATACACATCATAATGCATTCTTAATGGAAATTAAATTCTCTGGTCTCTGCGAGGTACAGCCTGAGTGTAGGAGGAAGTCCTCCTCCAGAGCTATGCTAAATCAAGGAAGGATGGAAGAGGAAGAAATAAACAGCCGTTGTGCGTTTCTTAAAGGATCAGAAGTCATGCGATGACTCCCACAGAGGAAAAAACACTTAAGTAGCCCGCAACACTGAATTTACTAGTACATCTCTGAAAAGAGTCAAATATCTGTTGTATTGTGTTCTGCATTGCTGTAATTTCAGAACTCCAAACACACCAATGGAAGTATGTTCCTCTTGTGAAAATGTTAGAGGCTAATCAAGATGGTCTGAGGCTAGTGTCTTATCAGTGGGAGGTAGGCATGGGTACATGTACAGATCAAGGTATTTATATCAACATCTATATACTACTATCCCATCAGCCTTGCACATCATTTGTCTTCTGCCATCTTTCTTTTTTTGTGTTGTACTCGGATCATTTTCCTAACGTTGCTGCTGTTTTCTACATTATGTGGATGTCTGCTTTCAAACTTGTTCAGATTTTACCTTGAACTGTATCTCTTCCATCTTTACTACTTTAAATAAAATAAAAATGTCTGCCCCCTTTTCTTCCATATAAGCTATAGTACCCCTTCCAGTTTCCACTTACTCCCATGGTAAATAGTTTTTGACTTCCTTATAGAGTTGTTTCTTAGGCTCCAGTCTCCCGCCTCTCTTGACTGTCATATGTGCATGTCTGTTAATTCATTTTAGTTTTTTATTTTATATTGTATCAAATTCCTTTTTCTTATTATCTCCTGTGCATGTTTCTCTTGCGTTGTTTAGCTGCTTTATTTCTTCTTTCCAACCATAGCTGTGATCACAATAGATGGTTTTATTATGACGTCTGTACCCTAAAATACTAACTGATTATGACTCCAGGAATTGTAATTATGTTGAAAGTATGTGTGCCTAACAACATCGTATGGATGCTCTCCCACTTCATATTCATACCGATGCTTGCACTCAGCATAAGAGCTTCACAGTACATCTGAGCACCTCCGATGAAGCACTTGTGTAGGTTAAGCAAAAATCTGTCTCGTTACTTCACCAGCGAATTTCACCAGCTTGTCTGGTCTCAAAATGGCAACTCTCTTCTCAGGCCATTTTTGTATTTGCACCAAAGAGTTATAGCGTTCCAAAACATTTCAAACATTGATCTGTTACATGTAAATTATAAAATCTATTTGACCTGTAGCCATAATTCTGGACCCCACCTGCTTTCTGTGAGCTTCAGCCAACAGCCTCAAGCATGAATGTAAGACGCCTGACGCAGACAGATCAGGGTTCAGCATGTATTCTAACCACTTCATTTTTAAATGCCCATGAATTTGCCAGTCGGGACATTACTGAGACTGTCGCCTGGGTAACTGTTTTATCTCCCAGTCAAGCTACTGCATGACATGAACAGCCAATCTAAATGAGTGGCTCTTAGGATGAAATGCAGGTCTATCTTAAAAAAAAGAAATGTGGAAGAGAACGCAGAGATTTTAAAAGCCTCAACAAGGTAAACAGAAAAACGTCAGACTTCTAATTAAAGGTGCTTTCAGGCAAGCTGGCCAGCTGACCCAAGTATAAAAGTGACATTTAGGAAAGAAAAAAAAACCAAAACACGTAGTCAGGAAGATTTAATGAGAGAGAATTTCTCCACTTCCCTCTCCCTGTGGGGAGTGACCTTTCTGACTCCCAGATGACAACGTTCCCTCCAGATTTATTGGGCTTCTCCACTTGCTGCACTGGAAAAGAAAGAGAAGAGTTGCTTCCCCATCCAGACACTGACCTTTAATTTGAACCAGGCAGGGACAAGCACGGCGCACAACGCCTGTCTGACCAGCGGCATCAAATAGAGAACCGGACACAATGGTGTCAGAAATTGGTTGAAAGCTTTGGACCTCGTAGTGGCACCTTTGTCCATGGACTCAATTTCCACCTGGTGCTTTGTGTGGATTATAAATGTGCATGAAACGGATGTAGCATATAAAAACAGGGGAGTCACACCCAAACAGGTAGAAGCAGCAGAAGAGGAGTAAAAGGCTCTCACTTAGCTAGTGGCTGTGTTGTGTTGTTTGTTAATGTGAGTACGAATCACTTCATGACTCGTGTCTATGAGACAAACAGGCAAATGATTTCCCCTCTCCTTTCAGACCCCAAAATGTCTCACAACCCCATCGGCTGGAATTTAAGACCAGGGTCGGTTCTTCTCGTAGATTATTTCATGGGGTTCACAAATCTATTTGACATAGGTTTTATGCCAGCTGCCCTTTGTGATGCAACCCTGGACAGTGGGGGTTGTTGGACATATGGCCAAGAGGAGTCAGTCCATGAACCGCTGACCCTGGAGTCGATGGATGCCCTGCTCCACCTTTTTCCATCAGGATACTGCATTTAAAACCTTTGTGGGCTGTATTGATGTAATGAGTTTTGAATTTATCTTGACTGCTTTAGGAGCATGAAAAGAGATGGTGTGAATGTGAGACTTGTAGACTAAGCGTTTCATATTTCCTTTTTTGTTTTATTCTTTTACTAGTCTAGCGTTATATCCTTGCTTCCTTTTTTGCAATATTCCTTCAGGGTTCGAGTTGCACATAGGTCACAAGTCCCAGCGAAGCAGGTCAGGTTATGTAAAGAGACAAAGGTCAAGTACACTAGAGGTATAAGAGGAATAAAACTAGTTGTGGCTGCATGTCCACATGCTCAGCCTAGGTGAAAGTGATGCATTTTAACCTGCCGGTGCACTGTCCTGCTTGGTGTGACCATTTATCAGCGCTTTTCCTTCTCTGCCTGCCTGACCAAGCAGAGCAAAGTCACATCCCCCAGTCTGAGAAGCTCGTAACTGTGAGAGCGCGGGAGAGACTGAAATAGAGCAGGCTGAAATAACACAATTAATTCATGTAAAATAAATCTCCGTAACACTCACGATCATGTCTTTCAGTTTGGTTATTGCTATGGCGGCAGTGCAGGATAAAGGGGGTGCAGATTAAACCTTCAGCGGCACCAGGTGCATGTGTGCGGGGGTGGGTGATCTCAGAAAAGAACTTTCTTAAAGAAATGTAGTCTTTCATACAACTACTGTTATGTAAGACATCTCACAAGGTCTGCCCTTTGTATCTCAGTATCACATTCAGTAAGTAGCAGAAAAAAAACTCCTGAAAGGGTCCATTCCAGTGACACAATGACAGCTTCCCTCAGGCTCTGAAACAACATCTGCAGGAACAACAACAAAGGAAACGGTGAACTGTAATTGTTTGGTGTGTATCATAATAGATATCATTTATTTAATAGTTTATTTAATAGTTATATTTAATGTAGATTTACAGCTACTCAGAGACATGAAATTACTCTCTTGTGCTTGTTTAATTAAATCCTTCACATGGTCATAGCCACAGGAAAAATGATGTAATAAGGGTTCAACCAGCGTGTCAAGTCAAAACAGTCCAGTGACGTAATCTCAAGGTAAAGCTTCAACAGTCATTGATATCTGGCGTAAACCAGTGGCAAACCTGACTCCTCCTCCGTCACCAAACAGGAAGGAAGCCATTTTACCAGATTGTTCGGTACTGAGCTAAGTTCGGTGACGCACATTCTCCAGTGTTCAGGGAGCAGATGTCTGGACAATGAAATGAAATATCCAGTACAGACAGGACCGCTTGTTTACAGGTCTTGTAATCACGGGAGCCAGTGATGCAACTGCGTAAGTCCTCACACTGAGCACGGTTATCCACTGCAACAACACTGCAAAATATTACTGATTGTTCCTTTAATGTCCCCTTATGGTACTTAAGAGGTCTGAGGCCATTTCATCACTTTCTCCAGCCACAACAACTGGTGAGATGGGATTTGTGGCTGAGTCACTGGTGCCACTGAGACAAACACTGTAATGTGTGTTTACTTGACGAGTGATGTTTTTAAAGATTGAAACCCTACAGAGACGTTATTACAGCAAATTACTTGACTCGAAAAAAGTTTCCTCATTCACTTTTTTGAAATAACTTAATAACGAAAGATGAGATATTATGGTAACAAACGTATTTTTCTGACCCCACAGAGTCCAAACTGTCTTCTGTGACAGCCCACGCAGTAAACTCATCACCTTTACAGAACAGATACATGCCTGTTTGTGACTTGAATTTTAATTTGGGAGCAAACTGTGGTAAAATTTTGAAAGGTTTTACTTATTTAGTCCACTTTGTTATGCCTTTACATGCCGTTATGTACAAAGTGATGCCACCTGGCAGCAATGGAAAATTAGGTGTCAATGAAATATAAAACACATGTCGTTGAATTAAAAATATCTGTTGTTCATTTACTGAGAGAACTAACAGTGATTTAAACAAATAAGGAAACATAGCTTCTCTGAAAATGACCCCAAGTGATAGGAGAACCTTTTTCCCTTTGAACAGAGCCAGGCTAGCTGAGCATCTTTTTTCTTCTGCTTCAGGTATCCGTGTGCCTCTGTAAATATTAGAGTCTGGCAGACAGACTGACTACCTGTCCACGGTGTGCCACACCTCTCACTCACTGACAGGTGTGCTCGGCATCAGTCACAACTAACAAGATAAGCAGTGCAGATCAGGGATGGATGGGCGGACCGCTGGTTGTGTTCAGAATTATTTGGCTTGAATGCTATTGAAAACCTTCACTGGCCCACATACTGTAAAAACATAACAGCATTGTGCAGTGGTAAACACGGGGTCAGTGGGATTATTCATGACTCCAGAGAAGTAATTCAAGAGTCTGTTTCCATTTACCGTGTGAGAGACGGTCAGGGAAAAGAGAATTTTGTGACTTTAGCATATAGATGGAAAATGCTGTTTTGTTCACACTACGTGAAGTGTGGATAATACTTTACAGATGAAGTGTCCTCTCTTTACAAACGTATTTCCTGCTTAGGCGCATCTCTACCGCCCATGATGATTTCTGTGTCATGTCTAGTTTGCTGTCTGGATGCAGTGAACTTGATCTTTGACCAGTGGCTGCAGCAATGTAGTCAGGAACGTGGCTTCTTTTACTGTAACACTAATTGTCTCAGCAGCAGCTACGCCGGTGTTTCAAATGTAAATGTGTTGTTTTGCATCTTGTTTGCATCTAAAGTTGTGTCTTGCTCAAGGACACATCAGCAGGACATAGGGACAGGGAACATATTGTCTGGTGCATTCATTAAGCCTGTGCATCCTGTAGATGCTGAGTAGTCTCTCAGGATGTGCTATACTTTAATTAGGTTTATTTAGGACTCAAATAAAATACATTTAGACCACAGAGGTCACTTTATAATGACAGCACCGATGCTTTGACAAGCGCCAGTAGGAAGATAAACAAAGCTACAGAAAACTAAATTAAATATAGATGAGTTGTGATGTGGTGATTCACACCGATGTTTCAGTCTGAGCGTCTCGCTTGTTTGTTTGGACCTTAGCTTAGCTGAAGGTTACTACCAGGATGTGTGTTACACAGCTGGCTGAAATAGCTGCTCTCAGGCTAATGTAATCAGACAGAGGCTGAATTTTAGAGGTTGACCTTCTTTAGCTGCACAGCGTTCGTACTTGGACAAGCCAGAGGTTAGATGAGTGCTTTTCAAACTGTTTGTCAGTGTTACAACAGAAAGGTCTTCACGGATAAAGACTAACAGACAGTAAGCAAAAGTGAAACAGTCCTGCATAATAAATGTACATCCTCAAATCCAGCAGAGAAGGAAACAGCTCCTACACATGGGATAAATCATGACATCACCTTTAAGCACTATGGCGGTACAGTGGTACCAGTGACAATAAAAACCTATTTTCATTTCCACCACATATTCATCCTCCCTCTCCCTGCTCTGCTCTGCTACACTGTTACAGCTTTGTTCTGCACTTTAGTCGCTGTTGTAAAGAAAAGACAATAATGCAGGCGTAATAATAACCAAGCAGAAATAGTTTAAGTGCTGTGATTGCTTAGAAGAGAGTGATTATGTGCATATTGTACTGCAGCTTTAATTGAAAAGAGTAGCTGGACTTGGTGTTAATTACACAGGATGAGTGAATTCTTAACAGGGTGCGAGTCTGTTTCCGTTTCAGCCTAAACATGTGAGGAGAAGAGAACGGCTTCAGTTCTCGTCACAAAGGAGCGACCGGTTGAGTGTCTGATGGGTCGTGCTTTGAGCAGACCTGTCTGACACAGACATCAATGAGGTCGGCCTTCTGAGGCTAAGCTTAGGCATAATAATTAATCTTCTCTGACACCGCCATCCTCTGTGTCACCTAGCAACTGCCCACCTGCATTAACGAGACCACAGAAGAAGTCAGTCACAGGCTGTCAGTCTCTCGGTGGCTAAATCCACTGAAACTCATTTGATGTACCTTTACCAACCTGTTTGAGTATATACAGGGGACCTTCAAACGAGAATCTCTAACACAAGATTTTATTATTGGCCCAAGCTGGTAATTCTCGCACTGCTAATCACAAACTAGGGCTTTGAACTTCACACTCTAATTTACCATCGCACCACGGGTGAGAACAAAAGACCAAGAGGGTATCATCACTTTTCAGATTTTCTCTCATATATTTTGCACCTTTTTTATCGACAGAAGTCTCCATTGCACAGAAATTGTGTTTAGCAAAAGGGAAGGAGTAAGATAAAAATTACAATCGTCTGTTTTCAGGCTTGTGTTAGCAAATCCATCTTCTGAAAACTGGATTCAAATAACTTTCATTGAGTGCTGGTGAGCTCAATTAGCTATTCCAATCACCTAGAGAGACAGACAAGCAATAGCAACTCTTTGAACAGACTGCACAACAAAGTGTTACCACACAGACGCCCAAAATCAGCCCGTCGCCTCCTCACTAACAAGACTGGATTCAGTTCTCAGTGCTATAATATCCTAATTATGAGGTATTGTTTGCCAGTTGTCATTCTCTCCCACACACACACACACGCAGAGATGCGGTGAGGCGCACACATTTAAGCTTAACAGCGGTCATCCTCAGACGAAAAGAGACACCAAACTGCTTCTCAGTCGACAACTGGAAATTGCAAATGTCAGTGTGTTCAGGTAAAAGACTGTGACTGAGTTTCTCACCGTGTTTACTCCTGGAAAATTGGGGAATAACAGGCTGTCATATGGTGACACATCAGTCTTTGTTAAAGAAATTACTTTGCTCTTTGCCCAGCTCTCTGATGCTCGGCCTCCTGGACAAATTGACCATTTGGCGAGTGCAGACTAAATGGAACTGCGTCTTCTGCATGTCGCTTTACCAAAGCACAAAGAACCGGGGCAGATAGGAATCCAATTATCCAAGGCAAATAATGGATGTCTCATTTAAGATGTGCGGCTGTTGCGACAGTAATGGCAGCGCCACAATTTTCTTGAAGCCAGTCTCTATCAAATGCATCATCTTCTGCTCAACACTAACTCATCTACAGCCATATACTACAAGCTGTCAGGCATTACTGATCATAATAAATCTTTTGAAGGCACTGGAAACACGGCTGTCAGAGATAGAATATTTACTCACATGTAGCGTAGGTGTGGGTTCTGAGCAAACGCTCGAGCCTGGATCACCCTCAGGTTGCAATTCATGATAGTTCTGAAATGAACAATGAGAAAATACAAGTTAAACAGAAGAAACCACATGTAGCCGCACTGAAACCATTTTTTTTTTGCACTTGCTTGTTCTTGCGTTTCATTGTACATGTGCCTTTCTGCTCCTCGTCTTGACATACGTTCATCTGTTAAAGAAAACCATCCCTTTTTTCCTAATTGAAACTATTTAGGTTCAAGTAAAAACCAAACACATGTTCTTCATGGTAAAAAAAAGAGTTTGATGACTAGCTTTTTCATCCCATGTGCAGTAGTTCACCATAACACTAGTTATGCAGCAATCCAGAAAGAAGTCACTGACATCATCAGTGAGCGCCCCATAACACAGTGTGCTGATTATTCTCAGCTGTTGGTTCCAATTAACATTACTCCACTACCGTGTTTGACAGAGATGTTCTGAAAATCGGGCTCCAGAACCTTGACAAGATTTTTTAGGATCTTTTGGTGGTTTCAGAGAAGAAATTACAACAACTGTAATCATTCCCTCAGTGTTAGAGACACTGAACACAATGTTGACTGTAAACTTTGATTTATCGCCGTGATGACAAGTGATCTGAAGTTAGCTGTAGTTGGGCCTCAAATTATTTGAAATATTAAATATGTTGGACTACTAATAGAGCAAGCATTTAATCATTGAGTCATGGATATGTCAAAATTGTTACGTGACAGGGCAGCTGTCTAAAAAAATACTTGCAGGTTTTAGCACACAGTGTGTTGTGGAATAGTCCACCTAAATTATTATTATATTATATTGTACAATCTACCATAACTTTGAAAGAGCCGACCTAAACTGGCAATAACTTGTTGATTTATTCAAATATTTTAGTGGCTTAAATCTTTGCAAACTTGATAATACCCACAAAAAAGGCGCCAGCTGATCTACTACAGATGCTGAGGACAGTCTTTCACCTCTGTCTTCCTAGATATGCAAAATTAGACATTTTTGCTCCAGTGCACAAAATACAGGAAAGAGAAAATGCGAATACATGCAACGTGATCTATCACGCCAGGAAGCGATTTGCGGTGGCTGTGAATTTAATAAGCAGGTGCTCACGGGAAACTGCTGTTATTTTGGGACAGTAGAATGCAAAAGAAAAATGAAATAATGTGTCCAAACACGTCACCGCTCATGTTAATATACACATGTGATGTGATCTGCAGACTCGGAGAGTTTTAGGAGAAATCTATTCATGTTGTGTAGAGCTGACATTTTGCTGTTGTAATTCTTCAAAGTGATTATTAGCGTCTCCTGCGTATGACTTTAGCTGCTCTGAATCTGATTTCCTCCTGCATTTACACTGCTCATTGATACCTGCAGTGCGAAGCAGTGCAAGGCACATATTCTTCTCCTTACTCTTCATATCAGACACCAGTGAAACACGTAAAATCGACATTTAATACAGCTGCATCCACATTGTTTGCACCTGTTGTCAATTTTTTCAGATCAAGCACAACACATGATTTTCTAAATACTCATACATATTGATCAGTGAAGAGGACTGTGTGTGTGTGTGTGTGTCTGTGTGTGTGTGTGTTACCTTTACCACGCCCTAATTCTGCTTCTGTGCCGTGAAGATAATTTATTACATATGACACTGTGATTTTAACGACGTGCGGAGAACACACGTGATTAATTCCTCATGGTGGATACAGTTAAAAGCTCGTGCAGCTTGGGATCCACACGCATACCTGTTGTGTTCACTGTTGCCGGCTGACATGTCATTACCCTGATGAAGAAGGATTTCAGTGAACGGGCCTTTTCTTTTTTTTATTTTAGCATTTGATTGCAGACTGTCCAGACTGCTTTGGTAGACTGACAGCTATTGACGGTACAATCAAAAGAATTGTAAATTTTCCAGAACTATTTCAGTTTAGCCCCAGAATAAATTTCTTCTTCTTCTTAAAAAGAACTGAATGTGGTAATTTGCAGGTCTGTGTCTGTCCTACAGACAGCTATAACAAAGAGAAAACATGTGAAAAGAATATTAAAGACAGTAGAGGGATGCAGTGCGCGCATTTTAAATAAGTTGGTGTTTTAATTCCTCGTTGCCTCGGACTCATTTACTCACGTACATCTGCATTCTATATTCTTTAGGTCAAATGCAAATTAAGGAGATGTAACTAGGGTTAACTCTTCCCTGCACACTGCTAGTAGTCCCAGAAGGTAACAGACGTGGGAGAGGGGGGAGCCTGTGTCCCCTGACAAGGCAACAGCAGAGAGGCAGTAGTAATGAGAAAAATGCTAATTTAGCAGTGGAGATATTGCACTTTGGCTCCTTGATGAAGGATCAAGAGGATCAGGGGAGAAGCCAGCTCTGACTGTGGACAAAGGGGAATATGGTTTTCTGCAGACAGAGAAACCAAGGACAAGATATAGGGAGGCAGCGTCTGAGTACGAGGAATGTAAAAGATGTGGCATCATGTTGGAGAGCGGCAAAGAGCATAACACTGCTTTAAGAAGTGAAGGGATGAGATTTCTTTTTAGAAATACAGCAGGGACTCCTAATTCAATTTTCCCTGCTGCTTTTTAGCATTATTTGATCAGTGGCTATGCAAAGCAAAGGGGATGTTCCACCAGCGTGTGCCAGTCAAGAATTAGAAGCTTGTTTAAACACTGGCTTGCGTAGGGATCTGAACACACCCTTCGCTCGCTCTCCCCTCTGCTTAACCTAACACCTTGTCATCTACTTTGAGAATTAGCCTGGATTGTGTCACATTCAGGCAAGCGTTGGACATTCAATCCCGATGCGTCGCTGGTGATGCTGCAGTCGCTTTTGATCTGAGCTAAATTACTGCTCTCGTCCCCGCGAGAAAAAGATTGGCCTCTCTGCAGCGAGCATGCAGACAACCTGATGGAAAACAGGGAGCGGTGCAAAGTCTTTCTAACATACAGTGTGTTTGCCACTTGTCTCCCAACCAGATAACATCAGATACTCACAGTCTCTGCAGTCCAGTGTAGAGCTCCATATCGACGTCTCTCAGAGTCTGCAATCCAGTCCAGTTTTCTATGTGTCTGTAAACAGAAAGAAAGGGAATCGTAAATTAGAGGTTCCTGCTCATCCGAGGAGAAAAGAAAACATACCCGAAGACATGATGAGCGAAAACTTTTTTTTCAGTCCCAAGTTGGAAAATAACTAGCTGTGTGTTGTCAACGTTTTTGAATCCATATTCATTTAAATTGCAATTATTGGAGCAGTTCTGACAGAGCGCTCTCTGCTGCCCTCTGATAGATTTAATTGCCAAGAGGCAGCTTGTGAAGCTTAATCTATGTGAGGGGAAGCATGAGGGGGACAGACCAAATAAATACCGCAGATGACTTTACTTCTGCTAATACTATCAGACTCCCGGGGAAAAGTCTTTCTGTGCGGTGGGATAAAAGGCGTGGCCCTTGTGTCTTTAAATTAGCATTAGGAAAAAGAGCGATTGAAAATTATTTGTCTGTTATGGATTGGAAATGAAATAGGCAACACACGCAGGGGCACACCGGTTTCAATTAAGCTGGGGAAATGAGGATACGTAGCAAAGGACATGGCAAAGGCTTTACTGCTTTGTTTTGGAAATATGATTAAACGCTAAAAGGGAATTTCAGCCTAAATGTCAAATTTCAAATCAGTGTCATGACCACAATAATCGCTCAGATAAAGGCTGATGGATTTATTTATTTTTTTGCATTGCAGGATGACAGCTGAGTCTGAGTGGTTGTTCATTTAAAGAGGCTACGAAGCAAACTATACATGCGCAGTGTGCACTTACACAGAGACGCCAGCATGGCCATATTCAATACATGCAGTTCATATAGTTTTAAACCTAATCATCCTAAGTTCACTGACATTTCATCACTCCCTAATTGCTGTGTGTTCAAATGATGACAGCGGGAAAATAACATTCCTGCAATTGGTTTTGGTAACATCTCCTTTTGGCTCTCGTGCATCTGGTGTACAATGATGAGGCGGTAATGTGGGCGCTGTGCTCCGGGGTGCATCACCTGTTTTTACTGGAGAGGAGGATACGGGTCTGCCAAATTCAACCAGCACTGCTAGAACCCCACAGTGAACGACTTTATCGTTGGCTACTCTGCTGCCAAATCTTCATAAAAGCCGGCAGGTGGGAGCAGTTTAACATAAGAGAGCACGAACATGAAGCGGTTTCTGGATGTTTGTCCAACAAATGAGTGTTACATCACAAAAACCTGAACATAATGTGAGAATTTACATCTGCAGATGGTTTGTGAGATTCAGAGTAGGTAGAAAAAAATATGAGACTTTTGAACATTTGAACGTTTCAGTATTGGATGTTTCTTCTGGTCACATCGGACTATAGCAGCTGTGGCCTGGGCATTTGTCTAGGTAGTCAGCTATGGTATGTACTGTTTTACCAACATTCCTAAAAGCAACATGAGCCCTTTTTATATGTGTCATTCCAAATAGTTTGTATCTAGTTAAAGATACAGTATGTAACTGGAGAGGTGCTGTCGACACCTCCCATGACGCTGGAGAGCAGAGTACCAGCACCGCATTCTGTAGTTTTACAGTACATACCATGTATCACGACGTGGGTTTGCTCTCAGCAGGGCCAAAACCCCTTCTGCTAGATGATACCAAAATATTTGTCCCTGCCCTACCCAGACACACGACTCAATCTACTCTGTTCCATCATTCTGTTGAACGAGATCAGAAATCTTATGGCAGTCTGTCTTTATTTTCACAGGCCATGTGCAAACCAGGGGTGAGTCTCTTACAGCTGACACCTAAAGCTGCAGCTGACAAAAACACCAGACATTTACCTAATAGCAGGTTAGTATCATGGATGCAAACACCTGGATGTATCATCAGTAAGGTCAGGGATCACATAAACTCTACAGCTCAGTGTGCCTTCTGTAAGCTCATACATGTGTTGAAAGCAGCAGTGCTGCTTTTTTATCCTAAACAAAGACAAAATCGGGTAATTTCAGAGCCACTTAAACTACTATTGCATGTGACAGACAGAGTATCCACTTACTGGTGCAGTGTGGAGGAGTAAAGCTTATGTGTATACCACAGAGAGGCGGAGGCATTTGTACATCTTTAACATCCAGCTAGAATATGTGTGGTGGATTTTGCGGCCTGAAACTCTTGGATGCGTGACACTATTGGACATCTGTCATGTGTACAGGAGGTGTTGGATGTATGCAGGAAAAATGCAGAACAAGCAAGTCAAAGACGATGTAAATATAAATAAGAGTCTAGGTGCAACTCTGGGCAACATGTGGAGTAACACTGTTATATAAGCCAATACTGTGGGTAGTCTATTATTCATATATGCAATCAAACAGTCATACTGTCCCCGTGAAGGCACTAAAAGCCGACAACTGCATGAAAGAAGAATGTATGTTTGTAAGCGAGAAGCGAAAGTGCTGCTGAAAAGCGCGTGGCAGGTGTATGTGCTTCACGCCGGCAGAGTAACATCGCTGATGTTGAGATTAATGTTTAAATGACGGCAGCTGATTCGGAAGGCAGGAAGCTGAGTCATTAATGCAGGCAGACGTGACAGATTTCCCTTGCTTATTCACAACACTGTTGCTCCAGACTCAGAGAGAGAGAGAGAGAGAGAGAGAGGGGGCAAGCACATAGGAGTGGTCCAACACTGGGGTGTCGTGTGCTACCTGTATGGTTACAGCAGCAACATAGCTGAGCAAACAAGGTTCCAAGTGTAAAAGGTAATATTGTATATGGTGTTAGGCCACTGACGTTTTGATTGATTTGGTCTCCAGGCAAAGATAATGTGGACAACCCATAACCAGCAAGGACAGACAGTAAACTGGAGAAAAACTCAAACATAAACTTTCATCACCAGGCATTTTATGGTGAAGTTACAGCTGGAATATTATGACTCACTGTGGTGGAATATTTCACAAAAAATATATATGTAAAATATACTCTTATATATAAAATAAGCCATAAACCAGGTAAATCTTTTTTTTATTACTTCCATACACTTATGCAAACCTGTGAATGTGAATTTATTTGTCACATACATACTGTACAATGCAGAGAAATGTGTCCGTTTGCAATTTAACCCATCTCCCTGGGGGAAACAGTGGGCAGCTACAGACCTGGAGCTAGTGATAAGTGTCTTACTCAAGGACACACCTGGTGTGGGGGATGGGCTGGGTGCCGCGGCTTATCTGTGTAATCTGAAATTGGTGGAGTTCATAATAACTTCCTTAGCAAGTAGAAAATCCTTTTTGATGTATTATTTCAGAAACTTGCAAACCAAAGAGAAACATGGGGACTTTAGGTATTTCAATAAAAGCAAAGCTTTTTTCAGCATAACTGTGTTATTCCAGGAACATGATAAAATGTTGGTAGGAACTTTCAGCTGAAACTTGACGGACACATGCATTTGTTATGCTTGATGAGAAAAAGGGGCAAATGAAATCAGAGAAATAATGATGAACAGTTTTTCCACAGCCACGTAACGTCTTCTCAAATAAGACTCATTTGGCCCATTTGCCATCATATTAAAAGAGCTAACGTGCAGTACTTCACTTGGTGCACTGTTCTCACAGTGTTTGACACATTTTATTCTGTGTCCGTCTGCACTCGGAAAGTTTTACAGGAATTTCCCTTCTACAGCGACAAAAGATACAAAGCACTGTGCCTGGCTGTGTGTCCCTGCATCAATGGGACGTCATTCTAGCAACGCTGTACAGCCTACTAAAATATTGATGCAATATTGTGATATGGAAAAAGTATAATTTATGTGAGCACAAAATGTTTTCATTTGCAGCACAGCTTTATGCTTTGTGATATAATTTAGCACTATCCCCATTTTCATCAAGCCGCTGTCAAGAAAAGGCAGAGAGGAAGCAGACAACACCTCCCCACGGACCTGGGTATGTTGTCTGCTCAGAACCTTTGATTGTCCACGGCACACTGAATATGCATGTGGATTAGACTGCTGTGAAAAGATGCAGAGGAATAACAAAGATGCGGCGATAATACACAGCCATTCAGTCTGTGTCCTGTTATTCAGAGATCCTCCGAGGAGGGACACGGAAAACGCTGCAAAAATAAAACCAACATAATTCGAAAAGTAATAGATATGCTATAATTCAGGCAGTCGAGTAGAGACTCTCATCCAGACTCACAATGATGACGACAGTACAATCATTTTGAGCGGCTTCTTTGTCCAACTGAATAGCACAGAAGAAAGGAGATTAAAGCTGAAGAAAAAAAGGGATGTAAGGTTTTTCTCCTTGACAGCATGATTAGAATCAAAGTCTTCTACCTCGTCTCTCCTATGCGTATTTAAAGTATTTGCACTCTATAGAGTTTTATCAGATATTAATAACAAATTAGTTTTCTTGTTTTCTCAGGGAGCTTTCTAAATGTATTTATGTTTCTCTGACTCTAAGTTAAAGGAAATAATACGTTGTTTTATGTTCTCTGACAATAGGAGTCTGAAATTACAGCCACCTTCCATCTGCTTTGTAAAATGGCCTCCAACAAAGTACAATGTGAACTAGGTGGCAGAGTGGTTTGCTGCTCGAGGAGAACACCCCGAGACCAAACAGAACAGATCCCAGCAACAACCATCTGTTGTGTTGAAGTGGCCCTGGGCTACAAACTAAACCCCTACCTGCTCTCGTGTTCTGTGCATTTCTTAACAGGCCAACACACAAAGCAAGAAACGGGAGGAGCTGTACCGGCAGAATTTAAGAGAGCATCAAACCTGACTCTGGACTAAAAGAAGCCGAGAAGCTCTCCGCTCTCTGTTTTGCAATTGCTAATAATGTGTGGTGGTTTTTTTAATTATGTATCAACAAATGTGAGCAGGATCTACTGGGAAGTTGGGGGTTATGTCTGGGCCAGAGAAGCCTGAACCTTCCCACAGGAGACAGAGATTTGTGATTATCATTGAAACCACAACTACAATAGTCCTGTGACAATATAAAAATCCTTTATGAGATTTTCATGACAACAAATGCTGAGAAGGACATCTGTGTTTCTAGTTGAGGCCATAATGTGTTATACGGAACTTATCTGCACAGCGTGCACTTGCTACCGTCCTTGACTTCCTGTTAAGCAGGTTTAAAGACTTTTTTTGTCTTTGGAAACGTCTGCAAACTATATCAATGGTTTTTGTGAAACTAAACTGAACCAGTGAAATGGCTGTGAAACCAAAGCAAAGCGCTGTGTAGAGCACAGGAGGGAATCCAAAGCGTCTTATAACTAAATAACATTTTTTTAAGATGCGTCAGTGTTGAACACGAAGACATGAGTGCGGTGATGAACATGATATGATGTGAGTTTGATGCCACTCTACACTAAAGCATCACCAGCTGGCATCTGTGACAATGTAAAAACAAGATACATGTGGCTCTCAGTATCATAAACACCAAAATCTTCAGTTTCTCGGTAATCTTCTCTGATTCCATCCATTGTTTCCAATACCGCTGTCTGTCTGTGATTTACGACTTTGTTGGGATGATCTACAACGCTCGCACCACCGCCTTAATGGGAAAATGTTAAATAAAATAGAATGTCTCTGGTGTGTTCCTGGGATATTGATCTACATTCTGCCTCCGTCTCTGTTTTCATAGAGGCAGAGCAGCACTCTTCCACAGCCCAAATACTTCAGAGTGGGGACGCAGTGGTGAAGTAGCACTCTTCTAGATTAAAGCACACGCCTAACATCAATCAGATAACCTGTGTTTCTTTTTTGTGTGTGTTTTTAATGCATGGCTCATAAGTGTTTGCAAGCTGCATGGTGGAGATGAGGCAGGAAATATGAAAAGGAAACAGAGCGAGGCGGTAAAAAAAAAAGAAAAGAAAAAGAAAGGAAGCTGTTTCACTCTACATTTTTAGCAACTAGGCTGGAACAAGTCATCCTCCAAACCAATCATGAGGGACATTTGGCATTCAAAGCTTGTAAATTATGATCTCCTAAGTTTTGCCCAGCGAGACAAACCCACGCCTGTTATATCTATGCAAATGCAATCACACACACAAGTAGACAGATGTGCAAGCTTTTCCTCTTCCGGTACAAGCCCACACATTTATATCTGATGGTCAGAATTTGATTCATAAAATGGCTCCAACAACGGTATTTATAATCAACTGTATATGTTGTTGAGGCATTTTGTGTTCGTGTGAACACAGTTAGACACACTGATGGACATGTCATAGTTTCACTACAGGAGCTGGATAGTAGATTGTAATGGCAGGTGCTGTGCGTGTGATGGTTGGAGCAGAGAAAGCTCCACGATTTGCTTTCCCCTTTCTTTCATCGTTGAATGTGCATTCTCAGTGAATCTTTTTTTTTATGGTTGCAGGTTAACATAAAAATAATAACATTCAGTGTTCGTGTTGGCAGATAGAAACATCACGGAAACAAATGCATCCGCTGCACATTTTTACTACGTTATGAATATTTGTGTGAATTATTTTAACGGCAGACAGTTTGTGCTGCAGAATATGACATAAAATAAAATTGACCAGATGCTAAACATTTTGAAAACGATATGCTCTGATTGGCTAGTGTCTGGAGCACAAAAAATAAAGGCATATTATTCTAGCAAGTGCAACTGATAATTCGTACCGACAAATGGAAGGAGAGAGAGTTGTGTAACAAAGGAATGTCAGTTCCATACAAAAGAAGATAAAATAGAAGAAATGAAGTTTTAATTGATTGCTTTACTTATCATTGTTTCCCAGGGACTGATCCTAGAGGAAATTATTGGCTTTACAGCCAAACTGCTAGCAGCTAGAGCAGGTGGTCTCTGTGTGAACATTATTTAGATAGGAAGTCCTGATTCTTTACGTTTCTCAGAACATATAGCAGCATGTCTCTAGACATTCTCCGCTGCCTTTACAACCCTTAAAAGCACACGTCTATTAACTATCTCAGAGGAAACTGCAGTAGTTTTCATGTTTCGTTGAGCCGTGGGTAACACATCCACAGACCATCATTTTTTTTCGATGGGCTTTTTTACATTCTAGGCATTATAGGCTCTGAGCTCGTATATCAACCTGCGAGTGAGACTGAGGGGTTCATTTTTAGAAATCAACATCAGCTAAACTCTAGTATGTCAACTGTATTGTGAGAAAATACCTGAGACCCAAGTGGATATGCAACTCTTTGTATTAGGGACTCTGGTGATTTCATTCTTTTACTACGTGTCTAATATGAAGCTCTAAATGCAGCTCTTTATGGAATGAAAGCAACCGGCAGCCACTTAACCATTCGGTTCACTTCTGTGTGAGAAAGCTGTGCTGTTCTGAAGTCCTGCCAGAGCCATCAGCTCCAAATGCTTTAACACTGCTAATATTCCCAGCCAGGACGCCGTACCACAGCTGCCCCCAGACTGTTCTGTGTCACCAGTTTGATGCAACCCTGAGCGCAAACTACCTAAGCCTCTGAGTGTCGCTGCTCACGACAGGCTCAGCCAATCCGCAGCAGGGATTTGGCAGGGCTAAACATCGTGGGAGCATTGGTCCGTGCACTGAAAGGTTCAAGCGTTTCTGCCTAAAATGAGAATGACTATAATTAGTATGCCATTTTGCCAAGTGTCATCAGGCTATGATCCTCTCTGGATTCAGCTAAGTCCGCACTGGAGTTACTCAGCAGCAGCTCAAAAAGCAATGGATCTGCAAATCAACGGATGTCATTTTCAACACTGTATACCTCCATCTGCGCAGGATAATAAGCGGAGTACATCAACACTGTCAACCCACAGCTATCATTACGCCATTAAATGCGCCAAATCTTAAATACAGGCCATTTTCTCAAGTGTCTCATTTATATTTTCTAAAATGTATGTATAACATTTAGTACAGTCAGTCCGCTATGTTTTCATTGCAACTAAGAATATAAAGCAGCAAAAACTAGATGTTATCACCACTTGAGGGCAGCAGAACAAGACGTAAACACAACAAATAAAACAAATCTGGAAAATGCATCTGGAGAGTCAGAAAAAACTGCTTCGCTTGGGGCCACAAATCCAAAACGGTGAGATAAAATGACTGATGTAACGCCTCACGACATTTCTCTGAGCCATTATTTATAATAAAATAACAATGTGTGCTACAGCTACGTATTATAAAGGTGTGTATAGCTCTCAAACTGTTATATCTTACTTTGGAACTGACTTGGAACCAACAGCACGTTTGGAAAGCTTCAATCAAAACTTCCGTCAAAATCAAATACTTGATTTCAAAGCCTGCCTGTTACAGCTGTGAACATGGGGAATCATAGATGAAACAAGTCCAGATCTGTTAGACCAAAATGAGAGGCTAGCAAGTTTCACAACATGATTACGTGGACAAAACACTGAAATAAAGGAGAAATTTAAAAATAGATGGAAATTACTTCAAATATACGAAACAGAATGACTTTGATAGTACGCACTGATGGCTGATTTTCAAATGCTCCAACCCAGGAGAAACTAGATAACGGGGGGGCGCATCTACCCATTTAGGATCAGGACAAAACCTTAGCGGGATTCACAGGGCTTTCTGCTGCTGCCAGCGCTTATACCCAAACTCTTCTTTGAGGCCCACTGTCCTGCCAAGCATGATAATATTTAATCAAATAAGTAACTGTATAGTGCTGGATTTCTGCCAGAATGATCATACTGCATGCAAATGCGACGGACCTTTAGACAGAAGATATATGCAGTTGACTTAAAAATACGGCCCATCTGGAGACATGCATAATCACTCGAGTGAACGTTCCATCCTCTACACATACAATGGTAAGGCCAGGAAAATATGGTTAATATTTATATAATGGAAGGTACTGTACAGAAAAAGAAGAAAGAAAAAGTAGGGCATGGCAGGACAAGGACAGGATAAGCTACAACAAACCAGGATATAGGATGTGAGCATATATATTATCCTAAAGATATTTGTATAGAAGCTTGGACTGGGTGTGGTTATGGGCTGCAGGTGAATAGGATCGATACATGCGCGCTGCAGATTTCCAGCATGTCCTCCACAATTGCCTCCTCTTATCCGCGCTCGATCGAAATGTTAACAAGACATCGAGTCCTACATTCGACCGCCTCCAAGAGGAGGTGTCTTTGAAATGCGATTTTCCCAACTGTTGTATCTTGGATGTCAAAGGCACTTATCATTACACAGTAGACAGTAAAGGAAGAAGGTGCTAAATATCTAGCACTGCACGCAGAGAGAAAGTTAGCAGCAGAGGGAAGTAAAGATTTGCAAAGAGACATATTGTGCAATGAGCTGCAGTTAAGGGACTCTGATTACAGATTACAGCTCCATCTGTTGTGAATGGTGGTCACACTGTACATGACGGGCAGCATACTTGATATGGGATGCATGCATCTGCTGCTGCCGTTTCCCGTTCTAAACACCTCTCTGAAGGCCAGTGGTCCACAGCGGGATAACTCAAGTTGTGCAGACACCACTGCACTCGGCATTAAAGCATGAGGAGTGGATTAAATGTTCAGTGCACGTCCTTTGTGGAGCTAGTTTCCTCCAATTTCAGGATATGATAAATCTGCAGCTGAGGGGCATCTCTTCTGGAGAATTCAATTAGGTAAGAAAAGAGAAGAGGATCACAGTGATATTAGAGAGCTGATCGGAGAGCTCCTCAGCCCTCCCAGTAATGAACCGCTCCGTCCTCCACCGTGACTAGATTGATTTGACTAGCCCAGCTCAGAGTTCATCCTCTTCTTAAAGTCACTCTCAAAAGGCTGGGTGCCATTGTGGAGGGGAGAAGTTTTGAAATGTAGAATTGGATTGAAATATGAGTGAAGGTTCAGATGGAGGGCTGGGGAAATAAAGTGCCTGTGCACCGCAGACACCTGCCAACACGATGAGATAACCTTTAACGGAACTTTGTGAACTTTTCAAATCTGGCAGGACTAGATGGATCCTCCGGACCCCGCCCCTGATCGATAACATGGTGCTGTAATTACTTCACATCTTGATTAATAGTTAAATGTAGTCTTAATGGCCTGTCCTGGATTTATTAATGAATCCAGGATAAGCTTCATTCCTGTCAAAACTACTGAAAATCTGTGCAGCTTTTTATATCGATGTTTTCTGCATTGTACCGCACTGTATTGATTCCACGATGTACGTGAATGTTGCTAATGTCCACTGTGAACTTTCATCAGTCATGAAAGTGAGTCTCATGGCTGTACCTAATTGAGCAGGTATATACAATTACCTAAATAAAATACAAAAATGAATCTTCAGAGGTTTCTGTACATATGTAGATTTTTCAGGTATCTGTACTTTACTTGAGTATTTATTTTTCTGACGACTTTTTACTTTTAATCTCTACATTTCTAGAAAAATATCAGTACTTTCTACTCCTTACATCTTCGAAAACCTTAATAATGTTTATACTCAGGTTATACTCACTCATATTTTCTTATATCAACTGAGATCCAGATCCTGAGAAAGTGGCTTCGCTCACCTTGATTAACCTCAGCTGATTAAACCCACATCTCCCTCAGTCACTCTTTGTCTGGGCGTCTGTACTACTCATTGATCATTTCACTGAGCTTTTCCATCTCTGCTTTCTCAGCCTAGCACCGGGGTCGGCAACCTTTAGCATTAAAAGAGCCATTTGAGCCTGTTGCCCAACAAATAAAACACATATGGAGCTGCAAAACCAGTTAACCCCCAAATGGAGAAAACATCTTTGTTTTACACTAACAGGATGTTGTGGACCAGACAGTTTTGGTGGACAGAAATACGTATAT
>JAUMTR010000017.1:20218873-20240066 GCA_032270685.1 Microctenopoma stevenorrisi
TATATATATATATATATATATATATACGTATTTCTGTCCACCAAAACATATAATACTGTGCTGTTGTGCTGTCCTGTTGTTTTTAGCCGTTGCACTTTTCTGTTACTCTTTTGAGTTTTCCTCTGCCACGACTCTATGACCTATTTTAAGTTTGATTAAAAACCTTTATTCAGCTTTACTCCTGTTGTGTTAAACAGTGCATTCTTGGGTTTGCCATTTTAAAATCTGGATAGTAATCCAGCAATTAATGTCTTGACATCCATACAAAGCTGAAAAGCAAACATTTCTCCCTTTAAACGCTTTGTCATTAACGCTGAAAGCTTTACTTCACATCTGAAATAAAGTCATCTTTGAGCTTCTGCAATTTTAAACATTCTTTTCTGAATGCAGGAGTCCCATCTTGATAGAAATTCTGGACACTTTAGGGGCTTAAAAGCTTATCCAGGTGAGAAAAAAAACTGTAATTACTGTGTTTGGCTTGAGATACACTCCGCTGCACTCCATCACAGCATTCTAGTCCAATAGAAGTGTCTCTATCTTTCCAGTTCACCATGAAGACTGACATTTAAAGTTCCTTCCACTTCTGTGTTCACTTTTCGTTTCTTTATCTGGCAGTTCGTCATTATCCATGATGCGCTGACGTTTTTTTAATAGCAGTTTCGTATGGCTGTGGACCAAGAAATCAATTTTGATGCCTATTTAGCTATATGTCTTCTATGTCTTGCCATGACTAAACCTTCACAACTTCACCTGGATGAATGAGAATCCTCACAGACATATATGTCTTAAAGTAAAATATGTGACTTTCACTCAGAAACACAACTGCTATATACTGACATTTGCAAATGGCTTAACAAAGTAATAAATCCTAAATGATTTGAGGATTGCCATCATCATCATCTGTGTTTATGCAGCTGTACTTGTATACCTAAGAAATATAAATATAAGAGTCTTCTCACTCTGTAGCAGAAGAGAGAGCACAAAGATTAACTGGACTGTACTACATATGCCCGTCAATCCAGGCCACTGGGGCACAGCCCCGCCTGTCTCACACGTAGAAGAAGAAGCTAGGAATCACATCATTTTAGAAAAGCAGACAGTATATGACAGAGGAGGGAGGTGAAACCTGAGGTTTGTTTTTCCTGCCTCCTCTGTTGGCTGTGAGGAAATGAACAAGTCTGGATTCAGACAAGTAATCAATTTAATACATTTTCCTGATAAAGTGAGAAAACATAAACAGACTATCAGCTACATGAAAAATGGCAACTGCTACGTGTCTTACAATGATTAGCAATGTGAATATTGTTACGTATAATGTGATGGTATAAACCCACACATCTTATCTAAGATGATGGACTGGAGCTTGTGTGAGTGATCATGATGGAAGTGAACATAACAAACTCCTGGCATCTTCTGGGGGCTGGTTGACGGGCAATAACTTAAACGCACGTACGCAGTTGATCCCATTGCTATTCTCTCTAGCTAATTAACTCCGGTTAACTGAACAGGTCACATCCACTAGTCAAACAGCAATGTTGATTGACAGGGTCACAGCTGGAGCTCGATGCAGCCATAGTGATATTTAGCCATGTGTCAAAAACAGCGGAGTGCTATTGCTGGGAGAACACAGATACTGGTTAATGTAGTTGACGGTGAGTGAAGGTGTCCTGTGTTGGGAAATAAATAGCAGAGAGGTGGAGGAGAGGTGCCGAGAAAAACAACACCACCACTAAAACAAAGGATCAAAGACTTTTTATTTTCAACGGTTTAATTTATTCAAAATGTCGCCTCTGGGGAAGATGATTAAGATTAGAGATGCATCAACGCTATATTTCCCAGGCTGTACACAGGTACGAGCGTTTTTAAGTAGACTGTAGAAATATGGATAATTAAGAGTTTATATAAGCACATGTCCTTCACCAAGACACTATTAAATCATCCGGTGGACAGGCTCTTCTTTAACAACTTCACCAGCTGACACTCTTCATGGACTGCTAGTACTGTGAAAACTTACACTTAGAATGATAGCTGTGATCTTTTTTTTTTTAAATACAGGTTCAATGCACGGCACGAACAGTACAAGTGAAAAACATTTTGTGATTTTTCTGAAAAATCTAGGACAACACTTTACATTCACCAGGTTCACCAAAGATTTAAAGGAATGTTTTACTATTTATTTTCCTGTGAGTTGGAGATAGAGATGAGAACATTGATGGACTATGTCCAGGAATTAGATAACCTAGCATTAAGAATGGAGGGAGAGGGAAAACGTTCAGAGAAAAGCTCAAAAATACTTCATTTACATTCTGGTTAGTGCATTGGTAAAACTTTCTGTCAGAACATTTTTCATCTCTGTGAGCTAGTGGGTCGATCGATCTAGTTGTTTCATCTATTTCCAATCTTTATTCCAAGCTAAGCAAACTGGCTGCTGCCAGTAGGTTTGTTACAGCCACAAGAGTATCAATCATCCCATCAAACTGTTGGCAACAAAGAACACAAATAAGGAAGGTTCCCAAAAACGTTCATTTAGAGGGACCAACAGTTAAACCATCTGTGGTTAGTTTTCTCCATAATGGAACCAAATCAATGCTTCTCCCGACAGAAGATGACATTTAAAGAGAAATTCACAATCTAGACTCCACGGAGGACTAGAGGCAGCCAGTGATGGCATGTCTCGGATGTGTCAGAACAATCCGAGGCAATGACATTTTAATTTAAAACAAATAGTGGAGGAGGAGCACTAAAAAGCTGAATCTATGTCTGCTTAATTAATAAATATTAACGTTCTCACATTTAGTGAAACTCAAGCAGAAAGAGAAATCATGAAAGGTTCCTGTTGAATTCCTGCCATATATGTCTTTTCTGACTTAGATGCAGTAACATCTAGTTTTTCACGTTGTACAGGCCTACAGTGTCAACCAATTACCTCCAGTATGAAGGATGGTAGTGGGGAGAAACAGAGCACAAGGTTGTTGAATATTTGATTTGTTTGCTGTTTTTCTTCCTGCTTCCATTTAAGTAACTGCGTCTCTCAGACACACACGTTTACACACATACACACTCAGGATTTTATCTAAATGAGTTTTAGTGAGTCCACTTCTAATTTATCCAAGCAGAGAGGGTAACCTGAGGACAAATCACATCAGTCTACCTCAAAACATAATGCCTTGGCCTTTTGTGCATGTATTACAAGTGTTGTGAAACATGTTGAGCAAAAACCATAGACTCACGCACAAAGTTCCTTGTTGGAAAGTCAATCAAATGAGCCCGAGCCGATTTAAAAAACAATAAATAAATACTGAGAGACTCAAAACCACTACAACAAGCACCAAAATGACTACAAAGAGGTACACGATGACCATTAAAGACACAAAACAAACAATAAAAGATGCAAAACAACCATAAAGAGACACAAGTGGCACCAAGGTGATTCAAAACAATAATGAAGAGATGCAAAGTGACTACAAATAAGATGCACAACAACCATGAAGAAATAACCACAAATGATGCATTGGTCATGTGTGTAGAAGGGGTAAATGGTGGGTGTGTCTATCAATTAATCTACGCACATACAAGGGTCCTGAAAGCTGCGCGACACTGAACATTTAATCACAATCTTCGTCTTTCCTGTAATAATAAACACATTAGTGATGCTTGACAGGTGATGTTTCCTCTGGTTATAAGAACAGTTCACGTTGTCGGATGTAGAGAGCTTCAACACAAGTCGCTCCTGGTAACTGACACGCCAGCCACTGTCTCCATCAGCGTCTTGTCAGAAAAGAGATGCCAGTTTCCCTCGCTGGGGCTAATTTCGCTAATAAGGCAAATTGGTTTGCCTCCCAAAGGTTCCACTCCTGCTACTGCTAAGTATGCATTCCTGGTTGTTGCTGTTGTTGTTTTTGAGTCCCGTTGACTCTGTTGACATTGACTCATATAATGTGGGCACCTTTTGTTATTAATAAATTATACACCAACCTCTGTGTTTCCTGAAGCGCATGAAATATAGGATGATGAAATTAGCTGAAATCTCCTGTGTCCTGATAACAACTGTATAATGCCAAAGTTTTTTTCCTGTGTAGAATTTGTTCTAGGCTTTTTGTTTTAAAAATGCATTTATTAAAATCACCAGAAATCTCAGTTTCTAAATCAAATGCCCCACTTCTCCTAATATTAATCTTGCAAACAAGTTTGACAAACAACCACATGTTGAAACCAATTTCGCCGCCTCTTTCATCCCTGAAGAACATCTGAGTCATAGCTGCAGCTGCAACAATGCCGCCATTCAACTTCATCAAATTTGCCTCATTCTCCCAATTTACTTTTCTAGCCCACACATCAACAGCTGCAAATTCAAAATCACCATATTAAAAGGTCTATAAAGGGTGCTCATGGTTGCTAGTTGTCATAGTAACAGTAACCCAACATGCTTTCAATCACACAAGGTTTCCAGGAAAATTACCGTCAGAAATAGCTGCAGTGTGAGCGAGCTGGAGGACTTTTACAATGTAAACAGTGTAATAATAATAACACATCTCCGTAAACCTGAAGTGATTGAAAATACATCAGTCTGACTGAAAGCTGTTTTCACCTTCTCATGGGAAAGAGACACCTGTGACACGCTGAAGTGCCTGCACAGAAAAAAAAAGTCAAATGCAGAAATGATACTGAGTGAGTTGAAGAGGCATCTTGAGACAAAACCCCAATTCAGCCTATGAACAGAGAGCATTCAGGCCAGAGCCAAGAGCAGAATCAACGTCACATGTGAAGCGTATTCTTTTGCCACTGACAACTTAAAATGAAAGCTTTGGAATATTCCTGTGTTAAGTCGAAACATTAAACTTTTTTTAATTTTGGATATCTGCAACGTCATTTCGACTACTAAAAAGTCAAATTAAAGATGTCTACTACGTCACTTTGACTCTCCGTAACGTGGATTCTAGATATGTTGAACTATATTTTGACTAGTTAAAACTCTCATTTCAGATATCTACAATAGAATTTTGACTAGTCATAATTCAAGTTATAGATATCTCTAATTAAACACATTTAGAAGATGTCTTATTTATCTTTTTGGATGCCTCAAAGTGCGATATGACCAGTCAAAATTCAGCTGTAGACTGAACTTTTGACTACTCACATTGTTGTTCAAGATACCTAGAATTGTCATTACGGAGAGTCAACGTGACGTCTTAACGTCGTTTCTCATTCAAGTCCATCAACATGCTGACTGGTCAAAATGACGTCGTAGATATTTAAAATTCGACTTTTGCCTAATGAAAATTCAGCTGCAGATATCTTTAAGTCGACATTTGACTAGTCACATTGTAATTTTGACTATTCTAAATGCATTCCTAGATATCT
The DNA here is from genome assembly GCA_032270685.1 of Microctenopoma stevenorrisi. Classification (NCBI taxonomy): domain Eukaryota; kingdom Metazoa; phylum Chordata; class Actinopteri; order Anabantiformes; family Anabantidae; genus Microctenopoma; species Microctenopoma stevenorrisi. The sequence continues at coordinate 20,224,235 of JAUMTR010000017.1, forward strand.
GAAATACAATTACGGATACTGGAGTAAAGACCACCTTGCATTTCGATTGAAACACAACGACATAAAGAAGCTGTTGTTATTTTGTCATGCATGACCATAGGCTTGACTCTTGCATGTGTGCGTGGGATGTGCATGAAGAACATAATCACTACGAAGTGATGTCATATAATCTAAATTATAGTAATGTAGTGTGTGAAATAAGAGAGCGTGTTGGAAGAGGGAGAGGTATGAGAGATGGGGGTGTGATTCAGCAGGAATAGAGGGCGATGCCAGGCGCTCCTTAAAAAGATGGAGAATGACGTTGGTATTCCGACTGGAGTAGCAAGGTCATTGTATGAACAGAGAGCCAGTAGGAAGGAGAGCCGAGTCCCAGAGGGCCATTTACTTTTAATGTGTTCTCATCTGCCTCGACACAAAGATCTGTCGGGGTCTTTTACACCTCCCCCCGGTGCTCTCGATTCCTGTATGGCTACCAAGAGTCATTGGCTCGCCACAAATGATCAGTGAGTACGGCTGAACGGCCTGCCGGGTCCATAATGTTTTGATATAGTGCAATATACAGCACTAGTGCACAGCACAGAGCAAATACAGATATCAGACCATTAGACTTAATCAATAAATTGAAGACGCTGTGGCGCACAGGGCTGACATATATAGCTCTCTGTTTTATGGGAAATGTGAAGCTACACTTGTGCTGCAGTTTTATATCTCATCCTCACCGTTGATGCGGTCAAAGCCAAACAGCCAGGATTTCAGAGCCATTAATTCATTATGAGAGTTCACCACCGCGTTGGAGCGCACATTTTGCCTCACACAGATCTCAATTGTTTGTACAGATGGAAAACTGACGGCTGAGGGCAGCACGCTGCGCTCTTATCTGGGTAATGTGCTGCTTTGCTTTGTCAGAACAAAGGAATGCCAAAAACACAAAGCAAGTACTTTTCCAGTTCGCAACATGACCAAAGCCTGTGACCTTAAAATATAAATAAAATTAAGAACAAAAATAATTAGAATAATCATGCGAGGCTGGGATAAGCTCCAGGCCCCAAATAGCAACTGAACAAAAGCCGTTTGAGGTCAAACTGATACATGTTAAAGCAAGTTTTTGATCCAGGCAAAGTATAAACAACACAGGGCTACAGATGAATTTGTGTTTGAAGCCTAATGTAGGACTTTTGTTTAAAAATAAGAAGCCATAATGCTGTTAAGTAGCATCAATAAAGCTGAAGCTCAGTGACAACGGAGGGAGTTGCATTATTCACACAGCTCCGCCAGTCACAGCTGACATGGACGACAGTGAGGTGACTCATCCTACTCGATAATACATGATGATTGATGTTTTTTTCAGACACAAAACATCCCGCATGAATAATAAGCAGGAGCTTTATTAGAGGGCCGGAGATAAAAGGAGGGTTTCCAGGGATGTCCGCTGAGAGTCGAAGCGCGGGTGATGGACACCACAGGAGGTCAGACATACATCACCTCACCTGGGAGCAGGTAATCTCTGAGGAAATTAACAGTGTGTGTGTGTGTGTGTGTGTATAAGACAGACGACTGGATAGAGGGAAACAAAGGGAGCAGAGAGAAAGAGCCACCACCATCACATAAACGTCTCACACTATGAATCATCCATCAATAGCACACAGAAGACAGTAGTAGTTTTAATGCCGCTTCCGTGTGGATTCAGTAAGCCCACAGATACCGCGTTTAAACATGACTACCTGTGATAAACCTTCAGTAAAGCTCATGTTACCTGATTAGGCCAGAAACCCTGCTTTGTGTTCATTAGTGGATATCTAACAGCAGCAGTAACTTCTCGACTGTTGTTTACTACTGGCATTCACAAACTGTAGCACATTATGAATGCTAAAAAAATCCAGTGAGCAGCATGCATATAAGTAGATGTAAATTGATTGCCTATGCACAAAGGAGACATTTCAGTGAGACATATTTTATGTTTTTCCATGCCACCATGAAATGAATTGTATTTTAAATAGGTACACAGTAAAAAAGGGAGTGTCAATGTTTCAGAGTTAACCTATTTTAACCCAGATAGAGTATTTCCAACTCTATGAGGAGTAAAGCAGCTCTAACAGCAGAGTAAAATTCAGTGAAAAGGTTTAACTCCAGTACCAGTCTGCAGGTGTGCAGGTCTCAGAGCTCACGTTTCGTTTCTAATTCGGACACTGATTAACACTGAAATGTTAACACTCATCATCATTTTGAGTGGGACCAAATGTTATGTGTACAGAGTTAAAATCAACTCTCTAAGTGTAGATTTGTCACTCGTTTTTTTACTGTGCAGATACATGATTTTGTCGGCTGCATTCTATCACGCAAATTTGACATGATAAACTGTTGAACACTGCGGCAACACTGACTCATAATCTGCTGTATAAAAGCAGAAGCTCAAATAAATGTCAGCAGAAAGCCTCTGGAATGCTGCTGCAAGGCTTTAAAGGGTTTTTCTAATCCTGGCTGAAACAGCAGAGCCTTCAGTATTTTTCACCCCTCGATCCTCAATGCATCTTTTGATTATTAAATGGGGGAAGGTGCTTCATTGGTATGCATCTTTTGAGGCACAAGGGCTGCCTGCAGATGCGGGAGTTGAGGTGGTGGGGGCGTAGGAGAAGCTGGGTCAGTCACATGTCCGGGACTTTTCACAGCATCGCTGCATGCAGAGGATCTGAACGAAACAGCCACTCTCCTCCTAATTCTCAGATGGCAGCCGTGACCTACTTTCTACAAAGATGGGCTCATGCAAACTTGATGATATGCTTATAACAGAGGAGCCCGACATGCACTGCCTGAGGTGAACCTCGCAACGTGAAGCCGCCAGGGGGTCCATGTGGTGAGGTCCAACCCACAGGACGAGTGTTAGCGACTCTGTCGACATTGGCTGAACGACATTGGCAGTGATGACACCGACGCAACAAGGATTTTGACTGTTGAAGCTCACCTGGACCCCATTAGACAAGCATTTGATTTCTAAGTCATTTTATAGCTTAAGACAGGCCAATAATTCATTTATAAATCCGAATAGCGCTCTTCTAGAACTACAATGACAGACATGAAAAGTGTCCCCATTGCTTCAGTACTAACCAGTGCTGCAGCCACTGCAGATATTACATCTTTAAATGACTAATTACTATCATCATGTTAGCAGCTGACTAAGCAAAATGATGTCATCATGTATCCTGCTACTTCTTAGAATCCCAGATTAGGGATTGATCCATACCAGCGGAACATAAACATCAAAAGCCTGTTTAGTGTTTCTCTTATCATACAGTTTGTAACCAAACTATTCTGTGGTGCCAGAAATGTTGTCTGTGTGTCTGCTCATCGTGTGATGCCACTCAACACTGAGAACACAGACCTTGAGAAAGAATGTCAAACTTAACTAAGACCCACTCAGACGTCCTTGTTGCATTTATGCATTAACCAAGCTGATGTAGTGAATTGTGATGCTGTTTTATCTAGTATCCTGCGGCTTCTTACCATTTTTACGTGCAGGTTGGTTGTCAAACCTCAGTACTGTATGTCTAGGGCACAAGTGTGTACATTTAAACACCGTGACTATAGAAAACCTTCAAAATATCTCAGAAATCTACTTAGATTTTTTTTTTTATCTGTCAGAACCAACATCCAGGCGCTGACGTTAAAATGATTATCCCAAAAGTCAATGAAGTGACCTGCTTCCGAACATTTTCTCTCAGAGGAGGAGTAAAGTTGAAGCAGTGCTGCAGTGAGCTTATCGCAGATTGTGATTTTTATCAGCCTTTATCAGATTTCCAAGGCTGATGTCAGACAGCTGTGAAGCTCTGAGCTTACATTCCTCATGAGCAGCCAACGGAGGCTAAGTGAAGTTTACGTCTAACTCATTTGTGCCTTCAAATGATATTAACTGCAGATCACACACAAAAAAAACAGCCGCCTTGTAAAAACATATGATCCCTTAAGTGTAAAGAAAGAAACCTCAGTAAAATGGAGGCAACAAAGAGAAATGTCAACATGACAGAGACAAATACATCAGGATGACAAACACATACTAGTGAGGTGGGGATCAGAGAAGAGAGAAAGCAATAAAGAACCAGTGGGAGGGAGGTGAACAAATAGATATTAAATATGTGTTTCTGTGGAAAATGGAAGTGTGTGAGTGCATGTGGATGGAGATGGAGTCATGCTTCCGTACGTTCATCTGACATCTCAGATTAGGGGGTGGAGCAAAACCCTTAGACTGGGTTCCAGCTCACTGGTCCCGAGAAGCCCTGGAAGTTGTCAGTTATTATCCCAAAGGATATTATTCAAATCATTAGTATTTTGGCTGCAAACGTGGCATTACCAAATAAATCATTTCTTTCCATTAAGGAAAATGATTAACTTCCTATTACATGTACGCATCGACGTCTCATATGTTTCCTATTTCTGGCTCCACCACCACTGCACTTTATACTGAGGTAAGAGAACCACTGATACAATGAATGCTGCTTCAAACACAACCCGAGGAGTTCACATTTCCTGTAGTTAACATTTAATTATTGCATTTTCCATGAATTACTCCCCTCCGTGTTAAAGGGATGCTCCGGCTGTAACACTGTATGCTAATATTAGTTTACTCATCAGTAAGAATCCTACTCAGCCTGCAGGAGAGATTAAAAAGCATTAAAACGATATTTATTTTTATTTATAGAGGACATCAGCCAGGACACGGTTGCTTCTTGTATTGAAGCAACCTGTCCCACCTGATGATGTCATCGGGGTCATCTCACTTCTGTGCTGAATCAGCTCTGAGCACACTCTGGTTAAACTAGTCTCATTTTTGCCTGAGGTCTGTCAGTGGAAGAGCAATATTCAATTGTTGTAGTGGCCCTTTAAATACACACACCACAGCACTCAGAACAGGAGACATGCCACTCCAGAATTCCAGTGAAACGCTATGAAAGCTTTCTCATCTGCTCCCATTCAGCAGCCTTATGCAAGATTTATCTCGATATTTGGAGCTGACAGTGGTACTGACCACTCTCTCTCACACACACACACACACACACACACACACAGTATGTGGGCTGTGCGGTGTTTAAAGGGGTAGAGAAAACACAGATGCAGTAATAGTCAGCATCTGAACCCGGGAACATTTTCAGCCCACGCATGTCACCTTAGCAGACCTTTGAAACATTCCTGCATGAAACAAGCTTCTTTAGCAGCATCTGTTAGCTGGCAGGTTTCATATCACATGTGTAGTTGAAGGTGTCCAGAGGTCGATACTTTCAAGTGGTGCTGAGCTGTTTTTAATGTTATAAAAGAGACTACTTTTAAGGAAGCAGTGTAAATGTTATGGATTGTTGAATGTGACATGACACACGTGCAGCCATCAGTTGGACGGGACAGCATCCTACTGCGTGTTGTTACATCACAATCCTGCGAGAGGCCAGAGATCAGGGTCCGTTACACAAATGTGTCCTTGTTTCAGCGTCACTTATAGTAATCCCGAACTTGTAGCTTCACTTCAAAGTGCAACTTCTAACATTAGAAATCGTCACCATCTGTAAGTAAAAGATTAATTACGATAGCTGCAGCATCTCAATGCATTTCAAGGATTGCTTAAGTCCTTGGAAATGAGCAGACACAGACTTTTTTAGACTGGATAATCAAGATCTGAAAGATATTAAATCATAAACTTCAAGCCATATTTGGCAACGTAGATAAACACTAAACCATTTTAGAGTGTGGAGTGTGTTTGTTTGCAGATAAACAGATGGCAATTTTACAAGACCACATAAATCTTTTTGACTAAAGAAAAGAGTTGGCTTTAAAGAAGCCAAAACTACTTTTGGAAGAGCATTGTCTTTTCAAAGGCAAATAGAGGAGTCTGGATTTTTACATTCACTTGTAAACAGAATAATGTGCCCTAATGATCTGCTTTAGGACGCCATCTGCCAGTGGTTGTTGTTTTAAATTTGCCTGGCTGGATGGCTGGAGTCTCTAATAATAACTTAAAATGAAAGTATGTGTAGAGTTTTACACTAATGACACTAACTACACGAACATTATTTCATGTCTTCTCAACAAGACTGACAATCACTGACCAACGTGCAACTTATGCAGACATAATGTGGGAATGTGTGATTTCCAGTGGACAGACACTGAGAATGTTTGAATATTTTTTAAAGAAATTCTGGACATTTTTGTCCATTGTGAGGATGAAAAAATTCCTACATAATATGCATACTGTGCAATAAAGTAATATTACAATGAACGTACTGCAGTTTTCCTGGGAGATTGTAAAGTAAAAACAATCTACATATCCTGCAGAGAAAAAAAATGTGAAATTCACATCTAACAATGTTTTTGATGAGTCTGGTTTTTAAAGTCATAAAAAAAAGAAAAAAATCACATAAACATGATGCAAAATTTCATCTTTAGGGATTCAGCAGTTTCCATTTTTAGATCAAATGTTTGCAACACTGTGCTCCGTGTAGGGATCTAATAGGTATATTAGTTTACAGTATATTACCATTTCATTCTCTTTCTATTTGAAACTACAGATAACCGCTGAATGGGAGGATGTCTGTGAGAGCAGAGACGAGGAGGAGATATACAGGGATGAATCTTTTCTTGCTGAATTAACCATTACGCTGACATTTATGTGCACAGGCTGACATGAAACTTCAGCTTCTCTTTCTTTACAAAACAATATCCCCAGAGTATACTAAAGGAAAACAAAAATGAGGCCAAGCATCTTCACCAGAGGTGGAACCGCTGATTGGATTCACCAAACAAACGCGCACCTGCAGTCAGATCCGCACGTAGCCACACAAACCTGTCAGACGCCCCGGTGCTTTTTGAAAGAATCACAGCGGGGCCTTATCTTATCCGCTTCAGACAGTGATGCTCTTTCTGATGAATCTCTAATGCGAGAGAACTGGAAAACTATAATCTGAACTTGGCACTTTTCTTTGGCTAGCCAATCCTCCCACAGTTCCTGCTAGGAGTCCTCGCTCTAGTTTTCTGTCTCCATAAATTGTTCCTGTCTCTCCCTGTTTCGTGATGAATGAAGCAGACCTCTTGTTAGCTAAATGCACGCCTTGAACACCTGACAAAGAAGTAGACGAGCAAGGACAATTTGTACTCTATGTGGGCTCAGCGGCTGACTGCTCTGTTCTACCACGGACACTGGTGATGTTTTTTTGAGCATGTTTCCTTTCTTATCATTTGTTTCCATACGCTCACTGCAGTGTACATTTATAGATCCAGGATAGTGTGCCACTGTTGTCTGATTATGCACCACAGTCGTGCTTGTTGCTACTAAATATTAAAGTGAACACGAGTTTGCTTTCTCCGTGTGTGAGTGTGTGAGCTGCCACCTGATATCTAAGCTGCTGACGTGACAATGGGTGGTATGGCCTCTGTTAAGCTGCCATTGAGCTGCTGGTGGTGGTGGGTGGAGGTTGCTGTCCATGCTGAGGAGCAAAAAAACAACCAGCCTGCTGGCGAGGCGCCATGAAATGCACAATTAGTCCTAGGTCAGTTGCAATAGGGCTTCTCAAAGGCAAAAAGGCAATCAGTGTGTGGCTTGTACTATCTACTCAATTTTGGCATTAAAAAAAAAGGAGAATCCATGAGGTAGATTATTCTACTGATGATCCCAGTGGACGGGAGAAGAGATGGATGACTGGAATGTGAATGAAGCAGGTTTTACAAAGAGGAAATCTTTATCTGAGGGTTAGGCTGGGGTCACACTAATCACTAGCACTGTGCTGTGGCCTCTGAGCCTTCATCTCCACAACCAGCCCTCGCTTTTATTGTTACTGCGCGTTAACGCGAGCGCTCGTTCTGCGCCTGCTTGGACTGAAGCGTCTCTGAGAGAAAACAGTCACGTAAATGACTCCACTGCTGTAAAGAGCACTAGATTGCCTGTGTTTAGAGGGTACCAGGCTACCCTCTAGTGGCACAGGAAAGCGATGAGCCGTTACACAAAATAAGTTGTTGTCTCCCTTCAACTGATTACGGGGGAAACGGGATGGAGGAAAAGTCCTTTGTGGCGCAACACGATGCGGAGGAAGCCGTGCGGGAAATGCCAGCGCATTAACGGGAGGTGTTTACTTTCTATGCAAATCAGCCTCATCGACACTAAAAGGTCTTATTTTAGAGCCCGAGCTTCTTGAAAAGTCAAGAAAGAAAGCTTTGATGTTGGCAGGAAGGATCGATGCCAGAGAAGGAGGGAGAAACAGAGAGAGAGAGAGAGAGAGAGAGACAGTAGGCAGAATGAAAATGTACTTCTGGGGGTGTGTGGGTGAGGGGTGTTGGAGACACTGCCGTCATCACAGCTCCTCTGTTTAAGGCGAAGCCTCCGTGAAACCCAGGCTTCCTGCTGCATGTCGTTTTTTTCTGTGGATCATGTGGACGCCATAAAGTTTTTCCTCAGAGGATGCAGGCTGACGTGTAACTGCTTGACCCCAGTGCACCATTTATTTCTGTTTCATTTAGCGCAATCTGTCGGAGCAGTTGCTGAACACGAGGACGGGCATCAAGTGAATGGGTGATCTGAGCTTCTCCGCAACATCCTTCTGTCGTTTTGGCCGCGTAGGCCTGCGGTGCTGCTGCGGAGGAGCAACTTTAGGGACACACACACACACACACACACACACACACACTCGGGAGAAAAATCCGAGATTCATAAGCACGGTTCAAGAGCAGGTGGTTTATAATCTGAGGAGGTTGCGAATGATTTGCGTTCATGTGCAGGGAAGCGACAGTGAGCACGTCTCCCCTCTGCACAGGTTTTATCATGCACGGCGGATAACAGAAGTGGAAAAAGTCTCCAAATAAAAACACAATCAGTCAACAAGTCAGATCAGTGCAAAGGAAGCAACAGACACACACAGACAATCACAGACGCCAGACTGGGGATGGGATCAATTAATGATTCAATAACGCGCGGCTGAATCCGCATCTACTTACATAGACGTGATGTTTTTGAATAACTCTGCTATGTCAACACTGGTCCCATTGTTCCCAGGATCTTGCAGGGCGAGTAAAGGGAAAAACCTGCCGTTGTCGGACTTATTGCAATAGATCTCTGTTTGAGAGCAGCTGCAGGTCGGCGGGCAGTCCAGCATGGAGCTCAGATAGTCCTGGAAAACACTCATCAGAAACAAAACCCTCCACCAGCAAATCCGGATCGAATGAAACCATAGATCCATGTCTCCGGGCGAAAAAGGGGAGAAGAGGTCCCGATGTCTTCTGGGTTAGAACAGAACAGGAGAGAGGAGAGGAGAGTAGGATGAAGGAAGGAAGGTGGAGGATGGTGGTGCGTCGGTACAGAGGATGCTCTATGTGTGCGTTTCTGCCGTGGATGGATGCTGTAGTGTCCTTGCGCGTCAGAGACTGGGTGAAAAGGAGGGGGGGAGAAAGAAAAGACGCAACACAAAAAGAAAAACGGAAATCAGAAATGAGAAAGCGAAATGACGCAAGGCTCCAGTCGTTTTCGCAGTCTAAGATGCATGGTGTTTCCCCGAAATACCGAGCTTCTGATGCCGCTGTCTCCCTCCACGCAGGACCAGGACGACTGGCTGAAGAGCAGAGACAAAATGAGAAGTTGGAGCATCAAGTCCCTCCTACCGGCTACAGTCATACTGACACCTGCAGAAACTGCATGGAATCAACAGTGATTACAGCTAGAGTTATGTCTGCATGCAACATAAATCCTGGACAAATAAATAAACATGGATTCACAGTACATATAATCTAGTCATTAGGAAACGGGAAAATACAGAAATAAAATCAATAAAATCAATAAAATGTCTGTCTGAACTACAAAAAGGACACAAAAAACCACCAGAAACAGGAATGGGAGCAGGATACATCCATGGAAACACAATAAAACGAATAATAACTAGACAACATAATACCGATCAGCGCGTTTAGATGTGCTCATGTTTAGCTCTGGTAGAATAGAAATAAGGAACAACTCAATTAGAAACTAGATACATGGTTACAGTTCATTTAATTCTGATCTAAGTGACAGGGGTCTGCTCCCAGCGCACTTCACTTTCTCCCTCCATGTTTCAATACACCCACTGTCACGCTGGTGAGTCCACAAGGAAACAAATATAGCCCATGTATGGCTGCTGTTAGAGCCATCAGATCAGGTGTTTGTGATGCACTGATTCCTCTGCATGTTTCTCATCTTTCTCAAGGTCCAGTAACAACTCGGTCTAAATCACTGATTGTTTCTAATGGTGCTGAAGCTTTATTTACACCAGAAATCATCCGTTTGGGAACAGTGAGACTGTTAAAACGTGTAATATTATGTTATTTATAAGGTACCAGCATCTTTATATTGACTTGAATATAGTGTTTTCTTCTTTTTCTTTACACGAGCTGATTGGTTGTCTCCATCTCTCGGTTCATTTCTCTGAAATCAGTTTCAATGATAGGCTTTATGGAAATGTTTTAATGTTTAAATGTAATTCAAAGCAGTTTTTAGACCAGTTGGCATCACATTAATTGATGTCGTTCCTGCATTATTAATCAGAAAGAGCCCAGCAAAGCACCGATGCTTTTATAGTCTAATATAGTATTCAGTCCAACAACACCTCCCGTGTTAAAATAATGTCTAATATTTATATCAATTTGCTGGAAATAAACCGTACTGTCCATGTTTTTCTTCCTCTGTGTAATAATCAGGTTTCAGTCACATACTTGTTGTTCATGTCTCAATACATGAATTTTTCTACTCATGTATTGAAATACATTTACCCAGTTTTTATTTCTTCTCACATCTTCATTTGCTTCAACCTATTTGCTGTTTGCAGTTTAATTTGTCCCTTTACTGAAACTGGGCCTTTTTATCATTTCCCCAAGCATGTTCATTTGACTTCTCATAGAAATAAAGCTAATGAAACCTGAAAGTCAATAAAATAATAATGCTTAAAGAGCAACAGTAGATGGCACTCAGTGGAGTGGATACCCACATTTTCAGGATTGTCATGTTGGATTTCCACTAAATGTTCACTTTCTTTTATTGCAACATGTCAGGTTGTGTAGTACTTCCATAATCATTTTCCTATATTTGTCCAAAACCTACAGTGTGATCCTATAATTATAACCACGTGTGTCTGAGCTGGGAATGACTGCAAACACAAACCACCTGCCAGCACTGGGCAATAATATACTGATACCTATGTAATAGTGTAGCACATGATCAAATGTGTTATTCATGTTGTCGGCTGATTAAATAAAAAAGACTAAATGAGTTACTGCATATTCAAATATACACTACCAGTCAAAGGTTTGGACACACATGAGCTTTACTGTCCGTGTGTCTTCAGCTGTGTTACCATCACTGCACAATGCTTTATAATGATCAGTTATCCTCTTCATTTAATAAACCTTCATTACCAAACATAACGTGCTATTGGAAGACAATACTATGTTGAAGTATAGCTATGTTTATGGAAATATTCCTGTGAAAGACTACATACAATAGTAATTTTGTAGTGTTTAGTAGTATTTACATTTTCTGTTACATTACAGCAATTTATTTTTTCGTTGTATTTCATATACATTTGAAAATGATGTTTGCCTATTTATTTATTTTTATATATTGCTTATTGCAGTGCATTATTGTATAATATAATGACTTTATTACTGAACCAGATTGGGAAGGTCAACCAGTGCAGGTTCCGTGAGACATGGTATGGTGACTAGAATGGGGGCATTTCGTCATTTTTTGTCTTTAAACTTTTTAATTATATAATAATGTCACATCTGATCTTCTGTAAAGTTCACCTGAGAGTTCCATGTGAAATATCTAGTTTTTTTGTGCAGAGAGCCGGCTGACAGCCACCTGTCATAGTCCTTCTGACCTAATCCGGGATGAAGTTTCATTTTTTAAAATCTAAACAGATGTGAAAGCCCTTCGAGAACAGTCTTTTCAAGTATCATCCGGAGCGCCATCAAATTGTGATTGGTTCCACAGAAGCCACCTGGTCCCTTGATCCCCTGAAGTTCTATTTTTCTTTGTCCTCGAAATATTTTCATTAATAAAGTCTGAATCATGAAACACCTTCTACATGACACTTCTCCATCTACAGTCAAGTCAGAATGAGTAGAGCCATCACTCTCTCGTTCCATTTAACATCTAGGAGCCATCACTGGGTTTTGAAATCTCCCATGCTGTCTTCACATCACCTTTCAAACAGGCTGCCATCATTGTGGCTGTCACCCACCTCTGCCTGGGTGCACCTCTCTCTGGGAAGGCCAACCAGAATCCAGACCAGCAGCAGCCTGACACAGAGACTCAGTCTTACTACTTCCATCTCACACAATGATCAGTTGATGGTCGACAGCCCACAAAGTCTGTGTTTGTTTGAAACATACTTGCCCCCCCCCCCCCCTTGCTTTCAGTTCTTCTCAGAGAACCGACAAAACCCAATAAACGTAGGCTTACTGTACAGCCTTCAAAGCGACGAGCAGAAGATGAAGGGCTGCATGAGTTGATGGGGACTAATTAAGCGGAGGATGTGTTCTCCCATCTCTCCAAACTGAGCGACTGTAAGGACTCTCAGATCCTGTGTCTGCCAGAGTGAGGAGCGACACCGAAGTCTGTGTTTAAGAGCCATGGCAGTGAAACCAACCTCTAGTTGCAGTCTTTTCCAGCCACAGAACTGTACAGACTGAAGTTTGTCTCTGTACATGTTCAATGATCTAAGATATAATCACTGCTTATTTAACAGAGCATCAAGTGCGTCTTTGAACACACCCAGCGTCACTATGACTTAAAATGATGTTAGTGTGGCTGCAACAAGTATGTATGTATTTGGTTATAGTACAAAATTCATCAGGTTTTTGCACTTGTCCACTTAAAATGGCAGAAATAAATATTGTGATTCTCCTGACACAACAATAATTGGACTTTAGTTGAAATAAAAATGGTGTGATAGCTTCAGTGGTGCCACTTTGTTCCCAGTTATTTTTAGTGTATCAATGTGGAATCTGTCTGCAAAAAGGTACTTGTTTGCTGTACAGAAATGCACTTGGATTGAAAAGACTATAAGGGCAAAATCACAGTGCTGAATATATATCAATTGAAAGATTGGATGGAGCCACCAATGCTTTGCCACATAAATTGCACACAGCCTCTTTCTCAGTTTAAAGAAGACACACATATTGATCCTGCTGCTGTGTAACGACCACAGCTGGTAAATAAAGTTGTCCACCCCGTACTGTAGTAAGTACAGGAGCATGTGGCCACAGCAGCTCATGTGGAGCTCCAGCTATTGTCTCAGATCTACACACACGCTCCCGTAGTGAAATCACCGCAGTGCTGCTGTAATTCACCCAGGTGCCATTCTCATGGCACCTGCACAGGTTGACCTTCACTCCAACATGAACAATTATTTGGTTCATGCTAGAGATGAAGACAGGCCATCAAAATCCACCCCAAACCGTCCTGCAACTATTTCACACCCTTTATTCCACTAGCGTGGGGCACACTTACATGTCAGATGGAAACAAACCAATATGCTTAAGATGTGGGCTACAAAAAGCTGGTCAATTATATGAAGTGCAACACCTGGTATCAGCAGGAGCCAGGCCACGGTGAGCTTAGTTACAACATAAGTAAATAGATTCATAGCACAGATGTGTTAAGAGAGCTGCTTACAGTGCCGCCGCTCAGCACTCCACTTCAGCACGTCACTTTTTCCTAGTGGCCGCTCATTATATTAAAAGACGTCTTTAAAAAATGCCCCCTCAGCCCAAAATGCATTTTCTGCATTGCTATGTATTTCTACCAGACTTTCTACCAGGCTTTGCCTGCTGGAACCATTCCTTCTGTTAATACAGGCCTACAAAAGATCATTTCATAGGTGTGTGCAAAAATGTATTCATATATTTTCTTGTAAGAATGAAATAAGAGTTCGTCCTCTCAAATTAGTCACATTATATGGATATCGTCCACAGCTGCAGCTTTTTTACAACCAAGTTCTCTCTCTTTTGTTTATAATATTTCCTTTCTAACGCGACATATAAACACTGTTCAAGCTAGTCAGTTTAACTCCTTGCTAAGTCTCTCCTTAGTGATATATCCACATTTAAAGACATTAACACAGACTGTATATACTGTACATATTTCAAGATTCTTATAACAAGTCACTTTGAAGCCACTAGTAGCAGAAGAACGGGGATATTGATTGAATGAGTGTCAGGCTGTCCTGAGTTAAGCTGCGTATCGCGGCTTTGATCACACTAAACAATGCCTGTGTGATAATAAGCAACGACAGAAGAAGCTGGATGAACACAAAGCTCTGTATGAGCAAGATCACATGTTGTTCCCTCATTTGAACGTTCATCAGGAAGTAGGTTATGTTTCCATCTGGTCAAGATCAAATTCCTATCAAAGATGTAGTCAATTTAGATATTACATTATGAATGATCATAATTTTTTTAAAGAGATTAAGAAATCCATTTTCCTGTGTGTTCCTCAGGACTAATGGAGGAACTTATCACATTCAATCTACAAAGTACTAAGTCTAATGTGTGCTCATGGAAGAGATGCACTTTTTGGTTAAGTGGACTTTGTGCGTCATTCATTCTCTTCCTGTTGTCCTCAGCGCATGTATGTCCTTTCTGGATCTTCTGCAACTCATTTCCAGGGAGCAGTTCTCTCTTTGCATACATAAATACACGGCTTATTTATTTTCCATTTTACCTAAAATTTTATTTAAAAAAGTAATATGCCTGCCCTGCAGTTGAAAGATGGACAATTAGTGACCAATATTTTATTAGATGCATTAATGCACTTTGAATTGGTTTTTGAAGAGGCAAGTGCATTTACATTACAAAGACATAGATAATGTTATTGGTTGCACTGGAGATTGTTGTAATTTACATTTTCAAAGAGGTTGAGAGAAACAAATGACAGCAAAAGCAGAAAGACGACAGATGAGAAGTGAAAAGTATGAGAGTATAAATGACACAGGAAAGAAGAATTTGCAAATAAAGACTTCACAGTAGCAGAATAGGAGGAATATTTTTCTCCCATCGGATCCCTAGAGGATGCAGCGAACACGCCCAACGGTCCACTAGCAGCAGTACAGTAGATACACCCCACCTCCCTCTGCAACAGCTCATAGAGTTTCTCTGTTTCCACATCCGTTCAGCTCCTGACATTCAAAACTGTTTCAGACAATTAGTCAAGGTGCATTACACACTGTCATCCTGACCTGAGATTTATACCCCTCACTGCCTCTGTTGCACAGCAGAAGAAGGATGCAATCTCCCCCGAATGATGACAATTCATGTTTCTTGGGGGAAACTGTGGATTTGATGATTTCTCTCTATGTGGTTCTGTATCATTAAGTACCGCTGTTCTCATGTGCACTAGCTGTGGTTTTAAAATCTGATGCATTCGCACACTAAACTAAACAGGACTCATCTGCCCTCTTCTTCAAAAGATGCAGGGTCACATAAGAACAATTTCAATATGCAAATATTGTTTGTAAGCTCCATAGCTATTCAACCAGGATATGTAATATTTTCCATCAATCTCCACCTTTGGGTTAGATAAAAACAACAAAACACTTTATCTCTAAAACTAAAAACCGCAGCAACAAAACTTTAAGGAGCAGCCTCTTAGTAAAGCATCAAATGTACAAATGTCCACCCAGACCACTTACAGTAAAATAAAAGACCACATCCTTCAGTAATCACTTTACTGCACATTGCTGCATCCATTGAATTTAGACATTCTATTGTTAAATGGCAATTAGACATCTTTGTTATTTACACATTCTATCCTTGTTACTTAAACATTGTCTTGACTTGT
>JAUMTR010000017.1:20240166-20250973 GCA_032270685.1 Microctenopoma stevenorrisi
TCTTCACATTTCGGAGGTCGTTGTCAGTCGTACAAGCATTTCACTGCATATTGTACTGTGTATGATTGTGCACGTGAATCTGAGCATGTTTTAAAATAAAAAGGCCTGTTTATGACCATCTCATTCACTATGCGCTGGATCTGCTGTGTTGCACGGTGAAATTAGTGGCCGAGTTCTGCTCTTAATTGGATTTGAAAAAGTTTACTTCAGCATCACCTGAGAAAGCGTTACTGTACACATTAATCAGTCCTTAGTGACCATAATACACGCAAAAAAAGAGCATTTTAACAGGCTGGTGGAACCGTTTTAGAAGATACACAGGGTCAAATTGTTTAGTCCTTCATCTTGGCAGCTGGGTCATACAGCACCTGTAAGCTGTGTCTCCCTATCCTGATAAATCAGTAACATATTTCAATGATTAAAATTGATTTAAAAAAGAATACAAATACAATTTATTTATATAAATTAAATCAAAATGTTTCAACTTTCACATGTGAGGAAAATATCTAAATTTTTTAATGTTTTAGAATAGCAGATGAAGCGTATAATAGGTGTGAATCTGCCTCGGTCATCTGGGATTCTTTACTTATTCCACAATAAGTCCACATAGATCAGCTCCCAAAGCATTCTCAATAACACAGGCAGCACAAAAACTCTTCTAGCTATTTGGACATCCACAATAACACAATTACAGACATTAATGCAGATTAAGAAAGGTCTTTACATAAGCTACTCTTTTGTACTCATTGATTTTAAGACTTATATTTTTCAAATATTGTTTTTTTGTTACCGCAGACAGCCAAAGTACTGTACGTTATGTAGAAAAAATCATCTCATGTGAAGTTTACAGTGGAGTAGTTTAGAGAATTAAGCATGAAATGGAACTACTCCAGTAAAGTAAGGTACTATTAATATATACAGTACTTAAGTTAGGTATTTAAATAAATGTACTTGCTAACAGTAGGCACACTAAAGCCTTTCACCACAACTATTTCTATATTCAGTCCACATTAATGTATTGCTGGACTTTGTATTGCACTTAACGCCTTAGTTTCTCCACAGGGAGGGCAAAGGTGGCGTTATTTAAAAGTGTTTCTCTTCCCATCCCTGCCACTGGGAGGAGGACGACGCTGGGGGAATAAGTCTGTGTCCACCAACTATAATTAGAAGCAATTGTCCTAAGCTCTCGCCCAAGTTACTGTATGTTAAACAAAGGAGCAGGCCGCTTTATAGAGGTCGTTCTTTTTGTTTTACACGATGCACACCCCGCCTCCTGTATATGTAAACACTAACATAACACCACAGACAAATAAGTCGGTGCCCAGTGGGTTTCAAAAATATTAGAAATCCTTCTTTTGTCTCCAACATGTGGTCTTAACTTAGAGCAGGACTCAACTGACAAACGTATGACTGTGTCAGCCGTCATCCTCGCTTAAATGAAACATCAAGGCACCTCTCTGCCACCAACTGATTAAAAATGGATTAATCAAGTTTGGTTAGGGGCAGAACAGTAAAGAGATTCAATTTATCACCCGAGCCTATTTAAAATGTAATTACATCACAGGCGTTGATGGATTTGAACAAGGCACAAAGGTTTTTAGATGTTTCAAATTAGCAGAGCCCCGACATCGCAGCTCCATTCACTCTGTTTAAGCTGGTGACAGCAGCAGCGTCCTTGCTGGGCCTGTTTCCTGACAGCCTTGGAGGAATGAAAAAAGTGATTTCAACAGGTTTCAAAAAGGAAAATAAATGAAAAATTGTCTCTGTTCCACTCGTATGAGCCAAATGTAATTAACTTAAAAATGTGCTATTATCCTAAGCTAATGTGTTTACACCTCTGAGTCAGTTTGACAGACACATTTCGGTGGTGGTGCTATTTTTGAATCTTTAACAGTAAAGTGACAGTGAACAGCTCTGAAGACCCATGTAACTGAGTGCTCCTGTACATTTCACATATTCTCTTTGTACTGGACCAACATCGTGTGGCTGCGAGCATTACTGACACTGCAGTCAAAAGCCTCCATATTCACTTCCTGTCTGTGCGGCGTTATTCGTGCTACCTGGAGGCAACTGTAACAAGAAATAAAATAACTAATGAATAACAAGTGATTTCTAGATGGCTCATAATTAGCTCACTGGCTGTGTGATTGGAGTGGAGAGCTTCCTGCAATGGCTTAACAACAAGGATTTGTTGCATATTCAAATCCGTGACCCGCTGGGATAATTTGAGCTGGAAAAATAAAAGCAAAATGCCCTCGTCGTACACTCGTCTCCTGTCAAGGTGCATTAAGCAATGTATTTAACATCTAAATGACTCAGATCGCAGTGAAAGTAGTCATAAATAAAGCAACTCTGGTCACACTGTAGACAGATCCAGGTGTGGAGTGGTAGAATTGTTTTGCACAAAGGGTATGAAGGTTGATCAAACGTGTGCTGCTATTAGATTACGCAAAGAAAGTTTGGTGCAGTGAGGCTGCAGATTTAACTACCAAATATGTCCTCATAAGACAACATACCGTAGAGATTATGGGTGTCCACTGGCAGCCAGCTTCATATTAGCTTTGTGTAGCACACACAGTGGTTTGAACATGGTTAGGATGCTTGGTGTACTGCACAGACACGAGAATCTGAATTTTCTGCCAGCTGTGACATCTTTAGTTAGAAAATGTTTTCCATTAAATGTTGTGTTTTTTTCTTTTTATCGTAAGGCCACATTTTATCAGAAAGAAGGATCCTGCATCAGTGTGTTTCACTTAATTGCTTTAGAACACCAATGACAGACAAAAAAAAGACTGATGGACGTCACAGAGAAAATGTGACTATGGAAAAAAGCATAAATTAAAGTTAATGGTGGGTCTTGAGGCCACCAGGAAACATTGTGAAGTGGTTTCTTTTAGCTGTGGTAATCCTCATCATCACACTAAGTCTTGGTGGTGTGCAAAAAATCTTCTTTCAGCAGCTCCCTTTAGGTGTCACCAAAGCACATCTGCCTCTAGCTCACTCTATCCCTATCACCCTGCTCAACCGTCTGCACCTTCTCCATCAGTACATCCATGAATCCTCCTGCCTGGAACCTACCATACATTTTTTTTATAATTTCCACTATCCCCCCGCTGAACATGTCCAAACCACCTCAACCTTGCCTCTCTATCTTTGTCTCCCAACTGCTTGACATGAACTGTCCCTCTGATGTACTCATTTCTCATTCCGTCCTTCCTGGTCACTCCCGATAACAATCGTAACATCTTCAAAATCGTAACATCCTCAATTGTGTTCATTACGCATGTAATCGGGCAGTAGTTTCAACATTTGCTGTTGCCAATGAGAAAACAACAAGCAGCCAAGGACAAGCATTTTCCCACACAAGTTTACTAATGAACTAAAATTCATTTAAATGTTGACAAACACTTTTCCTGTAATCACATAGAACGGAGGAGCTGTGTATGACATAACTGTGTTAGCATTTGTTCCTGCCTGTGCACATACATCATGCACATGTTTGCTCATACGTGAAAACAAACAAAAGAAAACATATCAACCTCTTTTCTCTCTGAATCTGGACCATTAACACAATGCTGAATTCAGACTTAATGCTCTAATGTACAAAGAAGGAAAATCCTGTTTTCATCTGCCAGAACCAGCAATTCAGTTTATGAGATGCAGCAGAGTGATAACTGGTAGCCAAACTCCCTTGTTTGCTCCCAGCCAAGTGGGCCGAGCCTGCTGGCAGCCACACAACATACAGATAATATTCCTATTATGTCCACTTTCCCACTGCGGAATGATTAGATAAATGTGAGCGCATGTGTGCTGTTATTGTTGCTTTAATTATTCATTGGCTATTTTTATTTCTCTGTGACTATCCATTTCATCTCTCAGGATCTTAGATTTCTCTTGGAGTGAGAATGTATGTCCGCAGCATGCCGAGCGAGCACGAACACCCAGTGACTCAGCCACACAAGTCGGTGCCTGCCGACTTTTATCGACCAATTACTCCCTGGGTCATTGTGGTGTGAGCAGCCCGACTGCCACTGAGCAGGCTGTGCTGTGGTCTGTGGCTGGGATTCAATAGGGATGAGGAAGGGGAGGTAGAGTTGAGGGGCCTTCTCCATTGTGTTGAGCTGACAGACCGCTGGACAGCTCAGCAGCCAGGCGGCGAACATCAGCTCCAGCCCATGTTCCGCAGCAGCGGCAGGTCACTTCCAGGACCTTGAGAAAATAAGGGAGTCAGACTCCATTTGTTTTCTGTCTCTGTTCCCTGAGGAATCAAAGGGGAAGACATTTCCAGCCGTCCCGCCTGACTGGGTTACACTCACTTAAGAGGTCCGTTTTCGCCTCGCTCCCTCCGAGCTTTGTTCACACATCCAGCAGTCATGGCATGTGGGACAGTTGTGGCTTAGCTTGGTCAGAATTGCAGAGGGAGCAGTGGGGTGGAAGAAGCAGCGCTGGCTGGCACAGAGGCAGCTGAGAGGACAAACAGTACTGTGGAGAAAGCTGAGAGAAAGCGTTTTAAAGGCCAAAGACTCAGAAAAGACAAGAAAATTGGCCAAATAAGTTTGTTTGGGGTGTGTTAGCATGTGTGCACTGCACAGTTACTTTAAACAGTATTTTACAAAAACACAGCAGAGATTTGACCATGAATGTTTAAATATTGAATAGTCTTAAGTCTCTCAAACTAATTGCATGTGGCTTTTCAATTTCTGCTTGTGAAACTGAATAAAATGTTTTTCTTCTTTGAGGCAAAGTGGAATAAAAATTCATCAAATGTCAAGTGAAAATTGGCACTTTCACAATGATTAAGCAAGCAACCTTTCTTAGAAAATAAAGTCAACTACAGTGATTAAGACCCACTGTGGTTTAGAGCGTTAAGGGTACAGACTCACTACTTTCACAACACTTCAACAAGCAGAGCAACAGCACATATACAATGTGCAAAAAGTTGTGTGGTCCATGTTCCCAAAGAATAATTCAATTTTTTACATCCTTTTTTTAAAGACAGGCTTTCTGCATAAATGGAATTGTGCAGGATTTCAATAACACTAATTACAACACAAATAGATGTAACAGATATCCAGGCCATACTGTACATGTTTTATGAATGTCCTATATAAAAGAATAATAATAATAATACATGGTATAAAACATATTTGATACCATTAAAACTGTTTGTTAACAGCTGAGAACCACAGTCAACACGAGCTGGAAAAGCAATTTTGTGTGTTGAAACAAATCATGGTGCAATTCTCCTGCAACCAACTACCCCTGTCTCTGTGTGACTTCAAAGAACCACAAGAGGTCAAGTTATAGACTCTGTATGTGGCTGTTGTTAATTAGTCTTACTGTAAAGTAAAGGGGCAAAAAGTTAAACTGAAAGAATTACATTCATCATAATGCTGATGCTTTCGTAGGAAGTGTTTATTCCCTCAGGTTTGTGTAGAATGTTTATTTTAGTATTAACATGAAATGGAAAAGGGCTCTTCAAGTTTGCTGATATAAATCGGTACACCGTACATTTTTACACAATCCCCTGACTACCAATAATTACAGTATATGCCCAGAGGTCCATTAACTCATAATGCATCCATTAAAGGACCAGTTTGATTGGGGGCCTTATTGGGACTGGACTAACGTGCTCTAACTCTTACTTAGTGGCTATGCAGACTGCAGTCAACACATCAGTAGCAGCCATTTCATCCACCATCTGTACATGTATTTTTCATTTGCTCATAAGTGCAAACAGACAAATTCTAAAAATACCAAAAAACAAACTTTTTCTGCTTGACTGAAGTGGAAAAGTAAATCTAAGAAGAGGAATGGAAACAAACAAAGCAAATAAAAGTTGATGTACACGATGCATGTGACAGAACCATGTTGTCACTCGAAAGAAGAACAGAATCATCAGATGAAAACATCACCGATGTAAATGCTATCAAACCAAAACATTTTATTAATGATGGTAATAGATGCTTGATGATATGTGTATGTGTTTGGGAAATGTAACTTTATTCCTTTTCCCTCTTAGCTCCCTTTCAGTCTAAGTGCAGGTCCATCAGAGAACTTCAGTATTCCTAGCACTTTCTCTAGAACCCCTGGGCTACCACACCACTACTAATTTACGTTACGTTGGAACCAGTGTTTTGCTAGAGGGTGAAATGAAAATCTTACAGTATTTGAGGATATTTTATTTGACTCATACTCAAGGCATCAACAGTATAAACCAGCGTCCAACCTCTAACCTAACATTTCTTTTTTTTTTCTTTGTGATTCTACCAGTTATAAAGGAATATTTATTGCCTCTAATTAAAGGTGTCTGCCTAATGTTTGTGACCCCGAGGCTCATACTCTCACATTTCTTTTACTCTTGATCTTCAGAGTGATACCTATTCTCGTTGCACTTGTTGGTTTTTCGTTATGACGATTAAATCGTTAATGTGCAAATTTTAATTTTAATTGTTTTTAGGATAATAATGAAAATCCATGGTTGCAAATAAAGCTGTGACCTGCTTCTCTCTCACCCTGTATCTATACTGCTGTGGTAGTAGTGTGTGTGCTAGCATTACAGCGGGTGGTGTCACACTCTCTTACCTGCAATTAGCCCCCTGTGGATCAAGGTGCATGAAGGCAACATACAGCTTCTCAGCAGTAGGTATTTCATGAAATACTGGCCTGTCAGTCTGAATATTTTACCTTTGATTTGGGATTTTGGATGTTTGTTTTTTCTGCTTTTTACATCTGTTTATCTGCACGAATGACATGACTGTTGTGGATTCATACCAGAAAATACTAAGTAAGTTTTAAGCAACTAAGTAACTAAATACAATAACAAAGGAGACTGATTGATAAGAGACAGTGTGTCATTATCATGGTGGATATCAGCCTCTGATCAGCCCTTCTCCAAAGACATTCTACGTGTTTAGTGAAAAATGAGTCTAACCAGAACAAGAAATGGAATGAAGAGAATAAATAGAAATTACAGCTCGGACATGAAAAAGTCATGACCTTATCCATTTAGAGGTGAAATGACTTCTTGTTGCCAAGATAACTGAAATTAGAGTCTTGTCACAGTGTGTTCACATAGTACAAAGCCAACAGTTAAAACGTACACGCTGTCTGCAAAATTAAACTCTTGGCTTCGATGTGCCATTATTACACAAATGTCTTCAGCAATCTTCAGGAAGGAGATTACATTTTAGTTTAGTTTTGGTGGGATCATATTTACTGTATTGAGTTTTTACAGTAACCTCTTCTCAATCATCAACAATACTGGCAATATAGTGTACACAATACTGAGGATACAATTGAAAGGGGTCTTTCGTGTATCTTATTACATTTACCATTGTCAGGCGTGTATGTAACACAGACACGTATTTTGACGAACGCCCTTGTAGCGTGCGGGATCGACCCAAATGCAGAGTGATAGCAGATAGGTTAGAAAGCACACGCGTTGCTCTTGTAACACCCAAGCGCTGAAAGTGGATCCCACCAGGAATCGGTGTTACAATAACCGGCCAACAAGGAGAAGGGATGAATGGAGTACTCACGGTACCGGAGACTGGAGACGAGATTCGAATTGGATGACTGCATAAAGCAGGAGCTCGTAACAAAGGGAAGAAACACAATGTCTGAGCAGAGAGCAGGTGAAAGGACTTCCTGTTTATATCCTGTCCTCACCAATCCTTGCCCTTCCTGGCTATCACCTGATCTGCTCACCTGACAACCATCTGGCTACCTTCATATATTTTGTAAAAAAAATTGTTTTTACACAAACAATGATGCTGAAAGAGTTCCTACCACTCCATTCCTAAAGAATTTGAGGAACCTTTTTGAAGGTGAAAAATACATATGTAAACCAAATGGCATTGCTTGATGCAATAAATTTTGCATGTGACGACATCACAGGAGAAGTATGAAGAGGACACAGACCACCATACGATTCTTCAGCCAGAGAGAATACCAGGTGTTTCTGATATTTCTGTCAGGAGCAACATGACTCTCCATGACTTAATTTTGTATACTAGATAGTACACAATACATTTATTGTAATATACAAAGATTATGCAGGCTGATTTTCACGTGCCACACTATACAGTATGTACTCCGAGGGCAGATCTACAAGGGGGCAAGGGGGGCCTCTGCCCTCCTGCTATAAAGCCTTGTCTATCCAGCTGCACCTTCCCACCCCCACCGAATCATTTATCAAATATATATGATAGTACATATAATTGTAGACCCCTGAAAAATCTAAAAATTGTCTTTGTTTTCTTAGATAAGGTAAAAAATAAAGTGTTAGTTTCAAAGGAACCTGGGTTAATAATGGGTTAAGTGTCAGACTGTGATGCAGAAGGTTGCAGGTTTAAAACCTTGTCTGACTCTTAGTACATCTTAGTACACCAGGTGTGTCCCTGATCCAGACACCCTGCCATAGCTCCTTGTAAGTCGCTTTGGCATTTGCCAAGCGAAGTAAATTAAAGTGTATTTGTGGATATTTAGCTGACTCCATTTATATAACATGCTGCCCCTATAATAATTCAAGTGAGTTTCAATAAAGGGGGTAAATACTGTTTTCAGATGCACTCGGACCACATATCAATAGTATAAACTAAAGTACAATTATCATGCATCACACAACACCATCTGGGTTTTCATTCATTTACTATTCACTTGTACATTCATACATAAGTACATTTCGCCTGTCTCTCCTTTAACTAAGAACATGCATTTAACCCTTTTAACCTCAGAATTTCAACAGACTTCCTTGAAGAATTTAGTTGCTTTAGCTGTAAATGTGTCTGCCTCTCCATCAGGAAAATCTAATAAAACTGTAATAATAAATCCAGATTCATTCTTTTCCTCACAGCTGCCAGAGGAGGCAACAAACCAAAGCTCTGGTCTCAGAACAGACAGTTACCCAGGGCTTCTTCTCAGACCAGTTTCTGGAGAAAGCCCAAGTGTAATTTCTTGCTCTGTATTGTTAATTATTTAATGTTTTTGTCCGGCTTTAATCTTTTCCTGTGGGGTTCTTTTGTGAAACTTTTTAGTATTTAGCTTCTGAATAAGCTTTCTCCATGACAATAAAACAGCTCCTCCGAATGACTGTAATAATAATAAAAGGCATAATTAATACTTATTTCATCCCCTCTGGGAAATTGTAAATCAAACACCAACGTTAGGTGATGCCTACCTTCTTATTCTCATGTCAGACAGGTGGAGCAGTGTCCCAGCACCCCTTTATTGATGAGCTGCCACTATATACAGTGGAGGAAATAATTATTTAACCCCTCGCTGATTTTATAAGTTTGTCTATTAACAAAGAAATGAAAGGTCTCAGAACAATATTATTTTAATAGTAGGTTTATTTTAACAGTGTCAGATAGCACATCAAAAGGAAATTTGAACTTCAAAGAAAAGATAGAATCTGATTTGCATTCTATTGAGGGAAATAAGTATTTGAACGCCTACCAACCATTAAGAGTTCTGGCTCCTACAGAGCAGTCACCTTCATTAAAGACACCTGTCTTAACTAGTCACCTGTATTAAAGACACCTGTTCACGGACTCAATCAAGCAAGCAGACTCCAAACTCTCCAACATGGAAAAGATAAAAGAGGGCCGCCACGCAAGGTCTCACCTCGTGGAGTGTCAATGAATCTAAGAAAGGTAAGAAATTATCCTAGAACCACACGGGGGGATTAGTTAATGACCTCAAAGTAGCTGGGACCACAGTCACCAAGAAAACCATTGGAAACACATTATACCGCAATGGATTAAAATCCTGCAGTGCTCGCAAGGTCCCCCGGCTCAAGAAGGCGCATTTGCAGGCCCCTCTGAAATTTGCCAATGAACACCTGAATGATTCAGAGAGTGACTGGGACAAGGTGCTGTGGTCAGATGAGACCAAAATTGCGCTCTTTGGCATTAATTTAACTTGCTGTGGTTGAAGGAAGAAAAATGCTGCCAATGACCCCCAAAACACCATCTCCACCATCAAGCATTGAGGTGGAAACATTCTGCCTTGGGGGCGTTTTTCTGCAAAGTGACAGGACAACTTCACCGCATCAACAGGAAAATGGACAAAGCCATGCATCAGACAATCCTGAGCGACAACCTTCTTCACCCTGCCTGGCAACTGAAAATGGGTCGTGGATGAACCCAAAACATACAGCAAAGGCAACGAAGGAGTGGCTCAACAAGAAGCACATTAAGGTCATGGGGGAACCTAGTCAGTCTCTGGACCTTAATCCAATAGAAAACCCATGGAGTTGGTATAGTTAGTTGCACAGAGACAGCCTCAAAACCTTAGAGATGATCTCCAAAGAAGAGGGGACCAAAATTCCTCCTAAAATGTGCGCAAACTTGGTCATCAATTACAAAAAAAGGTTTGACCTCTGTGCTTGCAAACAAGGCTTTTGCCACTAAGTATTTTTTTTGTTAGAGGGTTCAATTCAATTCATTTCATCTTTATTTGTATAGCCCCAAATTACAACAAAAGTTATTTCAGGGCACTTTACATAGCAAGGTTTAGGATCTAAAAATATAAGTTTATATATAAACAAAATAATGCAGAACCCAACAGTCCCACTTGAGCGAGCATTGAAGCAACAGTGGAGAGAAAAAACTCCTGGCTTAGGGTGGGCGGCCATCTGCCTCGACCGGTTGGGGTTAGTGGACAGAGGAGAGAGAAGAGGAACAGCAGGTAACATAGATCATAACAACAGCAAAGAGCAGCAGACGAAGCACCGGGCAGGTTGGTAGGACCAGCAACCACAAGGTGAAATCACACAACTCCAAGGTCAAGGACACCTGCAGAA
>JAUMTR010000017.1:20260646-20306969 GCA_032270685.1 Microctenopoma stevenorrisi
CATTTTCGCGGAGCAGAGGCTGCCTCGCGCTGTTTGTTTACTTCCGGTCAGCCGGCACCAAGAGGGAGGGGGAGGGGGGTTTTGTGAGAGCTGCTGACAGTGCTGCTGTCAATGACATGTTTTCACAGTCTCACTACTGTTGTTCTGATGCGGTTCAAATCGTGCTGGTCCTCTGGGGCCCCCCTTGGCCTCGGGGCCCTAGGCAATTGCCCTTTGCCTGTCCGTACGCGGCGCCTCAGGCTGTTCCCACCATACTACTCTAATGAACCTGGACAAAACTCACACCAAGAGCATCTCCTACACTGTCTAGGACACATTGTTCAGGCCAGGTTCTATATACACTTTGTTCAACAACCATCATCACTACCATTATCACTAAAATTAGGGAATTAACATCCATTGGATATCCATGTAGATCTGACAGCCCAGCCCTGTCTTTATTTCTATAGAAGGTTTCTACATGGCATGACTTGGCTCGCGTCGTATTTAAAGTGCAACTTCCCTCCATAACAAATAATAAATAATCCCTACGTAATCTTAAGATTTCTATAAAAACCCACCCCACCTCGCTGCCAACCAACAAATAAACCTCTTTTTTTCACTATCTGTAGCCCTCGTTTAGTCCAGTGGATATCATGTTCAGAGAAGCCGAAGAATCTCCTTCTGTCGCCTTGACTTTCATATCACTAATACTTTTTTTTCTATTGACACAAACTCCGAATTTTACCACCATGTATTCATAAATTAAATATTCTTGACATCAGAAATATTCTTCTCAAACTTTTTCTTTTAACAACAGGCCCACATTTATATTAGCCAGCACAACAACAATTAATAAGTTCCCCTCTCCCCTGAAAATCTTTGCACACACCATGTTATTCATTGCCATGGACCTCTTCATTGTAAGGAAAGACGACCCTGAACTGAGGAACTCCCAGACTCTGTAGCTGAAGCCCGAGGCAGAGCTGCAGTAACGGAGCAGTAGACCTAGTCTTCATCAGAGCAACAGTCAAGGTTCCTCCTGGGTTCTTTGATGTGAGTGGCTCTGAATAAGCATGTGGGTGGACTGGAAATATGTTCATTAAACAGCACTGCATGTACTTTGATCTGGAAAGAAAGAGGGAGGCATAGAAAGACTGGGACAGAGGCAAGAGCAACTTCCTTTTTTAAAAAAAAGTTGTTTTGTTTTTGGTAGTTTTACTTTTTACTTGTAAAGCTTTTCACATATAATTGAATTATTAACTGTAAATGTTCCTTAAAGCACTCTGTAACTGTAAAAGTCTGAATTCACAATGACAGTGACAAATCTAAACTTGAACTGCTGATTTTGTACGGAGCCCAGGAGGGGACATGGGAGAAAAAAATGAAAGGGTGTATACAGTAAATGTAGAACATGGACCATGTGAGGAGGAAGTTTTGAAGGAGAGCTGTACAGGCAAGCTGTCTCGGACGACGCAGACGCTTCAAAGGGCTGAACTTGGCATCGAGATAATAAACTTAAGCCATACGGGATTTGTATAAACTGTATTGACAGCTTTTTTATTTACCCAAAAATAATCACGCTCTGGGAATTACAAAGGAAAAGATCACAATTCCAACACAAGAGTTTTTCTCTCGTAGGAAAAGTATGTTTCGTTTTTTTTCTGTCACTCCTGGCCTGCGTGATATTGTACATCCAACATCTCAAATTCCAGCAAATTGTCCATATTTTTGAACAACAGTGGTATTAATGCTAATAATGAGGACTAAAATGTCCACCTTCAGTAAAGCCTATTGCACACTGCAATGCCATTGTTATCAGTTATTTAAAACAAAAGGATGTGACCTTCAACAAAGTTTCCATTAAACTTGACCGGAGAGGAGTTCAGCAGGCTGATCTGAAAGCATATACTGTGACAATAGCATTGCTTTCCACTAATGTGTGAACAAAGAATATGGAAACAAGGCAGTTTTAAAACCAGCTGCAGACTGATTCTATACACTTCCAAACGTGACTGGTGCTAATAAGCCACTGGTGCATGATAAAAATAGATTTTTTTAAGGCAACAGGTGAGTGTTGTGAGACATTTTGAGGATCATTATAAAGATATGTAACAAACATTTTTATTATAATACAAGCAGTTTAATTTGACAAATCACCCAGTGTAAAGTGTTTTTCCCATGGCACTATGGGCCATCTAATATTTCTGATTGGTCTAAGATATTCAACAAACCCACAGTTTTTAGGCCAGTGACTGACTGGCTCCCCATTATCTAAACATGAGTGAGAGGTGAAAAACAAATGTTTCACGACTTGCTCTAGATTTAGTGTGTGTGTGAGAGCCTTTTAACTCCGTTCTTCAGCTTTCCATCTGGAAATGAGTAACGTGTTAACACATTACAATTTGTTGTAAGTGTGTAAAGCTAATCATTCTCATAGTGCAAGTAGTATTTAGTAGTTTCCATGAATAATGTTCCAAAAATATCATATTTTCTATAGAGTTGTGCTGGTGCGGTGTATGCCCGAATACTGGGAAACCAGTTTGCTTTCCTTAGATTTTCATTAATCAGTGATCAAGGACACAGAAAAAAATGTCACTAATAATCCGTTGTATTAAAATCCATCTAATAAGCTTTCAGTGGAGAAACATTACCTCTAAATGTGGAAAACATGCTTAAGCACCATGTGACGGGGGGTCAGGGGTCCAACAAACATCGAAACCCTACAAAAATACTGAACATATCACTAGATCAAAAAAGATTTCAACTGAGAGAGAAAAAGATGTGACAGAGAGTAAGAAATGTGACTCAGACATGGAAAGATGGTGAGTGGTGAGTCTGGCAAAGCCTGTTCACCCTGAATACCCCAATTAGAGAAATGCACAACAAAGTAGAAGGTGTGTGTGTCTCTGTGTGTGTGTGTGTGTGTGTGCATTTGCATGCAGGCATTCAGAGGGGGTAAGGTGGAAATGAGGTCACATTCTCTGCTCTGAGATATTTCAAGACATTCACAATCCAGCATGGACACACTGACACACACAAAGCTGCTGACTTGACAAAAACAAAACGTCCATCTCTGTCCTGTTCTAGTGTCAGAGAGCAGCGGAGCCTGGTGCCATCATCACCTGAGCCTGAGTGGGGGAGATAATAATAAGAAGAAGAAGAATCCATTTTATTGTCATTGATACAATAAACCAAATTTATTTTCTGCATTTGACCCATCCCCCCTTGGGTGGAGCAGTGAGCAGCCACAGGCGGCGCTCGGGAGCTAGCGCTGGGTGTCTCGCTCAGGGCCACACCTGGTGTGGGGGATGGGCTGGGTGACTCAGCTGGGAATCGATCCTGCTATTCCTGCTTCCCAGCCCTCTGCATTAAACTCCTGCTACCAGGCTGCTTGCATCTGTACAATCTGCATCAGATCACAGATCATTATCATAATTCTGTATTAATCAGTGACGCGTCCACTATTCAAAAACAGAGATCTAAAAATGACCCAAAACTCAGATTTCGCCTCTTCTTCCTCATAGAGAGGGAGACGTGAAGGGGATGAAGTAGGTGCTGAAATATCCCAAAGATTGTGATCCCACTCCTGGTATAAAAAAGGGAAGCCTTTGATGTGCCGATGGAGTTGTGTTCTAATGAGGCTCGTTAAACAAAGATCTGTCCCTGCCAGACTAGAGGTGGCATCACAGAGCGGCAGCCAGCCTGCTAAAACACTCCCGCTGTTCTCGGTTTGTTCAGCCAGGCTCCATCACAGCCGGCCCCGTGCCACACTTTGTGTCTGTACATCCACAGTTTCAATTATTCACCGGCCTACAAACAGAGTGAGCGATGCACATCAGCGTCGTGGCACCTACATTTCTCATATCACACTAATAGTAATGTTGAACCTCATAGTAAACCTGTGTGTGGTTGTAATGTGGTTGAAATCTTGAGCTTTGTATTTTATACCATTTACCATTAGATGCTCTGTAGCAAATGTCCATACACAGTGGAGTGAACAGCATGAGTGGTGCCTGACCACACCAAACAGTGTAACCATGTTTTCAATGACTTTATAATTACAGATGAAAACCTTTTATAGCACCACTTATCTTGTGTAGCGGCTAAAGATGTTATGTGTCATATTAGTAATGTGGAACTTCAACCAACCCCTTGTCTTTTATGGTGAACTCTTTTTTATAAATTATATAAAATGAATGGTTCATTTTTTAGAGTCAACAAGTGGAGACAATGAAATAAAGTGTCTGAATGAGGGAAACTTATAAAACATCTTATAAATAAACTGATCCAAACTGTCACAAGTCTGAGTCACTGATTGAGAAATGTCAGTGGTTGTTATTCTTAATACATGACACATTTCAGATATTTATGGATATATTGAAGATACATGCTGCAGCTTCTACCATGTCGTGCATTCTCTTATGCAAATACCTCTGTATGGCCCTTGTGGAAAAGAAACAATGCAGGCTTCCTCTGTCTGATTCTGTCACTTAGAGACAGGTGCCTGTATCGTAAATGTTCCTTACCACCTTATTCATACATTGTGAGCATTATGGCACTTTTTACAAAGGTCCTGAACCTGTCAAAAGTGCCACAACGCTCACGTGATATTTGGCAACTGGAGTGCAAGAGGGAATGGTGGAGGATTGCCATGAGTTGTAAAGAAATGATATAAAAGATGAAAGCAGTGTTTACTGCTCTCACAGGATGAATTAGTAAATGAAGCTATAATTACTGTCTCTGCCTCTCAAGTGATTCTCCTATTAAGGCTTTAATTGTGCTGCTTGTTCTAATGTATAATGTCCAACAGGACGTCGTCGCTGCCGCCCCTCCAGTTCCTCCTCCGAGGTGACGCTGCATCGCCTCCTCTCTGGGCCCTCTTCCAAGCGGGGTCAATGTTGAGAAAGGTGTCGCTGCCCCTCTTCCAAGGCGAGACTGCATCTCCTCCTTTTGTTCGTGCTCTTCGGCCTGCCCTCGTCGAGGTCGTCGGCGCCATCTCTCCAGATCCTGCTCATCGGCCGCCCCTCGCCGAGGTCATCTTCAAGGACAATGCCACCACCTCTTCGGTTCCGGCCGTCAAGCCCAACGCTCTGCAGGGTCCGAACCTGCCTCCCTCGGGCCGTCCGCCCGACGCTCTGCAGAGTCCACGCCTGCCTCCCTCGGGCCGTCCGCCCGACGCTCTGCAGGTTCCGCCCTGGGTAGACTCTCTCTTGTCCCTGGTTTGCATTTGGGTCCTCCATTTCGTGCATGTAAATGACAACAGTATTTGTAATAATAGAAACTGACCACAGTCTAGAGGTCATAAGGTTTTATAATGCTTGAAATCACGGGTCCCCCGACACAATATAACAATAAATGTGTGTCGTGTTTGAACCATAGAAGGCCACAGACTCATTCTGGGTTTTCATCATTCACAATTTGCAACTGGGTCCTGATCTAACACAACCCAGGTAAAATGCCAACAGTCAAACTAAGGAACCTGCAGGTACAGAACCTTGCCCAAATAAACCTTAACCTTAATTAGTTGTCCATGCATACTAAATCTATTGTAGTGAACGAACATGTCTAAAAAGCTTCTCACTACTGTAACATGGATATTTTTTAACAGTGTATTAGTTGTTTAATTTAATAATTTAGTCAGCACTGAACACAAGTTATGCTCTGAGACAGGTCGTCATGGAGCAGTGCCTTCTAACGTTTTGTCGAGTGCAGGTGTTATCAAAGCAAAGGTGTGGTGTTTTGTATAGTTTGTATTTCTGTTACCATATAATAGCACCAATTTCTTATAATAACTTTCTGCAGAACAATTTTAGCCTAATGCAATGTACCTTTAAGGTAAAAAGCTTTGTAACTTTTAATTTCAAGGTCCCTGTTAAAGCTAATCCCAAAGTCTGGTTAGAAGTGACAAAGAAGAAACTGGGATCTACAGGGTCTGTATTCTAACTTGTGTCTCACTCAGTTCTTTACGCACTTAGCTTCTGCTTAGATTGTCTCATTAACTGACTGCTCTGTTGAGAAAAAATCTTCAGCATCTGATTCTCTGGTGGCCTCAACAAGCTGTGAGCTGCTGCTGTGTAGCCAAGGACATAGGGTACTTGGAATAAAGAAAATGCTTTTATCAATGATAGTGGGGTAGTGGGTTAGGTGTAGGGCACTTATGAACACATTTAAAACTAGCAAGTATATTACAAATTGAAACTAGATTTAACATTTCCTGTAGAAATTGCGTAGGAGAGCTGATCTGAGCTGCGCCAGGGAGTTCGCCTCGCGATGGGGTGCGCCATGTGGGGTGTTTGGCTGAATTATGGTATCAATGTATAGGGCAGCATCAGGGTATACGGTCTGCAAGAGGGGTGCAAAGTACAGTACTAAAATAGTGGAGTACAAATATGTGTGTGTATTTATGTTGAATCTGTCCTCCTCCTGTCCAGACAGTGCGAGATTCACCGTAACGCTTTTATTGTGAAAGGCAAGCAAAGTTTGTTTAATTGTAGAACATGCTGTTACTATGGAGACAACATTCAGTTCTCACAGCTCATTGTGATGTCACCTGTGACATCAGAGGACCAAAGCTTATAGGTAGAGGTCGACAGGCCAATATCCGCTGACCTCAGGTCGACATGGGTCTCCCTTAGATGGAATCCCTGGACCTACTCTACACTTTCAGAGGTGTGAACCAGTTGAGTCGCTGACCTTCCCCAGACTCTTCCCACTCTGGGGATGAACTGTGTGTAGTCAGCGTGCAACAACCGCGCCCTGGGAAGCCGTGCTGGTTTGCCCCCCCCACCTCTGGCTGTGTCGTGTAGGACCCAGCGGATTCCAATTCAATTGAATTTGAATTTTGAATTTAAATTTGAATTAGATTTTGAATTTGAATTTGAATTTGATTTTGAATTTGATTTTGAATTGGAATTGGAATTGGAATTCCTTCTTTGTAACTACAACCCTTGTAAAAAGCAGAAACACCATAGACAGTAATGGAGTGCGGGCAGTAACGTAGTGTTTTGCTGGACTCATTGCATCTTTGTGGTGCTGAGTTCAAAGCAATTAATCATTGGGCTTAATTTTTTGACTAGAGTGAACCATTCTGTCAAATCTATCCAGAATCTCACCACTAAAATGTTACTAACTATTTATTTATTCCACATCCGGGTTGTGTTCAATAATTTAATCAGTTGCTATGGATATCTGAACAACATTCATTTTTTTTCAATAATATAACATACTGAATATCAAATAACACTAGATTCAGCAAATCCTTCAGAAATTGCGTTGGGTTTGCTAATCATGATGTTGGGTATACAGTCTGCAAGAGGGGCGCAGAGTACAGTACTAAAGTAGTGGAGTACAAATATGTGTGTGTATGTATGTTTAATCTGTCCCTGACCTCTGACCCTGTACACAGTGTTCTGGCTGGACAGAGAAGCACGTTCAGCCACAGACCTATCAGTGTCAAGTGCTCCACAGAACACCAAGAAAGAATTTCTTCCTGTTGCCATCAAACTCCACAATGCCCTCCCTCTCCCCCGCCTTCCTCAGTAAGGGGGAGAGGGGAGAACAACAATCATAACTTTGGAAGACATGCCATGAGATTTAACACATTTCAACTGTCCCTGCTCTGCCATGCTCTGCTACAACCTGCTCTTTGTTAACATAACATGAGAATAAATAAAATGTTCTAAGTAAGCAGAAGGAACTGAAATCCTGAGAGTTTAATAGGTAAATCACAACATATACATATATCTTAGAAGTTTACAAATAACATGGAAAATAAATGTATTATGCATGTATTATTATGATCACACCAATGTACACAGAATTCATTTTAATCTCTGAAGCATTGGACTCATTAGTGACCGGAAATGTGCATAAAATGCAGATTGGAAATAAAGTAATAAAGTAAAGTATAAGTAATTACAGACGAACCACATGATAAACAATTTTTTCACCGACACGCACACGATTCTTAATGTAGACCTACATTATAAAGTTTAAACAATATTTTTTAGAGAAAATTTCAGGCATAATAATAATAATAATAATAAAGAAGATTAAAGTCGGAGGAAATATTATTGTGGGGCGTGCCTTCAGCACACCCCACAATAATAAAGAGCGGAACTCGTACTTGGGAGAGCCTACAGCTCTGAAATAAAGTTTAGACTTTGCCAGTTCTGTATTAAAGGTCTCTGGAATAATGAAACCAAGGTGAATTGTACCAAGATTGTACTAGAATGATGTGAAGTGTGGTGAGGGAAAAAACAGAGGTGGAGGTGGGGGTTTATATCTGCCAGTGAAGCCAGATCCCTGGTGTTTATTGATGACTTGACTCCTGATAAAAGTGTCAGATAGATTTTTGTGTATAGGGCCATTACCTTTGCTCAGATTTAGCATCATACCGCATATCAATAATGACACAAAACATACAGATGAGCCTTTGAAAGGTACCAAAGAGGTTCTCCAAGCAAAGATACTCTTCACCAGCTAAGTCAGTCACCTGAACTCAGCCACAAACAAACAGCAGCTAAAGGGAGAAACCTCAGCATGCGGTCATGTCAATGGGTTCCACTCTTCAGGCAATCAGAATATTAAAGACAGTCCTCATGGTTGTGTGGCTGTAATTCATGAGTGGTTAATGCCTGTCACCTCTGACCGTTAGCAGCAGAGTTAAAGCAGGAGGCCTAAGCCAGAAGTGAGATGCACACCAAACATTTTTTTTCTTCAGTCACTCAGAAAATATAATCACATGACCACATTCAGTTCATTGACTAGCAGCTTTTTTTAATCTTGTTTCTACCTCACGCTCGGATCCTACCATTCAACAGTAGAATTAAATACACACTAAAAATGAAAGAACCTGTAAATATTTACACTATTCTGTTTCAATATCAAAGGAACATATTAAATTAATTCATGCATCAAATTGAAATTTAAACCCCCCCAACTAATCAATCAAAATCACTTGGTGCCTCCGGAACCTTCAAATCGTGCTCAGGTGCACTGTGGAGGAAAACAGCAGCCTAAGTGATTTGTTCACATATTTCAAACACAAAAACATAGTTCTTTATGATTGGTTACATAATGAAATATTCCCCGAAGGTCTCCCAAAACCTGCCAAACTAATTTAAGTTTCTTTTACAGAACAAGGCTCAATCAGAGCCAGCTCTGAGGGGTCCGACAACAAAGCAACAAAGCATACAACAGCTATGCTCAGTTTTGTTGGTACAATTATTTGTTACCTAATACCATATTCAATCTGCAAATCTATGTAATTTTTAAATTAGTCATGCAAAGAAGTAATGAATAGGACTTTCCTTAGAGCCTAATCTCATGGGGACCATAAAAGTCTGGCATCAATTTTATTTTATTATATATTTAGATATATTATCCCTAACAAACCCACACAAACGTCTATTGAAATAAAAAGCAAATAAAAAATAAAATACCCCCAGGTAATCTTCAGTAGAACCTCGCAGAGTGGTTTGTTTTGAGCATGCTGACACCTTTACGCAAACATCATAACTTAGGTATGTACACACATGTAAATCCACTGTTTATAATAATATGAAACCCACTAATCTGCACTTGATGTCGTGACGGAGTGTTAAGCTTTTTATTAGGGCCTGTTTGACTTTTACACTGCTTGAACTGAGAGCTAACTAAAAACAAATCCCTCAGCAACCTTTAAGCTTTTAACCCATTCTTAATACAAAGCTGCTCTCTGGTGATAAATTATGCAAGATGTTTGAAGTAGATGCATTACGTAGCTCTCTATTGTTCGGACCCTCGGTTTAATGAATAGGCTATTACGAAGTGCCATTACCTGAAATCAAAGCCTTCCCCAGTGTCTTCTCCTCCCCTTTGCATTAGTTGACCAGGGTTGCTGTGTTGAGGTAGCGGGGGCTCTGGCCTGGTTCTGACAGTCTAATGTTCATGCTCAGTAAATTGTGTTGGAATTGCTCCCCTGGGAGACACGAATGTGACAGTGGTCTGTTGGGTTATAAGTACTCATTTATAGACAGTATTGTGAGTGTGCGTGCCCTTTTCCTTTGGATAAAGAATTAATTATTCAAAGGGAGATGGAGAGTGTGGAGGAGAGTGGGGGTGTTTTGGTACACAATAGAATAGTGAAATCTTTTTAGGTGTCAGTAAAGCTGAAATTAAGGCATCAGGATAAATAAAGACAGTGGGAACTGAGGCGCATTGTTGCTCTAAATGAAAATGTTCTTGTATTACTAACTTCAGGAACCACTTCACAGCCAACTACGGAAATTAAAAATGCAGACAGCAAACTTGTATGTCATCATTTCCCCAGTCTTCATTCTGTAACAACAATTCATAGCAGATCAGTCCCTGTCTCGTGTTGAGGATGAAGGAGGCGAGCTTCATTGTCACCACACTTCTAAAGCGAGATGTGAGATCTAGAGGTGGCGCGATACTGTCCCAGAGCATTGATTTAGGGCTGATCTGCTTATTTCTTAAAGAACTCAAGCCGATCTAAATCTGATCCTTTTCTTCACAGAACTCTAACATGTTTTTGTCTGTCGGTTCAGATGCTGATATTGGTTTGGTAATCTTTGATGGTACTCAGCCTATGTCAGCGTTCTTCCACCTTCAGCTTGCTGCTCCTCATTTTCAGCCAGCGCTGACACTACATTTACTGGTTACAATGGCAAACATCTCTGGCAGCAGGCCGTTTCAGCTGTCAACGTTAAGTCCGTGTGTAAATATGTTCTAGGTTGACGAAGTCTCTGCAGTACGGAAGCCGAAGGAGGGCCACAACCGTTAATATTTT
This sequence comes from Microctenopoma stevenorrisi, assembly GCA_032270685.1. Taxonomy (NCBI): domain Eukaryota; kingdom Metazoa; phylum Chordata; class Actinopteri; order Anabantiformes; family Anabantidae; genus Microctenopoma; species Microctenopoma stevenorrisi. The sequence goes on from JAUMTR010000017.1 coordinate 20,271,421, forward strand.
TATTTATGAATATGTTTCTGAGATGAATTAAGCAGTGGTGCAGTGAACTCAGACACTTGTCAATAAACTAAGCCTGTTTAGATGGCAGTTGTCGGTCCAGTATTTTGCTATCATAATTATCTTGTTTTCTCAAGAAAGCAAAGTCAAGTAGCTCCTCCAGTTTGCAGAATGATGCTGTGATCTTATCCTAAGATTCTGTGATTTTATTAATCTGATCCTAATGGACGAGCTGTGGAAAATCAACTGCGGAGTTCACTGCACCACTGCCTAATTTATATTATCATATTATCATAGTATAATTGCCAGAAACTGTGGATTGGTTTAGTTAAAAATACATTTGGTTTTTATACGGTGTAGATCACTGACACAATGTACTGGCTGTAAAGTTTAAAATGTTTGAACAGAGAATAAATAGTTGTGTTGTTAGCGTTACATTTCTTTTTACAATTTTTACTTTACTTAGCTGGGCAGATGCTTTTAGCCAAAGCGACTTACAGGAAGCTGGCTCAGGGTTACAGCTGATGGGGGATGGACTAGGAGTCAGACAGGGATTTGAACCTCTGACCTTCTACATCCCAGTCTGACGCCTCACCCATGGAGCCACCAGGTTGCCCTCTTTTGATTGTATATTAAGCATTTGTATTACATGTGGTGTTATCAATGTCAAAAGACGTGACAGAAAAATACAGACTTCTTTCTGAATTGTGTTAGAGGAGTATCAACTGATGTCAAGGTCTATACCACAATAGAGCAAACAGACTGTTGGTGAAGATGCAATCAGTTTGATTAACAGGACCATGGACAGTGCCAGTAACAGTTAATAGTTCACACTTCTTTATGATCAAGACATACATCCCTGATCAGGCTGCAGTAGCAGAACCCTGATTCAAGGTCTCAGATCTCTGTACAGACCTATTGCCTCTGGAGCACTGTGACCAAATTCCAGGTCATTTACCTGCATCACTAGTAAACAAAGCTCACACAGGTCCACGTCACAAGGAATATCTGTTTTCCACAGACAGATGTCCTCTTCCAGAATGATTTCCACTTTTTCATAGCCAATAACATAATATGTTCGATAACAATATATTAATATATATATATATACCAGTGAATAAACCTCTCGCACATTAGTAAACTAATAAATAATTATGTCTGCCATTGCCACAAACAATCTTGACGTGTTTGATGTTGACTCTTCATGACTGCCCCTCCCCTCTGGGTGCAGAACTAAAGCACCAGCAGGTCACTTCTTGCGCTAGCAGGAAGTGGTGAGTGGCCAACATCCTGGAACAACATGGATGCCAGGAACTGGGTTGCAGGAAGGGGTGGGGAGGGGCGGTTGGGGCAACTGGGTTTTTGGTGGCAGAGTATCACATGTAGGATCACAGAGACCAAGGGGGGTGAAGAAAGATAAAAAAGACAAAGCTATGAAGCAGGAGGTGGTGTGTGTGTGTGTGTGTGTTATTGTGGTGTTAGGGTGTCAGAGGAATTGTACCACAAGGTGCAGGAGAAGACTATAAATACAAACCAGCTGCCAGCACGGTGGGCAACCTCCAGCCAGGTTGGAGTCGTTTCCATAGCAGTAAATGCCATTTATCTAATGTATTGGCCTATTACGATCTCTCCTTTATGTGATCCTGCTGAGGGATCCCCTGCAGTCTCACAGCAGAGCCACCAACGCACAATTGATTGGGGAGCCGCTCTATTTCTGCAAGCAGACCCTCACTCATGCCTCTGCCTTTTGCTCTTCCTGTATGCCAGCCCTCCCTCCTAACTGCCCATTATTCTTTCTCTCTCTCTCTATCTATTCGTCTTCCTTGGCCAGTTCTTCTTTTTCTCCCTTGTTACCTCCCTCTGTCCCGTTGTCTTTTTCTGCCTCTGTCTCTTCAGTCTCTGAGGACTTGCTACAGGCACATTGTCAGGCCGCTATTGCAAAAATCAATAATATCATTCTAATTCAAACTGATATCAAAAGGCACAGGGCCAGCAAAGCAAACCATTTCTCTGTAGACGTATCATAAGCTCATGTTTTTCCACGTCATTTATTTTCTCCTGCTTCGTCTCCCCTTTTAGGACTCATCTGGGCTTCGCTTGTCCAGCATACCAGCATGCAGAGCATGAAAAGACTTTTGACGTTACATTTAACTCAGACAAATCTATCAGAGTGGCCATGAGTGTCCACGAGCACTCATTTATGAGATATCCCTTTCTGTCATAAGTACCGCAGATATTGGCATAAAAAAGCATTTCTGCAGCAACTCTCCAGATAAGCAAGGCCAAGAATAAAACAAGTAGAAGCCCAATTTCCCCAGAATGAGGGGGGGGGGGGTGAGAAGTATAATGTAAGGATGCATTAAGCACTCATGTTTATTCCATTATAACTCAGTCAGAATCATTTTCTTAATGTAATTATTGCAAATTACCAATCTCTCCCTCCTTCTGGCTATACCAAACCGCTAATGTTATTCCACATTTTCCCAAAATGCACATCAGCACGATTTGCCCAAGCACAGAGTCATTTGTGGAGGTAAAGTGCAGTCGGGTTGTATGAGGGGTTCTTCAGGGCCTTGAGGTGCTGGAACAGTTCAATATTAATGAGATGAGTTGATCAATTTAGAAGCAACACAGACATTCTGTGGTTGGATATTTTACAGACCATATGGCTGGTAGTTGGTTTACCAGAAGCATTTTGGAAATGCAGTAAGCTGTTCTATACTTTGTAATGGCCAATGCAGCACTAACTACTCCTGTATGTTTCCCAGAACCAAACTGCTGATGGAGGGGGTTGGTTTAATGTCTTTCTAAATTTTTGCCATTTCTTTAAGCAGAGTTTCTTCTCACTGCACCTGTTTCATGATACTGTCTTGTATTCCTTGGGAGCAGTGAACTCTATTACAAAATGATTTGTAGTTAAGCGATGCAGTTATTTAAGGAGTAGTGGTCACAGGCAGTCACATATAATTCATTTTATGCGGGGTGGGCGCAGTAAGTGTGTGCCACCTATTTGTCATTGTTTATATGTACCAAGTCAGCCTGACAGTCGGTCAGTACCAGTTTGTCACGCTGAAAATGTGCAAGACAGTTCATTCAGGAGAGACTAGCCCACTTGTATAAAGTGTTGTTGAGAAAAATGAAGATTTTGGTTCAGACTCCATCTGTGAATAATGACCTTTTCTCACCATGATTGCTGAGCAACAAAACCATCAGCACTCTGATTCAAAATGCAGTCCCATTGCTGGTGGTTGGATGAAATTGGATTCAGAATAAATAAAAAAGTAATACAGTGTTTGTGTTGTATGCCTAATATTGCCTTGCAATAAACTGGGTTATATGAGGAAATCGGTTTACATGCCTTCCAGTGAGCTGGTTACTGACATGGTCAATGATCAGATTCCTGCCTTATTCATTTATTGAACCAGTGTCACTTTGAATGACTGAGTGATATGAGTCAGTGGACTTCCTGTTGGAGCATTTGGACTGACACTGCAGTGAGAGGACGGCGTGTGTAGTGAGAAGCTCTGTTTTTTTTTTAAATGCGCTACTGTTCAGCTGTAATATTGATAGATTTACATGTCTTTATTCTTTTTGTGAATAAGAACAAACCACTCTCCTCTTGGTGTAAGGCAGCAGTGCCAAACCATAATCCAGCCTCCAGCTCTAAGTTGATATAATGAAAAGAAGCTATATTTTAATTTAAACAGGAAGACTGATGGAAAAAGAGCGATGAAAATAAAGATGCTAAAGAAGCATGCTAAAAGGAAGGTCAGAGAAGTTTCAGTCAATCTCAGACTTCGCACACCCACACTTCTTAGGAGGTCTAATCAGGCAAGATAATTAATATTGCAAAAAGCCAGTAATAACCACATTTTTTAAGTGCACATAATCACAGGAACAGTCGTTTTTCCACAATAGCAAAAAATACCTAATACATATAATAATTAGGAAGGAAAATATTTTTTTTACAAAAGACATGCAGAGAGAGAACATTAAAGAAAGGCCATACAAATCATACCTTTCATGCTCAAATACATCACAGAGGTGAGAAGCCATTTAATGAGACATGGTAGGTGTGCAGGGGGCATTAAAATCTGAGTTTCACTGGGAAAATCTGTTAATTGGGTTCAGGCCAATGTAATACCTTCAATAGTCGCAGTGAAAATATTTTTCTTATTCTTTTTATTCACAAAAATATATTTAAGAGATGTATGTGTTCATAGTTACTTTAAATAAAAAGAGTGAGAATGGATCTTTATGTGTGGATACAGGAAAATGTAGGACAGAACCACATTGGGGCGGAATGTTAGCTCAGCGTGTAGAGCAGTCGTCTTCAAACTGACAGGTGAGCGAGTCCGATTCCCAGTCCTACCATGTTACATGTGTCAGTGTTCTTGGACAAGACACCGATACCCTGTAGTAGCGCAGACACATGTCTAGCAGCTGTCCAAACAACAATTTCCCCAATAAAGTATTGATTATTATTACATTGCTGTTATCCACTTCTATAAACATCAACACCTGTAAAACAGGTTATACTTAAAATCTCTAAATCAACCATTTATTTTATAGTTCCCTATTTTCCTTCCGTGCTTTTAACACAGAAGCTACGTTTCTAAGATAAGATAAGATAACTAACATTTATTGTCTGATTTTAAAGTAGAAGAACACATAGGTTGTTCCACTTTGGTGAGCAAACAGACTTTGTGTCAAAGACATTGTCTAGACTGTGAGTCAGAAAAAAAAATCAAAACTAAGAACCTGTCTCTTTCTGTCCTAGCGTGATTTGACGCAAATTAAAAACAGTCTACCAATTATTCTAGAGTATGAGGGGAAAGCGATGTCAGAGAAATCAGTGAAATAATGATTTAAAGGTAAAACAAGAGATTAGCAAGCTGTCTCAGGGCCTTCATCAGGAAGAATGATGGCTCGTGTGGATCCTTTTCCCTTCACAACCACTGATTTTCTTTTCTCAGCCAAACTAATGGCCCAGGAAAGGCAAGGAGGAGAAACATGTGAATTTGCTATGTTTACTGTCAGGAATAATTAACATCTCAGACTTAAAATGTTCCTGCAACATGCAGGGGCTCTTTGATGCATCAATATGAAGACAGAGTCATATTGACAGGGTGGACCGATAATTCAGTGTTTACAGGCAGCTCCTCAACTCCATCAAACAAGGTGGTCAAAGAAAAACACTTTATTTTGACATCTTAAAAAAGCACTTTCTTCACTAATGACTACTTCACTGTAAACTTTCGCAATCATTTTTCACTCGAAGGTAATTTCATAAAAACATGTAGCCACTAAACAATTTTCCCGCTTTAGTTAAACACAGCTACATCATCTTACCGTCATCGATGTAGGATTGTCTCATTAGTGCGTCATGTCTTTTGGTAGCCATCAGCAAGCTTCTGGAGGAAGTTTTGTTGGATAAAAGGCCTAAACTGAAGATTAGTTACATTTGTTGATTTCCTATAACTAGCCCAACATTTAAGCAACGTCCAAAAATGTTTGCTACAGTTGAGGTCAGACAATAGACAAGTCATTACTTTTTGCACATTGAAAGCACTGTACACTGTTGTTTAAACAAACTTTTGCACCAATCATGGTGTTTGGAACTAAAAAAAATCAAGCATGATATATTTTCTTGACTATAACCCCGTGCTGTGTAATAACACTGGAACCACAAAACTGCAAGAGATGATATTTTGTTGGACAAAAATATGTTGCCTGTGGATTTGTGTATGTTAAATATCACTGTATTTGCAACTTAGTGCAGCAGTGATGCAGTGGGTAGGGCAGTCAGCGTTAATCTATTGTCTGTAGCTCCTAGGGTTGCTGGTTCGCCTCCCAGTCCCACACTGAACACCAAACCCTTTGGGCCTAAAAAGCAGCCAGTCAAGAAAGAATTTCCCCAAAGGGGTTAATAAAGTGTGGATTGCGTTTAAGTTGTCATTTACATTTATTCTGAACATGTTTTCGTTGAGTTGGAACGTATTTGCAATCAGGCCTTCAGAAGGTGACCTCGTTGCTTTGCACAACAGCTGTGTGTGGTTGTTGTGACTCCTGTCATCCTAAAAAGGCTGTAAAATTAAATCACAAAATTAAAATCACCCCCTTTTGTTACGGTTTTGTTTATCAGTATATTGAGTCACTTTAAAACTCACCAAGCTCGTAGCTGCTCATGCTGTAAGTCAGACGCTGCAGAATGCTGTGTCTAAGAATACAGATGCTCTAAAGATCTCTCTGTATTGGATCCAGATCCAGATGCTGTAGGTCAGCTGCATTCATCTTTATGTCACACACTAAATCTTAAATGCCCAAAGTGTGACCAAAATAAATTACAAGTCTCGGGGGATGATGATAACTAAAACTAAATTGAAATTTATTGTCAAAATTAACTCTGGGTCACAGGAGTGAGGTGTAGCCAGAGTTTTCAGCAAGCTAGCGTGGAAATGACTGCGCTGGTCAGGTGCACTCACTAGTGCTGATCCCAAGCCCAGATAAATGAGGAGGCTTGCATCAGAGAGGGTAAAATCTTTGCCAAATCAAACATGTCGAATCAGATGTTCCACTGTTTCGACCCTGAAAGAGAGTCACCAAATAAAACTGTGTTTCAGGAATGCCAGGAGAGTGTTAAAAGTTTGAGAATACAAGGAACTGACCACCACAATATGCAGAGTTCAGGGGAAAGATGAGTTATGTGAGATAATAAATCCACAAACAGGTCCAGATCCCCTACAAGCAATAATCATCCAGGTCAACAGTCCAAATATGATCAGGGTTTCCAGGGCCTGAGAGTCTAGAGGGGCCCGAGGCAGAGAACCAGAATATGACTTACAGATGCACTGAGAGGTTCAGCTAAATGGGATCAGCAGCGTGTTTACCAGGGGTTCAGGTCAAACAGACGATGAGAACAGACAGTCTGGAAAAGTGAGAACGTGAGTGGAGCTGCTTAAGGTGAAACCAATCAGACTGATTAGATACAGTAAATGTGAAGGGCACAGGAAAAAAGGGCCAGACAGGAAATGATCAAAATAAAAGCGTAGGAACAGAGTCATGAAAGCTACTGGTAATTCATGAGCTTGTATCTGTTGTTCATGGATTAAATATAAGGTTAAACATAGAGAGCATGAACAGAATGTGTCATATTCACACAGGAAACTCCACTCTGTGTTGACATTGAGCGTAAACACATGATTTGGTAACATTATGGACAGCAATGTTCTGAAAATAAGTCGGAACAGGTTGTTAAACGAAGGGTTAGGCTAAAGCAAGGCAGCCCGACATTAGTAAAGGCTCGTTAGACGTTAGACGTTATCCAGCTACAGACACAGTGTGTAGCTATGGTGACTTTGGTCACTGACCGTGGAAAAATGATTCACGTCTGTAGTAGTCGGTAGTCTCACGCATCTTAGATAATTACAGACTGATTGGCCTGATTGTAGAGCTTAAAGGCACCTGTCAAGTTTCGATCACTGTTGCCTTTAATGGCGTAACATGCTCTGTAATCTACTGTATCTCTCCTCCCTAATTATGAATCGTTCATGTTATTACTACAAAAATTGTTTTATTCTGTGTATTTCTACTTTCCCCCTTGGGATATCAGTGAAGTCATACTATACCTTACCATTCCTATCCTAAGAGACTTCTAGGAATAATGTGACCAGGGGGGAACAATAACAAAAGAGTGTATTTAATGTTCTCCATGCCTCCCTGCTGCGTTTTTCCATTTTAATTTGTTAAACAAAGTATCTTTATTAGTATTAGTGAACTTGGATCAGGAAGGAAGTAACAACAGCTGCACAGTTTGATGCGGGAACAGTTTAAACAGGCCTAGTGCTCCTGCTGTTCATTACCTTCACAAACTCGCAGCAGGAACGACGTTTTTTAGTATCTTGTAAACTAAAAGTATATCAGCATATCTGAATAAAAGAATATCTCACAGATCATAGTCCGTTCTGATGGCCTTCATTTTTCCTAAATATTTGCTGCTGTGTTTGCTTTGTCGGCCCCACAGTGGTATCGAGGATGTTATGTGAAAAAATGACTCCAACACATACCTGGAACTCATCCATCTGCATCACGTCTGCTGGATGTTTTTCGGCTTGCAGCAAACCTCACGTACAATGTTAATACTGAGTTAAGCAAATGCACATTTCGTCAAAGGAGTTTTCTTCCACTGCATAAACGAAAGCATTAGTTTGTCAGCATTTTGATGCTCTCTTCAGGCTGGGATTAAACTGAGGGATTAAATGTTGGAGTCACTCGCTGTCACTCTATGTTCATTTCACCTTAAGGTTAAAACGAGGACCTTCGTCATCGGTTGCACGACAGACCTTTTTCCAAACATTACAACCTGTGCTCCCGAGTGCACAAGTGAGATATGACACAAGTATTTAGGTTGATGTGAAACTTGGAGTAATCACAGGAATAACTAACGGAGAAGTCAGCACACTTGCATTTCATGACAAACGTCTTCCACTGCCCCTCAGAGAAAAGATCTCATTATTTAGCCACAGAAAGGTGCGTACAGTGAGGTCTTACAAAAATAGTTAGAGACATTTGAGTTTAATGTGGGGCAATTGTAATTCTATCTACAAAATCAGATAAAGAACAGGCTGCAGAGATGGATGTCTATCTTTCCCAGTACTTGAGTACCCTGCCACCCCTATCAACATGAAGAGCATTAACATAATCAAAGACTGTGATACAACATTATGATCTACACATTGTCACGTTTAAGACTGCCAAATGCAGACATTCGATCAAAGAGACAACCTGAAACAGAATTTAGCACATTTGGGAGATATTTTGCTATTATTTACTGATGACGTGATGCATCCATCCTGTCTCCCAACACATGTTTCTGAACCCTTTTAGATCCATCATACCTGCGCTCTAATCGGCTAAAGGTGCTGTTCTGGGCCTTTGGGCTCTGCAGTTGCCATCTGTTCGGTTTCTTCGTAACCTCGCTGCAATTTATTCGATGAAATAAGCCCTTACCCTTTTCAGTGACAGTCTAATATCCATCCACGTCACACTCTATTCATACTTACAGATTAACGTAGATGGCTTGGAGCTGTAAACAAAAAAGGACACAATCTCTTCCTTTCACAAGCACAAAAAGATGTTGCTTTAAGAACCATCTGGCTGATTGGAGGCTGTTGATGATGACGGAGCAATAAAAGATGATAACCAATCACCCATCATTGATTGTTTGCCGTATCGTTCTCATCAACGATAACTTGGACAAATAAAGCCGGGCTACGCTCCGCATCGCTGGTGATTTATTGAGAACAGCTTTTAAATTGGCATAATCATATCCAAAAATAAATAATCATGCAGCAGCAGTTTGTCAGCATTATGGCCATTGTAATGGCAGCAAATGATTGAGGCTTCTGTGTGATTCCACCAGTTATGTATCTGCACAAGCAGGAGAATGGGTATCAGCCCGCAATATATGCGCTGCTGATCAGTTTTCTTTCTCCTTTTTCTGATAAACCGTCCTTAATGGGACCGACAGCAGCCATACGCTGGTTCATCGATCATCTGGAGTTCTACATGACAGTCCAGGGTGAAGCCGCTGTTTAACCTGCAGACCTGCTGTTTAAAATCTCCAGTGGACATAATCAGCAGCCCCGACTTTCTTTTCTATATCTTTCACTTCTCCTTATCTCACATCTCTAGTAGTTTATGATACATATCTAGTGTGTATATGTATATATATATATATATATATATATATATATATATATATGTAGGTAATGTGAGGATGTTAATATTTTACCACTAGAGACTTTAGTTTTTACCATGTGATATTCAAACAGAAAGAAATGGTGTATTTGTTGATGACTAATAGCACAAACTGATATTCTGCAGCTCGTTCACCTTATTAAATGTCTGTTTTGATCCTCTTCTCCGCCGTCAATCAAGGTAACACAGCAGCGAGTGTGTCACCAGCTGCAATCCATCTAAACAAAAATCAATTCATAAAGCCCTCACAGTGCTGCCCACATTGTTTGTCTGACAAATGATCTTGGAGAACACAGTGCGAAAAACTACTGAAATACACTCAACACGAGAAGTAGTCAAAAACAAAAGAGGGTTAAAAACGCAAAAACTCTGGCTCGAGCTCAAGACAGTAGGCAAATTATGGCCTCGTCCCCCGTCCTGTGGCCTGCACAGTGTCACCGTGGGCTTATTAACATAATCAATTACTTTGATCTAACACTTACATTTGTCACTTTTGATGTGCACAAATGCAGGATCACAGGACTGTGGATCCTCACCTCCAACCATCTTAATTATACTTGCATATATTGTTGAAGCTCTGTTGATTTGGTTCAAAACTCACTTACAAATGGGAGAATGGGAGAATGCAGCGAGTCCTGGTGGAGCGAGGCCTGAAACCACAACATGCAACATGCTCAGCGGAGTTTAATGCAAACCACAATTTTGTGTGCATGCAATTGCTGTGATTATGTGGTGATTGCGTTATGTAGATTACACACCTGTTATGGGTCCCCCCGCAGGCAATTTGTGTTTGGCAGAGAGATGGAAATTATTGTCAGAGCTTGATTCAGGTTTAGTCAAACTTTCTTTGCAGCACACTGGGGGCTGGTCATTCAGAGCCTGTTTGAAGAATACAATTGGTAAACCTTCAGAGAGAGAGGATCAATCAATACTTACTCCTCCTGATTCCATGTCTCCTGCATTAAAGTCTTATTATTAGAGCCCTGGTTTGTATTTTGAAGCTAAAAACATATTGAGTTTTAAATCTGACATCACCAACATTGCAAGTATATCAAATACAAGGTGCTAAGTAGCCTTGCAAAATTCCAGGGACAGATGTGCTATAAATACATGAAGAAACAGAGCAAAGGAGAAAGGTAGTTAGGCTATTTTTCAGTGAGTTAGAACAGGGAGGAAGATGTGGGTGGGGGTATAAGATGCAGTGCAGTGATTCACTGGTTTGCTGACCTAGTTTGGAAGAACTTCAGCATTTGTTTCAACAATTCACCCTGACAACCGACAATATGACCAGCTCCAAACTGGCCATACAGTAGACCTGGTTGTCATGCCTGTGAGTGTAATAATGTTGTCCTTCTCTGGGTTATGATGGATGGAGTCAGGCCAGATTTTGGCACACAGATACACAGACACCAATGTTTTATTAACCGATCCTTAAATAGTCAAACAGGAAACACCTAGGAGCCCAGTATCCACTCAGTATCACTGTTGTCAGTCCAATAAAATTGGCTTTTAGAGCTGCTGTGTGTGATCTGTGGGCTATAAAGCAACATCAACCCATCGTCTTACAGCTGTGCTAACTGTACGTAACACCGTATGGCGGCGCTAAGATTCGTTTACACATCCTCACCGGAGTTATGGTGATGTTGCAGTTACTGGAGGAAGTAAGTTGCTGGAACTACAAACATGTCATGTTTGTAGTTGTAGTAGTTGTAGTGTTAGATTGGAGCATCTGTCCTTACAAAAGACTCCTTTTGGCCGGTGGCCAAGTTAATCATAAAATGAACAATTGTGGCACCTGATCTGACATTTAGTCATCTAAACTGGTAGAAAGTGGAAGAGTGCTGAATGGAATAAAAGAGAGCACAAATAATAGATTGAGTAACACATTTGTTAGCTCAGATCCGTTTTCTAAGCCATTTTTCATTTTCACCAAATCCAAATTTTCACTTGAGAGAAATGCTCAAACTGAAGAGTACTAACACTTTGTAACACTAGCCGGTTGACATCACAATACAAGGTGAAATAGAACCAGGTACACTCTATTTTTATCATCTTGTGAAATTTGGAGTTGAGCCGTTGCTTAAAAAATAATATAAAGGCTCCCCTGTTCAAGCCTTTATACTCTCAAAGGTCTGTGCTCCCAAGACAGTCCGCTGCTGGTCAACAGCATCAATCCGTGGCTTTATACTAATTGCAGTGATTTTATTATTAAAGTGTAGATATTGTGTTTAGGAACTGCCATGGCTGGTTTTACTCAAATTGTATTCAGTGCGTTTCCATTGTTCGAACTTACTGTGTTCTTCCTCTACATCAGTGGATGGAAAAGCTTTCGTTTCCATTAAACCACAATAAGGAAAACTAAAATGTTTGATTTGTTTATTTGCTTGAACATGTATTCACCTGGAATACAGACATATAAAACATTTTTTTTACTGAGTTAATAACATAATGTTTGTAGAGTTTGATGCTGGTAAGATGCTCTAAAAAGTTGTGACATAGGCATGATTACCACTGTCAACCTTCATCATCAACCTTCCACTTTTAAATTGTTTAGGAACTGAAGTTACTAATAATGTAGTTCTGCAAGTGCAATGTTGTTATCAAAATTGTTATCAATTTGCCATTGTGTGATTCTCCTCTTCAACAGGACACAGATCAAGCACAGTGTGTCAACAAAGCCACACTGTTGCATGCAGAATGAGGCTTGGCATTATCCTGCTCAAATATCCACTCCACCTTTGCCAGTAAAAGACATCTTTATGCTTCCTAAAAATGCCAACACATGCTTCTGCGTTAATGGTATAAATATACACAAGTTGTATGCAGCTGGCTGAACTGACCCAGGTAATCAGAGGTGGCTCTCAGAGTCCAGGATTAGCCACCACTTCCTCCCTTGGTCTTCAGCTACTGAGATTTCCCTAGAGTCCCTGAATTTCTCCACAATACTGTGTATTTTACGTGGTGAAAAACCTAAAGCCTTTGCAGTCTCACACTGAGAAACATTTGGTTTCATAAACTTTTTTTGTCTTATTTAGGCCGACTGTTACGACATCTTTTAGTGTATTGTGGGCATTTACACAATTCATAGATGTTAGTCAGTGAAAATACTAAAAGCATTTTGTTTTGTCACACATATCACATATTTCTTTTGTTCCTTAGAAAAGGTTCCAGCTTCTCTGGAAATGGGGTTTGTAGATAAAGCAACAAACAAAGATCTGAATCTAAACAAAAGGAAAAGGATATAACAGAAAAATAAACGCTTCAGGGTTAACATGTCTTGGAAATTGGACATTTTTTAAAAGTGTTGACTGGGGAGTAATTCCTAAAGGCACAGGAGGTCTGCAAGAAAATGCTAATCCCATGAAGAAGTACACTGTAAAAATGAGGTGCTAGATAACGTTACTCCTCCTCTCTCTCTTTGTAACAGGACAAATCCAGGTGTTTTATGAGTTAGATAATTTAGCTACGTCCAGCTGGTTCATTAACAAACACATTTCAGACTTTTTGAAAACCACATCCAACTGTAGATTTAGTTGGAATTACACACCTGGCATGATGCAGTGCACTTGGTTAAAATGATTTGATCTGGAAAGACAAAGAGAAAACAGGTAATAGACGGATGTAATGTAGAGAAAGAAAGAAATCTGAATGAGGAAAGGAAAGAGGCAACATTTAAGATTAAACTCAGAATGAACCAAAATACAGAAAGGTTAGTATATGCAAAGAATAGGAGATTGAGCTTGGGCATTCAGGGGAATTACTGCGTGTTGTTTACTCTCTCGGCCATAAGGGCATGATGAAATATTGAAATATTGAACCAGATATTTTGCATGGCCAACAGGCTTTCATCAGTGCAGAATCTGCTCCCTATAATGAGACCAGAGTTAGTCCTGCTATGGTGCAATATAAACAAGAACAATCTGAAAGATGGACAGAACTACACCAGGAATAGGTGGTCCAATGACCTTGTTTCACACTTAGTGTAAGGAAACTCTTTTCTCAAAGAGATGAGAGTTTGATTGTAGTAGGTTGAGTTTATTTCAAAAATATAATCATTTATTCGTGACAATGATCAAACCCACTTGTTAGCTTAATTTCTTCCCTTGACGTTTCCCCGTCACAACCAAAACATTGAACACACATCTATAGAAATATGCATTACTGGGTATACTACACCTGTCTGCCCCTTGCCCTCGTCTCATCCCACCAGGTCCGACTGTGATAATGGTCATTGTGAATTTATTTGCTGTTTGAAGGCAACAGTGCATAATCGCGTCTGGTTACAGGCAGGGGGCAGGAGGGTCTGCTGGCGAGGGGACGAGACATTTGCATAATGTCCCAGGGCATGTAGCACAGGTGAAGAAGTCAGTCATTTAAAATGGAAAGAGGTGCAGTTCATTGCTCTGAATGCTGTGGTTGTAGGCTGCATAGCAGGAAAGATGGATGAGGTCTCATTAAGCCCTCGCATGATACTATAACAAATGAACAATTTTCTTTTATAATGCAAATAATGATGCATTGTCCCTGTTTTCCCCTTAAACCCTCTCTCCTGTCTCCATATTGGTTTCGGTGTCCCTATAGAAACATATAGATGTAAAATAACTCCACGAGCGTGGAGGGCGCCCTGTTCTTTCTCATCTTGATGCGACGCATCCACTTTATTATTCCTTTGTGCATTTTTGCACCTTTACAAAGTGTTATGATCAGCTTCAGTGCCACACACAGGTGTGAAGTTTAAATAGCTTGTAAAAAAATAGCTAAATTAAGGAACAAAGGGGAAAAAACAGGATAAAATGCATTAACTTGTTTCTTAAAGTGTTAGTCCTGAGGTTGTCAGCTACAAAAACGGAGACTGAAAAAAAATATGCTCACTTTATTTTTGAAGCTTATTAGAAGCCTTGCATCTTGCCTTCGTTTTGGACACACTGCAGCACAGAAAGCAATCTTTGATTAAACCCACAGTGCAGTTTGTTCCACTAGTATAAACAAGATGGAATGAAAGTGAGAATAAATGACTCAAGGTCTGCAAAAGATTTTAATATACATCTACATTTATTAACAATGTTGCAGAAACAGTTAAAATACACACGTATCCTTTGTTCTACAGTAATATTTGGTTACATGTGTATTTTATCTGCTCATTATACCAAACGTGTACTTATGTGTTCAAAGAGCAAATATAGATGGCTTGCTGGTTTTAACGCACTTGCTACACATCTACTGCAAAGCAGTTGATGGTATGTTTACAAATGATGTTGCCAGAGGAAGCATGTAGAGAAAGAACAGAGAAAGAAATTGGGCCAAAATTGTCTCTCAGGGAATTGCTTTTAAGAACTAAAGACGAAGATGCATTTTCTGCAGCTAGAGAGAAAGTTGTGTTTGCCAGTTGGAACCGTTGGCTCCGTGTCTAGTAAAACTAGCAACATCTAAATATTACTTGCTGTTTAGGAGGATCTACGTGGAAGTGGGAATATGAATAAGGTTGCCATCAAACTGAGCCTAGCAGTCTGCTAGGAGCTCTGTGAGGCTGTACCTTAGCATGGAGACGCGCTAAGCCAAGTAATAATGTCTGCATGCTATTGTAGATCTGACAGAAAAGTCGGAAACTCATCGATATCACAGTTCATCCTGAGGGGATCATGAATATCTGTAGCCAATTTGAATAATTCATTCATCAAGCGTTTCATTTCATACCAGTCTGTTCAAAAAAGTATCCATCTAAAAAAGCTTCCACGCTAAACCAGTGAAGGACTGACCAGCCAACACAAACACCGCCGTCCCTAGACTATAGGACTGTTAAGTGTTTCCAAGTGTTTGAGTGATATTGTGTGTGAGCTGACTGTGTTAATGTTCTGTCTGAGAAATTCTGTGGGAATAAAATCCAGTGCAGACAATGTGGATTTTATCTAAGAGACGCTTTGCGACACACCCAAGGGAATCGTTCTCTGCTCCTACAGGACGAACGCAGGAGAAATTTAAGTTGAGGTACTGCAGGCTTTGTACTGAACTTTAAACGTCTGCCCGGAATGCAGTGTCAGCCGACTGTCGAAATTGTGAAATAAAAGAAAAGTAAGGTAAATGATAGTAGGGAAGAACTTCTGGTTTAATAGTACGACACAGTGATTGATGGTTTGATATTTCAGCTGAATCAAAAAAACCACAAGCATCATGGGGCCATTAGTATACAATCTTCCCTCTTGTTCTTCAGCCCCGTGGCACTAACAACTTTCAGGATTTGTGAGTGCAATAAAGAGACCATAGATTCAAGGTAATTTGCTCCACAATGAGGTGAGACCCGGAGTGCTTGCGGAAGGCTTGCTACAATGCCACAGCAGTTAACCTATTCATCGGTCAAAACAAACAAGCCTCACCGTCAACTTTTATCAGTCCCCTATTTCATAACCTTGGCGCAGAAATGAGAGCCTCTCTGAGTGGTTTATAGGTAGACCACGTTGAACGCTGGGAGATGGTAGCCTGCTTGAGCAGCAATCGCTCTGATCTACAGCAATCTATTGATCCAGTGAGCTTGTCCAATCAATACAAAAGAAGAGAAGGGAAACAACATTAGAAGAGAAAATAGCCTATTTAAAGAGCCTGACGAGTGGGGGAGGGGGGCTGCATTCACATTGTGACAGGACAGGTACTGTCCTATGTGGATTCTGCGCACACACATGCGTAGGACTAGATGAAAGGAAATGCATTTTTCCAAAAAAGACCAATAGAAAAGCTCTGTACTGGTTCCTTGGGAGTGCCAGGAATGTAATGAGAAAACTATCAGAGGGAAAAAGCAGTGGAGGGGCTGGTTGGGATGAGATATGAGATGAGGCAATGAAGTATAGCCAGCACGCTGCAATTGAGTCGTTTGTGTTAGGTGGACATTCCCAAATGCGTTACTGCACCAGCTAGAACAAATCGGGTCTGTCAGCTCTGCATACAGATAGCTTCATACTGGGCAACAGGATGGCCAAGTGGATAAAAAGACTATAATTGTAACAACACAGGTTTGACCCACAACGCAACCAGCGTCTCCATAAATAGATGTTCTGTCAGCCTAACCCTGAGCTGGAAAGTGATGCCTCTCCTCCCGTCTATGTCTCTGGGTAGAAATATTGTATCATGCCTGAATCGTAACAGACAGATGCTGGATGGATGAGATGCTAAACCAGCGTTAAGAAACAAGTGGGGAGATTTCTGTGCATCCACAGACAGAGCAATCAGATAACAAAAGGAAAGACTTGAAGAGCACAAGCTCATGAATAAATCTTTTAATATGTGCAGCAGCCAGTGTTGCAGGATATCAACACTGTTTGATCATAGATATATAAAGATGGGTTAAAAAGGAATATTTTTCCAACAGGCTCCCAACAACAAAGAAACAAAAAAAACTTCCACAACTGTAACATGTGAGAAAATATATTCACAATTTCATGGAGAGAATGTCTGAACATAAGATAAAACACTGTTTTAAGTATTCTGTCTCCAAATAAAATATTGAACAATATTAAAAACACCAGCGCTGTCACCAGGGAAGACGGCAGATTACACTTGTTTTTCTCTAGACCACACCGAGCTTTGGTTCTGACAGCACTTTTAAAAACCCTAAGCAAATCCTATTTTCTTAATTGGCCTTAGGTGACATTTGTCTGTTTCAAATTGAAACAAGTCTGACTTTTTATTATCAGTGGCGCTGCTGTCATCCTGAGTTATCATCTGAGAAGTGTTACGAGAAAATTACGTTTGGGAAGAACAAAAAAAACCTTTAAGGTGCAAAAGTCTGAATAGCTTGGAAGCATCACCGTTCATCACCACAAAGATCTGCTGAGCTGGGCGTGCAGCCTCTGAGGCCTAACCCTAACCGTAACCCTAACCTCTTAGAAAGGGTAAACTTATTTTTCTTAGTTAAACTTGTATTGTCTTACTTTTTAACAATCTGGCATCTTTTGCCGTGAGCCAGCCCAAACCTTTTCCTCACGTAAACTTCACCGTGTACAATTTCATAAAATGCTGCGGTGTAATCACATTCACACCGAAAACGAAACCCTGTGATCGGGGTAAGTCCAATCAAGGAGATCATAGCAAATCTTCCATGTCAAATTCAGCTTTAGCCATCTGTAACGCAGGAATGTGCTGACCAACAGATCAACATCCACGCAAATTGCAATAAAGAGGATTACCTGAAACATACAGCTAATCCTTAGTTTACGGCTCTGCCGAGTAAAGTAAAGTAAAGAGAGGTGTACAGCACAAAACCTGTGCCAGATAAATTTGGGGACCATGCTTTGCTGTGTCATATATCTTGGGAAAAAGCTGAAACTAGAAAAAAAAGTCAATCTAGACTGATCCAATCAGTATTCACTATGAATAAATAATGAAAGTTAAGGTGCTGTGCCAAAAATCCACACAAGCTTTTTGCCAAAATAAGAAACTTCAGGTGGAATGAGAAATATCTTCAATGTGTAATAGTGTTGAGGTGTATAATTAACTACAGAGAGAGGATTCAACATCATCCCTGTGCTCATAGTCATGATATTGTGAGTAATTTCACTAATGGTATTTAATGTATTATCATTCATGAATTAATTAGAAGAGAAAAGGAAGAGGCGGCCACTGTGCATACGCACCTGTGCAACGGGATGGAACAAAATTGGACTGCACTTTAGTCCCAAATGAGCACCAAAAATGTACTGCCTCACCTCAACTGCATAAACACAGCCCAAGCTGTGCCTCTTCTCCCACACCGGCACAATCAAGATCGCCAGGTGGCAGAAAACTGGCAAAAGCAGGCGCAGCCAAAAAAGAATGAAAAAACACAGGCTAGCGCTGAGGAAAATTACATAAGAGCTGCATTTGCACGAATGCTGGCATTGCACCTGCGAGAAAAAGGGGCCTAATGTCTCACACAGCCAACTGAAATCTCTGTGTGTCTTATTCTGACACAAAGTGGTATCTTTAGTGTCGGCAATTTCCTTCCTGAAAAAGGAGAGCAGTGTGATAAAAACATAGTTTCCATAATGTAGAATCAGCATAAAGGTGAAACACCAGGTCTACTGTTACGTGTTAATTCATTATAAAAAATACATCTGTGTAAAACTTCAAGGTGAAACTTTGTTATTGGTTTTGTATTTCCCCCAATCCAAAGTCTGAGACTACAACATGAAAAAGGTTCATATGAAGCTCTAATAAGAGATATAATTAATGATTATTTAGTGGATATAATTTGAAGCACTTAAAATACTGAACAAGAAACTATTCCTCTCACATGATGAATTCTTCATGAGTAGCTGCAGAAGTGAACAAAATAACTTGGTCATCCCTAGTCCTTTTTTTTGCATGTGACACGTTGATTATTAAAATGACATATGTCCATTAACATACATATGAGTGAAAGCAGTCTTCCAAGTGTCAGTGGGTTGTTTCTGGACGCTGAAAGGCCGAACGGGTAATTTACTTGAGATAAAATTACAAGACAGCAAATATGGTGAAACCTGAGCTCCCTCGTTTAGTGTCATGATTGCCATCAAATTGAGGACTGCAGTGTACTAAGGACAGAGAACTATTGATATTTCAAAGTCAAAATAATGTAGAAAGCCTCACATGTAAAGGGTGTTTCTGACTATCCAAAGCTTTGTAGAGATCGAAAAACATCTTCAGCGAATTGTGATCAAATAGTTCTGGGTAATCTAACACAAGTCATGAGCCTTTATTCATAAATTCATATTTCATCCTCCTGGAAAAGGACCACTTACTGACGTGCGGGAGAAACAGAGCAGCTCTGCCTCTCCTGCTCTAAATGTATGTTCAATAGTCATGCGGCTCAGTAGCACATACAGAAAATGAAAACACTCTTTCAAGACACTGTGAGTTGTCCCCTGTAAAGTTTGAATAATTGAAGCTGATATATAATTAAAACAGCCACACTCAAAATCAAAACAAAGAATCCTTCCCTCACATCACACCAACACTGTTCACCCGAGAATCAGTGGAAATGGCACACTCCAGGAAAGCGCTATAAAATCCCATCTAGCCTACTTTGTGTCTAGGAGGTCGTTGTCAGTTCCAGTTTTACTCCTCGCTCTGGAGAGAGCAGCACTGTGTTGGAGGGGCCACGTCTCTCTATCAGTATCACCGAAGGGAGTCAGCGAGCATTCAGGAGTCAGCTGGTAGTGAGTTCACAGCTTTTCATAACTCATTATATTGCAAATAAATCTACACTCATTTATTATCAGAAACATTCAAGTAAATGACTTTTTATATTTTGAGCAACAGTAGTTACTTAAGTTCTTCATTGGAAAAATCCTAATCATTTATTACACTGATTGGGTACTCCATCTTTTAGAGACAATGAACAATGAACCTAAGTAAATGCTGTCTCCCCAAAATCGATTCAAATTCCATCTTAGAGAACTGTTAATATAGCGATCTGCACTGAGTTGCAGTCATCGGAAATTAAACGTGCAGACGAAATCTGTAAAAATGAAGTCACACCTGACATCGAATGACTTTTAGTGTCCAACTCAGTCACACATTGCCGTTAATAGATTCACATTGGCTCAGTACTTTACTTACTTTACTTTACAGTAGACAACGTTTTGATTTGGAAATGGTCTCTCTCACCAAACAGCTCGTATTACACGTCGTCCCGATGGCTCCACTGTAAAACGCGCAATAACAGTCCAATTGACCTTGCCTAAAAGCATTACAGTAATTTCCCATTATTCATTAAAGGTTTAAATGCTCTAAAACCCCCCCTCTATTTGACATTTTTACCTCCTTACAAAAATAATACAGAGCCTTAAAATGTCTCCCATAAAAGTCTAAAATATTACTTATGAATCTACAGCAATTAGCTCTTATTCTGCAGTGAGCGGCTCCATATTTTATACTGGCTGGGACAGTAGAGATGCCATTGTGTGAGGATCTCATTAAGCTACTAAGAGTTTAACTCCATCTAAATCATACCGCTGACACGTCTAATAGGGTCCAAATAAAGTCGGCTCATTTATGAAGCAGTTAATGTGTTCAGCAGAACTCCAGTTGTAGGCCGGTGTTTATGACCATTACGCTGCTACAGACAGTGTCTCCCATTTTTCACCATGCTACAGGGAAAATCCTCTTTACAGCAGTTAGCTGGAGTATGTGGAGTAAAGTGGAGCTGCGGCTCTGAGCGCGTCTCTCGCAATGGGAAAAAATATTGTTGGCAACTATTTATTTGAAGGATAAGGCATTAAACAAATTTGCATAATCTAAGCAATGCTGCAGCTGGCTCGCAACAAAATCAACTCGTATGGCCCTAATTTTCCTCTCATCATTTCACTGCTAACAGAGGAGCAACAAAAATCAACTATTCATCTCTTTCACATTTATTAGCATGACTGCCACTGTTCGTTTAGCGAGCTCGTCTTCTGGGAGACATATTATTTTACAAGTATGTTAAAACAAGTGGCCAACAAGAGCCAGGCGCATGCTGTACTGTAGAGGCTACCTTTTAGATAAGGTGAGGGCCCTCAGGAGTGCTAGTGTTTTCACAGGGGCGTCCTAATGTAATAAAAGACATAAAACAACACCTTCCAGAGACACATTAACACAAGAGTGTAAAAAAGATGGGTGATAAAAAAGGAGGGTAAAAAGAAAGTGATCTTGGTGAAAAGTGGACTTTTTATAGCTAAATAAATTTGTCAGCAGGTTCTTTGTTTTTAAAGGGAAGGAGATGTACCATGTCTTTGATTGTAATTTAAAAATAGGTTTGGTGAAAAAGGAGGTAACTTCACCGAAAACTAGATAAACATAAATATAGAAATGGATGAAGCAGACCCACACACAGAACCCATTTATAGTTTAACCTGGCACCTACAGCATTTACAATGCATCTTATCAGCCAACAATCAGTCAGAGTTTCTGGTGTGTGTTTCCCATTGTCTAGTGTAATGTAGCATCCAGCTACAAACCTCAAGCAGACATGGGGAACAGGCTACTAAGGTCTGTTAACTCCACACCATCATTTTTGCTTTTCAATTTCACACTGAGTATGTGACCTCACATGATACAGTTTCAGACAGCTTCCTCTGAGGCTACAAGAGACTTCATGCAACTTCAAACACCTTTATTTTGAAGGGTAAAATCAATGGCGTTTTTATTTGTATCTGGGTAATTGTACTCCAAGCCAGTGGGGGGCAACATGGTACAATGATGCCTCTCTCTCACCCTTTCTCTCTCTCACACACATAGAGTGTGGGGGGCATCTTAAGTTCCTTTGCTTCCAGTCAAACTTTACATCCACAGAGCAGAAGGTCGACTGAAACCAGTCACACATTTCACGCTACTGAGAGTAGCAGTTCTATAGGAGCTAAAGAGTTTTCTGTTTAACCGTGAAAATGATCCAAGACAAAATACTTCATATTCCAAATAGTGGCTTTAAATTTGTTTTACGACTCACTCAGAATGACATGGTGGCAAAGTGATAAGTCTTTGAACTCATAGAGTCGGTGTGTCCATCAGCTGTCACGGTGGCGCGTCAAGGTGTCCTTCACCAACTCACTGCATCCCTTCTGCTCAATTAAAGTCTCTAGACATGTGTTTGCAGTACGTCAGAGTACTTAAACGAGTCTGAGTCACTTATAGTTTAAGTTGCATTATAACCTTTAAACATGTCAACACATTGAGCGTCTCTGTTGTAATGTCCTTTGTGTGTCAGAAAATGATCTTACATGTTCATTTGGTTTCTGTTTTTGTTAAACAATAAATTATAACGCAACACGATAAAAGACACCACTCATCGCTTGTTGTTACACGTTACCTGCACATATACGACATGATGATGTACTAACTGTCGGGGCTGGAGAAACAGCACAGCAGTCGCGTTCCCAGGGACACATTTCACTGCATAGCGTATGTCGCTTTGAGAGGAGAACTTTCTCCTCTCTCTCGCTCATCCCCGCTTACGGAGCCTCATGATGCAGAAACTGTCCAAGCGAGGAAGTAATTTCATCTCGCACTGTCTCTTCTCATCTCACTTTTCCTCAAACAGGTGTAATAAACCCGACATGAGATGTGAGGATTTTTCTTCTTTTGAGCTCACTTGCTAATATCAAGAAACTCCGGGTCAGTTGACAGCCGTGTGACATTTCTGTGTCATGCAATTGAAGATAAGCATAGAAATGGGTTCATAGGCCCCAGAGTGGGATCTTCACACTGTGGCTTTTTTAAGACAAAATATATGATTTTCAAGACTTACATTAACATCAAGGTTCTCCCCTTGTCACTGCCTCCATGCAGCTTCACACTCCATAGAGCCCCAGCTCTTAGGGCCCAGAGCTCCAACCTCATTCATCATCCTGAAAGTGGGGAAAAGGCAGATTCACGTTTCCTGAGGGCTGGAGACGTCAGCCAATGGTGACTGATGGGCGGGGTCACGACAGGGCACCTGGCCCAGTGCACACGGCTCGTCGGGGGATCACGTTGGCTCCTGGACACCAGCTGGGCACTGTTATTCCTGCTACACTACCAACAGTCTGAAGCAAAATATGCATCAAGGTGATGGAGGCCCCTATAGGAACTGGCTCGGGGTGAAAGATCTCCACCAGAAGACTGATTCTTGTTAACAGCAGTATACTTTCAAGGCAGCCGACATGGCGGCAGCAGTGGGAGAGTCGTGCAGACACCCACCACTGGGAGGATGACACATACAAACACAGACACTGATGCTGCTGTTGCAATACAGTAACTAAGCAACAGGAAACCTCGCACACTGACCACTGACACATAGTAATAGAAATATGGGTTAGCATCTCTCTCTCTCTCTCTCTTCCTCTCTCCTCCCTTGTTTTTCTGGCAGGCCTAGCAGATGTGACTCTATTCCAGACTCAAAAGCAGCTAAACAAAGCCTCTACTTTCCTCTTTCTTCTGTATTCTGTACCTCCCCCTCCTCTTTCTCTGTAGTGTTGTACACCCCTTCCTCCTTCTCTACGGGGACTCACGCCACCTCCTATACTGACTTCCCTCATCCAGCTCCTAAAATCTCCTCTGTTTCTACTCCGTGTCTGCTCTTCTTTTTTGTGACACTGTCATTCCCCGCACCACAGCCTTGTCCTCTTTTGCCCCACACCTCCTCGTCCATCTTCATAGTATTCTCCTTCACTGCCTCCACCAAGACTCTTGCCACTGCAGCAGACAGGTGTGCATTTCACATACTATTTGTTACCCTGTTTTGTCATTCTACCTAGCTCCAGCGGTCATCATTAATAACCCCAGGTCTCCTCACTGCCTGCTTCTGTGGCTCCAGGCTGATGTTTCCTTCAGCCTGTTGGCAGCGCTGCCAGGCTCAGAGCCTCTAGTTCACAGAGAGATGGAGGAGTTAGATCAGTCCAGACACACGAGCAGCTGAATTCAGACTGCAAGCTGGGCACAGCAACATAACAAGCAAAGTAAGACTGAAGAATACTAAAGATGATTATCTCACATTCACTCCCCCCTCCTTTAATTATGTGTTTCTTTTTGTGTAAAAACATAAGAAAATTCATTTTATCGTAGTGGGTATTAGTATTAGGCAAATACAACTCTATTCACGTACCATTATTTATTTACCAAAACCTGTGAGTATTACTAAGTACCTCTTAAAATATCCATGTTAGATTCCAGCCAGCCAGGTGCCACTTCCCGATAAATTGATCATCAGCAGGAGTACAGACCTCTATAAGCAGAAAATATGGCAGTTTGCTGATCTGGTGAATTCCTGTGTGTGTTAATACAAGAACAAAGACAGAGAAATATGGGTAGGGGTCACACTAAAAAAATATGGGTAGGGGTCACACTTGTTGCTGTTCATCAGTCTGGAAAGAGTTTAAAAGCAAATTTCAAATGGCTTGGATTTGAAGTTTAACGAAAGCATTCAAGCCAATCTTTAAAGGTGTGAACGTCACAGCACATTCATCCCAAGGCCATGCAAGGCTCTGAGAAATCCAACAAAAACCAGAGCCAGATCTCAGGCCCCATATTCCTCACTGAGCGAGTTTGAATGTTCATGAGAGTCCATGAGAGCACAATCGCCCTGTCTCAAAAAAACATCAAACCACTCACAGATGTGACACACAGATCACAAGAATACTGGAACAATGTAGTTAGGACAGATAAGCCCAAAGTGGAGTCTTAATACCCAGCACACACACAAACACAGCAATTTAAGTGAAACTACAAATAGTCACCATCAAGCACGGAGGTGTTGGGGTGATGACAGGGGCTTGTTTTGCAGCCACAGACCCAGAGCACCTTGCAGACACTGAGTCGACCATGAGCTTGGACATCGATCGGAAACGCGCCAGCATATCTACATTAGATTAGTTGAAAAATAAAAGAAGGAAGGTTTTAGCGTGATGTTCCTGGGTCAATCAAAACACAGCTGGGTTATTTAAAAGCTCAATTACAAAGCTCGTCTTTTTATTTTAAAAGAAAAAGTGTGTGTGTCAACTTTGCATAGTCATCTTATGAGGTGAGGTATCTGTACATACACCCCCCCACAACTACTTTAGAAATCAGTCCCGTGTCCATTATTCCAATTTGCAGAATATGCAAGTGATATGACGACGACAAAAATTCTTCCAACCTAAACAACTATCTAGATTTTCTTAGTCCCTAAAAAAACATCAGGGAACAACAGAGATCAATACAACAAGGCACTGGGCAGGTTGTTAGGACCAGTAACTGCAGCTCCGAGGTCGAGGATACCTGCAGTCAGTACGCTGGCTGCAGCCTTTTGGATTAACTGTGAGGTATTGGGACATCCTGTCAGCAATGAATTACAGTAGTCCAGAAGTAACCAAATCATGGACTAGTTTGTCATTGGTGAAAGAATAATGTTCTACATATTTCTTTTATGCAGAAAAAGATGTAGTCAAAGACAACTCCACGATTCTTCACAGTAGCATTTCATTTCATTTACTGCAAAAGGTGGTAACATAAAGAAACCAGCAGGGAACTAACACTGCGATCTTCTCCCTGCATTGACTCTGGTGCTCTATGTGACATGTGACATCCTCCTTCACAGTCATCACAAACACTATTGTTACTAGGCGTCACATAACAATAACACAAATTGTAACTGTGGTTTATGTTAATATATTTGCACAGATGATCTATAGGGTTGGTTTCTGGTGAATGTAAAGCAGCCAGTACGCAATGACTGAGAATGGGACTCTTAGCAAAGTGCGACACGTCCCATACAAATATTAACATATTCCTTAATTCAGCAGCATAACTGTGAGCAGATTATTTAGATGGCGGATCTGCTAATCTTACTCTGTAATGTGTGTGATGTGTGGCCTGGTAGCTCAATGGGTTTAGCGTCACACGAAGATGCAGGTTCCAAACCCCCAACCCCTACCAGGTGTGTCCTTGAGTCAGACCCACAGCGCCAGCTCCCTGTAAGTCACTGTGGATAAAAGCGTCACCTCTTTGCTTTTGTCTGGTGAAACTGATCCCTGGAAGCCTGCGTCACTTTGTCAGAGTGTTGTGAGTGCAACACCAATCTACAGCCACAAGTGGCTCCACGAAAGCTGATTACACATCAGTGAGTTTCAGTTATTTACACTTTAGTTCCTCACCACTGTTAATTAATTGGATATTGGCGATTGTAATCCGATTCAATCAAACACAAACAGCAGCTGTACAAAGGACACTGTAATTCTCGTTTGGATTTCAATGTATATGTGTGTTTATCTGTGTTAGCCCCATAATGGACTGACAGGTCACAGAGGTTGTTTTTATTTTCTCCAAATAATGTGCACTGGGACACTCTCCAGTCAATAGTGTGGGATAATACTGCGATTTGCTGCCAACCTTTGATTGTCTTTTCTCCTAATACCATTTCCTGCGCTGGGCAGCAGTCCCCCACGGCCACGGCAACAAATACAATCAGCAGCCTCAAGTAGTTTATTTAAGGTACCGTATATTCACTTGTGGCAGTTCTGCACCTCCCACACAAGGACATTAGATTCCTTTCAAGAGAGGCTTTTGTGATCCTCTGGACTATTATCACAATGATTTCAAAGTTTAAAAGGAACGAAAATTGCTTATCTGATTAGTCATGACTGAAGCCAGAGACACAAATAATATATTTCTCTCATTTCCAGCTGCACTGTTTGCCTCGGGCCTCAAATTAACAAAAATCTGTAGCCACACCCTGTGCAACAGATTCACAGAAACACAGCCCCAGAGTCAGACACGGAGGATATATGTCCCCTTCTTTTATCATCTGTTTTATGACAGCAGCCTTTTTTCCCTGTTAATCTGCACTCAAACACAGTCGTAGGTTCTTTGTTTCCGTCTTCCTTCCTTTTTCTTCTATCGCTCCCTGAAGCCTTCCTCCTCTCCCACTGCTCCTTTCACTTCCTTTATCCTGGCAATACCTCACCCAAGTCTGCTTTTGTCATTCTTTCTCCTTCTTTCCTTCACTTCTCATTCTCCACACATTCCCTCTTCTGATCCATTCTTTCCTTCCACCCTCCCTGCTGGTTCAGTGAGGTCATGAAAGGATCTGTGTCCCTTGGCCTGTGTGAGGCAGTGTCCGGTCGGCGTAATTATGATGGATGGAGTAATTTCCAGAGGCGCCTTTCGCCAAGAGGGTTGAGCCCACCGTGCTTTCTCTCAGCTTTAATGACTTTTTAATAGAGCTCACTCCTAAACCTACATCACAGAGTACCAGTGAGAGTCACCGACAAATCACTGCTGTTAAGGCAGGTAATGGCACAGCAGGACACGGGTGGTCTGGGCTTCTGAAAAGCAACTGACCCCTTAGGTGAGAGCAGTTCTCCGCTGATGTGTGTTGTGCTCTCTGTTACTAGGTTCACGCTCGACTGGAGTCATGTGACCGACTTGCCTGAGGAACCTAAACTAGCCAAATCTGTGAGGAAATGAAATTTTAAATGGGCAGAAAAAATAGGAAATAAAATTTTTCCTACTTCTGAGCAACATGTGGAACAGAACCTACAGCTACTGACGTGACTAACTGTTGTATTTTATATTCCTCAGGCGCAGCAGTGATGTGATTTTCATTAAGTAATAATCCCTCTCTATAAGGTTTCTAGAGAGGGATTTTATAAAATTACATACCTACTGCACATTAGTGACACTTCAAAGAAAATGAGCAGGCAACACATTTCTTCTATAAAAGGACTTTATGGGGTGAGAAAGCTTCGAGTTTCAGCTGTGTAACGTCCTCTGGACTGTGTACGTTCAGATTCTGTCTCCATTTATTTACTACAAATTTGTAGTTCAGGTCATACTTTAGCGTTCTTTTGCATGTTTGTTTTTGTGAGTGGGGTGAGGGGGATGACTATGAAAAAAACAAGGAAGGCTTTTACACAATAGGGCACTGAGCACTTCCATAGCACAGATGACCTACACTTGGTACTGTCCTTGAACACCTTGGCATAGTCTCAGTCTCTGGTTCAGATCCAGTACACGCAGAATATTAGTACAGACAAGCATTTTACCATTTAAATATAAGCATGATCAGGTCTAGTTGATCTGGAAATTAACCCCTAAACATTTGTTTTGATCTGCACTGTATCGTTTATATAATGCACAGGTACAGTAAGAAACAAAGAGGATTTGTCTCATTGATTATTAGAGAAAATCTTCTTACTACAATCACACACTGTCAACTGTGGCTCACAGGCTATTTTCAAACCCTGTGCTAATGAGGACCAGTGTGTAAGGATTTAGCAGTAGCAAGAATAAACTGAGCTGAAATGGAGAAACGTGTCATGGACCTTTGACTCGTCCACATCTCTTACTCGTGTTGCTGTTACTCTCTAAATAACACATACTAATTCTGAGTTCACTTCTTTAAAATGATGAGCTGAAAGGCGTTGTGAAGTTTCTCCTGAAGACTGCTGTGTTTCTACAGTTTTCACCGTGTGCAAATGAACATCAGGGAACAGAGAGCTACGAGGGAACATGTGACAGATAGCTCACTGGAGAAATTAGGACAGACACTGTGCTTATAGTAACATCTGGTCACTGTCGCTAGAATCTGGACATTTATTCAAATGTTGAGACAAAATAATGCACCTTATTTAAATTATAGGTGTACCAGTGAAATGCAAACAATCACAAGCGTATGCATTCTTAACTTATGATGTGTGAGATGTATTAAATATGAGAGTGTGCAACATCTGTTTCCTTTTTTTCCTCAGACCCCCACAGCCACACACACACACACACACACACACACCCACACACACACACTTGGGAACTGAATAACCACTTTGCCACTGAGCAGCTACATTGGAAGAATTACGCTCTAAATCTCTGGCTCTAGGTCACGCCAACAACTCCAACAGCAGCTGAGGAGGTGTTGTGACATATCATGCACCCCTTTGAAAAAGTGAGGCGTAATCATCTGAAATAAATGAAAACACTAGTTTGGGGAATTCAGCTCTGTTAGCAGACTGGGGGCTTGAAATATTACCACAAATTTTTATTCACAGAGAAATATAAATCACAAACTAAAAAAAGCTGAGTCAGTAGGAAAAGAAATCACAGGACAAAAGCAACTTTTAAACATTAGAGCTTCAGCTTATCAGAAAAATCTGGACAGGAACCTGAATTCTCAAATGTTGTTACTACACACGAGCTTACAGCATTTTCCACCTGTCACTTCCTACAAGACAATAAACGGGGATAAAAATATGACAATAAAAGCTTCCATTTAGGCAGCGTCAGTGTCTCTAACTACTTTGCGAGCTGTCAGTTCTCAGGTCGAGCTGAAGGTCTCCTTGAGGAAGCTGCGCAGTCATCTTACTATCTTTTTTGGAGCTGTATTTTTCTCCTGTCTGATTAAACACTGCAAGGTGAAAAAGTCTTGTTTTGCCTCAACAGTTTCAGTGACTGCTTTTGTTTTTGCAGCCTCAGTTTAATCTAGGCTGAAATATTGTGTCGTAAATTGTTGATCGCTGCAGTGCAGCAACACCAAGACGTTTGGCCCTCGTGAGGTCACCATTTGTTTTTTAAATTATTCCATGACTGTTGCCATGTGCTGGTTTTAAATTGTGTTTTGTCTGCTGAGTTTTTTTACACATACTGTTATGAAGAGATGCTGTCTGTGCTAAATTAGGAGACTGACACTTAAGGATATCTTTAACACGTTTAAGGATGATAATGAGAAGGGAGAGCGCAGCACAAACACACCAGGTGAGGTGACAGGAACTTTATGTTCTGTAATATTCTTTCATTGGCCTGTGGAAACTGTGGAAACGTCTTGACAAAGATGCCAGAAATTCCACTAATGCAGATGCAATTGTGGAGGTTTAATGATATGTGTCATCACAGCCCTCAGGTTACTGGATGATGCACAACTCCCTATATACAACCTTGACCAAACAGTTCCTGGTGACTCCTGTGTCTTGTGTCATGCAGCTTAAAAAAGAAAGAAATAATCTCAAACCATCTACTGTGGAGAAACCATTATGTGTGATCCATCCACACTGATTACACCAGCCGCCTCTTAAACTCTGCAAATATTTGCTCTGTTCCGTTTGTAGTTTGAGATCATTAATTGTAAATTCTTATAAATGATTATCTCATATCACGCCATCATGTTCACTTGGTTTGTATATTCTGTAAAATAGAAGATAAACAGAGTGAATGTCGTCACTAATCAGAGAAACTGGAGTAAGTCTCAAACTGGACAAACAAGTTGGACAACAACAGATTTCGCTGTCTAAATATCTGGTAGATCAATAAATAAAATATCTGCTTTGGGTTTCAAATGACTGTCTCATGTTCTGCATTTGTAGTTTTACGGATGTCTGGATGACCATGTTCTATGAAATATCTGAGTGGAATACAAATTGAGTACAAAATAACTGTGGGTTTATTCTGCATCTGACCCCAGGATGTGAGTGTTTGTGACTTCCAGCACGATAGTTTGAATGCTTAGTGCAGTTATTCCATCCTCACTGCACAGACTTGGACACATCAAGTGGTCTTTTTGTCAGCACCAAGTGAAGCGACCTCCTGTGGCGTTAGTGTCATCTAAAGCGTGGCACATGCTTGTTCTGTTGTCCTTTCTGTTCAGCACTAAGTAACGAGCTCCTTTCACCCTCTGTCTGCTCATTGAGGAAGGAAGGTGAATTCAAACGTAACATAGCATTGTCTAAAAAAGCTAAAGGAAAGATTCCTAAGGTGGCACGACATAACATCAAATCTCATTTGCCCCCTGAATTGCTTTTAATTATCATTTTTGTACAGTTTATTTTATCTTTTTGGAAACAAGGGAATGAAGCAGTGAGCAAGTTTTAGTAAGTCTGTTTCTATTTGGACTTTTATGCGCTTGCTCAGTTTATGCAGAGAAAAAAAGATCAGACTGTGCCCGAGGGAACCGTTACACATCTATAAGCTTTAACTAACTATTAGTCTGTTCAGCGGTTGAAGTCTATATCCTGAAGCCAAAGGAGTTGAGCCCTTGTTAGCTACTGTTGTTTTTTGTTGGCTAACTCTTTTGTTTCAGCCTATAGTAAGAATTTAAATGTCTGATGAATAATTCCAACTTCTCACTCGTGCTCTGATTACATGATCACAGGTACGGTTTCTTCTTCTTCTTAATTACTTTTCTCCACTTCTATTGTTTATCTCAATGTATCAACTTGGTCCCCTGCCTTCTCTCACCCTCCCTGTTTCCCTCCATCATCACCTCCCCCTTGCACATCTCTCTGTACATGGCGTCAGGCTCGGCACAAACAGAGGTTGTGTGACAGACTCAGACCTTCCTTCACACAAACTGATTGTTGTCGGCTTCGTTTTGTGGCTTCACTGTGTCTCCATTCACACCATCCTCCTCTTGACATAAATATCTCATGAGCGTGTCTCTGTCTCTTCCTGTCACCTACACGGGGACACAAATAAACCACAGCCATTAACTCATGCATGACTTACAAGTAGAAATGCTCTTTAAAGCATACATAATCGCTGTGGTCAAGCAGCCCATGGTGACCTAAGACAGCAAAGCCGCTGGTCAGCAATTTGGCTCGGCCCTTCAACTCCCCCCTCAATCAGCCCTTCTCTTTCTCACCACTGCAGTGCTGAGCTGTGGACTTGTGGCCTGTAAAGAGGTTTAGATGAAAACAAACAGCCCATTTAGTAGCATCTCTTCTCCATTTAGGCCGTCATTACGGCCCTCAAGGCCCTGGCTCAGCACTGAATTATGAATTAAGTTGTCAGGAGAGCCTCTGCTTATGAGCTGAGGGGGTCATTTAAATTTAATTTGAAAAGGGATTCTGTTAAGAATGTATGCTCAGCAACCTCCCGTGGAACTTCTCCATCAGAGAGGAGAGGGGTAAGTACTGACAAGGGCAAATGAAATAAAAATGTCTGAAAGAGCATTGACTGGCTGTAATAACGCAAAGTGCACAATGGGACGGAAGCTACCCTGACATCACCATTAACAGTGTTTGAAATCATTATCAAAGTCAGAGTCGATGCCCGGAGTTGGTGTTTGTTCGTAGCCAGGCTGGCAGAATTTCTTCTGTTTGGTTTTGGTGAGTGGTCATTTCAGTTGTTGGTGGACAACCTGACATAACTTTTCTCCAGACATTAGATTGACATGACGTTATCAAAGATATGCTATCACTTATGAGTGCTAATGAAACAAAAGTCATTTGTTGATATGAGAAAATACTGTTTGTTATAGTAACCCGAGAAGCTCAAGGATATTTTGTGTCCCCTGGAAATGTTAAGTTGGGTCTGTATTAGCTGATTACTCGATCCTTTCATATTATTTAACTCGAAAAAATGTAAGTTCTGTTAAATAATCTTCTAAAAATAAAAAGATCTGCTGCTTTGCCTTGTCTGTACAAAGTGAACATTTGTGGACATGTAAGTGACCGTGTCTGGTGTATTAGCTGTTGACAATGACTCAACGTGGTTTGATGCTTCGCCATGTTAGTGAAGGTTGCATGTGTTCGCACAGTTTGATTGTGTAGCAGGGGGTTACTGGGATTTGAGCAGGGGCAGTGGCAGAGACATCAGCCAATAAGAGAGGGACACAACTCCTTATTAGGCTGATGGCAAGCAGCTGTGCCAAGCTGCCTGATGGGACTTGACTGGTCCCATCAGGGGACCAGTCAAGTCACTTGTCTTGATATCTTCTTGATATCTTCTTGATATCTTCTTGATTGACAAGCTGTGCAGGTTTGTCACCTGCCCGAGGCAAAGCACTGACTACCGTTTTGTTGCTGAATGTTTTAGTAGTTCTATTGTTTAGTGTTAATGGTTTTTAACCCGTCTTTCTTTCCTCATAGTACTGCGGCTGGTGACGGCCTCCCTCCCCCGGTGTGGGTGGTGTTTGGGAGTTCCTTCACTTTTCTATAGTTGCATGGTTTGTGCTTGTGGTATTTGTAGTTGCTTTGGTTTGTGCTTTAGTTTCACAGGTAAGATACTCCCAGCCCCCTGCCGGTGGCCGTTTGGCCTCCTGGCCGTAGTATGAGTGTCTGTCTCCTTTTCTTCCAGCTTAGTTAGGTTTGAGTGTTTTTAATAGACGTTTATGGCAGTGAACCCACACTGACTGTTGTGGCCTCTTCATTGAAGCCCCTGTGCACATTTGTATACGGTGGGCTGTGTGTAATACGCTAGCCCCCCCAAAGGTTACACTTGTTAAAATGCAAGTGGTCCACTGACTCCTATTTTTTAAAGAAATTCTATGCTGAAGGATTGTGAAAATGTACTAGATCTGGATTGACATAAAAGATTTGCTGGCAGAATTCGCCTTTCTCCTCGTGATCATAAAATTCCTACATCATTATCAAGTGCATTGTAAAGATTTCCTTTCGTGCCAGATTTTATTCTCCACAAATCACATCCTACTTCTTGTGTCTCTGCGGACTCACATGAACGTAATGACTCACGAGTGACCTTAAAGGCTAAACAACCCACACTGGTTGAAATGAAATGAATGTACTTATTCCTGTTGCTGAAGAAGCTGGAGCGGGTGGAAAAAGGAAGAAACGGAAGCTCTCCGGTGGCATGCTGGCTGCCACCCTACATGCAGCAAGCAGCTCACAGTCCCCCCGGCCTTCCTATTAAAACCACTGTGTCTTTCATCATGGCAGAAATGTTCCATGACACTTTGAAGGAAAGACACAGATGACTCGTTCGTCGGGGGAGCGGTGTGTGATGCTGTTTGCCGTCTCTGTTAACGACGACAGCATCATTGAACACGATGCTCAGTGCCACCGTCTCTCCTAACAACCTGGACAAGACTTTGACTTTCAAACCTTTCTGCCAGATGTTTGGTCCCGCTGTAGCAGCTGTTGTCCCTCTAATCCTGGGGGGATGTTGGACAGGAGCTGCTGCCACAGGGAAGGCTATCATATGTCCCTCAGGGATCATTGATCATCGATCGTCACCAGAGAGGTCTTTGGAAGGAGATGAGCCTCTGTACGCTCCACTGCCAAAAAAATTAAAGCACCAATCAATGGCCACACTAAATGTGAGTGCATGTAGGGAGGTTACCTTATTTGGCTTTATTTGATTTTGTGTCTGCAGTTGTTTTGAAGGGCAGCTCTCTGATGACATTAAAAAATGACCCACTATTTCTACATGACTACATGAACTGGTTACAGACTTCCTCCCATATGCTAGCAGTAACCCGGAGGTGTGGCGATGCTCTAGTACAGCTGGTGGTTGGTGGTGAACTGCTAACCCCAGCAGCCCAGCAGACTGCCTGCAGGCTAGAAGAAGAGGAGAAGGAGTGCTGTGAGGAAGTGATGGTGACAGAGGAAGCCGGGGTCAGAGGAGGGGTCATCCTGTGCTGACACAGTGCCATCTTACTGCACAGTAGGATGTGACCTTAACCCTCCTGCTGTCCATTCGCACTCTCTTTTTCCTCTCAATGCCTCCAACCCCAACACCCGATTTGTCATCCGTCCGTCTACTCCACCACCCCTCACCCAACCCACTGAGTCTTTTTTAGGATTGACAGCTCCCAGGGAAAGGGGGGAAGTATCTGGGCGATCCAAAGGAGGTGGCAGATCCAGACAGTCAGAAGAGGGGAGGAGGACTTGCCCTGCAGGCCGGAGGCCTGCCTGCCAGACACAGTATAACCGGATCTGTGTGTGTGTGTGTGTGTGTGTGTGTGTGTGTGCATATGCCAGTGTTTGTGGTAGAGGGGATAAGGCAGAGTTGGATGGGTTTATGGAGAGAAAGACAAGAACCGAGAGAAAAAATAAGACCAACAGACAAGAAATATGTTTCTTATCCATCTACTGTAACACTTAAAACTGTACATGTAAATAAAAGACACCTTTTTCATCACATACACAATTTAGGAAGTAATAGCTAAAAAAAATAAACGCAAAATATGTATAATATATTCATAATGCAGATGACTGAGAAAAACACAGCTTTAGGTGGAGGGATGGGAAGGAAGAGGGTAAGAAGGAAGGGTAGATGGAGGTGTGGGGGACTAAAGCGTCCTCCTGCAGAGCGGAGACTGAAGCAGGAGGAGCGTCTGCCGTCTCCAACTGTTCCATCCCGACAACATCACGCACACTCTCTTACTCACTCGAGTTGGACTTAACACAGGAACAGCCAAAAGTCAAAACGGAAGTTTGATGATTTCACTCATTGCACATTAACTCTATTACACGGAAATAATTTCAGACACATTTACATTTCCCGGAATGAGCCTAATGTTTAAAAACAATACACACTTAATTCCCTGAAATGATTTCACTTTAGCTTTATTTTTATTTTTTTTAGGTTTCTGGGGGGGGGGGGGGGGGGGGGGGGGGGGGGGGGGGGGG
>JAUMTR010000017.1:20307009-20336295 GCA_032270685.1 Microctenopoma stevenorrisi
TGTTTAAAAAAAATACAAACTTAATTCACTGAAATTATTTAAATTTAGCTTTTTTTTTATTTTTTTTAGATTTCTGCCACCCCCCCCCCCCCCACACACACACACACACACACACACACACACAATCCAGTGGAGGTAAATTGAATTACTGAGAAAAAACATAAAGTCAAAAAGGGTATTTTAAGAGATAAGATCTTGCTTGTGCTGACTATAATGCACAGACTCAAGTGTAAACGGTTTAGCCACAGTAACTGGGACATTAGTACTATATGTAATTCAATGTTACCAGATGTAAAAATGTTGATTCCAATCTGCAAAATCCGATTTCTGATAATATTGTACTCTCTTATGTGAGTGAGTTTTTATTTCGTTTCCTTTCCTTTGTGCCCCTGGTGTCGCCTCTCTGGCAGGATGGATGATAGACTATGGGTTCAGATGGTTCATAGCATGCCCAACTCAGTGTCACATCCCAGAACCATCAGCGTGTACATGCCTCATCCTGGCTCTGCCTGCCAGCACCTCTTCCTCCTCCAGTCTGGAGGCTGTTAGGATGCCCTTCTCATTGCAGCAGGTGCATGTGTTGTATTTTCTCAAAGCATTGCCACAGCTGAACAATCTGTGCTCCTGGTTATTCTGTGGCTGTAGGATTATCTGCTGAGACAGATGCTCTTCATCTTTAAGTATTTAAAGGCGTATTTTTAGTCTGGTTGTAGCCTAAACGGCTTTTATCTAACTAGCTTCTGACTATAAGCGAAGAACAAAGTACTTCCTGTCTCCGTTGGAACCTTCTTCTTTACTTTAGGAGAGTTATTTGTATTTTTCTGCTTGCCTCCCTGTTTGAAGAAGCTCGGGGCTCAGGCAGAAAACGGAGACATCATGTACTGTACTTGTGTGCGCCAATCAATATTTAGCAACATCTTGATCTAAACATGACAACAGTTGGTGGGTTTTCTTTTGTGTCACGCCACTGTCAATCACATCTGATCAAACCACACCCACGCAGCCCTGGTAGTGCAGAAAGTTTTTGTGTGTTCGTCATCTGATTAATGAAGACAAACACACTGGTACCAAGAAACACATGACATCAACACACTTAGTGAACATTCTCTGGCTATTCATGGCTTCTGTTCCCATCTTGAAAAGCATACATTACTTTGCAGACGCTTTTATCCAAAGCGACTTACAGGGAGCTGGTGCTGAGTGTCTGGACACACCTGGTGGGGGATGGACTAGGAGTCAGACCGGGTATCGAACCTGCAACCTTCTTCATCCCAATCATGACGCTTAATCCACTGAGGTACCAGGCCGCCATTACAGTGCATGGTCGTCTAGTCCTGCCTGGCTGTTGTTTGTTTCAAGAAATTCCACAAAGTCCTTCTTTTCTCTCCGATGTGGTAGATCTTCTTGTTTGATACTAGCAAATTTCTAAAGATTACAGAATGTTGTGCATGTTTGCAGAAAGGGATTGTTTGCAGCATCGCTGCTGGCACGAGCAGCAGCCAAGGTATTCTTGTTTACTTCTGTACATTTATCTTTATACATCGCTAGATAAACTTTTGCTGCTGTTTGCACTATCTGGCGAGATACTAAACTGCATTTGTTGTACTGGCACTTTCTCTGGGCACTGGCAATAAAGTTGAATCTAATCTCATCTGTTGTGAGGTGCTCAGGTAGTAGGAACACAGCGGAGTGAGTGCACTTGGCTGGTGAGAAAAAGGGAAGACTCCCCGAGCAGATGTCTGCTTCCATGCGTGTAGATGACTGAAGGCGAAGCAGGATGGGGCTAAAACCATGTGTCTTAAACTGAATGTCACTGCATAATTATGGGTAAAAAATGGAGTGCAGTGCTGATAGTATTGCACGCTGGGAGAGTGGAACTAAGCAGGGTGGTGGGTAAGGATCTTAAGGTGGTCTGTGATCCAGAAGCCTCGCTTTGAGCTGCACTCTCTCACCTGCATGCACATTACATAAGAAAAGTCTTAATGAGCTTCTTTATCTAATGTAAACTGCTGGGGAAGTCGAGCCTGCTTACACCTCACTCCCTTATAAGAGATTTGCTTAAAATAAAAAAAATAAAATAGAAATGCAGGAATTAGTGGGAGTGCAGGGATTGCTGTGGGGTTTTTCCATCTGTGAGCAGAAATCTGGAGCTAAGTCAGGCTCACTCCAAACAGACCTGCTCTGTTTTCTATAGATGGAAGCCTCGCTTCTGAAGCCAGGCTTTGTTTAGAGGCTGACAGGTCAGAGTGGAGAGGTTTGACTGTGCGCCCCAGTGCTCGCAGCGCTGCCAAACGGCTACCAAAAGCCTGTAGATCTGATCTGTACAGCATATTTCCACAGGTATTTATATACAAGTTTTTATATATAAACCAGCAGTGTCACTGAAGAAGAGATAGAGTGAACCATTTGGTGAAAGCTTTTACCCCTGATAGTGCCTGACATTGCCATAAGTGAGTGCACTATTATTAGCACAGGTCACCCCAATGGAGCTGAGCCCCTCAGCCTGGCAGTGTCTCGCTCTGTGCATTGAACTTCAAAGGACCGCGAGAATAAGGTTAAAAAATTCAGTGGCTGCTTTAAAATCAGTTTGAAATCCCCAGCGAGAACGAGGCCAGCGCCGATGTGACAGTGCGGCAGTGGTAACAACTTCTGCTCTACGTGCGAACGTTCCCGAGGCTGCGGCACAGGTAGGAGAGCAGCCGTCAGCCATGATGTCACGGTGTTGTCATAATCTCAGACGGAGCTTGAAGGCTAATGTAAATGAGAAGTTAGAATCAGGGGCTCAGAGGTTGAAAGGCTGGGACATCCATCCAGGATTGGCGTCTACTGAAGATGCTGTTGAGTTGTATTATGGGAATTTTAGGATCCAGTGTTTCTGAAACTTGTCCCACAGTCTTTTATGTTTAATCATTTCGTTCTTTAATGTGTCGCTGACAAAAGTGCAGTATTATATTTCTGGAGCGCCAGTAAGACTGGGTCCTAATAGGTTTGGATAAAGAAGCTTGTTAACGAATACTCCGGTGATTTAGTTTTGCACTTCCACAGAGCTGCGAGACCCACAGAAGACATTTTAAAAAGACATAAATCAAAGCAGCAGGGGCTCAAGATATCCTGACTTCTGCTCCTACATTTCCCACAATGCATCTTAATACCAGCTTCTACAAGCAGAGTCCCTGATGAACGCATCATTATTTCCACCATTGTTATTTCCTGAGATTTGACCTCAGTCCTACAGCACATTATTTGCCTTTTTTGGAGCAGATGGAAAAAGTTCTGTGGATGGTGAATGAAACGTCTCTACTGTTTGACGTCAGGTACCAAATCTGAGTTCAGGCCGTTGTCAGCAGACAGAACAGTTAGCTCTCGTTCTGTGTGCAAACCAACTTGTCTAACAGTTAGAAATGGCCTTTATCGGCTCGCCCTGACCTTCACATCTCACATCTCTACTGACAGATCGGGGGCTGTATTGCACTCGGCCAATTTCACAAACAGCTCGGGCTGCAGGCTTTCAACAAACCCTGAAAATACAGAAGGAAAAATCTAATGCCAATGTCTACAACATTAATGACTGCTTGTCTCAGCAGACCCAAATAGAAAGAGCGGGCTGCTCGCAGTCAGAATGGGTCGGGAACATAAGAATGCTCTTACCCAAGACAAATTATTGTAGCTATTCCAAAGGAACATTAACCTGCTATGATGGATATTTCCAGTATGACTAAGAGGAAGCCAGGTTGATCAGAAAAGCTCTCTCTGCAGTCCCCCTCTGATGTCACACACACACACACACACACACACACACACACACACACACACACACACACACACACACACACACACACACACACACTTACAGGCATAATTACACGGCTCCTCTGCGGCCCGTGAGCAAACACTGCCATCTACCGTTGAACGAGAACCTGGCTGCTGCTGAGGATCAACGGTTCACCTCCAGCAGGCCTCCCAGGCCCACACAGTTCAGCATCAAGTGTCCACTCACAACAGAGTGACTACACACTCGCTGACTGCTGCCGTGCTAAAAAACAAAACACTTCAAGCTGGACTCCAGATAAAGTTAATGAAACATTTGTTTAATCTTTTTTTTTTTTTATTAGGGAAAACTTTATGACACTGTGGTGATGGCTGACCGGGGCAGGAATGTATGAAAAACCCCAACAATCCAATCATTAGTCAAAAAATCCCCAGTAAAACTTTATATAATAAAGAAACATTCAGTAAATTCTACTTTTTGATTCTCAGAAATTCTTGAGTTTTTATTTATGATGTTGTTGGGGCTGTTTGGACCAATCCTTGGGTGAGTGTAGATATTACTTGTTAATATAAGATACAGATCTGATCTCATGAACATTGTTCTGTAAAGCAGTGTCCCTCGTATCAGTTTAGGCTTCACAGGTCGAGGATGAAGCGGTCTACCTTCATCGTATAAGCTGGTTTCAGGTAGCCCTGCAGTTCACTTTTCTTCACCCACACAAACGGAGAGTTTGAAGCTGCAGGGGGTCCGCTGCCTGACAGGAAGGCTTTGAAGAAGAACACCTTTGTTCCCACAGAGCTCTCAGTCCGTACGGCTTTGGGCAGTTTGTACTTGTACACTCCGCAGGGGGCATTGCCGAGGAAAGTCGCCTTGAAACCAGCTGCTGCTGCGAGAAGAAATCAGGCTGTTAAGTTAAAGCAGCAGTAGACAAAAGGTGAGCTGACGCACAGCTGTACAGATTACACGATGCTGCAGCTCTATTTGTATGTTTGATTGTATTTCTCTGGATTATCAGTGTTTGACTGCTGTAATTAAGTGTTTTATTACCTTAATGCTCCGTTTCTCATTCTGCAACACAACACACTTTCAATTTCAATCAGACTTTCAATTAAGTTTTAATCTAATCTCATTTCATCTGCATCCCATGGCCCCAGCTGGTTTAACGTGCGCAGTAAGGCACCAGCACAACCACGTTAAAGAGATTCAATTCCCACACAGTCCGGCTGTATTAAAAATGGATTCACTCCTGCTACAGTAAGACACCGAATGGCACGTGTTAATGTCAAGTGGAAAGTTTTAATAGGGAGTGATTGATGGAGCTGGCACACTAACGCTGTGTGAGCAATGTTGTGTAACGGTAACAGGGAAAGAAAAAAACATGAAGAATCAGGCAGTTATACAGCTAAAAGAGGGATCTTTACAGGGTCACTGATAAAACCTGCGGCCGCTGGCTTCCTTTCTATCAGCAGCTTAATAACGTGGCTGATCAGCGTGTAATCAACTCAGCACGGACACAGCTACTGAAATAAGACCGATCCAAAATGCTGTGTATGTAAATGAGCTGCGGGTTGGAGGTCGGTTTGACGCTCTTGTTGTGGGGAATACAGACGACTGTACTTTAATTACCACAGAGCTCTTTTAGATTAGAGCACATCAAACTTTAATGATCCTTAGGATAAAACTGGGCCATTACAACAAAAGAGATTAGGACGTAGTTACAGTGAGATCGCAGCAAATGGAGTGTGTTGACAAAAACACATCCTATAACAGCTGGTATTTAGGATATGGATGGTACCTCATCTCCATGATTAACTCACTTAAATTCCTGTGCACGCTCTCCTCAGTTTGACCAGCTGCCACAATCCAAATGAGGAAAGTACAGATTTGTTAAAGTGTTGATACACTCGTGAGCTGCCTGCAGTTAATAACGTGCTCACAGGAGTAAGCTGTGTGAGCAGCAGCATGTGCATGGAAAACTTTCCAGTTTGAGTTCTTTGTCCTCTCAGGCTATGAGGAGAATATGCCAATGACTGGTGGAGCAGGTTTGGTCTGTACTGAAGATCTGCAGATATTACTCAGGGGTCTGACTGCACATTGTACTGTACGCATGTTTTACTGGTTAGAAAAATATTTAAGTCAATATTTTTTTATAATGTTAAATGCTCTTAGTTCATAATGCAGGTTTTCTGCAAGTTTCAGGCCGATGACATCATCCCAGGTATTTTTACGACCACTAGACTGACTGCTGTGCTCCTTCAAGCCAGAGTAGCACTAACCATGATGTAAACTGAGCTTTATGTCAAATGAGAGGAGTGCTGTTCCAATGTGACTCATCACTCACATTACTTGTCTTTTCTATTTCTATAAATTGCATGTAGACTAAAAGATTAATTTACAGATGTATAAATGCAACATAGACTTTTTATTAAAACCCCTTAATGTAGATTTTCAACATGTGTGAGAACTACACAAATTCTCTACAAATAAAATGTACTATAGCATCATAGCATGTGAGTGGGAAATCTAAAATCTATTTACAAAAGGCCTAGCAGCAGAGTTTGAGAAAAAAGGTGGTTGTATAAACATAAAAACTTATATATATATATTTTTTTTTTATTAAATATCTGATATCAGTCTTGGTAAATATTCATAAGGAAAGACTTGTAATTCCAGTGGCTTAAAACGAGCACGCTGAAGAAATGAGCAGCTTCATCTAAACATGACTTTTCACCAGTCAATAACAACTCATGCTCGTGTTACCTGGCAAAGAGGCGAGGGCTCTCTCAGCCGTCTGTCGCAGCGTCTCTCCCTCCTGCCACTGAGTCTGAGGCAGCAGCCACAGCTTCTCGCTGCCGACCTGCTGCTGAGCCAGTAGAATCAGCGAGTTCGCCAGGCAGCGCTCGACTGATGTCACGTCCTTATCTACATCAGCTAAACAACAGGCAGAGACACACAGCTGTCAGCCGCTACACAACAGCTACGTCAAGCAAAATGTACACAAACTTTGAAAATGTCACAGGAAGTAAAATGCAAATTGGGAGCACTGGAGTGAATAGATTTCCTAAATGTCAAAACATGTTGGAATCCTGCACTAAAAATAAGACACGTCTTTTTCCTCACCAGTTGTATTTCCTCACAGTTTTAATTTTAATAGGGACAAAATGTCTCTGAAGCATATCACATGTGATTACAGCCTAAACTGACCTCTAACCCTTGGTGCTGGCTGGAAGCTCTTCAGCTTCTGCTCCCAGGAGTCTTCCAGGTCCTGAGCTAAAACGATCTCCTGGTCCCTGTGATCTTCGTCATCAGAGTCATAGTCGTCCGCCTGCTTGCGCCGCATTTTCTCCGCGTCCTCCAGTAGCCGCAGCTCATGGTCTGACAGCAGGCTTTTCTCCAGCTCAATCTGAAAACGAGTCAGGACACACCTCCATCTCAAACTCTACGACAGTAAATAAATATGGGAATTGTTGCGTCACGCCTCCAACTTTTTAAGCAAAACAAAGAAAAACATTGATTATGTTAACTTTGGCTTCATTTCACTATTTTCTGATATTTTATTCATTCCACAGTCAATCAATAATAATAATAATGTCTAAAATTATTGGTTATTTCTTGCTGCCTCACATTTTTCTAAGATGGAATAATACTTCCTTGTCTGAGGTTTTATCTGTGTTAATTCCTTGACACTGAAAGAAATTAAAGCGACAACAGTTTGCACAATGTCTAGCAGCTGTACAAACACATTCCTGAAGGGGATCAATAAAGTATCAATTACTAATATTAATATAATTCCAACAGCTATCTGATCTGCTCTGTCCTAATCCGTGACAGCAAATGTCTTAATTTGCATCCGTTACTGTCAAGGTCACACGTTTTAAGTCCTGATGTGTTTTGACGGTAAGATATTTACACAGGCACAAACAGAAAGGGAAGGACGGCACAGACCAATTTAAGACTTACACGGTTATCATCACACTATGTGTAGGGCCACGAAACACTAACACTGAGCAGAGAAATATGGCCATTTAGGTTACCTGTAGACCATCACCTCAGGACCTCCACAGCTAGTAATGACTGATAACATGCTCTGTTCCTCTCGACACGACAGGAATTTCATCCCAAACACACGCACCTGCTGCATCATGTGTCTGAACTGCTGCTCTATGGGGCTGGCCTCCGCCGAAATCACCGGCAACCTCTCCAGACACACCGCTGCCATC
The DNA here is from genome assembly GCA_032270685.1 of Microctenopoma stevenorrisi. Taxonomy (NCBI): domain Eukaryota; kingdom Metazoa; phylum Chordata; class Actinopteri; order Anabantiformes; family Anabantidae; genus Microctenopoma; species Microctenopoma stevenorrisi. Next base: position 20,314,999 of record JAUMTR010000017.1, read on the forward strand.
AACGTCCAAGGAGAGCTCGAACTTTCTGTGACAGTTTTGGTCTGCGAAGTCGCCCGACAAACAGAAGTGCTGCAAAGCGGACGACACACCATTTTCCCCACTGCTGTTCTGCTAAAACAAGTCAAAAACAGAGACAGAGGCCGACTCGCCATACCTCTAAACGGCGCAGCCATCTTTTATGCTGCATTCAATGTATACATGAAAAATAGTTGTATCGGGAGTTAATCATAAAAGCAGGACTTGTGATAAATTGATAAAACCATAATATTCTGGCTCATTGTAAAATAGTCTACCGCTATTTCTTAAAGTATGGCACAGCTTGTCAAACAATCTACTCACAGGGCAACAGGAGGGCGTTTATAATTTAAGTATCAGATTTACGAGGGTTTACGGAAGAGAGGAACGCAGCATTTTATTACGTCTACCCACAATTCTGTGCAGGAATAACGAATGGTCTATTCGTGAAAAAATGGGGGAGGATGATAATAATAGACTTTTATAAAAACAAAATATGTATCATTAGAGGCACAATTTATAAATATAAGACTAAATAAATAATAAATGTAATTGTTAGCAAATTTAGAGGTATTGTTTGTTTGTTTTTGTAGATAAAAAACAACGTGATATTGAGTTGTCCCCCTCAGAAAAGAACCATATTAATGCTATCGTCTGGGTTTGCAACATTTTCAATGTCACATTTGTTGTGTGTTACAGAGCCCAATTTCAAATAAATAATTTGTTTATTAGTGTATCAAACATGTATAAATTAAATTGTATAGTCGTGAGTTCGGTAAACAGCGTGTGCCGACTGCTTGCTGCCTCCCTAAACACACAGGGGAGCTCTCTGTAAGTGTTTCATGGTTTATTAGCATGCTCGCTAGCTAACAGAAGTCAGTCTGCCGACAGTTGCGTTGCGTAGCTTCAGTTGCACGTGATCATCATAGCAGATGCCACTTTTGAAGTTATTAGACAAGTTACACCAATATGTGTATTTTGTTTTAATAGATGTGGAAACAGTGGGCTGCAGCGAACATTGTGTAGCAGTGCTGTGAGGCTTCAGCAGACCGCAGCATCCACCACAGAGTCGGAGAAAACCTCCAAAGAGTTCAGGTCAGACCAAGTGACACTCTGCACCTCTGTCGTTGACAGTAGGGTAGCATCCATGTCATTTTCCTTATAAATTGTGTGCACTTACACGGTATGTTGATGAGACCTTTATCTTTAATCCTTCAGCCATTTGCCTCCTCTGCCGGGTCAGGACAGTTCACTGAGGTGGGGTGGAAAGAAGTATGATGAGTTACCTATCGCTCACATCAAAGCCACGTACAACAAGTAAGTGAAAACTGCAAAGGTGAAGGTAATGTTGTTTATACATGTATGCAGGTTTATACTAGACATTTTGGCATTTTTGTGACTAGAGTAGTAAGAGGCAGGTGTATTAATAATAGCAGCTACTGGCTTCTCATTATATGCACAGTTTTGTGACTTAAACAGACCTGCTGTGGGAAACATCATTTGTCGGCATTTGCCTAACATGCCCATCAGTTGATAGTCAGCGAGGGAGTTAACTATACTGTTTTGTGGCAGCACACACGTCCAGCTGTCTGACAGCGCGGGACAGTCAATGGTCAGGACGTCCTGTGGAACAGAGGGATTCAAAAACATCAAGAAGTCGACACCCATCGCTGCTCAGACTGCAGGCATCTCTGCTGCGTCGGTAAGTTCTCACGTGTTGCTGTGAGGCAGCAGGCTGCATTTTCAGCGTGTTACTTGAGGGCACTTTGAGGACACGTTTGTATTAAAGCTGCTTTGTGTCTTAAACACCTTGTTATTTAAATCAAGAACACATAATTTATGAATATTACACGTTGTGAGTTTAAATATACTTTGTGCCAAACCAGAACATTTAATTTCTATAAGACATAAAAGCTGCAAATCTTAGAGAAATGAGGATAAGAGAATGTTTATAGTAATATCAAATATATTTCCATTGTTAACTGCTCTACAGTCAACTAGTGGCGTAACTGCTAATCTGAAAATCTCAGAAAATGCCAACTTGAGTATTTTTTATAAATAAGTAAATAAATAATATATTGTAGATTCCTACTAAATAAACTGCTTCTATGAACAGGAACACCGGACACTGTATATTCATTTTCAGTGTTTCTCATCCTTTGAACAGAAAGCCACAGCAAAGGGACTTACGTTTGTTCGTGTTGTGGTCACAGGTCTTGGTCCTGGACGTCTGGTGAGTAGAAAATATATATATACATATAATACTTTACTTTACTTCACTTGGCAGACGCTTTTATCCAAAGCACCTTACAAGGAGAAGACACCAGCAATGACCATTCAGTTTCTCGTAAAAACGGAGATACTACAACAAAGAACCCTGATAAGGCCTAACATGTTTAGGAATGGTTTAGTCCTAAACAACAGAATCCTCGTGACAGGATTTTTAGCCTCATTTCATTCGCAGATCTGAGAGAGCATGAAGGAGTGTAACGTACCAGTAGTGAGTTAAAGTAAGATGGAGCAGATCCATTGAGAGCCCTGTGGGCAAGCATCAAGGATGTAAACTCGATGCGAGCGGCTACTGGGAGCCAGTGAAGAGAGGAGAGAAGAGGGGTGACATGAGTGTACTTCAGCTGGTTAAAAATGAGGCGGGCCAGCGCGTTTTTGACCATGTGGAGGGGTTTGATGGTAACTGCAGAAGCTCCAGCCAGTAGAGAGTTGCTATAGTCAAGCTAAGAGATGACCATTGCCTGGACAAGGAGCTGTGCAGCCTCTTGGGAGAGAAAAGGCCTAGTTTTTCTAATGTTGTGAAGAGTAAATCTAAAGGACCTAGAGGTCGCTGTGACCTGCTCATTCAGGCTCAGCTTGTCATCTATCCAAACTCCAAGCCTTTTGGCAGACTGTAGGTTTTATTTTTTGCGAGCCTATTTGGATTGAGATGTTTTGCTGAGGGGAGTTGCTTCCTGGGAAGATCAAGATCTCAGTTTTTGATAGATTCAATTGGAGGTGTCGCTCAGACATGCAAGCTGTTATGTCTGAGAGACAAGCTGAGATTTTTGTTGACGCTGTGGTGTCCTCTGGTGGGAAGGACAAATAAAGCGTCATCAGCGTAGGAGTGATATTAGAAGCCATGGAATTGGATGATGTTACAGAGAGAACGAGTGTATAATGAGAAAAGAAGAGGACCAAGGACAGAGCCGAGTGGGACCCCTGTGGTTTCCTTAGAGAGTGTGGACGTCTAATGTCCCCACGATACCCGAATATATATATTACTGCTTGTTCAGTACTGTTTTTTGTAGTTTGGGGATATTGTTGGATGTTATTGTATGTACAGATGAAATTATAAAAAAATCTAATGATGCGGCTGGTTTAAATGTTACACTATACAAAACAAAGCCAAACAATACAAATATTAAGTCACGTGATGAACTAACTAATCAACTTACTGTTTGAACACTACTATGAAGCTCTTGTCTACATGTTCACAGTCTTCATTTCCTCCTTAATAAAAGTTACATTCAGCATATGAAAGTTCAGCAACTGTAAATAGGATCATACGATAGCAGATCTGTGTTGCATCATGTATTTGTGACTCTGCTTGTATTTAACCAAACGTGAGTATTTGACATAAATACATCTGCCACAGCACAAAGAAATGAGACCTCTAATTAAAATCAGACTGTTTATAATGAGGATCATTTAAGGCTGTTAAGTGCCAGAGACATCTAGATCTGTTCCCATTAGCGCTGTATTCCCACTAACTTTGTATTTATCTCTGTTGTGCAGTCTGCAATCAAAGGCCTGACGATGGGAGGCCTTGAGGTGGTATCCATCACTGACAACACCCCCGTGCCACACAACGGATGCCGCCCACGAAAAGCCAGAAGGACGTGATCCCCCTGAATAAGAATACACTTGAACAGGAGGCAGCAGCTGCATTGTAATATGTTAATAAAATGTTTTGTTGTGCGACTTTCCTGGCCCTGAGCAGACCTTGCGTAATTAATTTCCGGCAATAATTGCAGACCGTGTTAGTAATGAACAGATCACTGGTGTCTCAGTTTGGTGGTGTTGACACATGAATAAATCCTCAGTCTCACTGCAGGCGCTCAGGCTCATTAGTAGACTGATGTTCACAGACAGCGTACACACTGATGGAGCTGTGTGGGAAGAGAGACGTTTAACACCAGTGACACTGCGCACAACTTGTAACCATAGGGACTGAACCCCTGCACCTAGCTGTGTTAGGCCACATTCAAATAGTTTGCTTATATGTGGGGAACTAAAACACCTTTATTACTATGCAGCTAGCCGTGTTACTCGTCTGAGCTCACATAACAACACACACACAAACACACACGAGAAAGTCTGGTATGAACCAAGTTTTCTTTTAATATAAGCAGCTGCTCATCTGTTTAACATGATATAAACACAAATGATGGTAGTTGAGCTTTGGAGAAGACGTTCAGTCCAGATAAGAGACAGACATGCACCAAACCACTGTCTACTGGGGTTGTGTCTGGTAAAGACTCCACCACCAATCAAAAATCACCATCACCATCAAGCTTGTTATAAATTACTCATAACTCAGTTAACATCTCATATTAGAACACATCTCTGACATGCTAGAGTGCTTTTTGACATTTCTCGGGCATTTGTAGGACAATACGATGTTTGATGTAGTGCTGAAGTTTGGAGCCATATTACTAAGAGGTCATGCGATGAGTTTTCTCATGACTTTTCAATGGTTCATACAACAGTCTTATAGGAAAACATTAGAAGAACTTCAATAGCAACATTAGAAGGCAAAGCAGAGCCACTGTCTTCAGGGTCAAAGCATCCTAGGAACAGATACTCTGATAAAGACTGATGATTAACTGTATCTGTGCAAATTACTTTTTAATTTAAACACCTTTTGACAAATGTTTTACAAAGTGAGGAAAATAAATAGCCCTTTATGAGCAGTGTCGCTTCCTGTTGCAGACAGTCCAACCTGCGCCCTTAATGAACCACAGATTTGCACGTTCATCATCCTGTTGTTGCTGCTGGCTGCCGTCTGTGGTCTAATTTATATTTTGCAGTGGAAATGAGATGTTGGACAATTTGTAATGCCAAAGTAAATTCTTTTTACACATGAGAATCTGATGAAGCTTCTGTCTGTTTTGTCATCACAGCAGCTGCTTCGTGCAGCATCCAAACTGAAAGATAGTGCAGTTTTATAAAACTGCTTCAGGCAGCCGCAAAACAAATTCCACTGTTGCTGCTGCTTGAGTTTAAAAGAATATTTAGAAAAAGGAAAGAAATAAATTTGTATTTTAAGTGAGTGGGGGTTAGCTGCCTGTAAACCACGAGTATAAACAAAAAGCGGGAGATACTGTAAATTGAAATGAAAGAATAAACTACAGCCGCCTTTAACAGATTTAGTTGTTACTATGTTACTGCTTACATTTGCATAATTAATTTTACCTTAAGCTCTAACATCTTATTAAATACAACTGGACCAGGAAACCTTAAGAACATATTCTTACTCAGATGTAACTGTACTGATCAGATTCTGGAGGCAACAGTGTGATATGAGAGATCTGCAGTCTGTAGTCAATCTTATAGATTTATTTGCATCCTAAAATCTAAAGGTTTCTCAGTGGGACTTATATAGGACTATATTTCATAAGTCATTCTGACTCTCAGAATGTCATCAGATAAAATTGATAAAAACACAGACACAAACGTATGTGTTCACTACTTGTCTGGTGTGTTCAGTTCAAATGATCCGAGTGTTGCTCTTAACAACAGGAACTCACTGTATCCCTGCCAGATCCAAACCAGCAGCAGAGAGAGTCAATATGATTCACTTTATCGAGACATACACATGCACATGAAGTTGCTGCAAGATGACATTTACATGTAGAGAATGTCCTGGAAAACAATTATATAGACATAAAATCATACAGAAATGATGTGCAGTACTGAAAATAGAGATTTTTTTACACGCTAGCTATACAAAAATACATTGCTTTATTTCAAATTGCAAGGAAGACCTTTCTTCACACAAAGCCCAACTCTGGATCAGAAGCCACCAACGTAAGATATGGTGGCCTTAAAAGACAAGTCTGGAATTCCAGCTCCAGCGGCAGCTTTCCAATCTTCGCTTCCCTCATCCGCATTTCAGCCAACTACAGCCGCACATTCAACGACAATCAGTAAACAATCTTTAGCATCAGAAGCGCAACCACAAAACATAAATAACAGATCAGATTATATCACTGTAAATACATTACCATAACATTACCTTGACTCAGCAAAATAACACCAGAACAGCTGAAAGTTGATAATAATGACTGTCGAGAGGGGAAAGGCATGACTATTGATCATGTCAGGCTTCCTGATGCTTTTCCTCTGAATGGGAGGGATGTATATGTATATTGTAGTGGTGTTGACAGCATTCAGTGTCAGAATTAGGCCACATCATGGATCATACCACTGATATTCTTTACAGCAGCAAATTTACAATTTGTAAAACAACATTAGAGTCAACATCTACATTGACTGTGTAGGCATTTGCACATCGGCACTGATTGACATTTCATTCAGATTCTTCTAGATTGTGACTCACAAAATTCCTTATTGGTGGCTTAAAGTGAACAAGTGAAGAGTCCTTCTAACTAGTGTTGATGGTGCCTTGACAAAGGCACTTAACTGGACTGTTCCAGTAAACCAGCCAAGAAACTGTGTGGACTAAAGAACTGCAGAATTTCATCACACAGCGAGCTCTGTATTTGATACAGCTCAAATATTTGGTGTCTCTTAAGTATTGCACTTTGAAAAAAGGGAGATCTAATTTTTTTGTTCATTTTCAGCAGGCCAAAGAGTGCTTGTGCGACCAGCCCTCTCTTTGAGAGCTGGTAAAGTGAAGATAGGATGGCACTGCGATGTAAGTCCAGGAGTGGATTTGGTGAACAGAGCGAATGTCCTAAGCCCCAACGGAGGCAGACAGAAGGTTTTCTATTACAGTGCATCATTTCCCCTGGAGGTTGCTGAGCTCCAAGTCGTCCTTGCGGCGTTTCTGTTGGGTGAAGAGGGAGCTGAAGGGGTACAGCTTAGCTTTGGCTGGGTAGCGCTGGCCAGCAATGTCCACCTCGTAGTCCCCACGGTTGATAAAGTCTGGGGTGATGGGAGTGGGGAGCCCTTTGGGGCCTGGTGGTGGAGATACAAAACCCAGGCAGACGTGGCGCTCAAGGCTGTAACTGTAGGCGCTGCTCGTGGTTGTTCCAGCCAGGTGACCGTTACGGTAGACGGGCTCCCCCCACCACGGCCACAGGTCAAGTTCAGTGTCATGGTCCTCTAGAACCAGCATGATGAATCGCCGAGTCACACCACCTTGACGCTGCTGCATCAACGCCTCACGTCCAAGGAAATCTGTGTCCTGATGGAGAGGAGACAAGAGAGGAAGAGTAGAGAGAGGAAGAAGTGTGTCAGAAAACAGAAAAATATGCAGAAAAAGAAAAGATAAACAAGCGAGCATTAGCTTATGGAACCCGACCCACATATGAATATAGTTACAACAGGAAACCACTGCCTTTTGATTTCACACATTTGTTCAATAACACAAATAAAACATGAATTACACTTACAACTGCTCATCTCACAGCCACCTGTGAAAGCAGGTTCACACTGTGAGGTCCACTCATTAAAACTGTGCCGATATTAAGGCTTTGTGGAACAGGCAACAAAACATTTTCCAAATAAAACTTGTGGTAAGCTTAGCTGCAGTAACCTGCCCCCTGTTTTGCCTGCAGGAGCAGCTTGGACACGTTTTTTTTCTCCACACCTCAGCAACAACGTCAACCCAAATGTTGAAGGTTTGAGCAAAGCAGATGGCTTAGTAGGCTAAAAATGTCAAGGTTGCTGACTCAGGGAAAAATAAGAGAACTGAACTGCAATGCATCAGTCCTCATATTAGATTCTCTGTCAAAACTGTCATGGTAACAAGACATGCTGTCGAAACACCACAATGCCAAATACAAACCTTTTTGGAATAATATCACAACTGAACAAACAACAGACCTTATCAAACTTAACCCTGAACTCTCTTCCACACTCCAGTGGGGTGGTGAAGGTGTCAAGGTCTTGACCCCAGAAGGCAAAGAATTTCTCGATGCGAAGGCTGCGCAGTGCGTAGTACCCTGCGTTGCGTATCCCGTACTTCTGACCCACTGACATCACTTCGTTGTACACGTGCAGAGCGTACTGCGGAGACCACAGACAGATACTAATGTTAGCACTTCCCTAACCAATCATAATATAGAAAGGAGACTAGATCACGTTTGTGTGTGCAGCTTGCACCTCTATAGGTATGTAGAGCATGAAACCTGGCTCCCCGGTGTGAGTCATACTCATCACTCTGATCCCGTTGGCATAGCCCACACTCATCTCCTGTAAACACACAAACACATACACACAGTCAGGTACGGTTCCTGACAGTGAAAGGCTGATAGCTGGGCATAAACAGAATTATGTGCTGCTATTAGCAACACAACTAATTACTACAGCCACGTGTAAAACGTGAAGGGAGGCTGCTGCTACTTCAGCTACATCAAAATGAATGTAACCCCTCATACTACTGCTACCAACACTAATAATAGCATCTGAGCTTTATTTCTTACCTTACAGAACATGGAGGGGAAGTGATCAGGAGTCATGGAAACATAGGACAGCTCACCCAGAACGTCCATAGCACGAGGCCCAATAAGATTTAGAGCTGCAGATAAACGAGAGATCAGAGTTACTAACACGGCAAAGCTCAGCTCTGCTCAGCTGAGGTGTGTTTCAGTAAAACAGCCACAATCCAGCATGGCTTTAATACTGTGTGGGCACTAGATGGTGACATCGCTGCAGGACCTCAACAATTGTGTCTGTCCTTACCTGTGTACTTCCAGCTGACATCCTCTAGGTGGAGGTGTGGGTCGTTGGGCATGTGTTTCTTTATCCAGGACCAGCAGTGGACCTGCTGGTCTGTTGGAGAGATGATGAAAAAGCTGGCAAAGGGACAAATGTGAGTCATTCTAATGGTCAGCGTAAGCTGCGTGTGCCTGGTGCTCGTCTTGAGGCGTTTCAAACCTGTTTTTGCTGAGACGGACCACACTGCAGTCATTCTCATAGCCTCCCCTCTCATTCAGCATGCCAGTGTGAACTATGTGTCCAACAGGAACATCTAGGTCATTAGCGCACAAATGTTGCAGCAGCTCCAGGGCCTGCTCCCCCGTTGACTGAGATATCAGGACAGACCAGAGATTCCAGCTCAAAACATTTACTTACTCTCAGGTGAAGTTCAAAGAATTTAAAAGACATACATGTCTGTTCATGGACAAAAAACAATCCCATGTCTATGGAGGAGAATAACGTAACAGTCATAGAAAACAAATGCTGACATGACATGACACTGAACTGGGCATAGCAAGAGGAGAGTATTTGAAAGATTGGGAATAGTGCAGCAGCAGCAGCTTCACGTCCTGTGTGATCAAGTGTTAATGTGTGAAACCTTACAGTTGTACATCAGGACTCACAGTCAGTTCAAACTTGGTGAATGACGACATGTCAATGACACAAACGGCCTCTTTACAGCATTTTACTTCTGCTCCAACGATGTCAAACCAGTCTGGTTTGTAAAAGGTCTTACTCTGATCCAAAGACAGCAGATCTACAAATACACAGAAAACCAGTCACAGTCCACACAGATCCAGTTTAAAGGTATGTGATTCATACAATACACACATTACAGAGGAGCAGGCTTTAGTTTTCACATTTGCTATGAAGAATAAACACTTTTTATAAATATGCCGGCCTGGTAGCTCAATGGGTTAAGCGTCAGACTGGGATGTAGGAGGTCGCAGGTTCGAATCCTGTCTGACTCCTAATCCATCTCCTACCAGGTGTGTCTCTGAGCCAGACACCCAGCGCTAGCTCCTTGTAAGTCGCTTTGGATAAAAGCGTCTGCCAAGCAAAGTAACGTAAAGTAAAGTAAATATGTAACATTGTTACAATTTAGTCTAAAATGTCTAGAACACAAGTGTATTTCTCATTTGCTGAACACAGAAAACATTTTAAGTTCCCAGGATATATTTAGAGCTGAATCATCATTGAATCAGATCTAGACTTTGCATATCAAAATTCAACTGGGAGATCACTAACCAATGTCCATTGGTTTATTTTCAACCAAGCAACGTCTAAGTTCATTGATATATAAACCACCTGCCCGAGAGCAAGGAACTGATCCTATGGGGTAATAGGATACTGTCATTTTTGTATTTAAAACCTCAAAATGCTGCTGTATAACTCACTGTCTATCAGTATAATACTGATTACTTTTCACATGTCTTAAGTTTAACATACTAAACGAACACATTGAACACGTGGATTTTAAAGGCTCCTGAAGACATAAAGGTAAAAGTTAAGTTTAGTATTGTGTACCCTTTCCTGGAGGAACAAAGTATTTCGGCCTCTCAAAACCATGTTTCTCCATCCATCGAGCTCCCTGTGTGTCCAGACGATCATACAGGGGGCTGGTCCGTAGCTGACGCCCAGTCTGGAAGTCCCAACGAGGGACCTTCAGTTCATACAGCAGAGCTGAGCACAAACACACACAGACACACTGGAGCACAGACTTGATCATACCAGAACAAAAACATAATACATGTTCATACAGTAATTTGGACTCAGGCAGAGGAAACACTAAAGTAAAACGAAGTTCATAGAGATATGTCATATATAATACAGATTATCTTTGACACATAATAAAAGATTCTGGTCAACAAGCCTGACAGATGCAGAAACATTTTTCAACTAATTCACTGACTGAGCATTGACTAAGAACATCAAAACATTTAAACTATGAAGAGTTACTCACGCATGACTTCCATTACTCTGTGTCTCAGGAAGGTCCGACTGCTCTGCAGGTTGCCAAAGCGTTTGATGTCCAGTGGCCAGACACTGGCAGTGGGGTAGCCATAGGTCATCCACTCTGCCAGGTACCTGGACACCAAACCACACAATATGACTTTTTCATGCATGTAACATGTATTTAAATCAATATCACAGCATTCATCACTTAAATTAAGGAACTCCGACTCAAGTACTACTAAACAAACATGTTTACCCAGTATACTCATGCTTACTTGCCAGCTCCTCCAGCGAAAGCCAGGCCATTGGAGTTCATCCCTGCCAGCACGTAGTAGCCAGAGACTCCTGGTGTCTCCCCCATCAGACAGCGCATATCAGGGGTGAAGGACTCTGGACAGTTGACGAGCTGATGAATCTCAGCTAACTCGAGTCCCGGCATCCTCCTCAACAGGGCACCGAGTACGGGCTCTGGAGACAAAAAACAACAGTTTTTCACCTGGCAGAGGAATATATAACAAATACTTTTAATAAAACACAAGTTGAAGTTTTAAAAAGGCGAACAGACTGCCACTGCCATGCCGTGCCATGTCCAGACCAGAAATTTTTCCTACATGGAATTTGATAAAACATATTCTTTCAGTTGCAGCTCTGTTAAATTAATTTCAAAATCTGTTACGGTCTTAAAACTTCTATACATTTCAGTTTAAATTTGGATCACTTTCACGGATTTGCTTTCAGACGCCTAAAAATAAAACGTTTGTTACTATTTCCTTGTCATTACTGAACCTTACAGTCGACATATCAACCTATAACATTTTGAACTTCTACATCTAATTCGTTCGTTCACAGGAATGAAAATAATCTTCTAACATACAATACAGAAACTTGACTCTGTGTTACTGCAGTTCATGACTGCCTTGTGATATGCAGCTGTCGTTACAACAAGCTGTAGAAGAAATCTCAGTGGAAGACCAAGGCTGAAAGACAGGTGTGTACATGTATACAGAGAAATGTAATTGGAGTCCAACATAAACATTGCTTACAGGTAAAGTCCAACTAACAGCATGAAATAAACAAGAGTCGACAACATAGGACATAGAAAAATAATGAAAGAGTCTAGTGCATATAGTATATACATGTATGCTAGGTTATTTGCATTTTGCAAGCCACTTACAAATTAGATTTCAAGAAATCTAAAAAAAAAAACACTCGGGCAGAAGAGATTCAAAGCAACGTGACAAAAACAGGATTCTGAATATTGGGAGTGCAGCTGTTGAACAAGCAGTGTTCGGCTCACTGCACCTTTATGGAACCACTGTGCTTTGGGATCTTTGGCCGTGTAGTTTAGGGTACTGATTGTAGACCTGATAGGAACATGCTTATCAGTCTTATTAATTGTCTTGTCTATAAGCAACCTGTCTTTGTGGAAATGTGGAAAAAAGGCAAGTCTGCACAAAAGATTCAAGGGGGAAGAGTGCAAAACCTGACATTTAACATTAACAGATCCTTAGACTTCTGTTTCCTTTGTAATTTGACACGTTGTGATTTTCATTTGGCTAATTGTCAAGATAATATTTTATAATATTTAATAACCCCGCATGCTCAGGAACAGTTCTTCTTTAGCAATGCAAACAACCACCACTCCCTTCTTTACCAAAGTGGTCCCAGTCCTCCTGCATGTTTTGGATCTCCAGTTGGTTGCGGCCCTCAGTGAAGATGGGTTTGGGGTTTTTTTCAAATCCCCCAGAAAGAACGCCTCCCTGCCATGGCCGTGCATATATCCTGCCATCCATATCAATCACCACTGGACACAAGAGGCAGACTCAGTTAGACATCCTGCTCTGGCCTTGTTTGTAGCAACTTTGTATCGTCCACAGAGAGAAAACGGTCCATTTAATTAATTAAGAACTGCATCACAACCGTATATGCTCTCACACACGCCCACACTCAATATGCAGGGTCAAAGAATCAAACTATACACTTCACTGTAATGATAATGAAGATACTGGTAAAAGTGGATTTCATTTTGATATGTGAGACCTGGGGTGTTGGATGGAAGTTTCTCCTGCAGAGGTTTGGTGAGGAGGTAGAAGTGTTCACAGCCATGAAGAGGAACCGACACCTTCACCTCACTAGCCTGGCCAAGTTCGTAAGCCCACTGGAGCAGAGACAGACAAAATATATATTTACAGTACCAACCCACAAAATATGATTATTTACAGGATATTTAGACTAAGCTCACCTCTGAATGCGGCCTCTACTTCTGTCATAAAAATTATTCACAGCTATTTATGAGACGGAGCAAACTATGAAGTCCTACCATATTTTTATATGTATTATTGGCATGATGTACAGTACATGAGAATCAGATCAATAAAAGATCATTCCCAATGCTAACAACATTGTTTTCCTCACAAATGATCCAATTCAGGTTATTGCCAGGATTTGTATCCACAGTATTGAGCTGTACCTGTCCAGCACAGTTGATAAAATATTCACACTCAGTGGAGCCACGGTCAGTCTCCACAGCCGTCACATGACCCTTCTCCACCAGAACCTGTTGAACACTGGTGCGCTCCAGAATCTGAACACCTGGATGAGAAAATAACAGAGGAAAAAAGAGACGCAGGTGGCAAAAAGAAGAAAATGGAGGATAGAGAGAGAAGATGACAATGAAGGGTAAGAAAAGGAGACAGAGAAACGTGAATAAACTGAAAAGCCCTGACTATAAACATTTTGCTACAAAAGTCGACTGGGAGAGCTGGGATAGTCTCCAGCACACCCCGCGACCTAACTGTGGATAAAGCGGAAGATAGATAGATGGAAGTTGTCTGAGGGTGAATCAAGGGCATATTGTGATTTTGAGGTACCTTGTGCAGCAGCAGCTACGGCCATAGCATGGTTAACATCAGGTGGTGAAACCACAGCATCTGAAGGAAGGTGAATGGCTCCCACCAGGTCATGAATGTTGACCAAAGGATGGAGTTTGGCCACATCCTTAGGTTTAATGATGTTACAGCTGATCCCCATTACCCTGAGTGTTGGAGACACAGACAAAAGATTCATATGAATACAGATATTTGTTACTTCTTATGTCCCAACATGCACATCCAAAGCTGCTTCACCCACACAGATTCAAAGCAGTATATGCATCTAAAGGTGTCTCTTCCAGATACAAATGTGAGGTTCTAAGATGCTATTACTTGAGTCTTGATGCCAGGCGCTTAAGAGAGATGAAACGATCCTGATTCTGGGCCAGACACAAAGACCCAGTCTTCACATAACCTGAAACAAACAAAATACACTGTCCCATTAAATTACATACATGACTTATCAGGCTTTAAACAGTTCAAGGGGTGTCACAGACTAAAGTCAAATTGATTGTAATTAAACCCCAAACATTCTAACTTTAGAGGAGGACAAAACAAAGAGGACAACCCAAGGTGAGGGACGTCATATGATTTAGTACAGGACACCTGCTTTATTCTAAAAATTACTACAATAATATACAATGCTCTCAGTATGCAAAAATAGTTTGGTATTTTATCAGATGAAGATGTAAGTCATACAGTAATAATTCATACACATGTATAGCATTGGACAAAGCATAGGATTTTCCAAATATAGGTGACGTTTTTAAAGTAGCTGACCTGTTTTGACTCCTGTCTCCTCCTCCAGTCGCTCGTAAAGACTATTAGAGTAGTTTGCCATCTGACACTCAATAGAAATAGGCTTAGCCACGCTGACAATGCCAGCACATAGTCTGGTTGTTCCTGCACCGAGTCTACCAACAGGGACAGATGATTGGTATTAGCAAAACCGTATCAGAGCTAACATTTACTTTTTAATCGTGTTTTATTTCGTTAAGGGGCAACTCTATAATTTATTACAGTCCAATCCCAATTCCACTTGTACAACTTTGTATACTATACTCCCAAAGCATGATACTTTACAGATGTTCATCTCACCTGCCTTGCTCCAGGAGCACAATATCAGTCCAACCCAGTTTGGCCAGGTGGTAAGCGACTGATGTTCCTACAATACCCCCTCCACAGATTACCACACGGGCCCGACTGGGCAGTGGGAGCAGCTTGGAATCCCTACTTGCAGCCATGCAGTGGGGAGATATCCACAGGCCCCTGCCAGAAAATCTGTACCCCGTCTGAGGAAGCAGCAGCCTGGGGAGCAGGACAGGGGACAGAGCCCTGGAGCTCCACACACAGCTGCACATAGCTGTGCTTTCTGCAACCACGTGTACAAACACAGACACTCAGTCACTGCTCAAAATAATAATCAGAATAATTACATTTTAACGTTGCGAATGTGACCGTCCAACTCTTTCAAGGTTACATGGAAATACTGTGCTTTTCTAAATTTTATTTTAAGTTTTTCCTAACTATATAATAAGTTCTTGTATTAAGCTCAACTGACATAGAATGAAATTAAATATAATATTCAGCACTTTACAATGAAAACAGGGCCTGTAAAATCAGCAAGGTTAACTTGTGATAGTCCTTTAGCTGTCACAATTAAATTCAGCTTAGGTCTAGAATCGCTGTAGTACCTTTAGCAGACAGCTAGCTTTAGCTTGCGGAAATACTACGTTAGTAGTTTAGTAAAGTGTCTTTGGGGTTCAGTTTAGGTAAAGGCCAATGGCCGACAAGTAGATAATCTACGTTTCGTAAAAGTTGGCTGACGTTTTCGGTTTTTGAGTTGTAGTTAGCATAAAAGGTACTAGCATTAGCTAACCAAACAGCTAGTTTGACATTAGGTTGCCGAACAGCTAGCTAGTGTAGATCGTTTAGCTGCGCCGTTAGCATAACAGTAACGTAAATGTTTTCCCTGGCGCGTCCCTGGTTGTTTATTACGACATAAAACTCACAGAATCAGCCGAGTCCAGACGCTGCGATATTTTAATGCGATAATTGAATAATAGTTACTGGGTGAAATGAGACCAACTCTTCTGTGAGTAGCCTTCTCAAGTCAGCGTTCATAACAAACCTCATTTCCGGTCTAAACCTTCGCAATAAGGTCCTTCAGTCCGTTAGTTCTGCAGCAATAAGTCGACAAGCTATGGGATCTACTAGTTTACTTGAAACGAGGACGTTAGGCTATATTATTTCAATTGTTTTTTTATATAGGTGGCAGAAGTGGATCATTTCAGTATTCATTTTACATATGCTGTTATTTTAAATTGTCAAAGGTGTGCTGCTGTACAACAGCAAAACTAAAGGTTTTAAGAGACATGTACAAACCTCCAGCTGTGATTTATAAGGCATGAAAAGGATATCTAGTGAGAAAGTTGGATGAAGGCTCTCTTTTCCCTTCAGATGTGATGTTAAATTTAACCGATGATTATGTTCTATGTTAATCTACATATAATCAATCAGTCACTACTACTTATCACTTGACACATCTGCATGTTTAGGTTATATATCAAATGTGTATACTTGTTTTGGATGGCTATGTTTTTGCTTTATGCTGATATTTGTTTTGAAAACTTTGTATAAATGAAAATATATCCTTCAGCAATCATTTGTGCATTTGATGACTAATATGAAAGCAATGTGTAGTGTTTGCTTTTTAAATCTTCGTGACCTGACCTTTGCGGTTAGAAATTGAAGGACCTACGTAAGTGTTTAGGATAATATTAAGAAAACATTTCTTTGACTCACTTATTATTACTTAATTTTCAGAGTCTTGTTAATGCTACAAAATACATTATGATGATAGATCTTTATTGATCCATGTTGTGTAATTCACAAGATATCAAATATCATGAAAAGCAAATTCAACAAATTCTAATTGTTACATTCAACAAACATCCTCACAACAGTGTATAAGTCAGTTAAAATGTGCCCCAATGTTACCACAGGCAACATGAATGTGATAGACACAATATATTAAAATTCTATTATATCATATTTATTGATGTGAACTGACCAATTCTCTGAAAAAATATAATTTACATGTTTAACATTTTAAAAGCATGACTTTAAAAAAGAATTGTGTTTTACAATTTTTTCTCAAATACGTGATCTGACACCACTTACGCTACTGCTAAGTTAGTGTCAGTGATGTAGAGGAGCAACCACAGAGGGGCGCCAAACAACTGCTTGCAATGGTTAGTGTGCCATCTGCAATTCATATTAATGGTCACCAAACCAAGAAATATACCTTCTGCTACAAGTACATCTTGATGTCAGTCAGAAACAAGCTTCAGCTGAGATAGAAACAATGACTATCTGCTTTCAGTTTTCATGAAAACAAGTTAGCATGAAAGATTGCTTCTTATTTTCTGTTGCAAACAAGCAATTCTTTTTTGACATAAATGTTATTTTACTAAGCTTCATTCCTAAGGGTTATAACTAAAAGTTTTTATAGGATCACTTATAACTGATCAACAAACCTAAGTGATTTTGTTTTTTAAAACTTCAAATATTGAGTTACCTCTCGGTGGCTGTACTGTAAATACAAAGAACAAAATACGTCAAGACACAGAATCAGTTGCTGCATGACAAGCCACAAAGGAAATAGTAAACCATTTTTATTGACATGTTTAAATTCAGCTATTTACAGGTTTCCATTGTGGACAACAAAAAAACATTAAACACAACTATAATTTAGCAAAAAAAGAAGAAAACAGTTTGTACATAGGAATAAACCAGTCAAAGATGATTCTCACTTACATCAATGACATCACTTTGGCAAGATCAGCAGTATATACTTGTGGATGAATGTTGACTGTTTCAGTTTTCCATCGCACCAGATTGTAGCAAATAGCAATCTTTTAATTCAACTTTTCCCAGCTGCCCTGTCTGTCTTGTCCTTTGGCACAGTGAAAATCAGTAGGCTTTGATTTCACAAATCAACTGGTGCTATACAGTACTATAGTGCTGACATTACTCTTATCAAAAATGCCAAACACTAGTATTGTCATTTAACAGATTTTTATTTTGGCACAATATATATTGTAGTAGTTTTCCTTGAAATAATCAGAGGATGTTATGCACATTTCACATATGGCACAACACAGAAAAGAACACGCAGAATATATTGTATTACCTTCAAAAAAGAAATAAATGCAACAGAATATATATATATACACTGCAGGACTTGCCAGGAACTAAAAGTGAGTTTGTGAGCATCAGGGCTTTGTAAGGATGAAAAAAGATTGTTCAACTAGGATGTCCCACAAAAGGGCACAGAATAGGTCCAAATGATTTAGGAAACTGAAGTTTCTAGTTACTCCATTAGAGAAATCAGTTAAACAAATATGTTTAGGAAATTTGTTTGCAACATAAATAAAAGAGATGTTAAATATAAACAGCATTTTTTTATGTCTTGAGTGAAAGAGATTTTAGAGTACAGGCGTCATTCTCACTTTTTGGTAAATTACTTAAATTCAGTAGGTCAACTTTGGTGACACCAGTTAAACTTTGCCATGTTGGTGTTTGAATTTGAAAGGATACAACAAAAAACACATGAGGACATTGTTTTATGGCAGTGGTTTGAAGGTTCACGCTGCTAAACTTCATTTTGTTGAGTGAGGTCTTCTGACACGCTGTTGAACTCGGTGGCCCGAGTGCTTATCCCCAGATACTGCTTCAGAAATTCGCTGAAGCGTTTTTGGTTATTCCACTTGCGTGCTGACTTCCGAATGCCAGTAAAGCCACCATACCTCTTTTGGTACGATCTTCCAGGAGATATAAGCTTCTTGTAGCTGTGCCTCCCTTTGACAAATCCGCCAAATCTCTTGGAGATGCTCAACCCTAAATCACCCTGAACTCTTGATGCCAAGTCAGCATCTCCTTCTTGCCCTGCCTCCTCCTCGTATTCATCCTCAAGGGATACGGCCTCCTGGGATTTGTAGGCAGTGTTTAGCTGGCTGCCCTCCCCAGTCATGTCCTTCTTGTTCTCTCCAAGTGCCCGGTTCACGTGATCAAATCTTTGCAAAGCAACGGGCAGCAACAGATCTCCCCCCACCTGTTCCTTCTCCTCAGGAAATAGGGCCTCCACCTCCTCTTGTGATCTTTTCCGAATGGTACTACTTAGAGAGGAAATTGGTGAGGACAGCACCTTGCGACAGGAGTCCCAGGCAAAAGCTGGAGAGACATTTCCTTCGCATTCAATGAGACACACCTATCAAAAAGGAAAAAAAAAATCTTAATTTCACATGAGTGGATACATAACATGAAATAGGCAGGTTTCACTCTACAAACTTTTTAACACTAGATGGTTGAGTATGGTGTGGATGACTTAAGCGCCAGCTTAGCCTGTCAATGTTAGCATTTTGCTCAAAAGCTTAGAGTTTGCTAGCATGGCTGTAGACTCTACCATGTCTACAATAGATGTCTTTTCAGTCTTAAACACGCCCGACAGAGCGGTTCTTCTATTTCAGTCAATGCAACTATCTACAGTGTCTACACAGACAACCTAGTGATTCATGTTTTACTAAAAAGCGGCCTGGTAGCTCAATGGGTTAAGTGTCAGACTGGGAAGCAGAAGGTTGCAGGTTCGAATCCCAGTCTGACTCTTAGTCCATCCCCTACCAGGTGTGTCCCTGAGCCAGACACCCAGCGCTAGCTCCATGTAAGTCGCTTTGAATAAAAGCGTCTGCCAAGCAAAGTAAAGTAAAGTAAAGTACTAATACTACACGCCCATTAACATGAATCAATGCATATTTTTACACTTCAAGTCTATTTTCTACGGAAGAGGATTAGGCCACCATGAAAATTTTTGTTGAGTTCTAACTTTAATATCAGAATTCAGGATTTAATCTCTGAGAATTCAGAGAAAAAGTCAGAATTCTGACTTTATTCTTAGAATTTTGAGATTAAAGTCAGAACTCTTACGTTTTTCTCATAATTCTGAGTAAAAAAGTCAGAATTCTGTGAAAAAGAGAATAAAATCAGAACTCAAATAAAATTTTTACAGTGGCCCTAATCATCTTCTGTAATTTTCTGTGTATAATTACTATGATTGTATGTTGGGCACCTCCAATGTAAAACACATGCAACACAAGCACTGCAGCTGCGGCTGTTCCTCTGCTGTCATGCTGCTCTCATCCCACGCCTTCTGTCTAGTTTTTATCTGAAAACGATGTTGTTTCCCAGTGTTCCATGTGTGGGTAGTGGCAAATAAAACTAAAGCTACCTGAAATGTTAGGTGTTTCAAATACATGCATACAAGCATCTTGTCAGGGTTGTTGGAGGGGAAGGTCCTGATAATAAAAAAGTCCATATGACAGAAAGAAGCTGACTGGATTCCTAAGTTATTCATCACCAATATCTTCTACTTCAATGGTTCAATAGGTTTGAATATGTAGGTGTGTGCTCTTAGGTTTAGGGAAACCTATCTGTCAAAATAAGCAATATTACCATAAATGAACTACTACATCTACTATGCACATCATCTGCTGACTAACCATGAAAGATCTGGTCCCTTATTAATTTACATGAGAAATTGTTTCTTATTCGGCCAAGGTGCAGGGAGATAAAGGAGGGGAAAAAGGGTTAAGCAAGCGCAGCAACTCTAACAGTTTTCTGTTGTAACCCACTTACACAATGTCTTCTCCTGTCAAGATGTCTGAAAAGGAGATATGCCATTAACCAGGATGATATAACCGGCACACATAGGCACTGAGAAAAGAAACACACATCTAACCCCAGGAATCAATTAGCCATGACAAATTAAATCTCAAATGCCAAAAAGGTCATTTGTTGAAAAATAGGCAAGAACAGAGATGGAGAGAGGACGGGATAAATAAGAAAAAGGTGGGGTGAGGGATTCCACTTATTATGAATACTGATAAATAGTACCAGTGTTGTATGTTGTCAATGTTTTTCTCTCTTGACAGTTTCACCTTTGTGAGTTTGAGGAATAAGAAAACTCATGTAAATCAGTTTCCATTACCGCATTCCTCCTTAATTTCTTTTTTATTCTTGGTTGTCTTTTATATGTGCAGTGTGTATAACAAATGTGTGCATGTATGTCTATGTGCACTCCTCACCATGGTGTTGAAACTGAGCTGCTTGGGCAGGAGACTGCTGCAGGACAAGCAGTCTGCCTGGCAGTCACTCCATCCAGGATCACACAAACAAAGCAGCAGGAGAGCCACCACAGTCTTCATGGTCCAACTGTCTGCTGCAAAACACAGGACAGAGCAAATATGCAACCTCAGTCTAGAGACTTTTAAATAAATGCAGTTTTATTATGAAAAAATCGAACTATTAATCTTTTATATGGTAGTATAGTTTATTGTAAACTAATGGTCATAGATATACTTTGCACAGTTATCATTAATTGGTCCATCCATCCATCCATCCATCCATTATCTTCCGCTTGGTCCGGGATCGGGTCGCGGGGGCAGTAGCCTAAGTAGGG
>JAUMTR010000017.1:20336395-20360208 GCA_032270685.1 Microctenopoma stevenorrisi
AGGGAGAGTCCAGCCACCCTTCGGAGGAAACTCATTTCGGCCGCTTGTATCCGCGATCTCGTTCTTTCGGTCACTACTACATTAATTGGTCATGACATGTAAAAACAAGGTGAATTATCTGCACTTATGTAGGAACGCCGGTCTACATGTAGGTCTCTAACACTGTAATGAAGGGCACTAAGAACAGAAGAGCAAAATTGACATAAGAAATTTGCAGAGAAGAGGAAGAGATAATAGGGGACAAATAAAGTGACACTGAGCATGGTGGGCAAGTGTGACAAGAAGAACAGAAAAAAAGGAAAAGAAATTCCTTTGACCTTGTAGTAGGAACAGACAAGTCTGGTGAGAGTGACGTCAGACACCCAACCAGAGTTTTCGGCTCGTTAAAGAAACTCGTTAACTCCATTAATTGACTCCTCAGGCAACAAATGGAGTTGTTGCTGTTTGCTGACAAATACATACTCACATGTGCTAATCATACACAACATGTAGACAAACAAATGTGGATGGCACACACAATAACACATAGATACAACTATTCTCAAGTTTACCTATAAAGTACAGTATATTAGTACACATACTCAAATCCATGCATCACTCTTTTGTCACTATCTATCAACTGACAAACCAGTAAGCAAAACTAATTTCTCTTAATGCCTTGTAATATAAATTTTGAATGTATTCATAGTAATTAAAAACTGATAAAAGTGTAATTGCCCTACAGTTCGCGCCAATCTGGGCATGAAAAGGAAATTCTGCAAAATTAATCACAATTAATCAGTCTTCGTGCATGTAAACAATTAATATGTGTGTCGTGTTTTCTGCCTTTTTTTGTTCTAATAGGAAAGAGGGTGGGTTTTTCAGTGAAGGACAAAAGATCAACGAAGCCATTTTAGGCAGGAATATTGTGGGTGCTATGGGCGGGATGTAATTGGCAGATGGTAATGGGTTTAGACAAACAGCTTGGGTGTCTTCATTCAGCCACAATGCATGTCATTGTCCAACCTCCTGTCATAGACTTTGTGCTTTCAAAGTTTAGCTCTTGTGTTGTGCTCTTGTCATGTGGCCATGACCACGTGCCATGTTTCTGTAAGTAAGTAACCAGTAAATACCATCACGCTAGCAGCTTCTGTCAGACTGTATTTAAACACAGAAGTTAAATGCTAACATCAGAACTTCAAAATGCTTCTGATGGCTATGTTAACCTCTGCTAACTGTGATGTTATATATGTTAAATAGCACAATCTATTTATAATCAGATTTTTTTAGCATGTTAGCATGCTATCCTTTGAGCAATACCACAAAACACGAAGCGCAACTTGGCTGACAGGAATGACATTTTGATCATAGCAGGAATTTAACATTTTGAAGATGGCACTAGAGAAAAAATCTTTTTGTGAGGATCTGACCTCTTGAATTGAACAGCTGTATATTGGAATATACAGAAAGCAGTCAGGTGTTGTTCCTTAGTTCAGTAGCAGTTACAGTTTTGAGCCTTCATAGATAAAGCTTTATAAGCGTTCACACCTGGATTTGGGCAATTTATTAGCTTTGACACTTTCATCCATCATGTTCAGTGTAGTTCAAGTCCCCAAAATGTTATTTACATTCACTCACAGCACAACTATTAGATGTAGTTTTTTTATCTGTTTTCACCCTGTTATCATGACGTAGTCTGGGTTGTTAAAAGCTCTGCAGAAATGAGCAGAATTTCTCAATGACTGATCTTGTCTGTGGGCTGCAGGTTCTCTTGAGAGCCCTCAAAACACAATTAAGCCACGTTTAATTAACTGATTAACCACTAAATAAACCAGTAAATTAAGTCATTACTGCCTGGTGCTGGGCTAATGCACTGCTAATGAACGTTGGTAGCTCACTAGATGAAAAAAATAGTCCAACGTGAGTATCACTCAGTAATATCTCTTATCCAATCTAATAGTTCTTAAAATGTGACTGCTTGTCCTTACATGAAAAACATCTTATTAAAGTTGAAATTCAAGATGAACATAAGAGATGCTAAAAACATAATAGCATGCCAGTACTTTTTAAATAAATGCTAAGTGAATGGGCACTTCACATGTTAATTAAACACTATGTGCAGTCAACCTTAAATACGTTCTGTCAAAGTTAAAAATATTTTTACTGTACAGTCTGATTCAGTCTCATCATCCAGCAGCACACAACTCATTCTACGTAGCTTACACAGCATTATCAAAATTATTTTTCTCCATTATTGCACTTTTCTCAGGCACCATAAAATAAATTACTACCATCCAAAAGTACGACTTAAAACCGGATTATTCACGCACGGTTGAACGGAGGAGCAGTGTGCATCCGCCTTGTAATTTGTCTTGATTTTTAAAAGCTGAACTGCAGATTAATAACATAAGTCAAACGACTACACATGGTGTACGTCGGTACACCATTTTAAATGACATAGATAATAGTATGTTGGGGTCAATCATGTTCAGTGTAGTTCAAGTCCCGTCTATAAATCAAGTCATTGTTATTATAATTATTATATGGTATTAATATTAATAATAGTAATAATATTATTACTATTATTACTATATTCAACCATTTTAACCAAAATGCTCAAGAAAGGGGTGACAGTACAATTACTGACATAATAATAATGTGTATACTTTTAACAGTTATTTGTTTCATTACAACATTCAAACTCTTTATTTACAGCTAAAGGTTCACCAACCACTTAGCTGTTATGATTTTAATTTTTATTACAATTCAGGACAATTGCTTCAAATCCTTAAAGAAGGGAGGACCATTAATTACAGAATAATTACAGTATATTCATGATGTTGGCTTTGTTAGTTGATGAGTCAGTTTGACAGGTAATTAAATGTTATTTCTTATGCATGGAGCCAGATGGCACTACTACTTTACTACAGGCTACTTTCTCTGTCAGCAAAGCCACTTTGATTGACAACAGATTTCAGGCCCACTCAAAATACATTGTGCTCTTTGTTTTAATCTTGATAGCTAGCAAAATGGCACAATGGCAGTGCGGTCACTGGTGTGACACATTTCAGGAGTGTAAATCTACACTACCCGTCAATCTATATATTAATCGTCCCTGTCACTACCTACGCTACATTATCTAGTTATTGATTTATCTGACATTACCCTTCTTACCTTCTCATGCGCCTTCTCTCCTCCTCTACTGTATGTCAAACTATTTGTCACTATCACACTTTCAGTTACCTCTGCCATCTGTACCAAAGTTCTATGCTTCAGTGTTCATTGCACAAAAAACAAGTATTACACTGTAATAACTAAGTTCTATTGCATGGAAAATTCAAAGCATATGTATTAAATGCCTTAAACGCTAGAGATCTATTCAATACTTAATGCTTAATTCCTACCTACCAAGTATTAACCCAGAAACACTCAGTTGTTGGTGTACAATGAAATATATTTTGTTCAATTCTGCTATTTGTCTCCTCTGCCTGGTCAGAGGTCACATCAGCTCACAACTACTTGCTGGTGTGTCAGTAAAGTGGGTATTTTGACTTCTCCAGCCAGAAGAAACCACAAAAAAATCCGTCATACAAGATGAGTGCTCATACAAGATGTTCCCTGTAGTAGAGTACATCCTGAAGCCATTCCAGACAGACCCGCTAGGCTAAGTGTTGTTTCTTAATATTGATTTGGTCAGAAGACGTGTTTACAATACATATTAAAGGGATCCTATATTCCATTATTATGTATATATTGTGTTGTTGTTTATGTTTTGAGATGAGGGGATTAAGGGGAGTAAGTTTTACTTGTCTACGTGTACCCCCCCCCCCACACACAGACACACACACACCCACACCCACACCCCCATCTGTTTAATATTTATGAATCTGTTTTCTGAGTTTCTGCTCTGTAACTAAACTAAAATAATCTTTTACTATGATCTTAAAATGCATCCTGAAAAAGCTGGTTACATCAAACTTATTCTTTGCCAAACAAAGGTTTAACTAATCACTATAGTAATACTGTGGGCCTGGCTTAACTATCAATAATAGTATTATGTTACAATTGTGCTCTTTCTGCTATGATAGTACTTAATTAGGTATGAATATAATAGATGAATGACTTATTGGATTTTGCGAAACAATCTCAAAAGGTTATATGGTCATGTTTTTTTTTACTCTGCGCCTCTGTGAGTTTGAAGAGATAAAGGTTTGCCCCTAAAGATCACAGCAGTGTGGCACTAACTTCTGAAATAAGGCAACAAAGAAAATATTAAAAGGTTGGCACGACAGTAGACAGCAGCATGTTCAAGGAATACAAATTATACAAAAGCCTATAGAAACTAATGTCTGCCAAACTCTTAGTAATGTGGGACATTACAGAAAGAAAAATTGAACTGCTGTATCAAACAAATAAACAGTGCGGATCATGTTCCATGTTCTGTGGAGTTCATATATTAAATTAAAAAATTAAACACTGGGCTTTCTTATTGTTGTTATTTGCAGGGGAAGTTGTATTAGATCAAACATAATAGTTTCAAAAATGTTTCAGCTCCTTATTATCTGGATTATTAGCTTTGCATAGAGAACAAATACAAAAACTCTGTACTAATGTATGTAAGTGTATAACTAAGCATTACATAAGTTATAATCTCTTACAAAATAGCATAAATGTCTATTGTAACATAACATATAACCATGTTACTTATAGTAATATTGTTAATTAGAAAAGTTCTACATTCAAACTAAAAAGATTAATTACTGTCTTCTAAAAAAATAAATAAAGAGAATGTCATCTGTTTTCCAGTCAACTTTCAATTTACTCCAAACAAGCCTGTGACATACAATTGTTCATCCAGCTTGTTCTAGCAGCCATAACTTTATGTTAAATTAAATAAACAATACAATAAACCGTAAGCGCCTATTGGCTGTGCCTGAGCCACCCCTGGGCACCATTCTGGCCACACTACAGCAGTGTGTCAACTGGTGAAAAACCAGACTCAAAACAACATGTTGCATCACATACAACATGTGCTGCTCAGGAACATTTTATTTATCCAACACTTTTCAGTCTTTTCTCAAAATGTATGCACTCCACCAGCGAAAATAAATTTAAGGGTTTTTCTCTGTTCATATTTTACCTGTAGTGCAGAACACTCATAATAAAACACATAGCTTCCCCCTAAATTAAAATGGCTTCAACCTCATCTGACAGGAGTCATTCTCTTTTGATGTGGAGAAGAAAAAGACTGCTGGAGGCAGAAGTGAAATATGAAGAATGATTTGTGAAATCCTCCCAGCATAAAAGGATGGTCAGGCACCCTGCCGCGTTAGAAACATTGTATCCACGGATTAACTCCACACGTTCACAGCCAATTCAGTGCAGACACCACAGCTGTACAAACTGGGTCTATGCCGTGTGACCTGTGGTTCAGCGTTCCTTATCCTCCATCCATTTTTACCATTCAGGCCTTTGATGGTTTCCTGGGGTGAAGAAGTTTATCTATAAAGCTAATGAGGTGTGCCGTGTTGTGGATAGAATCACATTCACTGACACTAAAGAGGAGAGCAGATGGATTAAAGAGCATTGTTAAAGAGATACATGAGGCAAGGAGGCTACAACTCTCAGCACGGCGTTCATAATGTTAGTGCATTCAGTGTGTGTTTTTCTGACCCAAAGATCGGATCATTTTATTTGCGATGCTTTTTGAATTTACTTAAAACAATTCACCTAGATGAAATGTTTGAAATGGCACCCTACTTTACCAGTTATCAATTTCTAACAAAGTCCAGATATTTTTATGAAAATGGCAAATGGCAAAAGTGTCAAAAAAACTAGATATCAGGTTGTTTCCTCACAGCACAGCTTCAGATCCCTTAAGTCTGACAGTGAAAAAGCCCATTGTCTCTGTTTAGGACTTGTAGTAGAATGTTCACAAGAGTTGTGTTAGATAACATCTATTACAGTAGGTGCTGAAATCAATGTCCAACATCACTGTCACGTCATCATGTTTGTCCAGCAAGGAGCACAATGACGCTGCCCCCAAACACCATTCATTCATTCACCACCAGCAGCTAATGTAGCTACTGTTCCAGCAATAAGACGTTTATTATAGTTAACACTTGGTTCTCTCTCTACAGCCTCACGGTATCCCTTGACTTGTCTCAGCCAGCAGAAATG
Organism: Microctenopoma stevenorrisi; assembly: GCA_032270685.1. NCBI lineage: Eukaryota > Metazoa > Chordata > Actinopteri > Anabantiformes > Anabantidae > Microctenopoma > Microctenopoma stevenorrisi. The sequence continues at coordinate 20,342,555 of JAUMTR010000017.1, forward strand.
CTACAGCCTAAGAAAATGTGTAATCAAGTAAAGAAATCTGTTGGAAACCAATTTCAGTCACAGCAGTCATGTGAGTATGAGTATAAGACATGACATGGGGCACTGTAGATTTCTCTCAAAACCACATAGTTTCATATCAAACCCGACTCGCTCTGTAGATATGGAACAAGCCTTTTATGTAGTACCTCACTTTTAGGTGCCCCTTTTGAGTCACACTTCTGTTTAGGAACTTTATCAAGGTCATGAATGAAAAGTGAGCCCCAGGCTAAACAAATGCTCTGTTAATTATTAAGTGTTTAAAGAAACATGACTGAATGACAATTTTTTTACATTAACTTTAAAACACTGTTTTCTTTTAATAATGAGTTTTACACATATAGTAAAGACTGTAAATGTTACAGTCGAATATTATCATTAGAGCCACTGCTATTATCATGGTACCACTACTATTGACATTGACAATAATAACCTCTACATCACAATACTAATCTGACTATTTGAAATTGTAAACTATTTTATAGAATTAACGATGCTTTATATTTCATATGAGTAAATGCTAATTGTATGTATTATAACCTTGTAATATATAACATATAATGTATCTATTATATATTATATATCTATTATTTTTGAATGAATTTTTAGTGTGATAAAAAAGCTGATCATATTACTTGTCTCATTTTGCCTTAGTTCGAACAGTTCATGGTCATAACAACAATTGGGATCAGCAGGAAAACTGTGGGCCAGATGTGGCCAGATGCTTTATATAATCAGCCAAATTAATTTACATTTCTCCTTACGTGAATAGAACATCCATTTTAGTGTGAATGTCAGAAACAAAGCTAGTTAACTTTATTTATGCACAGCCGAACTATAATCAGAACCTGTTTCCATCATCATTTATTACTCATGTAATATTCTGTCCAAATTTAATCATTAATATCATTGTTGTATTATGGTTGTCCTAAAAGTATTGTTTATTTTATTTACTGTAAAACTGTCAGGGCGCAGTTCAACACAAAAAATTTAAAAAAAAATTTTTTTCACTTAGTTACCTTCAGAGAAGAGTCCACTAATGAGAAAAGCACGTTCAGGAAACTCTGATTCTGATTAAACAACATCCGCTGTCTGACATTACCTTTCATTCCTCTGTGTCTTGAGCTACAGTGTAAACAAACAGATTTTTTTATGAAGACTCCCCTTCATTCATAAAACCCACTAGAGCACGAAAGTAAATTAGGCCTTTAACCATTAATTATTAATCAGGAGCTATGATTTTCTTCTCCTGTGTACTCTTTTGCATTTGTTTTTAATTCTTTTAATTTAATGTAAAACATAATTATGCTGCAATTGCAGTCATTTGCCAAACTCATCAAAGATAGAAGCGAATTTTAAAGATTGTAAAAAAAAGAATTGGGATTTTTATTTATTGTCAGCTCTTAAATGATTTTCTAAAATGCAAAAGAATCCTGGCAAAAGGTCAGAGGTCATTTGTCAGCTACCTCCTCCTCCTCCACTGCCCTCTACCTCTGCAGGGTGTTCTTACCTGTATTGTGGTTCGGGTGCCTACAGATGTCCCTTGGGTGCAGGTAGAGGTTCTTGGGTGTCACGTATGTTTGCCTCCCTTGGTCTGAGTGCGGTATTTCTGGCTCCGAGGATGCTGAAGCCAGCTGCTCTTATAGGGTCCCACCCCTCCCCTTCACCCTCCTCCTCTGATTCTCTCCCTCTCTTTCTTTCTCCCTCCCTCTCTTTCAAAACTTCCTCGTTCATCACAGAGACAAAGAGAGAGAGTGACTGACTGACTGACTGACTGAGCGAGGAATGGTAATCAGAAAGCATGGTGAAGGAAAAGCAGGGATAGGGAGTGATTGGAACGGTGGGAGGGGGAGAGAAAGAGGGACGCACACAGGAGAGAAAGACAAGAAAAGCGACAGAAGGGACAAGCAGTTGAAAGAGTGGGAGATGAATTAAGAAAAGATAAAGGTGTGTCCACTTGTTTGTGCCATCGGTGCATTGGCACACACTCAGGTCACAGAGGTAACCACTGGTTTCTCTATAAGTTAATTAACCAGCACTGTTTGAAAAACCCAGAGGTATGTCTTAAAATTCTGACTACTAATGAAATTATGTATATTTTCTGCACAGATACTGTTCTGGCTGTCAGTATGAAACTTTTGTCCAGTCCACAAATAAATTGTTACCCACGTTTCTCTGTTTCCTAATATCAAATCAGCATAATGATTTGATTTGGAAGTCACTACTTAAATAAATAAATAAATTCACTTTTAATATCATTATATAATTTGTATATCATTAGATTGAATATTTTGTCATTCAGGTTACTGGAAAAAACTATGTTAATGTTAATTAGTTATTGTAGCGATGTGACTGTCCCTTGTTTGTGAGGGTTAGATTATTACAACACTAACCAGAAGTATTTATTTTAGCTCAAGCCATAACCATGTGCCAAATGTTTGTTTGCTTCTTCATTGTAGGACTGAAAAGCTTAACAGAAAAGACATGTTTCAGCTTCTGTAAAGGTGTTTATAGTTTGTTCAATGTATAAATTGCTAAAATATAAATAGCCTTTGCCATGTGTTGTATTTGTAGTAGAAATAACATTTTTGCACAGTGGAGGTCAAACATTGAAGTAGATGTGAAACATAGTTTGCGTAAAGCATTACATTACATGACATCTGACCTTCTTCACTAACCAGCTGAACATGAACTTTTTCTAATTTTGTATGCGTTATGGTTTTCTGGTTTTGTCTTTGGGAAGAGCAGTGAAGGTGTAAATGTTTCTTTAAAGCTGAAAATGAAGATAAACCGTGAACAAAGCACTGGCAGGTAGCCTGAGAAGCTGGGCAGGACATTGTACTGCCCACCTTGTACATTGTACTTAGTTTGTATAGGAGCTGTGGATTTCACAATGCTTCAAGTTGGCCAGACTGGAAACCTGGACATTTTACTACCAGCCAGGAGGCAAACACATATTCACCTCAAGCTTTGGCGCTCTGACTATGCATAATAAGGTCACTCGACTTCAGAAAGGTATATAAAAAAGCATATAATAGAAGAATAAAAGCTTAATATGACCCCTCTAACATGTAGAGAATTTGAGGAGAGGTTGGAGGACATCTGGCTGTCACTCCTCCACCACGTTGTGGGAGTGACAGGGAGATGTCCTCCAACCTCTCTTCTTTAGGCAGTGGCAGCGCTGTATTACTGTCATTCTGCTCACACAAAAAAACACTGCTGGGAACAAAAGAATCACGATGAGCATGTGTTTAAGACTTTCTTATTATGCATCTGTCCGGCCTTCATTATCTGGAGGATGCATGTTGTTTCTCTCTGATTAGGTTTACTTTACTTTAGCCATGTGTGCCTATTGATGCTGGATTAAAATGAAAAATACTGCAATTTATCATATTTTCTACTGTTCCTGAAAATCAGTGGAACATATATGGAAAACAAGTGACATTTATTAAATCTCTGGCCATTTACATTGTCTAAATACATTTTTTTTCTAAAATCCCAATTTAAGAAAAATCCTAACTTCATCCCACCAAAGTAAAATAGCAGACTTTTTCCCTAAGTTAGCAGTAAAATAGATGTTTAGTATGACTCCAAACAAAATGATTATGTAAAGTAATTTACCACACAATGAATGAACCTCGCTCACGTGTTTCTACGAGTACAAGTTGCACTCACAGCTGTTGGAGCCCTAAAATTCACTATTACAATTCAGGATATTTTTATTAGATCTTTGGCTTTCTACTAAACTAGACACATAATTACATACATTTTTTTTCATTATAGCATGTGTATGGAATCCAACATGAAATATAGCATTTTAATGCTATTAGGTTTCGTGATCTCAGCTGCCAGAATGAACTGTTCAGGGAACTAAAGGCTGTTTTAGAAGAGCTGAAGCAACTTATAATAGGTTTTGTCAAGTGGTCATTCCTCATGAGGATCCATGTCAACCTGGTGGGTTAGTTTACTATTTCTGGGATATGTCCTGCCTTAGGTTTGGTGCATCATGTTTGGTCTCCTTAAGTCAACAGAGGTTCTGTGAGATGGGATTTAAAAACTGCGGAGGGTCTGTCTTATAGTCTACCTTCACATACAAAATGTAATGTCAGTTTTTCAGATGGACAGGCCACTGACAGAGACATTTGTTATAAAAAAAAGAATAGTTACAGATGTGCAAATCTGAAAACACTTGTTTATTAACATACATGGTCGTATCTAAGTATGTTAGATACGTTTAGTATGTGAATTATACAATACCATACACTACATAAAGTCTTCACGTTCCTAAATAGAGTTAATGTCTGTCTAATAAATAATACAAATAATAATATATAACAAATAATATTTGATTGTCTTTTCCTGTCTTGTTAATGCAATATCTCAGAAATGTCTCTTTAATGATTTGGCTTTTGAATGGATGATTATTTGCCAAAAGGACAAATAGCAGGGTCAATTAAGGTCCTTCACAGCTATTTTTCAAGTGTACTACAAAATGTTATCTTTCCATCCTTAAACCAATGAACTCAGTTTCAGATAAACTGTGTGTTGCAGCAGTAAAGACAGCTCTCTGGAGGTCAATAGGCCATTATTGTGTTTGTCTCTTCTAGTCAGTGTTTCATGGGTAGATAACCATCAGATGAGAGACAGTAGCTTGAACAGCAATCTAAAAGACACAAGTTCCCTGCCTGCTAACATTTCTGTCTGGTCCAGTACATTCAAACAGCAGGTAGTACCAGGTCACAACACAAAACATTAGCAAAATATCAGAGGCACTGAAACATTTTTTTCTTTCCATTCATTGGTAAAAGGAAATAGGAGTGTTCATCAGAGTGACTGTATGAGTTGTGATGGTTCAGAGACATGGCTTCATTGCGAAGACTGTGCCCTTTAGTGTCTTGTCAGTACCTGCGTAATTACTTTTTGGGTAATCACAGAGAAACGAATGATACATTTTCCCTAGTTGGTCTTAAAAAGACAATGAGTGAAGCTTAATTAGTAGGTGACGCACAATGGTGGAAGCCTGGCCGTCAGAAACGGGCTAGAAATATTTAATAATTCAACTCGACTTAACTCAGCCCAACTTAGCTCAGATCAAATCACAAAGAATCAGCTCACACAGAAATCAGATTAACACAGAGCAGATAGTACGTAATAATGAGAGCAGAGACGGAGTCATCAGATGCATGTCCCTGTCAGTTCAAAGTTACACTCTCCTCCATCTTCAGAGACCAATCTTAATAGAGGAAATAAACCGCAGCAGCATCAGACAATCACCCACACCATAATGATGGTCCACAATGCTGACTTATTTGCCTCGCCTCATCAAGTACCCACCCCTGATTACACATTCTGGCGTTCTGGCAATCTGAGAGGAGACACAAAATGCTAAATGAGCAATTAGCTTGTATTGAGGAGCCAACTGCATCTAGCTGACCGCTAATTAAGCCAAGGGCATCACAGAAAAATTTCCTTTGCTTTTCTAAAGAGGTACCGCACAGATCCACCTGGACGCGGCAAGACATCAGTAAAAAAACGTAAAGATATAGAAGAAGAAGAAGTGTATTACTGAAACAAACATTCAAAGACATCAAATCCAACATTGAGATCAGTCTCAGTGATGTTCACTGTGTCTGATCTCAATGTTTGATCCATGAAGCTGATTTTCCTCCAACAAATGAATCAATGTCATTAATTAAATGCTCGTTAAGACTTTTCCCGGGGGAAATGGCTGATAGCTAAACATTAAATTAGACAGAACCACAACAGATACTAATTTTAGTCTGCTTCAAAACAACCAGAAGAAACAATGTAAATTACCACTGTGATATACTGTATGTTTGATCACTTGCACTCAAAATTTGAAGCATCGTTATGGTGGTACAGCATGGAATTACTATTTATTATGACTTATGAGGATTTATTAAAAGTCTGCTTGGTGAGCACATCACTTTATGACAGGATACCTCTGGAAGTAGACACTGGTCAATCCTAAGTGTTGCTTCAACGATTGTGCATGTCACATTTTCTCTCTTTTTTCTCTCTCATCACCTTCTGGAAGAAATCCTTTTTATTTTTGTGGTAGGTTATGTGGAAAATAATTTTCAGACAGCTGTGGGTTTTTTCTAAAAGCCACAAGTTATTGGCATTGGGACTGAGTGTTTTAGTGCAGCATATGTTTTGATTTATGTGAGTGTCAGATTTCACACTGCAACACATGTGCTGTGTACAAAATATATTGCTTCACATTCCTCTCAGTACTTAATGATGCATAGTTTTAAAGAAACAGTGTTACATTTGGATGAGTTATACAGTTTTCTTGTATTTTCTCAGTGTGTGTCCTTCTGCACAGGAGATTATTGTCATGTAGTGTTTATGTTCATTCATTCATACAGATCATTGCAGCATTCATGGTGAACAGATGATTTGCAATGCACTGCTTTGTTAGATGTCTGTGACTGAAAAGGAAAAGGCTTCTGAGCATCTTTCTTTGCCTCCTTCATGTAGTCTTCATTCAGTAGCCCAGTTGCCATTAGAAACACAAAGGGGATACACAAGCAGCCAGTCACATTTGCAGTTCCCATGTGGTATCTCCATAAATGCCACTTACATTTTTAAGGAGGTGTGTATCAGCAACACTGCTGCCTATGAACGTCTACACACAGCTGCCATAATTACACCTTAACACAGGTATCAGCTATCAAGTATCAAGCCAGTTTTACACACTTTTGGCCATATAACAGAATTAAATTGTACTAAGCCACTAATGACAAGGCCAATCTCCAGCTATTTAGCACTTCTTCTTTCACAGACAAGATACATGTTTAGATTCACGTACTATAAATTAATATTTTACAGTTAAATAAATCAGGTCTTCGGTTTAAAAGACTTTAAAATTTGTTTAATGCCCCTTTTATGAAACAAAGAGATTATTGTTATTTCTGGTTTAACAGCACACACATTTCCGTTTGTTTTACTTCGTACAGCACTAAGAAATTATCAGATATGAAATATCCTGTGTGGGTTTTTTTTTGGTCGTTTTTTTCTCCATTCTCAAACTGATCCATTCCAGTAGATTTACCATTAGCCACAGCAACCTCTTATTTTGTTGTGTCACTATCCCCATACCCATGATCCCTTCACAACAGGAGGAATGGTATAAACAGGTGATGATTAGTGTCTAAATACAGTATATTATAGGTTATTAAATGGAGCAAAAATCGGCATACAAAGCGACTTTAAATAGTCTGCTTAAGTGAGGATGTCAGGGCTTGTTAGCTTTCATGATTTCATGACTGAAGTTATTCTCCAGTGTGCCAGAAGGTTCAAGTCTATTTCACTCTATTTACTCCTGCTTTCATCCCATGCTAATTTTAACCAGTTGTTATCTTCTAGTAAGGATGTTTCCAGCAGCACCAAACTAAAGATACACTCAAGAAATTGTAGAAAATCAAATCAAATATAGTTTTGCTTAGCATTTTGTTATTTCCATCATCGCTTATTACGTATTAGCACACAGTTTACGATATTCTTACGTCAGCTCCTCCATTGTTAATTGTATCTATATATGTGTTATATTTTAGTTTTTCTTGCTTTCGTGGCTGCTTTCCTCTCCTGGTCCAATTAGGGGAAGGACGGAGGGAGGTTGCAGGCTTGTTAGAAAAAGATAACAGGTCTTATCTTCTCTCTGCCAGATGCTGAGAGGCCTGATCCAATCAAGACCTGGTTAAAAGAATTCATTGATTTTTACACCCAAGCACCAATAAGAAGTAGATTCAAGGGAAAACAAAGATGTTGATGGAGGGGTGGAGGAGTGGAAGGGTTTGTTTTCTTAAATGTTAAAGGAGCTTTGCACTGATAGAAGTTTTTTTTAGAAGTGGGAAGACGTTAAGTTTTCAGGGTGGTTTCAAAAGGAATTTAAACCATCTGAACTAAAACAATGCACTTGTGTGTTCTGAACGTTATTAGGCTGATTTAAATAACTGATCCTATGGATACAATATTCATTTAGATTCAACATGACTTCCTAAACCAAATGAAGCATCAAACATTACAAAAAGTATACTACTGTAGTCATTGTTTGTGTAGCACTTCTTTGCTCAATAATCTTTTCTTCTTCGTGCCTGTGGTTGTTTTTTAGTTGCCAGTGTGGAGGCGTTGGTAGCCACCACACCATGTGTTAAAACCTCTATGGACCAAATGTCACATATGTGATTCATTCGCAAGGCGTCAGACCTTGTCATTTTCCAACTCTCCAAGATGCCAAAAAGGTTACTGCGACTGCCCCCTTCCTCTCCACTGCACACTGCTGTCGTGCTTTTCCATCTAATTGAGGAACTGTCTATTACGGTTAATGGTCATCCTCTCGCCACGACAACCATTGCATCTGATGATGATGCACAAGTATTTGTTCTCTCTACAGCTTTTGTATTTATAGCATATTGCCATTAATAGAACTAAACTTTACACCATCAACTGGTTTGGTCAATTTGGTTTATTGCTACAGTTTCAAAAAAACAAAATTCAAAAGATTTGATTTTGTAGCCTATTTGTCTCAGGACTATGCAGCCCACATGACATGGCTTAACAGGCCTTCTGTTATACCTGGATGTAGTTGTGGTATCTACACTATGATTAGAGAAAATTACAATTTAAAAAAATAAATAAATAAATAAAAAGAATTGATTTTTATTGCCTTCTCAGGCTGATGCACTGTAAATTCTTGTCGCTCTCTTCACTATCATCGGCTTCCTTTAACAAAAAATCAAGGCTGGAGGCAATTAGACTTTAATCCCACCTCCATCACGGTGGCTGATTCAGCAGCCTCTAAAAGCCACCCTGTGATGGCCACATTAGCCAGAACTCATGAGCAAATCATTGAATAAATATATTTCTCCATCATTGTCTTGTGATGGCCCAATGCTTCCAAGAAGTTTAATGATGACAGATGACTGCAAATTCAGTGCAATACCCATAATCCATAGCAGGGCATCATCAGCTGGTCAGCGGTGAGATCGTAAATAATATAGCCATTGGTTGTTCAATATAACAGTGATGGAAAAAACCAGACAGAGGAAAGAAAAGATTTTAACATGCACCTGAAATAAAGCATCCCACAGTGATACATCTGGGATTTCTTTGTGAAATGGACTGACGTGTTCTCTCCCCAGCGCTCCACAGTGCTCCTTATCTGGAACTGGATTTAACTCGTATGTCTTGGGTTACTTTGCTGATACTCTTCACAAACTTAAAGTGAACTTGAAGCCTTTCAGCTCACACTCTCACCACACAGACTCCAGACTTTATGAAACTGTGTTTGACTCAGGTGGTTAATGTATCAGGTTGTGTTTGCCGAATTTTGTATTATTTCTGTCGCATTAACCGTTCAGCTTAACTGGGGTGTCATAATGTCTTGAACCAATCCCGATGTTACCAACATGAGGGTCAGCTGGGTTTGGAGGAGAGTACAGTTGAAAAGAGAGAAAATGAGACTCAACAGTAGAACAAAAGGAAACCATCATGTGGAAGAAGGTAGTGGAGGTGAGTCTGTGATGGAAAGGGGCACTAATAGGGGTCAAAACCATTAGCTAAGGAATCTAGATGTAGACAGTAGGCCAAAGCATCAGGGACTAAGATTTACCCAACCTAGCGGTTTGTAGGATTTTCTTTTGGCTAGAGAAGCAGCAAAAACTACGATGATGAAAGTGACTCAAAGACGGATGGCTCAGCAAAACTGCAGAAATATTTAATCTAGTACTTTTAAAATAGTAAATGGTTCATTTTCAGCCATTCTTGCATAGTCATACACACACACACACACACACCCACACACACACACACACACACTATCCAGCCTATTTTGTTTCCTCTGGACTTTATCTGAAAGAAGAGGTGATTGGTGTTCAGCAGAGCGGAGAACAGAAGCACCGTGTTCCCTAGATGCTTCACTTCTGTCGCCGTGTCTGTGACTTACACACACACACACAAACTCACACAAAACACTCTTCAGGCTCATCAGCATGAATGCAGATGGAAGCACACAGCAGCAGCCTAAATGTGGTTACTGAGATGTTACGGCAGAGTTCAGTCCTCCCGGTTAAACCCAGTTTGATGTACTGTAATCAAGTAGAAAGAGGGGTTTAAAGACAAAAGAAAGTGGCTGGGGTGAGAGTTGCTACGGTTTGCCTACTGACTGGTCATTTGAAAATGGAAAAAGGAAAAATGGGGAAAAAAAAGGTAAAATTAGATTCTGTCACTCAATGACAGAATTCATCACTTGACCATAAGGCTGGATAAAAACAGCAGAACAGAAGAGAGAAGATAGTCCCCTGTGAGCTGGGCAACCTTTTTCCGGGTCATAATAATTCCAACATTGAGTCAATGTGCTGTGTACATAGCAATGTGGAAAGTAACAGCGACATGAGAGTGTGGACACTGGACCTTACATGTTTACCTACAAGCATCAAATCTTACTTCTCTTAGGAATAACTCATGATCTTTATTTGCTAAGTGCCCAGACTCAATTATTCTGCAGTTCTCACATGCAAATAATAAGTATGTTGCACTGTTGTTACTATGCTGAGCAGTCGTGTTAGAAGGCTGTAATGCAACATATACAATGAAATCAGCACCTGAAGCAGATCTGGAGGATGGAAAGGGACACACAGGAAGCACCAGGCCGATGAGTCAATGCAGGAACAGTCGATGTTGCTGCTGCTTCTCATCACTGTCTGCCAGTCTGCTGGAGGCCGAGTGCAAAAACACTCACACAACTTGCACACAACATATGCATGATTTTTTTTGCGTGATGAATACGCCACATGTGACAGAAACAAGTAAGTAACTGTTAGGTTTGCAGGAGGAAAACCCTTTTGTATTTTTTTCCCGTAAACTGACTTCTGATTAGATTGGCCTGTCTAAGTAATGAGCTCATGGCTATAAAGCTGCTAAAGTCATTAACCTAATAGAGGCTGCTGTAATGGGCGGCCATATTCTGGCATGGACTACCGCCACTGAGGCAATAAAGAGCAATCTCCACCGTCTCCTGACCGTGCCTCAGCTTTTAGCCACCCACCCACCTCATCCCACCACCAGCCCTACCCCTTACCCAAGCCTGCACACCCCCTTTACTAACTGCAGCTCTAACCATTGCTATACCCACCGCAGAGGTAATAGGCAATAAAGACAATTATATTAAGCCACCATTAGACTTCCCATCAGAGTTTTGGTTGGCTGGAAGTTTTTGGTTCAGGTTTAGGAAATGTGGAGGCTTTGATGCATTGCTTTGTCTCTTGTAGTGGACAGGATGACATCACAATGGTCAGATCGTGACTATATTTTCTGGTGGACTGCTGTCACTTTGTGGTTAGACGTTAAACATCACTGAATGATGCTCTCCTGTTTGCGTAGGCTAAATAAAATAGGCCTGTATCTGATACATTTAGAGATATGTACCACATTAAAAGCCTAACTGAACAACTACTTCCCACTAGCACTGTACAACCCTAGCAGCCTTGTCTCTAACCTCGATTCAGTCAGGATAGATGGGAAGAAGGTAATCTCCGGGGGTTGAACAGTACAAAAAGGTTTTCTGTAAGGCACATCATTGCAAATGAACACTGAAAAACTATGTGTGTGTGTGTGTGTGTGTGTGTGTGTGTGTGTGTAAAGTACACTGCTGAAGGCTAGCATCACTCAATTATGGCTTCATCCCACCTGGATATCCCCAGGCCTTCTGGGAATTTAACCAAGCTTCACTCAAATCACCAGCTGGCTTCTGTAACCTGTTGTGACGGCTGACTGCCTGTTGCAGACAGACCAGGAAACAAGAAAAGCTGGTTAATGTCCAGAGTATGTGGAACATTTAATGTATCACATTATCACTGCCTGCACAGGGGGAAAGAATGTGTAGTGGCCTTCTGATCCTCAGTAGCAGGCGTCAGCATGCCTCAAAGCACAGCACTTAAACTGTTGTAGAGTAATGGAAAGCATCTAACGTGCATTAACTCCACAGTTGTTATATTTAACAAAAGCACACAAAAAGTGCACACGCATTTGTGTACACAACCAGAAATCACTGACTACTACAGTGACTAATCAGGTGACTCGAATTAAACTACCTGTTGTTTATGCAAAGCTGAAGAGCGGCTTAGATAATGTTAAAAAATTCCCAACACCCATCTTTCATCACACAACAAAGAAGACACACACGCATGCACACCTAGACACACAGAGACACACAACGTCTCCTGCTTTGGTCTGATTAGTGGCCGGAACAATTACTGTAATCGTGTCATCTTAACGAAGGAGCCGATAAGGAGTCAGACATTCTCCTCCACCCTTATCTCCACACCCACCTATGCACGCACACACATCCACAGGCAGAAGATGCAGAGCAGCAGAAAGCTCCATTTCCTGCAGACGTCCACTGTCACTTTTAAAGAACAAACATTATTAATATGCAGTTTAGTATCTTAAGAGTGTTTTTACATTTTAAGTGTCACTTTAACTCTTTTAGCCCATTTTTGGGGAGACTGCTTCATATCTAGACCTTTCTTGTGTCATGGAGAGGCAGCTATAACTTTAGTCTGAGTCCAGCGTGCTCCGTGAGAAATAGACAGTTCAGATCTCCTGGTTCTATGAATCTCAGAGTCAGTACGTCCTCACTTCAGTCTTTACTGGACTATCTCATCGACAACTGGATGGATTGTTGAAAAAGTTTGTACAGACAGTCATGCTTCTGAGATAAGATGTTGGTGTTCTCCTACCTCTTTCTCTTGCACCTCCATGACGTTGCCTTTTAATGTCTTGTGACAGCTGCTGCCAGAGGCTTTATGTCTCCAGGTTGCATGTCCATCTGTGCTTTTGTTATAAACATCCTATCTCAGGAATGCTGTGAGGAGATCTCTTTAAAATCATCTCTAACCTCCACTTGGACTCGCGGATGACCTGTTATTTTATAGAAGAGAAGTCTGGGCACACGTGCCTGTAAACCTCCTAGCTGGCAGAAACATACAACTGTAGTGTGGTCCTAGTTTAATTAAATATCTTGACACTACCATGGATTTTGCTTCAGATTTGATGTTCTCTTTTATTACAACTTAAGTAATTTATTTACCTTTTGTCTAGCTCACTAGAGAAACTCTTTCATTTCCCAAATTGCTATATGGTCAAGTATCTGCACAATGCTGACAATGTCACTCAACCTTAACAACAGTTTGGTTTCTGGGTTAAAAGTGTCAAAGAGTAAACTGTAAGCATGTACTATGCAAACACAGAATCAAATAATACATTACTGATACCAATGCCTTGTAGAGCTGCTAGCATGGCTGTGCAGACTGTGACAAGCTGTATTTATTTATTGTTCGTTTGTTTTAACAGCTTGGAGGAAACCGGGGAACAGAGAGTGGTATAAAATGCAAGGTTTCTAGACAAAGCTGAAAGGACAGTGTAGTTATGTGACATGCTTATTGACATTATCATTGGAGCACTCATTACCCAGTTAATCTTGTCATGGTTGTAAGTACACATAACTTTCCTTTGCAATGAATTTATCACTGGTGAATGTTTAGTTGTGCACATATTTGGGTTTTACCTCCCTAATAAGCAGTTATTCTAATAAACCAATTAAAGTTTGATCCAATTAGACTTAAGTTATAATAATAGTATTGAATGCTAATCGTTTTCCTGGGTGTTCCTTCTTCTCTCCTGACCTCTAATTTGGCATGTATTTACTGTATGTGTCTGCTTGAGAGAGATAAAAAGAGACTAACTCCTTATTACCATGATGGAAAATGTGCATTGAAATTGAATAATATAAACAGTTGGAGCGTTCTTAATATTCTTCAAAGCCCCTGCCCTTTTGCAAAGGAAAATCCCATGGGGGTCTTAATCACTCTCAGCCCTCCAGGTCTCTTCACTTGTAAGGTGCAAACATTTACTTTAAATTAACCAGCTTGGAGAACAGTAAACAGACCTGCGGGGATTTTTTTATCCAGTAGCTTACTATGTGTCATGGTGACCATCGTGACATCCTTATTTCCTCTGTACCTTGCCTCCCACTTTTCTGTTTAAAGCTGTTTCCACTTCTCCTACGTAAAAGAACAGTGGTGTGTCTCAGTAATTGTTTGACATCCCCTCATTCACTTCCACTCATCACTTATGTAGCACTATACAACATGCAAGTGGCCATCGTAGGGAAGGGGAGGAGAAACCTGAAAGTGAAATGCACATTGGTCCTATGAATGGGAATATTAAGTAATGATTATATAAACTAGAAGATGAAATACACTGATAAATACAATATCTATGTATATTTTAATAGCATTTGATTTTCCATCAGACAGAAAAAAACTGTGACAAACCTCAATGCATCAACGCGCCACTTGGGTGTGCAATTTATCCGCTCACTAGTTCAGACTTGATGTGCCAGTTTCACTGAGGCCCATTTCACACACAGATAATCACAGATAATTAAACATCAAATGGTGATGGGTTTGCCATAATCTGTTGTTGAATAGCCTCTACCAGTTTCCCCACTCTGCCAGTCACCTGATCCCACCTCCTGCCTGTTCGGTTCGATGAGTTATTCTGGGGCTGGATGCTGTAGGCCTGTACCATTACCAGGGCTGCACCAGCCAGCTGCCTTTGATTGACAGAATTTGGACTACACAGGCAATGCAACAGCCAGGATACAAGCAAAGCTTTACGCAGGTCGCAGTCTCCCGGAATCCATTATGCAGACATGAACTGGACCAATAAAAATCATTTATGAACTGTAGGGTATAAATAATTTAAGTTAGTTCTTTTTGTTGCTGTTCACTGCATAATCCTGTCGTTAATAACCAGGTGTAGCAGATAAATGGACATTTTGACTTGTCATAGCAGACAAGTATTGATGATGGTCACAATGTGACACCAAACCAGCATGCACAATTCCAGGCATTTTGTCATTTATGTCTGTGATGTTCCTGATAACTCATCCACAAGCTTTGTTGTGTTAAAATCAGTCCCAGATTGTTACAAGTAAACAAGCACCCAGTGATGTTCACACAACCTGGTACATTAAAATTGACTCTGTGACTCACTGTGAGGCTGCAGCAAAGAGCTTTATTTACTAATTTCCAACTACTGCTTCGATAATAACATGAAGTGCTCCTTGTGCTGTCATTACATATTCTCTAAATTGTGAAGAAGTGTGCAGTGCGCTCCCAGTGCTCTGTAACAAATACGACGTTCTCTTGACAAACCCTAAACCCCACTGGCACAAATTGTCCTGCTCGAGCACTATCTCAGCCAACGTTTGCATTGGTGTGTCATTTGTTTACACTGGCTTATGCAAACCTTTAGAACTTGCGATAACATTTCATATTGTGCTGCAGTAAATTCACAGCCATTAAAAAAAAGTGACAGTCCAAAATCCTTTAGACATAAGTGATGACAGCAGACGCTGGTGTGTACGTAGAAAAAGAGGCAGGGAACCATCAATGTCCATTTTCTTCTCTCTGCCTACGCGCTCAACACTGTGACGTCAAGCGTTGAATTCACTCTGTCCTACCAATTCCTGATAGCAGCAAATCCTATATGAACGGTGACTAAGCATGCATGATTTTAGCATGAATTTTTGTGTAAGTGTGACTTCCACTCTAAAATTAGCGTAGATAAGAAAATTTTAACGAAAATATCCTTGTGTTCTCATGTTGATGTGGTTTCCAGGAACATATTTTTCCCACACAGAATTAGAGCATTTAAAGTTTACAAAAGTGATAACCTCTACGGTGCAAGATGTGGTCATACAGTGCCTGTTGTTCTCCATGTCATTCACCACTTCAGTGCTTGCTGTAGATGTTGGGACAGAGTGTCCTCTAGTGGTCTCACTGCTCTACTGGTTCAATCTCAGCAACAGCCACAGTGCTTCTAGATCAGTCTGAGACATGACAGAGAAGCGATCTATCTGACTGAAAAATAGGTTTTTGGTTCAAGCTAATTTACCTGTGTTTACAAGCGTTGCATTGTTATCAACTGCGCCTCAAAGACAGTTTAACTGCCGTTCATTTGCTTGCAGATCAGCTTCCAATAAGAGATACTCAAAATAATCTCAAAAGTGTCTAAACCTATTACACTTAGACTATCTATTAAGTCTTGATAATCAGGCAAATACATTGAGATGACTTAAGGCTACATGTGACAATCTGAGTATGCATTTTCTCTGGAAAAGAGAAAAAAGGAAAAGACAATTCATTTTATGGACTGTTTAAAGCTGATTTAAATGTATATGGATGAAGCTCTGTTTGCTGAATTGACTCGTTTTAAAAAAATATGAGAAACTTCATTAAATAGGATTAGGGAGGTGAAGATGATGAGTGAATTTTTATTACTGAGTTAAACCACATGTTTTTTTCATTCAGGAACTATTATAACTAAACTAACTTATAATGAGTAAAAAAAGCAATTCAGCACCTTTTGGTTTTATGTGTGCATTTTTATTAATACTAAAGCACTTCTAGCCGATGAAAGCACTACACAGTCTCTATTATAATTTACATTTTTTTCTTGCAACGGTTCAGTGCTTCTCATGAGGGCTTAAATCCAGAATTATATTCAACAATCCAAGGATGGTTCTATCAGCCTTCCACTCATTTTCTAAACTGAATTTGTAATCAACATCCGGCTTCAGGGCCACACACTTCCTCACATTCAAAGTGGGAGCAAATCAGCTGGGCCTGCTAAGTGACTGTTCACTGGTTCAACCTCTGACACTCAAACCAAACCTTGAAGTTGAGTGTTTAGACTTTCATTTAAAGATATCAGACCCAGCAAGAAATCCAATCACTATGTCACAACATAATGAGTAAATATTTGGTAAGCTAAGGTCTAACACTTATTGTGTATTATGTATAATGCAGTATCAACCATCAGTGTTGATAGATGTCAGAAACCTTCCAGTCTTTCAGGCCCACACAACAGTGGAAATGGAGAGAGGTTTCCATACTTCCCATGCTTGTTTTTTCAAAATAAAAGGTCTTATTTATTATTTATTAATTGTAACTATTTTTGTACTTAGTTAGTGGTATTTTGTTATATTCATGGCAATAAAGTGTTATTTAAATGTTATATTTGTACTTAATGTTAACTGCTTGCCTTTTCTGATGCTATTAATAAATAATTTATCAACACCCTGTCTGCTAATATGCATTTTTTTAAGTAACCAAATATGTCCATGTCTTAAAAAATATAATTTTTTTCCCTGTCTATTTGTTTATTTCACAGTCCGTGTTGCTGCACACCCCTGATATATATATATATATATATATATATTATAACTTTTTTTTCCCCAGAGGAAAATGGCACAGCATAAGCACTAGAGCTTGGTAAAACCGATACTCTTATTTAGAATCGACCAACTATAGCACACCTAGCGAACATCCTAAATTCAGTAGCGCCGTTAAAGAGTTAATACAGTTTCCCCCGGTGAACTTGAATGCGGTCAAGGTATATATAAATATCAAGAACTGTTTCCAAACATGGTGTCAGTATATACATATACAGAGGCGCCGCGTACAGACAGGCAAAGCAGGCAATTGCCTAGGGCCCCGAGGCCAAGGGGGGCCCCAGAGGACCAA
>JAUMTR010000017.1:20360308-20375308 GCA_032270685.1 Microctenopoma stevenorrisi
TGACACAATAAGAATGAAACTAGAATGACTGAGTAATGATTAAACGGTGCTCTGAGCCAGTAGAAATGGATTCATTAGCCCATAGTGGTTCATTGTGTTGGGTCAACTTTTTCTTTTTGTCACCTTCTTTTCAGCAGCTTGTCATCTTAGTCCACTTTGTCTTTCTCATCTTTGTCTCTTGTCCACTATTTCTTTTTATCACCTTCTTTTCATCAGCTAGTCATCTTTGTCAAATTTGTCTTTGCTCAACTTTTAATCTTTCTCAACTTTTTGTCTTTGTCCACCCTTTGACTTTGTCAAATTCAAATTTTTATCTTTATCAGTTTTTTGTCTTTGTCAACTTTGAGTCAACATTTTGTCTTTTTCAGCTTTGTCAACTTGAATTAACTTTCCGAAAAGACGCCGACCGGCGTAAGTCTAGTTAAAACATAGTGTTATAATAAGGTTTAAGTTTACGCTTGAGTAAGGTACACACTAAAAGGTAAGCAAAACTTTTGACATTGATAAGGTTGGTTTACTGTGAAGGTTCTGACAGGAAGTGTCTCTAGTTTGACCGTACAGACCGGAAGTGTCACGTGACTGACGGGGTCCAGAACACAGCTGGTAACAAGTACAGTTTATTCATGTTTCATGCTAAACTGTGAAATTATTAGTTGTTATTTCTTCCGTGGCCTTTTGTTAGCGTTTAAAATTAGAAGTTATCTTCTCTCAGACTGACTATAGCCTGTTCTTAAACGTTAACTAACTCACTAACTCGCTAACGGACCCCGACGGGGCTGGTGCAACTGATGAGGTCCCCCTGTGGAAACTGGTGGCAATCGCTGATCCCCACAGTAAAGACTAGTAAAAATTAGCAAATTAAGTGGTAAAAATATGTCATCAGATTATTTCTACAAAGGTAAACGTTTAATGTGACATAACGATGTATTACTACTAAAAACTGTTTTGTAGTTAAGTAGTATTTGATCTGATTAAAGCAACCGAAATTAAGCAGATTTTTGATTCGAGGGTTTCTGATCTGAACTCCCAGACTAGAGGTCAGTTTTAAAATAGACTGTAACAGTTGATGCTGTATGATTAGAAGGGATTGTTTGCTATCTGTCGACATTTGACAGCTGTCCCCGATTTATTTGGCCAAGGACTTCCAAGCATGGAACAAAAAAAGCGACAATACTAAATATAAGCATAGGCCAGCTGTAAAATTACAAAAGACACCTAAAAGGGTATGTTCCTTTTTGGCTTTGGGAATCAAAAGTGTTTTTTATCGTTTGATTAGACTTTGTGACAGATGACAGTTGATCAAGGCGGCCTTATTTTGAAGGGGGCAGATTTGGGCGGAAGCGCGCATGCTGCTAGCTTGTAGCTCGACACAGTGGGTGGACACGGTGGAATCGGTCGGGAAGCTGTAGATCATCGCCAGGCGGTTGTCTGGTGATCTCTGTTGATTGTACGTGCTGTTTACCGGTGTCACCTCTGTGATGATGTCTCCAAGGTATGTAGCTCGAAGGTTGGGTAGAGTCCGGTGATGTTATGCGGGCAAATGGTAGGAAACGGTCAAGATGTGCCTCTTTCCTGACGCTGTTCCTCTTCAATTTGCCTGGCAAATTAGCTGGCTAGCTTGTTTTTTTATGCCTTGCAGATGGTATGTGTCTACTAACTCACATCCACCAGCTGCTGTAGTGTCTGACCTAATGTACGTTTCTCGTCTCCATTCCAGCCTCCACGCCTCTGTGGATCTACATTAACAAGGAATATGAGCAGAAGAAGAGTGTAAGCGGCAGCGGCAGGCTTCCTGTTGGATTTTGCCCAGGCTTTTTGTTTTTCCGGGGACATGCCTGGTCTGTGGAGAAAAGCTGAGCGAAGCTAGCTGGCCGACAGTCCGGCTAGCGTGACATTTCCAGGCGTTTGGATGATTTTTCACCTGAAGAGCTGATTTATTTCGGATCAGCCTTACCACCCATCTTTGGGTTAAGGAGTCAGCATGGGGGAGCCCAGCCTGGACGACTCCAATGTCAAGGTGGCTGTTCGCGTACGGCCCATGAATAGGAGAGGTGAGGGAGCTTCTTTCTACCTAATGGTACCCTGTCCCAGCGTTGTATCGATCCAGCATCAGGTTAATATTACGAATACACTCAAATCCAATAAGCATAATTGGTGATAGATTATCTCGGAGTTGTATGATACAGATAAGTCCTAACTATAAACACACAGGACTGGCAGACTGGCTTGGCTTAAGCACTCAATGATTAATTTCCTTGGAATGGGATGCCAGTCAGAAATCACCACCCATTAGTGAAATGAGCTGCTGCAGATAAAAGAAAATAAAGCTGTGGTCTGGATGGCACATGTCTTTACAGTGCTGCCATAAGGCTTCCCTCATGGATGTCATCCTGGTAGATTTAAAGCCGAGCTGTTGTGTGAGATCTACTGTCTACAAAGCCTGGACTCTTTGTCTCCTTTGTTGGCTGATACAGATGCCAATAGCCTCATAACATCTGTCACGTCTTGCAGCAGTGTGGCAACTCAGTATAGCTTTAGGTTGTTGTGATTTAATCAAGACAACAGCGACATGTCAGTAAGTCTTCTTGTATGCTGGTGGAGAAGAATCTGTGCACTCAGTCACAATTTCCTACAAGTAAACTTGACCAACTGTTGTATTTTCTTACTCCTGTCATTGCTCCTTCTCTAACAATACATCCAGAGCATGTGTTCAGTGACAGTAGGGGAGCTGCTGCATGGCTGTCCGTCTAGAGACAGAATGGATCAAACGGATCACTCGCTCGCTCCCCCTTCTGACCTGCAAAAGTTGGTCACGAGACCAAAGCTGTGGAACTTCACACAGCTCCCATTGGCTCTAAAGCCTGCAGTCAAGGTGACATTCTGCAGGAATGTTTCAGGTTAGACAGTTGTTTTGGACATAAAAAAATCAATTATTGCTGTGAACAGTGACCACATGTGCGTTTATGGTGAGTATTTATCATTGTTGTTATGTAGGTGGTGAAACAGAGAAGTAGAGGCTAGAGGCAGATTAACCCCGGCGGAATTCCATGCCAGATCAGGTTCATGTTGTTTAATAGAGGTAGGGGTTTACAGTAAATACATTCTCTGAGCAGAGTTTCTATGTACCTGCCCACTTATGCCCTTGTCCATTTGTCACATGTCAAAGTGCTCTCTGACCAGTCACAGTCAACTACACTGAACTGTCAGCCAGATGTACCTGAACAAAAAACAGGATTTATTCATTATTTACATTCACGGTGTTGTTAAAGGTCCTAGCACAGGGTCAGATGAGGCAGCCTTGGATCCACCAAACTCCTTCTTTCAGTAATCGATGTGAAATTATTAGTTCATGTTGGAGTGTTGTTTGGATGCGTCATATTTCCAAATGTATCCATCTATCGAAGATGTCACTTTTAAGACGTCTGTTGTAGCTATTTGTCTAACTTGCACATTTCTTTCTGTCTGCGTTATGATCCAACGACTGTGCATGTCTGCCATTGCTCAGCAAGAAATGAAAACCAATCGTAATTTTGGTGAAAGGGAACAAGGAGACAAATTAATGGCTTGCTGAGGGCAGTGGGAAACAGTCTGGAACCAGCACTGCCACGTTTCCAGTTGTGCCTTTATGTTGGTTTCATAATCTGAATACGTGTTCTGTCCTCATCTATCAGTGTTAATTTCACTTCTGTGATTTCTAATAACCACCATCAGCCCTTGTAGAAATGTGACCACGTGCTACAGCTACAGCTACACATCCTCCGGTAACTAGGGCTGCACACATTCACACCTTGCAGCTGCTCAGTTCAGACACAGCTCTTCCCCTGTCTCCTGCTGCCAGGATAAAGTAGCTGCTGTTTAGGGAGAGCGGAGAAGTGCTCACCTTCCTCACTCACATTTCACCAGCCGGTGCAGTGATTTACATCGGTGGCACTGAAGTAAAAAGTGAGCGTCTTTAACCTTGAGACCACTGTCCCTGTGTACCCCAGGTTGAGGAGGAGAGGTGGTGGAGCTGCCTGGCTGGACAAAGGCAGGAAGGGAGTCAGTCTGAATGAATATTTGCTAACGTTGCGTAATGTTCCATGTTCCCATGGCTGTGGCCTTCGAAGAACAGAGCAACACCAGGCGTAGCAATGGCAACACTACGGCCAATGAAATTCCTGGCTTCTGTCGGTGCTGTTTTGCCAAACCTCAGCACCGGTAGAAGGTCAGTGGAAAGTAGGAGCTGCTCATGGAGCAATGCAAGGCAGATAACAATGGATACATTTATTCTCTGTGCCACACCACATCACACTTTCCCCTCTGTCTACAGCGCTATGGGCATGTGGGTAATGTAGGCAGAGAGTAGTAGAAGTATTAGGAGTAGAAAGAGGAGAAAGTTTCCTCACTCAACCCCCCGGCTGTGTCAGTTCCGCTGTTTAAGTACTACACCCTCACAGTCTTCAAATCTCTTCATCTCTGTTCTCTCACCCTGTTTTTTTGCTTTGTTGCTTTAAAGACAGTTCATGAATTAGGGGGTCACTCAGGTTCTTTGACCTCTGACATTGAAGTTTCCATGGCTATACCCCTGTGCTCCTGCCAGGAACAGCAGTGTCAAGGCTGTCTAAACAGACACCCGAGCCTCGTATCCACAGTGTTCCTGGTTTGAACAGGCACAGTTTAGCCTCTCATCTGATGTACAGCGGAGCTGCTCAGGTTGCATGGAAATGAACAGCCATCATCAGGCAAATGATGGTGCATGCATTGTTAGGAAAACTGCTGACCATCTAGCCAGCAGGTGAAAATACTCTGGGGAAGTTACAGGATGCTTCTTACAGCAGCTTTGATACTTAACCACTAAAGCATTTTATAGTCATCTCATAAAACCATCACTGAGCTGCTTTATGCCGAGTAGTTGGTTACACTGCAAATTCACGACCCTGCCTCAGAGTAGTCACGTCTTGCTCAGATGAAGTGAAATCGAAATCCTAGAATGACGGTGCAGTGTTGCTTTGGTAGTTCTTGTAGAAGAAAGGAATTGAAACCACAGAATGTCTTTCCTGTTCTAACACATTTGCTAAAGTTTAATATCCCTGCATGCTCTTGCACGTCTGCTGCATAATAGAGAAAATGATTATTGACACTGGGGCACGATTGTCGATTAAAAGTCTTTATGCTAATAACCCATCAAATGGTATTCCACTGTTCACCAGCAGCCACCAGTTAAATAGTACTAGCCTGCAGCTGGTAAATTAGCCTGCCCTGCATGTAAATATTTAAATGCATGGCCAGATACTAGATGCTCCTAGTGTGCTGGCAGCACCCAGCCTGTGTGTAGACGACCATCATTAGGTGTCATTAGCAGCACAGATGAATGGAGAGACTTACCAGCTCCGTGAACATCCAGTGTGCTTCATGTTACTTTCCAGCGTTTGTGCTGTGTGTTTTTAATCCTTGAAGATTCTGAGACTGACCAATGAAAAAACAAAAATACTTTTTATTGGGAAATGATACCACCTTAACCTTGATCAGTTAACTGAATTGGCAGCATTGACTTGTGTAAACTGATGTGAGTCCACAGAGCATTAGGAGCACTTCTTATGCTTAGATGGAACTGACTAGTTGGTGCTTTGAAGTCTAAGCGTTGCACCATGACAGAAACAGGGCAGGGTGCTCGTGCATGTGAGAGAGGCTGATAGCCTCTAAGTCCTATTTTATTGATTGACTTAATGCCCACTCTAAGGTAAAAGGTCATTTTCACAGTCTGTGTTTTCCCCGTATGCTCACACAGATGTTTGAACCTGATGTTTAGAGGAGTGCTGTTACACTGTTAAACTTGTTGTCTGTTCCTTAATGTGTAGCATGTTAAAAACAAACCATCTGGCCAATGATTGAAAGGTCTATTCTGCTCTTATTTGTTATGACCCAGAGCTGGAGATGATTGAAAAACAAACGACACGACACTTATGTTCTGCAATGTTCAGAAGCATTTACGCTTTGTGATGTTGTGCTGTGCTTGTAAAACCTTCTCTGTCTGATTCACAGAGAAGGAACTGAACACTAAATGTGTCGTGGAGATGTTGAAGAACCAGACGATCCTCAATCCTGCAGGATCTAATCTGGGCAAAGGGGACTCCAGGTACATTTCTGTTTTGTGTTTGTGTGTTTTATTACACATGCACATCTAACAAATCACCCAGCAATTCAGTGACTATATTTTTGTAAGTGAACATACTGTGTATGGGGAAAGAACCAGCTGTTTGCAGGTGTTTTTATAGTGTATACCCCTTATCGCCACACAGCTAAGGTACCTTAATAGAGATTTCAAAACACTTGAGCTCCATATATGTAATGAAAAAGTCTTACTAATACATTTTCTTTACTTATGTAACCGCTTAAATCAGTCAACCAGCTTGACTGCTGAACCCACCATCTTGGAGGAAGTCAGCTGTGTAGGAAGAAAGGTCTCCTTGTGAGTGGTGGGGCTGTCTTCAGACTGCCAGGCCAGAAGCAGTGTGTAATACTGGCTTCAGGCGGAGGGTTGGGAGTAGACAGCAGCAGCAGCATTTGGTTGTGTGTGTCAGAGGTGCCTGTGTATGAAAGAAGGCAGCAGCAGAAAGAGACAATTACACATTAGAAACACCGATCTCACTCTGCTCCTCTGTTCCCTCACTATGTTGGGTCGTAATTCCCCACCGCTTGACTTCCTCCCTTTTTGTCAGCTCTTCCGTTTCTGTGGCAACACAGGGGGAGGTTAACTCCGGGTCGCTGTCGGTGACTGTGGAGCCCCTTCCTTGACTGCAGACATGATAGAAGGGGGGATACTCATTTATATGAGCATCTGTTGACCATAAACTTATCTCTCTGACTTTTATGGAGGACTGAATAAGAGCAGAGATGTATTTTCTCTTTTTGTCAGTGACAAAGGAGCGAGGAAGCAGCAGGAGGACGGGCACCGCGCAGATGCTGTTTGCACCGAGTATACATTAACGTATTGTTTACATTGGAGCAAGACGTTCTGCTCAGCACCTCACTTGGTTGCTAATAGTTGAGAGAGAGTGTAGGCGGCACAAAGAGGAAGTATGCAGTGAAGATATTACGGGTGCAGGTTGTTTGCTACTGGGACGCATGAGTACATCATGTATATATAGCTGTGTAGCCATCTTTTATTTATTTATTTATTTATTTATTTATGTATGTATGTTACAGACAGGACCTGGGGATATAGACATGGGGTCAACAGATGGAACACGTTCATATTCTACTTAACTTTAATATTGCACAGTTTTCTATAATAAGGTTTTAAATGCAGTTTTTGGAATTTGTTTGACTGTCAAACAACAGAGCTGCAGCCTGGCCTACTTCAAAGATTCATCCACATCTATTGTTCCAAATTGTAGTGTATGTCATAGTATTAATCTGTAGGCAACTCTAAATGAATATTCATTAATTGATAACTGCTGTTTTATTTGTGTTAGCGTTAAACCAGTTCAGGTTTGACATTAGCCTGTTGCAGTTCTGCAGGACTTCTATACAAATAGGCACTAGGAAGGATGTCCGGGGTCAGAAGTCAGAAGTGTTTGCAGATCTACCTGGACATGTGCAGAGAGCAGAGATGGAGGAAGACTAGAAATAAAAAGTCCTGTGATATGGAGAAAGATTGGTGTGGATTCTCAGTTGAAGACTGGAAAGTAATAATAAGTAGCTTTGTTGTTTTATCTCCAGTGTGTTGAGATGCATTGAGCCTGTTCTGTTAATTATCTCTTGTGGAACATTTAGCTTCAGACCTTCCTAATTAAATATAAAAATGTTTTCATTAGTGCTTTTGAAATCTGTTCCCAAAGCTATGGAACAGTTTTTATAAATGTAACTGAAAGAGTGAGTCAGAAGTTGTGTTCTGTACAAGTATCTATGTAGTACAAGCATTGGTGTTAATCTTATAACCATTTCACTGAACGGTTCACAGCAGTTTTTTCAGAGGGCAAGTGATGCTTAATTACCTGTTGAAAGCAAGCATAGCTTAATATATTGGTTTCAGCTGTTATTTTATCTGAGGCATGAGTAAACACAGATAAAATGGACGGAGGAGAGCTTTGAAAGGAATGCGTTTTCAGAGTATTACTCAAGATTCTTATGCTCTTAATATTGTGTACATGTAAGTTTTAGGTCTGTTCTGGCTCTCTTGCCCCCTTGGCTTACTTTGGTTTACTCAGGAAAAACGAGGAAGAAATGGCCACCCGTCACTGAAAGTAGATTATGCTGCGTAAAGTCTGGATACACACTGAGAACAAGCTGACACACAGCACACTGTGTCCATCCAGTCTGTAGACGGACTCTGTGCCATTCCATTAAATATGGCCTGAGGTAGAGGACAAATATGTACTCAATGAATGACCATTATTAACACATTACAATGACATTATTACTCTGATTATGTGCTTTGTAGAAAAACTCAACTTTCCTACCACAAGTGTCATAACTTGTCCTTTACACTCTATTCCAGTTGCATGATTAAAATACCCACAAGCTATTTTTCTAGTTGGATCCTCCATCGTGAGGACTTCACTTTAAAGTCATTTCCTTTTTTAAATGTTCTTTTTACCCCCCAGTTGACAGTTGTGTGTGTTCTGATTCAGTTTGAGACAGTTTTTCCACTGGCAGCGGACCCTGAGCAGGCCAGATTTAAGTTCCTCACACTGCCACACTCAGTGACTCATTGCTGTGAGGACATAAATCTTGACTTATGAAGTTTAAATATTTTAGCTTTCTTTAAACTTGTATTGATTATCATAAATGAAATATCAATACTCTGATGTATAAGCTCTCTTTGCTTTGCTAACTTACGTTACATTTGACATATATTTGATTTGGTGTCTGTCGTGCTTTCGTCCTAACCTTCAGAGTGTGAGCTGCAGGGTCGGGGCATCATGTCTGATGAGTGCTAACCTCCCTGCAGCCATACTGTCACACACTGCATCATGATCTGGTGCTGTTTGCGCTGGTTTGGTGAAGCTGGATGTTGACACACACAGACAACGATCTGTCTCTTGTCAGATGTCAGTGAGGCAAACGCAGCAGCATGGTTTCCAAGACGACACGCAATAGAGGCTCGGTTAGTCCCAAATGTTGGAAGGATGTTAGACAGTCTCTCTGTTTGTATCAGCAGGCGTGTGAGGATGTCTGTTCTACACTATGTTTGTTAATGTTGATGGTGGTTTTCATGGTCCGTCCTGAACGAAGCAACTCAACCGAACCGCCCGCTAACATAATGACAGGGCTACATGCCACACTGGCCTGTTTTCTTCCCTTCTTGGGTTTTTTTCAGACCACTTGGTGATCAGGACAGTTGCATCATGTTTTTACCAGGGTGTGGTGTGTAACTATGGATATTGATCCGTCACAGCATTATTTTATCTATATATGCTAAAATGGGTTTAAAACTAGCCCACTGTGGACCTTAACTGGCTTCATCACCAGGAAGTAAATTCATACTCTGCTTAGTCCTCGGTGTACAATCCAGTCTCAAATGTTGGTGATGGTACAGTAGTGACAATAATATGATAGTAAACTTAAAAGACTTTAAGTAAAGAAATAATTTATCAATTTACTACTTTTACTAGTCTTTTCAGAAAAGGTTATTTGAGCTTGGTTATTATCAGGTTTGGTTAAGTAAAGACTTTGAATATATTTACTTTTTACTTTTAAGTTACAAATACAAAAGTATGTTAAATGAATTCTTAACTGATATAAGTGAACAAACAGAAGTGAAAGTAGAAGTGAAGTAACAGACTATGTTACCAAACAGTATTAAATTAGGAATTTGCACTTTGCCCTGTATTAATGCATGAAGCCTGAATTTGATTGTCCTGGACTCCTGGTATACATTTTAGAAACTTAAGGAGACAGTGTGTGGAATATCTACAACAAAGGACATAAGTACAAATGATGCTGTCATAGCAAATCTCCTCAGCCCGTGTGTTTATACCCAGCCTCAGATTGCGTGGCGTATCCTGGCATCTGTAGCATATGAATTTAGTTTTTTTATATATAGCAACATCTATTTGTTTTTTTTTCTATGTTCTAATCTAACTTAACTATTACTTAATATTTTTCAACCACAGCTTCCTGTATTTGTATCACGTAGTCCCTACAAATGCAGTATGATAAGATTATCTTAGATGCATTTTTTATTTTTATGTCAGACACATATTTAATGAATATTTATTGTAAATAAACAGATAATCAAGAACTTGGATTGGTATGGGAGCAAGAAAACCCTGATCAGGACTATTTATATTGAGTGGTGCTCGCCATAACACATATTCTTGAGGTTTAACAAACGTGGTGTGTGTATTCTTCCTTAAAAATAGTAATATGTTTAATTAATACAAATTATTGGTATACATTAGTGTGAAAAATCTATCAGGATATTAGGAATATTTTTGGTCGTCGTTCCCTCTCTTAAGAGGTTACTGATGCTGCTTCTGCTTCAGCTTAACATTCCAGTCTCAGGCCCAGCCTCTTTTCTTCCAAACCCCCTGGCTACCTTCAGCCTCCTTTCTATCCTACATTCTTCATTCTTCCCTACAGTGCCATGGATGGTACAATCCCTGACAAAAAAAAATGCAAGTGAGAAAGAGAGAGGAGGGGGGAAGCAACCATGCATTAAGTTATTTTTTAAATGACGGTGATCAGAGTAGAGGAGCTGACTGAAGGGAACGGTGACCAATAGAAGCGTATGAGGACCGAAGAAGGCGGGTTGAGGGCTCTCCTGACCATCTCATTCTCCCCTCTGATTGGTGACGGGGGGCCCCTAACTTCGTAATGGGTGCTTGAGCACAAGACATGGGCGACCCTTCTTGCCTGCAGCCTTTGAAGCAACCATGACAGCTGTCATCACTACGTACGTCAAAACCTGCCACACTAAATTCCCCACTACAGTGTTTGGAGATATGACTGTGGGGTTGGGGATCGTGCCGTACATTGTTTGTTTTCATCATTGAGACATTTAACCTGGCTTTCTTCCATTCAGTCAGACACGATTGAACCCTTTCAATTGCTTTTAGAATACCCTCAGACGTGTACGTGAATACATGAATAAATGTGGCCCCTGTGTAGACGAGGTCTAACTGTTCAAGACCTACTGGAAGCAGTTAGGCTGCAGATAGAGATTTGCTGTCTGAGTGAACACGTCAGCAGTGGAACATCAGTGAAATATGAAGTGTTACAGATCGGACTGGATGCTGGCTGGTTTGTGCAAGACCTGCAGCTATGGCGGTTTTTAAAGAATGTGCATGGGTAAAAGGAAACAGGTGTGTGTGGTTGTGGCTGCGTGTTTCTATACTTTTGTCCTACACGGGCTAGTTTGAGTTTCAAGCAGCTTGGGGGCAATGTAGCCTAGGGGGAAGGTCAGAGATGGCGTCACGGTCAGTAATTGAGCACTGATGGTCAACTTTACTGAGATTTATGTGGCGATGGCCCCTCATATGTATACAAGTACTTATACTCATGGGTGTGTGTGAAAGCCACTTGCAGTCTCTAACCTCTGGCCTCAGACTGCTGTCATGATCTAATGTGATGCATCTTTCTGACTGACAGCTGACCTTAGCTTCTGACTGGAACCAGCAATGCACAGGTGAAGTTTCCAGCGCAGTGTGTATACTGGAACTGTCAGGCAGCTGCAGTATTAATGAAAACTGCTTATTGGAACTCTGTGAGAGGTTATTGCTAAATTTGCTTGCTTTATTTAATCTTTATTCATCAACATATGTAGCTATGCTTACCTTCAAATGCATGCGTTAGATGGAGCTTTGAAACCCTTGTGTTATATTTATACAAATTCAGCATATACTGGTCCACTTTGACATGTCCTTGTATGCAGAGCCAGATGGACTGAGCGTCTGTGTGCTGAGGAGATCAGTTGTAAAGGACATGGCTGTTAGCTAAATGCTTTCATGTGTCTGTTTGAACACGCATATCCACATAAGTATTAGTATTTTTGTTCCTTGTTTAACTTTCAGCTGCATTTTATTCCACCTGTCTGTTAATTTCTTGGTGAATCTGACCCTGTACCCATCTGCTCCACCATCTGATTCCACTGCACGCTATCTTGACCCCCTGCCAACTTCAATACCAACCACCGTCACCACCCAGTTCTCTGCACGCGCACGCACGCACGCACACACGCACACACACACACACACACACACACACACACACACACACACACACACACACACAGACAGACAGACATTCCCACAACAATTCCCCAGATCTCCAGAGATCTTTTGTTTCTCCGGGCCTTTGGGGATGAATACAGTGCCTATTCTGACATCCGCAGACTCGCACTCATCCCCTGACAAGCTGCTTTTTCTGTATGAAAGACAAACAAGATGTCAAAAAACTGCAAATAAGGTTGATAGTGAGTCAAATGTGTACTACAGTGAAAACCTGGGGAGTCTTTGGCCAGTGGCTGTGGTACTGTCTGTGTCTGTCTTTGTCCACCAGTATGTATTTCTCCTCCCTGTTCTGTCTTATTAGAAGAAGAGCACAGATATATTACTACTCAATTTTGATCAGCATGAGCTAACATTTAAGTTGGACTGTAAAACCTGTGTACTGTGTCTGTACCATCCATAACATTTGTAATCTGTCTTTCCACACGCTTCTGTGGACATTGACCCTCCCGTCAACATCAGGAGTCAGTCCAAGGTAAGCGTACACACATGCACACACAGCAGCGAGCTAATTCCATGGTTGTGAATCATCTGTGTTTCTGTATTTCTTCTATTCCGTTTGGGAACTGTGTGCATCTTTTAGGACGGTGATATAAAGTGTAGATTGTGAAACCGTTTTGCCAGAAGAGTTTGGTTTAACTTATTAACTATAAATCCTGAGGGAGTATTTGTTGCTAGGAAACTGTAAAGTGTTTTGGCTGTGCAGCAGAGTTTCTTTTCTGTTTCTTCCTAGCGGTCTTTCAACTTAGCAGAATTCAAGATTTCTTACCTGAAAATTCACATGGTACTAGAAAACCACATTAGTATGCTTACGGAGTAGTAAGTGGATTGATCATATAACTCCACACACTGGATCTAGGCTCCTACATTTAATGTCTAGGTTCATGTCTCGCTGTGTTGCTGTTTGTCTCACACTCATTTGATTTTGCTGCTATTCAGGTTTTTGCCTACGACTACTGTTTCTGGTCCATGGATGAAACGGACAAGGAGAAATTTGCAGGTTAGTTTATTAAATCAGATCAAATCATCCAGTTAACATTTGTCTTAAAATGCTGGAAACACGTTGACATTTAGGTATGGTATTGAGCGGAGCTACAAAATGTACACTGTCTCAATGACTGTTCTGCTCTGTGTGTTGTCTGTGTACGTGTTGGTCTCCAGGCCAGGAGGTGGTGTTCCAGTGCCTTGGGGAAAGTCTTCTCCACAATGCCTTCCAGGGCTACAATGCCTGTATTTTTGCCTATGGACAGACTGGTAAATTACCGTGAAGCTCCTCAGTACTTCCTCCTTAAATTCTGTGTAAACATCTGATTGTAGCAGGTCTTAGTATTAGCCAAATACAGCCTCAGACTAACATAAACATATAGCTTTTTTACATTAGGACATTGTGTATTTACCAGCAATCTACTCATGAATAATCTTTCTCAAGATCAGTAAACAGCCAAAACTTCTTTTAAGAGGTCTGCACTTATGCTGCTGATCAGTTCAAGGGACGATGATCAGCAGCACCGGGCTACAACTTTGTAAAATCCCATAGAAACAGCAAGGTGGTAGTTTTTTGTTGGATTAATTCAATTACAATCTGGGCTTGTGTTTGCCCAATATCAAGACTCACTACCATAAGGTGACTTTATTATTTCAGTAACCATGTTAGGGCTTCTCTATAGACATAGGACCAGAACTGAACATAACTTTAGAAGAAGTTGATTAGTAAATGACTAGTTTTCATAACTAGTTTAAGTCAAATTCTGTTATTAATAATCTTTCTCACCTATTAAATACTACATTGAGGTTGAGTACCTTTTAACATTTACTGTACAGGTTCTACACCAGGTGTCATAATGTCAGTGTTTTCAGGTATGATTATTCATATGTTACTGTCCATGTGTTGTGTTCAGGTTCAGGAAAGTCGTACACAATGATGGGTTCAGGAGACCAGCCAGGGCTGATTCCCCGCCTGTGCAGTGCTCTGTTTGAACGAACCCAGAAGGAACAGCGGGAGGAGGAGAGCTTTACTGTTGAAGTGTCCTACATGGAGATCTACAACGAGAAGGTCCGGGATCTGCTTGACCCCAAAGGGTATGACCTCAACCTGATACAACTTCCACTAATGGAATGCTGATTCTGAGGACTTTCTCTTTCTGTAGGGATCATGTTAAATTTTAATTGTGGTTTATAAGCTCTCTTTTTAGCTAAACGCCACTAAATTGTTAGGATGGGGAAAGTCACAGATTGACTGGTTCTAGCAGCAGCTGTGGTTGGTGGATAAAAGGATTACCCTTCTGCCACGTAGGTGCTAATAGAGGGCAGTTCATGTCCAGCAGGTCAGCAGTAAATCAGGAACATGGGCCTGCGTCTGCTGCCAAACATGACCTTTGACCTCCAGTCACAATGTGACCTTTAACCTTAGTAAAATGAGCCAAAGATGAGTAGGCCATCTGACGGGCATATGGGCTTTACTGTGTAGCAGAAAATGATGAAGTTCTCCGGCCTGGATCAGGTTTGAATCAGGGTCAGAGAGCTAACGTTGTTTCTATGAACTGGGGGAAGTTGTAGCAGTGGCCAGGACTAGCTACACCAGCAGTACACCAGATGAACAGTGTTTTACCAGTGTGTTTGCTTTTATTTTGTTCTCCAGGGGCAGACAGACCCTGAGAGTGAGGGAACATAAAGTTTTAGGTCCTTACGTGGATGGCTTGTCTCGGCTAGCTGTGGCCAGCTACAAGGTAAAAGTATTTATTTCAAATACAGCTGCTTAGTAATCCCAACAATCATATGGACAGAGACT
>JAUMTR010000017.1:20380308-20448746 GCA_032270685.1 Microctenopoma stevenorrisi
TTGGAGATGATAAGAGTTTCCTTGTTAACCTGAACGCTGATCCTGCACTCAATGAACTGCTGGTGTACTACCTGAAGGTTCATCTTTTATTTATCATTGTCTCGACTCACAAATGGACATTACTTGTATGGTTGAACGTGGTGTTATTTATTCATACGTCTGATGGACAGTCACGCAGGGGCGAGTAAACTCAGATCAGTGTCACGTTTATTCCTTCTGCCTCTCAGGAGCACACAAAGGTGGGCTCAGCAGACTCTCAGGACATCCAGCTGTGTGGGATGGGCATCCAGGCAGAACACTGTGTGATCGACATTACAGCAGATGTAGCCGTCATCCTCTCCCCCTACCGCAACGCTCGGTACGTCACATTAAGTTAGAAGTTATGTTTCTAACATGCATTCACCTGCCTGGGTTTGATGAAAGAGAAATCACTGTAGCTCTGTTAGGCATCAGCTAGTAACACTTTCCTTTTAACATATTTTTAACTGTACATGACTCCCTACTGTGTTTTAGGACATGTGTTAATGGTTCTCCAGTAACCAGTGCTGTGCAACTTCACCATGGCGACCGAATCCTCTGGGGAAACAACCACTTTTTTAGGTAAAATTTATGCAAACTCTGCTCAATTGCTAATAATCTATATTGAGCAATTAATAATAATTCATAATATAATATTATACTCAATATTCCTTAAATCATTTAGATCATTTGTACATTAAGTCTTAGATCAGTTTTTATTTCACCAGATTCACCAAATAATGTATCATCCTATCTGCAGGATCAACCTGCCTAAGAGGCGTTCACGGGGGGTGGAGGATGAGGAGGGCGAGGGTGGTCTGATGAAGAACAGCAGCAGCAGCGAACAGCTGGACGCAGACGGCGACACTGCCAGTGAAGTGTCCAGTGAAGTCAGCTTCTCCTACGAGTTTGCCCAGACAGAAGTCATGATGAAGGCTCTGGGAAACAATGGTAAACAGGAACCAGAAATAAATGCGTTCTCTCGCTGGCAGATCGTCAGTTAGTTTGGTGTTCTGTCTGTGTTTTCTCACCGGTCTCTATTGTTTCACGTCAGACCCCATGCAGGCAGTCCTCCAATCTCTGGAGAGACAGCATGAAGAGGAGAAGCGCTCTGCTCTGGAGCGACAGAGGCAGATGTACGAGCAGGAACTCCAACAGCTCCGCAGGAAACTAAACCCAGACCGCCTGTCTGCAGGCCCCTCTGGAGCACCGGCGTCTGCTCAGCAAGGTCCTGGGCAGCAGTCTCACTACCGCAGCCTGGAGAGGCTCAGTATGGGAGGGATGAGCCACTCGAGCAGCGCACAGAGCAGACTGAGGCAGTGGAGTGAGGACAGGTGAGAGTGTGTGTGGACATGTGGACTAAGAATACACATGCATATTAACTGGAAACTTTCACTTCATTTAAATAACAGAGATCAAATCTGAACATGTCCTCCTTTAATTCCTTTTTTTCTCCCTTTCCTTGCTCCTTGGCCTCCTGCAGGGAGGCAGTTTTGGTGAGGAGTTTGCGGCGGTTGAGGGAGCAGATTGTGAAGGCAAACCTCCTGGTGCAAGAAGCATGTTTCATCGCCGAGGAGCTGGAGAGACACACTGAGTACAAAGTCACTCTGCAGATCCCATCAGACAACCTCAATGCAAACCGCAAGGTCTCAGACATGGACGCACTTATGCACACAGATTCCTGTCTTCTGCTCGTAGCTATTATGACTAAATGCGTGTATTTCTGTAGAGGGACGCTGTGCTAAGTGAACCGGCGATTCAGGTTCGAAGGCGGTGTCGAGGGAAACAGATCTGGAGCTTGGAGAAGATGGAGAACCGTTTGGTTGACATGAGAGAACTGTACCAGGAGTGGCAGGATTACCACCTCCATCACCATGACAACCCAGTGAGTTATAGTTTTCCCGTATTCCTGCCTTGTCATTATGTCAGTATTGTCCATGTATGAGACCATGTGACTGGAATGAGCTTTTGGAAACGTAAATAATAACTGAGGTTTGCATTCTAGTAAAAATGTTCTGCGTTTGTCATCTTGTCTAGGTGATGCGCTCATATTTCCGTCGAGCTGACCCATTTTTTGATGAGCAGGAAAATCACAGTCTGATCGGCGTTGCCAACGTCTTCCTTTCCTGTCTCTTCTATGATGTGAAGTTGCAATACGCCGTTCCCATCATCAACCAGAAAGGAGAGGTGGGGCGTTACACATTGTTACTTCAAACAAAGCGGATCAATGAGCTAAAAAAACAGTAATAACTCCACCATGATTTGAGTAAAGGCTGCATCCTGAGTTTTCCTCATTCTCGCCGTGGACAGGTGGCAGGACGCCTCCATGTGGAGGTGGTGAGGGTTGGAGGGGGTTTAGAGGACAACATGGCTGGAGGAGATGAACCAGAAAACAACCAGGACACAGAATTTCAGGATCGCAAACTTGTCTGCATGGTAAAACAGACAAATCTCAATCTCCATTGTTGTGTATTGGCAGGATATAATTGAGTGAAACTGAATTATGTTTACTTTGTCCTTCCTTTTTTCTGATCATTGATCTGTGTGTCCTCTGCAGATTAAGATCCTGCAGGCCACTGGTCTGCCTCAGTACCTGTCCAACTTTGTCTTCTGTCAGTATGCATTCTGGGACCAGTCTGAGCCCATCATAGTAGCTCCTGAAGTCGACCCATCATCCTCGTCACCCAGTACCAAGGACCCACACTGCATGGTGGTGTTTGACAGCTGCAAGGTTGCCAACTTTCTAAAGCTTACAACAACACGTTTGAGAGCTTAAATGACCGTTGTATGCGTTGAACCATTGCTGTGCTTCAGTCGGTATGACACTGGCTCTTGTGGATACTGTAGGAGCTAGCGGTGTCTGTGAGTGAGGATTTCATCGAATACCTCACAGAGGGGGCAGTCGCCATCGAAGTATACGGACACAGGCAGGCAGATGCAGGCAGGAACCCCGCCCTGTGGGACCTCAGCATCATCCAAGCCAAGACACGCACACTTCGAGACAGGTAGACACACCCGCTTAACCTTGGCCCCTTATGCCTGCTTGTAAAAAGCTCACATGTGCTGATAACATGATGACATGTACATTTCTGCAGGTGGAGTGAGGTGACACGTCGCCTGGAGATGTGGATTCAGATCCTGGAGATAAATGAGAATGGGGACTTTGTCCCAGTGGAAGTGGTTCCTGCTAGAGATGTACGGACTGGAGGAATCTTCCAGCTTCGTCAGGTACCAACACACACTAACACAACCAGATTTCCTGAGCTTGAACTAGCAAACATCACCTGAAAAGCCAACTTAAAATGAATTCTTTTCAGACTAGTGACCTGTCCTCCATAACATTTATGTGCCTCTTCTCCATCTTCTGTAGGGTCAGTCGAGGCGGATCCAGGTGGATGTGCGCTCAGTTCAGGACTCGGGGACCATGCCTCTGATAGCAGAGATAGTTCTTGCAGCGTCAGTGGGCTGCGTGGAGATAAGAAACACCACAGCAAACCAGGAAGGCGATGAGATGGACAGTTACCAGGTAGACCTCTTAAACAGGACACTGTCTACTGTCTGCATAGTGCAGTGTTGACAGCTGTAAATTGAGATAAGGACAAATTGATTCAGCGACTGGTTTGTTGGACAGGAAAGAGATCTGGAGCGCTTGCGGCGGCAGTGGCTAGCTGCGCTCACCAAGCGACAGGAATACCTCGACCAGCACCTGCAGAGTGTTGTCAGCAAAGCAGGTAAAACACAGGAACTAGAAAACGATTCCGACTTGATCCGCCCCCCTAACACCCAAAATCACCTAAGAAATAAAACCATTTCGTGTGCACAGAAAAGACAGAGGATGACATGGAAAGAGAGGCTCAGCTGCTGGAGTGGCGCTTGACTCTGACAGAGGAGAGAAATGCAGTTATGGTGCCCTCTGCTGGCAGTGGCATTCCTGGAGCGCCTGCTGAATGGTAGGGCACATGGCAGCATGTTGTGTGTTTGTTGGCTTTTTAACATATGCACATTCACATGTTTGCGTGTTTGTTTGCAGGGTTCCTGTGCCAGGAATGGAGACTCATACTCCCGTCCTCTTTCTGAACCTCAAACGTACGTCTGCAAAAGCACATGAAGTATTGTTTACCATGATATGAACCCTAAAACACTCCCACACACTCAACTCTACTCTCAGGTGGCTTTAACTTGTGTTCTTGTTGTTTTACCAGCTGATGACCTCAGTTCTCAAGACCAGTTCGAGGTTCCCGAGGCTGGAGGTTGGGATGCCACTCTCAGTGGTGAGGATGAGGACGACTTCTTTGACCTACAGATTGTTAAACACTACGACGGAGAGGTGAGGATGGATCTGTGTATGGTGGTTTTCTACAGAAAATCCAGATCCCAGTTTTTCAGGCACCAGCATCATGGGCACACGAGTTGGGAAAAAGGTCACATTGCGATTGTTGAGATCAATATATATATACAGGATATGCCATATAATAAAGCTTCTTCCCGCTTCTCAATCCCAGTCTGAACAGTTGTATAACTAAGTAGAAAATAAATCTAGCTCCACTGAGAGCGATGTTATAGCTGCACACGTGTGCTCACCTGAGCCGTTGTTGTTGTGGTCTGTGCAGCCCTAGCCAGCAGCTAACCAATTGTCGACCCCACAGGTGAAAGCCGAGGCCTCATGGGACTCCACCGTCCACGAGTGTCCCCAGCTCAGTCGTGGGGGCGCGTGGCCCGAGCAGCGCGTATACCTGACCGTTCGAGTGGTGGTCCAGCTCAGTCACCCCGCGGACATGCAGCTGGTCCTGAGGAAGAGAATCTGTGTCAACGTTAACCCAGGTCGTCAGGGGTTTGCCCACAACTTTCTTAGGAGGATGTCCACCCGCAGCACCATACCTGGCTGTGGATTAACGTTTGAGGTGGTCTCCAACATCCCCGGGGTGAGAGAAGGCAAAGCCCATCTCTGTTAGGTGATATGAGTAAGGTGGATTATTTAATTCAAATGATTCATACTCTATACTCATTAGGATGCTCCTGGATCAGAGGACAGAGAGATGCTGGCCCGACTCG
Organism: Microctenopoma stevenorrisi; assembly: GCA_032270685.1. Taxonomy (NCBI): domain Eukaryota; kingdom Metazoa; phylum Chordata; class Actinopteri; order Anabantiformes; family Anabantidae; genus Microctenopoma; species Microctenopoma stevenorrisi. The sequence continues at coordinate 20,385,379 of JAUMTR010000017.1, forward strand.
CTGCCAGCGCCCACAACAGCCAGTCAGCTGATGACGAGGCAGCTATTGAGAAATACCTCCGCAGTGTCCTGAGTCTGGAAAACATCCTGACTCTGGACCGACTCAGACAGGTAGATGGACAAAGGAGAATTGTACAGCAGAAAGTATCAGGGAAACAGGACGGCGTGTGCAGAGAACAGAGAACAAGCTTGATGCAACTTCCTAGCATTGAACTTTTTCAATTTTGTATTTACTGAAATATTGAATGTCCTGTTTGAATGCTAGGAGGTGGCAGTGAAGGAACAACTGGCCGGCAAAGGAAGGAGCAACAGGCGGAGCCTCAGTTCTCCTTCTGTCCACAGGGTAAGTCCCAGAAACACACATATCATAGATGATGATGATGTAATGCAATATACCTTTTCTCAATATGCCCTCTGTCTGTCCATACTCAGCTGTCAGGAAGTAGACAGGACCTGTCGACAAGCTGCCTGCTGGAGGATAAGGTAACACACTTTTTCTTGCTGCTTGCATCTGTTCACTCTAAAAAAATAAACTTCAGTTCTCTGATGTTGTTTGTTATCAAGTCTCAGGCAACATCCTGTGATTTTTCTGTCCGTCTGCCTCCCAGGGTCGTTGGGAGAGTCAACAGGATATCTTCATGCCCTCTCAGTTCCATCGCACCCTCCCCCGCCCAGCCTCTTCCCCCTCCACTTACTCCACCTCCCCTTCTTCATCCCCTACTCCCTTCGCCATGACACCTCCACAGAACCAGGAACCAGAGCAGGGTAAGCTTCCTCTACCTCTCTCTCTTCTCTTTCCTCTCCATGTAACTCTCCTCTATGCTTCTCTGTGCTAAACTCCCACCATCTTTCTTTCATTCTCCCCTGTATATTCATTTCCATCATGTGTTGATCTCAACAGCGCTCGCCACCTAATGTCAAGACTCTCTCTCTCTTCTTCTTTCTCACCATCTCCCTTTATAAAATGCCAGGTTTCCGCTCTGCTCCCATCGTTCCATTCTAATAGGATGTGTAATATATCTCTATCTACATTCCTTCATTTCTGTGTCACTCAGCGTGAGCCTCTTTCTTCTTCCTCATCAAGTTCCTGCTTAAAGCTTCCAGTGTCTGTTCAATCAGCTGATTCATAGTGGTGTCGGTCAGAATTTCTGCGACTGTGACGTGCCGTAGATTAATTCTGTTTTTTTAAACGAACAGAATTAATTGATTTAGATTCATCTCTCTTTCTTAATCCAGTGATTTAGGATATTATAAAATCATATCCAGTCTTCTTCTGTCAGTCTATCACTGTGTTGTTGTTTTTTTTTTGCCATATCTTGGACTCGCTTTCAACTTCCTGTTTATCTTTCGCACCTTCTCTACCTTCCACATCTCCTCGTTTCCTTGCCTTCTTTCTCTCTCCTGCCTCCTCCTTCTCCTCCTATTCCTCTCTGGCCTCCCCGCTCCCTCTCCCCAGGTCGTTCAGGACTTGCTGCCTCTTATCTTTCAGTTAAGGCGCTGGTTCCTCAGATGCCCAAACTGCTCAAGTCATTGTTTCCAGCGCGAGACGACAAGAAGGAGCTGAGACCTTCACCGCACAGCCAGCAGGTAGCAGAGTAGCCCTGTACAGTGCAGACAAAGACGAGTCAAACGCATTCTTTATTAGAGCTCACTCATTTCAATACAAAGGAAAAAATGTTAGTTATGCAAGTCTGATGCAGTCAGAACAGTCTTGGCTGTGTGTGAGTGTTTGTGTTTTTCTATTTCTGCCTCAACGTTGTTTTTTGTTACTCAGCAGCATGTTCCTCGTGTTATGAGCCCATCAGGAGGGGATGACAGCCGAGTCAAGGTTGAGACGGTGAGGTTCTTCCCCCGTTTTTCTCATCTCAGTTTGTATTAATATCACTGGATCGTTAAAAGCACAGAAATGATGTTGTTTCTAATTTGGTGTAACTTTTTTGTGAATTGTATCAGCACTATGTTTATGAAAGTCATTCATACTATGAGCATAGTAACTGGGCGATGAATACTTGATCCACGTTTAGCTTCAGCAGACTGGAGGGAACTTTTAGAATGAGGCATTTTTATTCCCACCACTTGTGTGGGCAGGTCAGTACTGGTACACGACTACTTCTGGGTTCGTTCGTTTTGTTCTCAGGATTTGCTGTCTTGCTGTTGAACCTTTTTAACGCATTCATTTTATAGCCTAAAGTGTATGTGGATCCAAATTGTAGTCTGTAGGATTTGTTGCACTACTGCCTGTTTCATAAAAGGTGAAATTGTTTTTTTGTTGTTTTGCCTTGTCTGCATGCTCTCGTCTGTTCCGCTGCTCCTGTGGAAACGGTTGATTTCCTGTAGACTGCTATTCTACAGCCCCCAACCAAAGACAATCAGGCAGAGTTCCCAGAGGTCCCTCCTCTTCCTGTGCATGACCCGCATGACACGACCCCCCTCAGCCCCCTCAGCCAGTCGTCAAGCGGCTACTTTTCCACTAGCGTTTCGACAGTTACCCTGTCTGACGTTCTCCAACCCTCCTCCTCGTCTTCTTCCCTCGTGGCTGCTGAGACTACGTTGCCCACAAATCCCCAGCAGCAGGGTGCTGACAGGAACGATGTTGTGACCTCTCCTTCTCAGTGTGCCTCCAAGATGACCACGGTCGCTCTCCCTGCGGCCAACAGCTCAAGCAATCACAACAACATGGCACCAGAAAACTCCTTCTCTGAACAGAAGCTAATGAACTCAGGAGGAGGTGGTGAAGGCTTTGAGAGGTTGGAGATCCTTGTGGATGAGCGTAACCATGACGACATACTGCCTAAGTGGCTGATTGAAGGGGCATATGTTACAGTAGGAAGCAATAAGGCTGGGACAGTGCGTTACGTGGGAGTGACGCAGTTTGCTGACGGAGTGTGGGTGGGGGTGGAGCTGGACACACCTGTAGGTAGGTACTGTTTTAAAATGGTTGGTTTACCCAAATGACACACAAACCCACTTCCTCAGACACGTCTAACTGCTGTTGACTGTTTTCTTACTATAGGTAAGAATGATGGTTCAATTGGAGGTCATCGGTATTTCCACTGTAAACCGGGTTACGGGGTCCTGGTTCGTCCAGACCGGCTGTCCTGCCGAGATCGGACTAGTGGGCGGACGGGAGAGTGCACCCCTGCTGCCCACGTCCCCGTCCTGCGAGGAGAAGCCAATCTTAGCCGCCGGGGGGAAAACCGCAAATCCTGGAGCAGTTGAAACAAGGAAAGTCGGCGCTGGGTGGGAGAGATGATCTCCCCACAGCTTCTTTCCCTCTTCTCTTCCCAGCTATGCCACAGGCCAACACATCTGAACTGACTTAGTGCTCCACCTACTACGTCCATTCACTCAGAAAATGAATGGAATAACTATAAAGTCAGTGGAGAACCAATTGTGAACACATGCAAGTAAGTTGAAGAAAGACTATGCAGAGTAAATCAATCTATGGAAGAACTGTTCCTGGCAGTCGATGGGAACACTGCTGAGGGCGAAGGAAGCAGACTTTGGGGGCAGACGGAGTGGTTTGTCTCAGGTCTGCTCTCTGAGCTGACATACAGGGATGCAAACTTTGCAAACAGTTTAGGTAGGAGTAACATTTCTGGATTTGATTTTCTTTTTCTAATTTTGTGTATTATACTTCCAGATGTGACCGTAACACTAAAGCAAGTATTGGAGTTAAAATGATATAAACCTGTCACCATGTCGGTCATACTGTAACTGCAGGCTCTTGCAGCTTTTTCTTCACCTGTTTGCATCCCTGCATGTATCATGGACTCCGAGAATTCCCTGCTCTAGCTGCCCCCCCCTCCCCCCATGATTTCTCTTGGTCCAGTCTACAGGCCGACACTGTGCGTTTAAAACTCGTCTCTCCTTCCTGGACTCCTTTTTTTCTTTTGAACATGTATCCTCCCAGAATGTGCCTTCACCATGGCTCAATGTGCATTTTATTTCTGTGTATTTAATTTAGAGAATGCCTTGTGCTAAGTGTGAGGTGATCTCAGGGACTATAGAGGGGAAAAGACGGTTTGTGTGTGTGTGTGTGCGCGCGCATGCATGTTCATTTGTGAGTGTATTGTAAATGTTGTACAGTGTTTACCCGTGTGCACAAAGTTCATATTGTCGTAGTCGTGTTGGTGTTAAAGATTAGTTGGTAGAGCAGGAACAGCCGCGTCCTCGTGGGACAGAGCCGCTGTGGGAGCAAGGTGTTTGTACTGGGAGGCTTTAAAAGTCGATTTTGCACTGGGGATGTTGGATAAGTAGCTTCTGCATGTAAAGAGAACGTGTGTGTGGTCACGATGCAGCAAGGTAGAGACGTAGAGGATGTGTTGACTACAGCTGCAACGAATGATCCATGACTCAACTGACATAACATCATTGAGCAACTATTTTAAAAATGAAGCATTTTTTAAAGCATTTCCTGATGATTTCTGACATTTTATAGACAAAACAATTAATCAACGAAATATTCAGCAGGTTAAACAATTATGAAAAAATCTCTAGTTGCAGCCCTACCTCAGACTAGTTGTAGTAATGTGACGGTGGTTGTTGAAGGCTTAAGCTAAAGGAAATTCTCCATCCAGGGGGATTGTCTGGATGTGTGGACAGCAGGAGGCACCCTCTAGTGCTAGGAGAAGAGAGTGGGATGGATGTGGATATTTCAGGCTTGAGGACACAGTTTATTTGCTTCTATGCATTTAATCAGTTAAGAATCAGCTTTTTTGCTTTTATTTCGCTCACACTGCTGGGAGAATGAGCTACAGGTGTGTTTAATGAAAATGGGAAACAAAAGCATTTACTTAGTTGTTTATCAAACCTTTTTGGAGGCATTAAATATGTTGTTCCAGTCGTTTAATATACTGTAGGGACGCGCGGTGGCAGTACAGGACTGTTTAAAGTTTTGTGTATACCGTGAGGAATGAGACGGAGGGGCACTCCACCAGGTTCATATCCACGTCAGTCTGAGAAATAGCCGTGATAACACCATCGAGGTTACTACATGAAGACTACAGACCTATAACAGAAACCTGCTGTTACACACTCAGAGGTGGAACGAGTCTAATGATAGAAACTGTTGCATTGTGGGAGATGTAGGCTTTAGTGTTGACACTCGGGAAACATCTCTGCCTCTGAAACTTTGATCTGAAGTTTTCAGTCTTAGAACAAATCACTGGACTACCCCTTTAATAAACTCTGCGTAGAGTCCTGAGTCTCACCAAGTGAGCTATAGTCATGTGCTGAATCTGTAGCTGATTATTAGTAGAATGATTATACATTTTATCTGGAATACTGCGCATGCATGTAGACACACTCAGTATATCCAAACACGATCATCTTTATGGATGCTCTTTTTTTTCCCTCATAATGCTTCTTTTTGATTCGAGGGGCGTGATTTTACTATTTATATTAAAATGCTTGTACACATGCCTTTATCGCATGAAAACTAATGAAGCCTTTTTTATTTGAATAAATCTTGCACAAATTATTCCATGAAAATTGCTGCTATTAGCACAGTAAATTGACCTGTAAATAGAGCAGTTGATCCAGCACTGTCTATCTTGTACTGTATACTAGACGGGAGTTCAGTAGCTAGTTTGTTTTTAACCCCACGTGTAAAAATGAAAGCTGGTGCAGTAGTTCAGTGGCCAATATATTTATTTGAAGCAGTAAAAGTTGGAAAAGGAGGCACTTTGTGATGTGACTCTTGGAGAAATGATGTTGGAACATGTTGTGGGACTTTTAGAGCATTGGGAGAAATTGTAAAGTTGCATTGGATTTGCAGATGAGGAGACGGTATGTCACCGTAGTCTAGTTGTTATCGGTGTATTTATTTTTCCTCAAGTTCTCTGATTGGTTACTGTAGGAGGTGGTAAAGGTCTGGTATGTTATTGGTCAGCAGGATGTGAAGTGGTACGTACAGGACAGAGGATGGACTCAGATATTGTGGTAATGAAGTAAAGCTTTCCCGTGTGTGTGTGTGTGTGTGTGTGTGTGTGTGTGTGTGTGGTGAGAATGTGGGGTAGACCTGGCTTTGATTCTCGTGTCCTTGCCAAGATGGGAAGCTACCACCACCTGCCGCTTAACTTATTGTATGTGATCTGAGCTGGGAGTGACAGAACCCTCATCACTCCGTCTGATGAAGGTAAACTTCCACTCTGTGTGGCCGGTGGACTTTCCCATCCTGGTCTCTGCTCGGACATATTTTTAGGGGTTTGAGATCACTTTAGGCTCCTTTGTGTTATTGTGCCTCAGAAACCATGTGACCATCTTTGTTTTTCGCACACCATTTTCATATCAACACTTTGATTGATTTGCACATAAGAAACTCTTGTAAACACTTTTTCTTCCTATGTTGCTTTGTTTGCTTTCAGTGGAACATTTTATTTCTTCAGCTGTACTCCTGTCACTCAACGAGTTATATCGTAAGGTCGTATTTTACACGACAACTCTCATGACATCAAGACATTTTTTTCTTTTGAGCAGCCTCTGACTCTCATAAAAATATTGCTTTTTTAGATTGATGTGTGGCTCTGGAAAAAAAAAGCAGCTTGTTAGCACACGATGAACAGAGCAGCAGTATTTAAACAAGGAACTGTAAAAAGAGACTAGTAATTAGGATTAGTAATAATTGTTTTTGATCACAGTGGACTTGATGGTTTCATGTTATTCTGCCAGCAGCAGTATTATTTATGTGACTATATCAGCACACGTGTATTGTGACCAGACGACATATTGATCTGTATGATTCCTAAGTCCTGCTTCTTTTTTGCTTTCATTTGGTCTCATATCTTTGTTGTTTTCACCTCCTGTAACATTTCCTGCAGCTCTGTGCTAACTACAGGATCACTGATGCGGAGCAACATCCCCCCACCCCACCCCTCCTCTACCGAAACGTGGCCTTCAACCTAGAGTCAGACTTGTTTTAGCAGGAATGACCCCGGCTCTAACGAAATATGCTGTACCTCGGCGTACTGTGCTATTAAAACAGTTATTTCAGATCCATAAAACCCCTTTCTTGTATCAGCGGTCAGCTTTTATAACTAGAGGGAAGGTCATTCTGTCGCTGCCTGGTGGCTGCTGTGAAACCTGTTACTTCATGCAGGACATTTTCTATACAACCAGAAAACCACAAAGGTGTTGGTGGAATTTCACCTCACCACTGCCGTACTGCTTCTGCCTACCTGGGATCCTAAGCCTAAAAATCCTGTAATTCGATGGGGCTTTTTATGGATACAGGTAGTTTTTTACCCTGTGACGACCTCTGTCCCTTGTTGCAGTCGTCTAGAATGCTCTGCCAATGTATCCCCCTGGAGCCTTGCAGCACCTGCTTCACTGCTGCATCCTGTCAAACATTTTAATAAAACCACACAAACGAGCAATACGTGGCTGCTGGGTGATGCGACGCAGTCTTCTCACAGGTGCACATCCTTTTCCTTTTCTTTTCTGACAGTGACAGCTGGTTCTGCTCTCCAGGAACAGCTCCTGTTTTTGGTGTGTTATAAAACACAGATGGTGTCCGTGTACCTTTAAGGCACCAGCAGCCATATTAAACATACCAGAATAATGAAACGCTAATGGGGGCAGTCAAGGAGTTGGGTTTGGTGCTTGCTAAGTCAGGAAGTTTTAGTAGAACCATATTAGTGCAAAAAAAGCCCCTCCAGTTTCTGTAGACATTCATCTAAAAGAATAACATTTAAAGTCAGCAGTATTACTACATGTCCATCTTTCTGACTAATCGTTAGCAGTTACTGCTACTGTTGGTTCCATTGAGCGGGTTTGTCTTATGTCATTTGTACGTGCGAGTGTGGTTGTTCTTTGTATGTATGTGTATATGTGCACATATTAAGACTTATAAAAAGAGAAATTGAGCACAAGTTTGGTTTTTTTGATTAATTTAATTTGTTTTATGTAATTATATGCTGCAATCCAAAGAATAAACATGTATTCTAATACATTTATAATTTCCTTTTTTGAAATCATCTGAACTGTTATCAGGCACAGAATAAATAAAAAGAGCAAGATTAATAGCATTTGATCTTTCTTTGAACTAATCTAACTTTACAAAATGAGTTGTGGTAGCCTGATCTGGGAGCAGCTGTAGCCTTCACTGAAATTTAAAGTTCAACCAATACATTTTCTACATGAAAACACACTTCCATTGGATTAATCTGTTTGTTGTAGAGTTTCTGGCACTTAAATATGTATTAACAAATGTTTAGTTTTACACCCAAAGAGAAGTACCTTGTGTAGTTCCAATCATTCTTCAAACTTAAGAGATTCTGCTGAATTTAGCTACAGGCAATTTCATTATCATGGACAGTTCAGGTCACTTTAACTTCACACACAGACTGTTTAAACAGAATGTGACATAACTAAACAAACCACGACACGTTGCATGGACTCTGATCAGTTTTTATTCCCTTGTAAATAGAATATCAATAAAAACACACCTTAAAAATAACAAATAAGGTTTATCCAACAGATGAAAAAGTAACAAAATGCATATGTAGATTTTCGACATAGCAAATACAGAACAGTCTACTGTCCAAAAAAGGCACTAAATCTTGAAATAGAAGAGAACAAGAGGGGATTAAAAAATATCAATTCAAACTGACACAACAAACATCCTGCAGAGGTTTGATATTTTTCATCAAAGAGAATTACTGAGTTTATTGCCAGAATGAGATGGCAACCACATCTGATTTTTTTTTTTAATAAAAATGTTTTTTCACATGACAGATAAAATGTTTGGACGAGTATTTCCAGCCACTGGCTGATTACATGAGAACTTAAAGACTGGAACATCTACATGACTTCTGCTGAATCTATGATGGATGAATTTCCTTTGTTTCTCCCGTGCAAATAATAACTGCTTTATGAGACTCTTCATATGTCACACGTCGTCTCATGGTTCTATAACATTGACCAAAACAGGAGACGGACAACGGCACTCAGCATTTACATTCAGTCCTGATGCATCGGCCGACACCACAACCCCTTTGTTCTGGCAGCAGATCTCAGATCAGATCTCATCAACATGTACCCTTATTCTGTTGGCCAAGTGCCAAAGGAAGCGCTTCAGTATTAGGACAAATATTTACTTTAGTGTCCACCTTGAGAAAGTGACAGCAAAGGGAAAGTCAAGTGCCAACAATAAAACAGGATCTGATCCGAGTCATCAGCTGCTTTGTTTCTGTCGAGAACCAATAAAGGAAGTTCAAGATTTAAAGAAAAAAGCAACATAAGACAGAAGGCCAAGGGTAAAACTGCATTTTAACCAACGAAAAGACATACGTCACATGACGAGCTTGACGCCTTGGTGCCGAACACAACTGTAAGAGCAAAGGCGTTGTGCGTCACATACGGGAAACACAGAGTTAATGTAGCTCTAGTTCATCACGTCCATTATAACAAATACACAATTTCTGGTACAAAAAGTACGGAGGCAGTTTGGGGGCAAAAAGCGAAAGCAAAATGAAATGTAGTGAAGATTGAAAAATACAGGTCCATCAAGAACTGGAGTGAAAAGATTGTTAAACTGAAGTCATGAGATTAGCATCTTTTTTTCCAAATGGCAAGAAGAAAAAGTGATTTAATGTTCATCTACAAACTGTTGTTTGAATACTGGGAGTCATTCAATACAAACTGCTTTTCCAATCAGAAGCCGTTGAACCAGTGAAGAAGAAGAGTGAGCACTTTTTACCCACACGCACCTCTCACATAAGACTTCAAACGTTTTCCCAAGATTCTGGAAATGTTTGAGACATCGTAGAAACAGACATCGTGCAGCAAAGTATCGTTTCATTTTGCTTTCAGACTTCTTACCTTTATCATGGTTATAAATAAGACTAGAACAAAATCAGTCTGCTGAACAACATGAGACACGTGTAGACATGAATGAAGGCATCAGATTATATGATTTAAAATCATGACATGATAATCTCGAAACAGGATGTCGTCTTAAATGAATCTAAAGATTCACTTCAGAAAGGCTTCTGCTTAGCAGATTAAAAAGAAAAACATCTAACCCACAGTGGGATAGCATACGTTGATATTTTGGTGTAAATAATTAGAACAAATTTTCCTCAGAGTAACATAAATGCTTAAAGCAAAGACACCAAGGACAGCTCTGCTGTCTTACAATTGAAGAGACATTGCACCACAAAACATATTCTGAAACCAAAAATAAAAAGTTGTTTTCCACCAGGATGAGGGGAAACTATTTTACAACTACTTTGTCAAGTTGTGCGAGGTTATGAACGGATAAATTATTTTCTGCAGTGGAATTTCCCTTTACTTTCCAACTTAATATTTATTGGCATCGGGTTTAAGAGGGACTTTCCCTCCTAAAAAGGACGCTGACGTTTCTGTTTCAGATCAGCCTTTATGTCACAGTCTGCTGTCAGTCTCATCTCAATACACTAGCTCTACTGCTACTTTCCAAACAGTCTAAACTTTGATTCACATTGAAGCAGCTATGGAGGAACATGCAGGAGGAGTAGCTTATACTGTAGCTGAAGGGGTAAAGTGAGGTATATATGTTGAGTCTTTAACTCTGAACTAGTAGCTTAGCCTGTAAAGCACCTGGTGATGAACAACGAGGAACCGGTTTGAATGAAGCTACTTTAGTGTTGGCTGTTAAAGAACATGTGTTTAGCTTTCATGCATTAGTAACGGTACAGTGATATTTGTAAAGCCATTGTGGAAGTCCTCCATTTACTGATCCCGTGTTAGTACACTGCAAAATATAAGGCACTTTAACTTAAATACAGTACATTTCATCAAATGATTTAGTATGGTTGGATCAGAGCTGGCGTATTAAAGCTCAACAGAGTTTAACAGGTCTGTTGCAGGGTTAGACAGATTTGGGATTTCTATGTATGATATGATCCAGTGTTATTCGCTAAATGGTTGCACTACACAATCAAACGTAAACCGCTGACACTAATGGTGGGGTCTTACTTTTAGTGTCTATTAGCTCATCAACAGTGAATTTAAAGCTGACCTGCTTTTTCAAATAATGAAAACACAGGTGCACACAGGGAATTATCAGCGCACTGTGCTGTTACTTCAGATTCGTTTGCCTCTTTCAGATAGTTTTGGTTTTGTCATCAAGCTTCTGTGAAATAAACGAGAAAAAACCTACACGCGGTTAGTTACTAGTTACTACTACAGCTGGTAAGCTTTTTTCTAATAATCTGAATATTGCACAGTTTTCACATCCTTAAACATGACTTCAAATTGACGCTAATATTTGTCTGTGTGTACCTAGGCAGTGCTAGGTATGTGCTTCTCCTGTCTAAAAACACAAAGAGGGGAAAACCTGACTTAATATTTAATTGTTGACAATAATGTGAAAACTGTTGGACTTCAACAATGGCTGTACGGGCATAAGAATTTCAATTTGACTTGATCAAATGTATGTTTCTCACCTAAAACAATCTTCTTGTTGTGGTCGTATCAAGAGAATCCTGCATCCTGAACTACTATCTTTCTTCCTCCCGTCACTCACACTGATCATTGAAATGTTTTAAAAACAGCAGAGAATCTAAGCACCATGGTGTTGATCTAATAAAGTGTCATTTAAAATGAAAGTACGATTTAAACATGACAGTGTGTGTTTAGAACACATGGCATATCAAGCACAAACACAGATATATCTAAAATGGAAAATCCACCATCTCTTGCAATAATTGGACACATTTGATGTGTCTTTGATTACATCTCTCTAATACATACTGTATTTCCTCCATGACTATCATGCACTCAGAAAATACAGAAGGTTTCCACTTAATACTTTGGCTAACGCATCACTCGCCTTACACCAACAAGAAAAACTCAATAATAATTTCTTTCATTTGAAGCTAATATGTCTATATAATGTAAATAGAAATAGATAGAGTGCAGACACCCTCACAGTTCATATGATATACTGTATATACGTATGTGTATACTGAATACACACGTACACGCGTGTGTATGCATTCACTTTAATCTGTGGCATCCAAACAGTTCACGACACTGCTGAAGCCCTCTCAGCTCACTGATCTGTATCGATTATAGATGATCTCACAGTGATCATTAATTCTGCTGCATTATCATGTCACCTGGACGTTTTTTTGTTTTTTTTTTCGTTTCTATATAAATTCATAAACAGTTTCAGGTACTTGTGACTTTTATATATTGAATAAACTTACTTGTTATTGATCTGGAAGCAAAGACGAGTTTAGATGAGTGGCAGAAAACCACGGACAGCTTAATGTTTTCCATTAGGAAAATACATTTAAAATTAAAATATTTCAAAGCAACAGTTTTTATTATTTCTATTACATTTGAAAAGTATTGTTTTTGGCATTTTAAATATTTAAACTATCCTTGCAGAAATGATCATTTGAATAAAGCCCGTCTTTGCCTCTAAATTCCAGCTTATTTCACAGGTTGGAGAAGTGAAAATATCAGTTTCTTTCTTTACATTTTTAATCTCCTTAGGCTCACAGAAATATGACCAACACGCTGTGACCTCCGCTTTTAAGATAACTAAGCTTATTCTGCTGCTCTTCTCAGGAGGGAGTGAACAGCAACAATTGAAAATATAATCAACTGTGATGAAATGTGCTACAAGTTTTCAAAACAATCAGTTGCCATTAACTAAAAGCGTTCAAATTGATGTAGTTCGTTTTTGAGGCTGTTCAGTTGTGATCACAGTGCAAGACCCTGAAACTATTTGAACCAGTGTTGTCCTGCTGTGAGAATGCAGATTTCCTTAAAACCTGCACAATGCATTATGTCCTGTTACTCATTCCTCTATGGAAGATGGAAAATGCCTTAAGAAAAACAAACCAACCAAGAAACAGTGGAAAACGATGCACACTGAGAAATGAATGCACCTACTGTGTTATAACTAAGTCATTCATAACTTTTTCATATTCGTAGTTTGATTCATTGTCATTTAGGCATTTTAAATCGCCCACAGTCGGCTGAGGAGGACTAACTAAAGTTTATTATTATTATCATTGTTATACTAGTAGCGTCTATAAGAGTGTAGCAGAGCAGGTTGGTGGTTGGAGGTAGGGTCGGGAGGTATCTCAGGGTTGGAGTTTACACAACTTTTGGTCTTGTTTTTCTCCCCACTTATTACATTCCTATAAAATCAGCTTGCATATTAACACACCTGCTCTATTCATGACTCCGACAACTCTGACATCCGCCGCCCCCTTCAGTCGTCCTCCATCGTTTCTGTTTTGATGTCATTCCCCATACTGCATCCTGGCCCATCCACCTGGCCGGCTAGGGCTTGGTTGCCGTGATTTACAGCCGCCTTCTCCAAGCTGATTGGGTCCTGGGGCTCGGACAGCTCGGTGGTAATGGTGGGTTCGTCCTGGAGGGAAGGTGAGGGTGGAGACCAGGACACACCTGTCAATCTCGAACCTTCTGCTTGAGCACCCGCCCCTGCCACCAGGGAGCGGCCAATCAGAAAAGTGCTCCTCTGACCAGACAGGCCTCCTCTGCCGAGAGTGGAAAACCAGCTGGGAAGCAGAGTGGGAACCTGAGTGAGGACAAAAGTAGCGAGGGAGAGAATTGTGACTTATTGAGATTTCTCTCATACATCTATAATTTCTGTAATTTCTTCTCTTACACCAACGTGTGGAAACAACACGTTGACAGGCAGTACCTGGGTTGGAGAGGAGAGATCAGCTCGACTGAAACCAAACTGCCTGGCTGAAGCTCTCTTGTCAAATAAGGACACCTCACAACCCTGCAACAGGACAGCACGTATACTTTATACAACATACACCACGAGACATTTATTCATTGATTACAATCATAAACTACATGTATGTGTATACATACATATCTAAACACCTGATTAAATGTTACACATACAGGAAACAAAACCTAAGATATTGTAATGTTTCCCACGGTTTCATTTTGGCGACTCAGATGAAGTTCACTGAGCCCACATGTCTATTCACTGTTCCACACATGCTCAGTTACAGCGGCCTGCTGTAAGAGAATCTGTGTCCGTGTCAAGTAGAAGTTAAAGTTCGGTCAACCTTTTTACCTGATCAGGGAAATCATTGCCATCCACCTCATCACTGTTGGACTGACCTCCTGGACTCTGGACCTCAATGCCGTGACTCTCCAAGATGGCTGCTTCTTCAAAAACACAAACTTCATCATAGCATATTGACCTCAAGCAACATCACATTCACATCTAAGCAAACGGAGAATGGAAACGCTTTTCCTAGAGCAGGAGAAAAACGCAGTTCTGAAATGAGACGTGAAATTCTCATACAGCGTAGTATAGTATAATAGTAGTATAACTACTATTATTCACAATAACATACATGAAAGTAGACATTACCAATGTTGGCGCGCCTCTTGATGTCTTTGCGCCGGTTGGCAAACCAGTTGTAGACCTTCAGAGATGTGACCCTCTCCAAATCAGACAGCTTCTTTCCTGTGACACACACACAAGCTCACAGATATCACATTTACCGGAGACACCGCGGGGCAGAAAATGGATGCTGGAGAAACAGGTGAATAGGAAGCAGTGTAAAACACTTTGAGTACCAGTCCAGGTAGAAAAGCGCAATTTAAGTGCAGAACATTTACCATTTACAATATTTATTAATATAGATAGATTGCCAGATAAATAGATTATGATTTTAGTCTAAGTCACTAGCACTAGTTTTACCTACCTGGTTTTTGAATGACAGCATTGCAGGCAGTGGCGATCTCTTCTCTCTTTGCTTCATCAGGGTACTGGTTATCACTAAAGTAACTGTGGAGGCACAGACAGATTATGATATAATTACAAAGCTCATAAAAATACATAGTTGTTGTCATCCTTTTTAAATTCCTACTGTTGGCCTCTCCTTACCTCTCCATAACAGCCAGACACTCCTTTCTCCAGGTGAATCTGCTTCCCCGTCGTAGACGGAAGCCCCCAGGGGCTGAGGTGAATGGGGGCGGGGCTTGTGGCCAGTCCATCATATCCTCCAGAGCCAGTGGTGCAGCTCGCATAGCCAGAGTGGCACCTCAAGTTGCCAGACAGAGCAATGATAAAGTTCACTCTATCGTCTTTGTGTTTAATAATGTTCACACTTTTCCATGAGAGTGAGCAGTTCGATTCTCAGTCCCAGCAGGCTACAAGTCAAGGTGCTAGTGTCAATATGTACTGTCTGGTAGGTGTCCATACAACAACTTCCCCAAGGGGCTCAATAAAGTATCAGTTATTATTATTATTATTATAAACACATGGCATTTGCTTATTTTCTTTAAAAAGCATCTTTGCCTAGAACCTCTACTACATCTGCAGATCTCCAAACACCAGATTCCTGTCCACTGCTGCTGCCAAATTAAAGCAGAAAAATTATTCACAGCTATCAATACCAATGACGTGAGACACCAAATTATTTTGTCTGCACTGATGTATTACGGGAGTTAAAATAGGGTTGTCTCTCTGGGACATTTTCAAATTCTAACCCATTGTCTTATTATGTTATGTGATTTTGTCCCTCCTTAAGACTGTAGAGAATTAAAAAAACACCTTAAAGTTTGCTTTGTTTGATGTGTTAAGTTGTGTTTAGTGCCGACATGGTACATTTTTCCAACTTATCTAACCCATCTCATCTTAATATGTGAAAACAGAAAGGGGGGATTATATAGGACATCAGGGCAGGGTGGAGTTCGGAGTTACCAGGGTTGTTCTTCTCCAGCTGGTACCAGCGGAAGAAGGCTCGTTTCTTCTGCTCACTGAGGTCTGATCCCTGCTGCAGGAGCCAGTGGGAGATTCGACTCTGGCTGATCCCTAGTGGAAGAGCAAAAATGAGATTGATGTTTCTTACTGGTGGTGATTTAGAGACCCGGTGCAGACGAAGCCGATACTCACCTGTTACCTGAGCGACCACAGCCTGGGAGATCCGTCTATTTGCCAGGAATGACTTAATCTCTTCTTTGATCACAGCACTGTCCCTTCTGCGAGGGGAGAAACTCTAATATAATAACAATCTACATATATTCAGAACCATGTCCAGCCCAACACTGCCAACACACAATGCACAGAAGCCATTACACTTTAACTAGCTCTAAGCGAATTAGAGATGAGATCCTTCTGAGATATTCTCTGCTCTTCTGGTTTTATTTCATCGTCACAGACCCTGGAATCAATACCACTCTGAATGCTGCTGTCTGGATGTAGCTCACAGACCAGAGGCACTGGAGGGTGAGAGCATTGCTGCACACCCTCCAGTGCCTCTGGTCTGTGGGCTACATCTACAAACGGGCTTCGACAATCAACACATGCTCTGTGGAGGAATGATCTACAGTATTCAACAGAACCGAGCAGATCTTTGGTCAATCTCACTAAAATGTGATGTCATAACTAGTTACATGTCTATTTGATTTTACGCCAGAGACCAGGCATAATGAAGCACATTCATTGGATGACTAACAATATAAATAAACTATCGTGGAAATGTTTCAGAATCAAAGTCATGTTTTCGTCCAGGTATAGCCAGTCTTTGCCTTGTGTAGCCTATAAGTCTTGTCTGGTCATACCTCATCAAGTCCTCCACCTTGTCATCAACATCTATATCGTCTTCACTGGCCTCAAATCCGTAGCCTGATGCCGTCACACTGCCGCCAACCACCCCTAGAGGGAACCGGGGAGGTGACAGCTTCCCATTTGCGACTAGACCATTCTGAGATACTGCTGCCATGACAACAGGAGAAGCTACTGTAACTGGTAGAGGTGGTGAAGTGGTGTCGAAGTTGTTGTTAGGTGACAATGAGAGCCGATTGCTGGGGAAGCTTGTCTGAGTGGCAGTGGAAGTCAGGGAGGAAGAGGCAGCGGCGGTGGTGCTGGAAGAAGACTGAGACGACGAGGGAGGTACATAAGAGGGTTTATGGGACAGCTTGGTTCCATGCTGCCGGTCCAGGTGGTCCAGGGTGTCCAAGGCGTGGAGGACCTCTGTTTGTGTGATCCCTGTCCTCCGTAGCCTCTGAAGGAGGTCAATCTGCTCGATGGTAAAACGAGGCTCGTCACACTGCTGGAACATTCTGCAGGAGATCACAACAATATCATTAGAACCAAAGACAAACCAAAGTGCTGTGATGTGGTAGTTGTACAGCTTCTAGCTGCAAAATTAACAATTTTATGCAATTACCAACATTTTACTGTTCATAGTGCTAGTAAAAATTTATTAATTTTAATGGAGAAGTGCTCCATCGAAACATAAACAGTGGGGTGCGTAAGTTCGGGCAACCTCGTCAGTGTTCATGATTTTCCTGGATAAATCGTTGGTTGTTTCAGTAAAAGATTTCCATTAAATATATCATGTGGGAGACACACGGTGATATGATTTAAAAAGTTTATAGGATTTACAGAAAGTTTGCAATAATTGTTTAAGCAAATTTAGGCAGGTGCATAAGTTTGGGCACTGTTGTCATTTTGTTGATTCCAAAACCTTTAGAACGAACTAATTACTGAAACTCAAACTGGCTTGGTGAGCTCAGTGACCCCTGACCTCCGTACACAAGTAAATCCAATTATGAGAAAAAGTATTTAAGGGGGGGGGGGGCAATTGTAAGTTTCCCTCCTCTTTGAATATTATCTGAAAAGTAGAAACATGAAGGTCTCCAAACAACTCTCACATGACCTGAAAACAAAGACTGTTCCTCATCATGGTTTTGAGCAAGGATACAGAAAGCTGTCTCAGAGATTTCAGCTGTCTGGTTCCACAGTTAGGAACATATTGAGGAAATGGAAGACCACAGGCACAGTTCAGGAACAGTCAGAGTCAACCCACAGACCAGCACCAAAGACCTACAGCATCATCTTGCTGCAAACGGAGTCACTGTGCATCGTTCAACTATTCAACGCATTTTACTCAAGGAGATGCTGTATGTGAGTTATGCAGAGGAAGCCTTTTCTCCACCCACAGCACAAACAGAGCCGCTTGAGGTTTGCTAAAGCACTTTTGGACAAACCAGCTTCTTTTGTAATGAAGTGCTGTGGACTGATGAAACTAACATTGAGATATTTGGGCATAACGAGGGGCGTTATGCATGGAGGAAGAAGAACTCAGCATTCACAGCAAGAAAAACATCTGCTACCTACAGTAAAACATGGTGGTGGTTCCATCATGCTGTGGGGCTGTGTGGCCAGTGCAGGGACTTCAACAAGACAACGACCCTAAACACTGCTCACAATCTACTAAGACATTCATGCAGAGGAACAAGTACAACGTCCTGAAATAAATCTCAGTCCCCAGAATATCATTGAATATCGTGGTGTGAGTTAAAGAGAGCTGTCCATGCTCGGAAACCATCAAACCTGTATGAACTAGAGATGTTTTGTAAAGAGGAATGGTCCAAAATACCTTCAACCAGAATCCAGACTCTCACTGGAGGCTATAGGAAACGTTTAGAGGCCGTCATAATTGCAAAAGGAGGATCTACTAAATATTGAATTGATTTGTTTTTGTTGGTGCCCAAACTTATGCACCCCACTGTACACTCACTGACTTTATAAGTAACATTACATTAAGAGGTGTTTCTAATACTTTGTCCTCAGTGATTTTATGTATTCATTTGAAACTTTTGAACTTCCTCCTAATATATGTCAGTACTGCTCCACCACCCACTATGACCTTAGTCATAAACACAGAGCAGGATTCCTAACAGATTCATGGCTCCTGTAGCAGACTGCATGAGCGCAACTGACACAGTGACCGGTGAGTGTACAAATATTACATTGTGTATTTAAAGGCAACCTGCGATGTTTATGACCACTAGTACCACTACCGAGCAGTGTTTTTATGAGCAGTTCCCTCTTTTGTTAGCAGTGGATGCAGAGGCTGTGTAATTCACATCCAACCATCTGTTCTTCCCATTAACACAACAAAGAAGTGCAGAAATGCACAGTGGCCATGCAGAAGAAAGCCTCTAACTACGAAAACTTACTTGCTTACTTAAAACTAACACTTGAAGAAGACAGTCAACAATGTCTAGCATAGTAAAAATAAATAGTCTTCTGCTTTTCACCTTCCACATCACACTCAGTATGTACATGCACTGTTTTCTGTTAATCTCCTGAGTGCCAGTGTGCGATTTGAACCAGCCACCAGTAAAAGTAAGAACTTAATGATACAGAGGAAATTAACCAATACATGCACTGAACTGACAATAAAACAGTACAAAACATTGGTCTGGTTTCATGCAAATCTAGAGGATTATGATGATAAATGTTGCATCAATATATATATATATATATATATATATATATATATATATATATACACTGGTGACCTTGATCCACTGACTTTCACATTCCCAAAAAGCACCACCAAAAAGACACACAAAGCAAAAATGAAGTACAGTCACATCTGTTAGCTTCCTGCCTGCAAATTTACAGCACACACATAAACACAGCAGGAGACATCAGAGCTCAGCAGCTGCTTTCCAGATATAAAATGCATTCCTTCATATTAAATAAGACCTTTATAATAGCGGATATGTTTTCGAAGACTGTCATACAAGTGACTGCACTGAACTGAGAAAGCAGGAGAGTAAAAAGATGAAGCTAAACAGAGAGATGAGATAACACATCTGTCTCGATGCTTTTCTTTCTGATGCAGAGAAAAAAAACAGGCCTCAGCAGAGTTTCAAAGTCAGCAGACATGTCAACACATATATAGAGAGGGAGGGCGAGGGCGTTTGTGTGTGTGTGTGTACATCTTGGGAATAATGCCAAGAAAAATTTACATCTCAGGCAGCCAAGCTCCATACTTTCTCCTTCTGCTGCAGAGGATGAGTCATGCTGTATAAAGTTAGACTGATACACAGAATCGATACAGGACTGTTAAAGTGTGGCAAAATGATTGTCTCAGCTATGCTGTTTTCATTTCTCTAGTGGTTGCTTTAAGGAGAATCTAAGACTCCAAAGAGATTTCATTTTTATAATGAAAAGGTTTAAATTGTGCTCCTCACACACAGTGAAATGTGAGAACTACAACAGGCGTGTGCACATTTTGGCACATGCAACCTACAAATACAGGACAATCAAATGGAAGCAAGATGTAAGTAAGTGCAATCTGACTGGTCCACATAAGGCCACGCCTCTGAAAAATGCACCAAAGCTGTGTCTATTTGAAGTCCAGTGAAAGGCAAATAGTGTTGACAACAAATATCCTTAAGTCTACAGTAATTTGGCCTGTCCACAACATCCGGGAGGTCAGTGGGAGAGAAAGAGAACTGGAACAATGTGGGTTCTGATATTTTCATTAAACAGTAACAAAATGAGAATTTGAATAAAATACATATTTTTACTTGCACACCTCTGAGCAAATGTAATCTAAAAAACACAGATGTTACTTTGAATAAATTACAAAATGCAGTTCTTGGACTTTATCTGAAACTAACATCCTCCTGATTTCCACCCTTAACAACAGATAACATTCCTGTGCAAAGCATGCGTGCTGGTCTATATGTGCAGACTGTGAGAGAGGGTTGGACTTGACTCTTTGCAGCAGACAGATACAAACAGTTGCATATGTATTACTACCTTTAATCAGTCCACCGGGTGCTGAACTAGAACCTGTTCCACCAACACTACCTGATCAAACGTGAGTCAGTAACAAAGCTGAACTTATAAATAATAAATAATAAATAAATAAATAATAATAAACAGTGGCCTGGTAGCTCAATAGGTGACGCGTCAGAATAAGATGCAGAAGGTCGCAGGTTCCAAACCCCGTCTGACTCCTAGTCTATTCCCTACCAGGTGTGTCCTTGAGCCAGACAACCAGCGCTAGCTCCCTGTAAGTCGCTTTGGATAAAAGCGTCTGCCAAGCAAAGTAAAGTAAAGTAAACGTTTAACAAAACACGTAGCATCCGACAGACGACTTCGTAAATGTGCAAATTAGTTTACTTAGGAAGTGAGTCTTTATTTACTTGCTTGTCGTCTGTAGCTGTACATTCTACAGCAACACAGGGGGAGGATCTCAAAACAACCAGTTACAAGGCAAAAAACAAAGGTGATATTTTGCCCTAATTTATCTGCCAAGTTAGTCACTCTGGCAGAAAACCAACCACCCTGCAAAGGCGCTACTATTGTCAGAACATACAGTGGAGGCACCAGGTGACCAGATGGCAAACTTTTTCCTTCCTGTACCAAGAAAAGATCATGACACACTATTTGTTACAGAATAATGTTTGTATAGACAAATATACATCAAGATAGGTAGAAAACATGTACAAAAACAGTATCAGAGTTCAAACCTTTTCACATTGCACATGGAACAAGGATCATGAAGACAAATATGATATTATGTGGTCTACTTTTAATGGAGCCAGCAGCTTTTGAAGTTCTGCTGCTACTGACTGATTAGCTTCTGAGACTTCAGAGTGAAGGATTTAGTGGACTGACAGCAAAACAGCAGTACGTGTGATTATGTGAAGCAGGGGTGTGTGTAAGTAGGGATAGAGGGACTAGTAATCAAATAGTGCTGGCACTGCTCCTTAAGATAGCTCTGCTCCAGCAACAAGCCGACAGTGTAGGAGGTATGAGCACACGTGGAAATCACTACCAGGGTGATCCTAGAGTCAGAGGGTGATGTGCCCTTCTAACTCACACGACCCTCAGCTGGAACTTGACCTCTGGCCTCCCCCACAGGCATCTTCCCAACAGACTGCCCACAACGTTGTCTCTGTGTCTCCGGGTTTAGGTTTTCTGACACCACACACACAAACTGCACGGTGTACCGCTGGGCTCTCGCCCCAACTATCTGCTGCGTTAGCTCAACAGAAGCTGTACTTCTGAGACAGACAGTGCTAAAGATGAACTTCGGATAGTTTCCTACACCTGCACAGATCCTAACCGGACGTGCCTACTGTACCCTGGCTACAGACCATGTGTAGACTGAAGTTATTTAAAACAGTAGATGACCTGTGACCCAATATTCACGCGGAATCGCGTTGGAAAACGTTGCGTTTAACGTGCGCTGCTCCCGGAGGAGCGGGCATCCCCGACACTGCGTGCTTCACACCGAACATCTCCACACTTTGGGGTGCATACATGTTTTTTAAACAGCGCCTTTGAAACGCAACAAAATGACATTTTACCTACGGTCCGTGGTGTTTCCCACCGTCATTTTCACTCCACTAAAATGCACCGTGCACTGCGGTAGCGAGCGCAGTAGACGAATTTGAAAAGTTGACATTGTGTCTGATTAAGTGTTTTTAGGTAAACTATGTCCATGCCGAATGAGACAGAGAGGGTTTAGTATCCACATAAGCCCGTTAAAACCAGGTTAGCTAATGTGAACATTTACCGCCAAGTCAAACATCGCAACACTGCCGAAATTTTTACTTGGAGTTATTGAGGAAAAAAAGGAAATGTATCAGTTAGCAGGACTGTTTGAAGACAGCAGCACTTGGAGCAGCAGGACTTCACTTACCTCAATATTCCAGTCTAAGAGCCTCCACACGCGTATGTTTTACCATATATCTCCAGCCTCGGAGCACAGGGACACACAGACACTGACAGTTTTCCCAAAATGTCTCCTCCGTCTCTAATTGGGTTTCAATTCGCCGTCAGACAGATTTGCCTTTTGTCCGGCGAGCAGGCGCCATGTTGATACAGTGACGCAGGGGACGACGGGACTTGGAGTTCACAGAGCTTACTGTACTCACATCAGTCAGTCCTGTCAGCTACACCTGGCTGCAGCTGAAAGGCTGTAGGTGCGATATCCCTGTCATGTTACCTTCTGTGTTGATTTTTGTTGCTGTATTAATTCTGCTGGATGATCTGATGACTACTGTAACATTTTTTAAATGTGTTTTGTACAGAGTCAAAACACTTTAATACCAGGGGGATTTGTTTTGCCTTGCTATAGTCGCCCTAAGTAAAAACAATGGTGTACAAATACACAAAAACATAGAATACACAAAACAAATCACTTGTTCACACTGGGCGCCCCTAGGTGCATGCTGTTGATCTTGAAGTTATTTTTATGTACAATAATGAGTGCACAAAATCTAATGAGCCATGGTGAAACCTGTCTTTGCACAGGCCTGAGTTTATGTTTAAGTTGTTTTTGACCTAATTTTGAAACAACATGGGGCTTGAGTTAAGTGCAGCACTTAGAGCCATTAGGTCGTTTTAAGGAGTCTGAGCTGACCACTGTGGCACCTTGGCTGCTAAAATGCTGTTTCAGTGTAACTTCAGTACAAAATGTCCCAGTTGGACAGAGACATACCCATAAAGCCACATACATATCAGTAGGAAAAACAAGGATATGGTTATTTCAGAACAGTGTTACAGGTGCTTGAGGTATACAATCATCAACCTGCTGAAAGGAAAACCAGTGCAGTGAAAACATCACAACTAAACAGTGAAAATATATTTTATTTACTGGTAGAAAAGGTGAGTCAACAATACAGTGTAAAATATGACAGATAATGACAGACTACTGACACATAGAAACAATGCTGCAGTTTTAACGTAAAAGCAAGTGTGTGTGTGTGTGTGTGTTTAGGAAGGAACCCAGATGTTGCCATGTCTGTCCGGAGCCTGGTTGTATGGTATGTTCCAGATCCAAGGCTGATCTGAAAACAAATAAATAAATTGGTCATATTAAAGTTAGTAAGGAAACATGTTTGTAAACCATCATGGTGATAGAAAGAGTGTTTTATCTCTGATCAAGCCACAGCGACATCATTTTAATATCCATACTGTGCATGAAACAAATATGAAACAATTTAATAAAAAACAATTTAATTTCACTTAATATTATCAAGAAATGTGAACATTACAGACCATGTGGTATTTTAAAGGGGTTTTATATGCTGATAGGCAAAAGACACATTTAACAATGCAGTGTGTATGTAATAAAGAAACGCACAGACGTTTCAGTACCTTTAGCAGAGTAGCATGAAGGAGGGAGGTCAAAGGGCACGGGAAAACCAGAGGAGGATGGAGAGACAGGAAATGGATTTTTGTGAACAGGGAACGCTTCCATGTTCTGGAGAGAGACCACATAAGCGTTATAACATTTACTTAATTTGCTTTGCTTGGCAGACGCTTTTATCCAAAGCGACTTACGGAGAGCTAGCGCCGAGTGTCTGGCTCAAGGACACACCTAGTATGGGATGGACTAGAAGTGGGGTTTCAAACATGCAATGCAACCTTCTGCATCCCAGTCTGATGCTTAACCCAATGAGCTACCAGGCCGCTTAACACACACTATATAACACATATGTATACATGGCTACTTTGTGTCTTCTTCTTCTACATCTTCTTCTTCCATGTTCCTTTTGCTATAAGAGCTGTGTAACACCCACATTTCTAATTTGTGGGATAATAAAGATTTCTAATCTATCATTTTAATCATACATTTTTCACACTAATCTTCTTCTCTACCCTTGCACTTACAGAATTATTTACTGGATGACAAATTTGTTTTGTACAAGCTAAGTAACACACGATTAAACCACATAGAGCCAGCATTTATCATGTGTGTTACACTTACAAAGGCAGAAGGCACATACAAGACTCCCAGCTCATATGACCGAACCATTATCTGGGTGTTGTTCTTCTCCATTGCACCCCAAGCTGCTTTGGAGAGGTTGGCACTAAAAAACACACACGTACACACATTCAGTTCACTTTGGATGGGATTTGAATATGAATGCTGAGGCTAAACAAGTAAATATTATTTATGCTGAACCCAAATTAAAAAGCGGTATGTGATTTTTCTTTTATTAACAGAATGGTACCAACCTGTCAAAATCTAAATTCTAAGACTTGAAGTTAGCGCACTCACCTTGTAACTAGAAACCAGGCGAGCTGAGTGAAATCTGGTGACGCCCTCATGTATGTCTTGATGTGTGGCATGGCATGACTTCTACCTGTAGTATTTGCCTTCCAGCGGCTACACACACACACACACACACACACATATATATATATGATAGAATAAAGCTTCATACATACATTTAAGTTTAATTGAACAGATTAATGGCATATTGTGTGTGTGTATATATATATAAATGTATGTATGAAGCTTTATTGTATCATTATTCCTGCAAATGTGATTCACAGAAACTATTTTCAGATGTCACCCTTAGTATATCTCTTAAATGTTTGGTGTTAATTTAGCCAGTAGACAAAGAATAAACACAGAAAAAAAAACATGACAACTAATCAGAGGGTGAAAAGATGAGTATCGTAGCGGTGACGCAACTAAAAGATATTAATAGCGAACGTACTGAAAGTAGGACTGGAGCCAGAGCTGTTTCTGGGCTGTCTGGATGCTGTAGGGAAGAGAGCCTCCCGCTGGACACAAAAGAAAGAAAGATAAATAAACAACCAAAAACACAACAGTCATTAATAGACAGATTCCAAAATGATCAAGGAAAAGGTCATTTCTATTTGCTTGTGACCTTACAGACACATTACACAGTATTATATACAGTATAAAAATATACACTCGCCGGCCACTTTATTAGGCACTTTGCTAGTACAGGGGTTGGACCCCTTTTGCCTTCAGAACTGCCTTAATCCTTTATGGCATAAACAAAACAAGGTACTGGAAACATTCCTTAGAGAAATTGGTTCATATTGACCAGATAGCATCACACAGTTGCTGCAGATTTGTTGGCTGCACATTCATTATGCGAATCTCCCATTCCACCACATCCCAAAGGTTCTCCAATAGATTGAGATCTGGTGACTGTGGAGGTCATTTGAGTACAGTGAACTGATTCAAGCTTTATGACCTGGTGCATTATCCTGCAGCCATCAGAAGATGGGTACACTGTGGTCATAAAGGGATGGACATGGTCAGCAACAGTACTGAGGTAGGCTGAGGCGTTGCAACGATCATCAATCAGTGTTGAGAAAGTGTGGCAAGAAAATATCCCCAACACTATTACACCACCACTACCAGCCTGAACCGTTGATACAAGGCAGGATGGATCCATGCTTTCATGTTGTTGACGCCAGATTCTGACCCTACCATCCGAATGTCGCAGCAGAAATCGAGACTCATCAGACCATGCAACATTTTTCTGTGAGCCTGTGCGAATTGTAGCCTCAGTTTCCTGTTCCAGCTGACAGGAGTGGCACCCGGTGTGGTCTTCTGCTGCTGTAGCCCATCTGCCTCAAGGTTTGACGTGTTGTGCATTCAGAGATGCTCTTCTGGATACCTCGGTTATTTGAGTTACTGTTGCCTTTCTATCAGCTTGAACTACTCTGGCCATTCTCCTCTGACCTCAACAAAGTAGATCTGCTGCTCACCGGATGTTTTCCCTTTTTCGGACCATTCTCTGTAAACCCTAGAGATGTTTGTTTGTGACAATCCCAGAAGATCAGCAGTTTCTGAAATACTCACCAACAACCATGCCATGTTCAGAGTCACTTAAATCACCTTTCTTCCCTTTCGTCTTGAGCATGTCAACATGCCTTAATGCATTGAGTTGCCACCATGTGATTTGGTTGATCAGTAATTTCAGTTACGGATCAGTGGGACATGTGTGCCTAATAAAGTGGCCTGTGAGTATATAATAATATATATAGCATAGTTAAGCTTAGTTAATCTTATTAACAAAGAACTGTTTTAAATATATATAAAAAAAAGCATTGCTCACCCGGATAGCCTTCTAAACTTGTCCTCACATCTTCTACTGATGGATAAACCTGGAAAGAGTCAAGCCATTAGCTGCTCTCTTAAGAATTTTATGTTAGAAATAGCTTTATAAATATATTATTTTAAATTATACATTATACATACAAGAGATGAGCCAACAATACCAATGGGCCACAAAAGGGGTTACACTTCCATGAATATTTATGTGACCTAACAGAATTGAAAAGCGGCTGTGTTTTGTGTCTGCAACCCATTATAAACTGACTGCCACAGGGAATCATAATAAAATACAAAAATGGAAATTCAAAATGAGTTGTCTATTATTTATCAGTAAAAAACTGATGCAAATGCTAAGAGAGCCAAGTACCTACTGGCAGCAGCAGCCACAGAAAACCTCATTTGTATTTTATCATTTTCTCAAATCTTTCTTCTAGCATTTGAAAGCGGTATCACCAAAGCAACACACTGCTGCATGTATGATAGACACACACACGCAAACACACCAGCTTAATTTTGGCGGAACGTACTAAGTGCATGGGGGGGTCTGGGCGAAGAGAAGATTTCCCCAGTGTTGTCAGGGTGCGTTGAAATTCCCCGGCCAACCATTTAGTCTTATCCAGTCCCATAGAGCCGATGCTGGAGAACTGGCCAATCACAGGCCACCTCTCCTCACCGGGGATCTGTTCTGTGTGGTTATACAGCAGCTAAAATACAACACAAAACAAACAATAAACCTCTTTCCACATGCATTTGCAATGAAAATATAACTGCAGTGAATATAACCGTACAAAGCCTAGGAATGTATAAAACTACCGATGGCTATCTATTATAAATTATATTAGTGACATGTTAGCAAGAGAATGGTGGGATTTACCTTTCTCAGCCTCAGATGGCCCCAGCGCTCCATGTCTGAACCAACATACCTGCCTGGAGTTGATCCAACCAAATACACCCTGATAACAGAAAGAAGATTACTACATGAACTTGTAATCCAGATTATTATATTAATTTACTTAGAAACTAAATATTACATATTGGGTCTACAAGCCACTGTCAAAGCTCCTTTAATCTCAAAGACGAGATTTTATTTCCGCACAGGTCATCACTTCATCCGTGCTTTGGGTTTACCTGGTCTCTGACAGGTCGTGCTCTTTGATTCGTTGGATCCACTCTTCGAGTTCTGGAGCACGATACGATGCCAAGTAATCCAGCAGGTCCCTCTTGAAGAAGGTGGGTGACTCACCTGTGCTGGTACTGTTGTCTTTTGGTAAGCGTGGAAACAGAGGGCTCATCCACATCCTACGTAGAAAAAAACAGATTCAGCTGCACTTTCAAAACTCCAAACACCTTGTGCTACAGATATCAAACTACTGTTTTTCACATGTTGACCTGTCGTTTCTTCACGTTTAGCTGCTAGTAAAGCCTAAAGGACCAACAGAATGACTCACCCTTGTGTTTTCTGGTACCAGTCAGCTCTGATGAGGTTGGAGGTCAGAATGATCACTCTGAAACCTTCTTCATACCACAGCAACATCATCTTCCTGCACAAAGAATGGTTGTTGTGATTAACGTCTGTTGTAGTGAAATGTCGACCCGACGCTGGCACTCACTAGGGTCAGGGGACTCATCGGGATTACTGGCGTTTCAACGGCTGAACAGACTTTGGTGGGAATCCATTGAATGAATGTGTTAATGGACTTTTGGATTTTAAAAAACAGTGGTTGTCCATAAAACATTTAAAATTGATCTGCACCACCAGCGGTAAAAGCAGGTAGGGAGAGAAATGCTTACGTGTGGTGAGTTCCAAAAGCAATGTCCAGCTTGGCCTAACAGAGAAATCACACTCATTAGTCCCAATAACTCCAGAGTCCTTACAGGATATCTGTGTTAGAGACATGTTCTACTATGACTGAGTGCTGTTTACAGGTAACTGTATTATTAAGTCCACCCAGAATAATGAGCAACAGAACTAACAAACACCTAAAATGGCCAAACAGTGATATTCCTATTGTAGGAATGTTATTTTAGCTGCATTCATTTTGTGTACCTGGCAGAATCGAACATGAGAGAAGGGCTGAGCCTGCTGGAGAAGCCGGGCCTTGGCTTCCCTCTTATCTCCATGGACAATCAGAACTGGACGATCCCTGAAAACATGACCATGTTAAACAGTTAAATTGTTCCATACTGATGTGCATATACTCACATGTATTTACAAATATTTGTTTTTCTATACTGTGATACTTTATTAAACTTTCAGCTGGTGTTTTCCACCACATGAACTGAATCTAATAAAACGTGTGTAATGTGTAGCAAAGAAGAAGCAGAGCTTACCTAAACTCTGGTGGGTACTGCTTAACCATCCAGGCAATATCAAAGCAATAATTAAACTATGAGGAAAGAGAGGATATTATTGGTCCTAAAAAAGTCTACAATCACGTTAGCAGCTCTGTGCCACATGTTAGTGTGTGTTATGCCATCACCTCCTAATTAGACCTTCACACACAGTACATGCACAATTGAATCTGTTGGAAATGTCAGTTCTGTTCAGTTCTAGTCATCTGTTTAGCACCTTACTTGATTTTTAAGAGTTTGGAATAAATGAGTAAATGAGGTGGTGGATGATCCAACAACAGCAAAACAGGACACAAAATTGTTTCCAGAAAATATATGGTTACTCACCTGAACCGACTCTTTCAGTGTCCCAAATAATGGCGAGAGGATATCTAGATTAAAGAAAAAAAAGCGCATCAATGCATCAAAGATAGGTGCTGATTTCCAACAGAGACACATACATTTACTTATCAGTAATTATCTTTTGTTTATATCTTAAATGTATCTCTATATGCTATGTCAAATGACATCAGACCTAATAATTCTACAAACCTCTGACGTGCAGGGCTCCGCTGTTGTATTTCCTATCCAGGCCAGTCACTTTGTTCAGGTAAAACCTGTAGGTGTCATTAAGACAAGGAACACTGCACTCAAAGAAGTCTTCTGGCTCATCTATATAATAGAGTCGGCCATGTGGACTGGGAGGACGTTCATTCTCCACCTTTGTTTTCTTAGTTTGGGGGCTTGGAGGTGTCCTCTTTGGTACATTGTTAGGATTCTTTTCCTTCACATCTGCACCATGATCATCGTCATCACTGTCTGAGAGAGCCCAGCCTGAACCGTCAGACACCTCTTTCTTCCGCTTTCCAGCCAACGATGGACTAGTTTCATACTTGACAGGGTTTACCTGGTTCTTCGTAGCTGACTGTCTGGCCTCCGAGACAGTGACTAGTGATAGTTCTGGCTTCACCTCGACAGCGGTTGATGGTGATTCCAGTTTGAGGCTGGGGGGAGAGGCGGAGCGATGAAGGCTTTGATTAGACTCAGCAGGTTGATGGGGGTTAGATGCTGTAGCACCAGAAGGAGGGAGATCCTCATCCTCATCATCACTACTGGAGATGGTCCACTTGCCATGCTGACTGTCCTGAGACATGCCTGATCATATAGAGAAAATTCAAATATGACAGAAACATTGGTCAGTGATGATGGCTGGGCCTGAGCACATGTTAATACAGCTGTAAGATCAATCTCATTTCACATGCACGGTCATCTAAAACCTGTTTTTATATATATTGAGGTTGGTGTTATTCTGCAGCTAAGAATGAAAATGTGGAGAGTGATAAATGTATTCTGTCTCCCACTATAATGCAAAATGTGGAAAATAAAACTGGAGAAGACGCACAGTCAAAAGGTAAAACGCCTGCACACGGCTCGGATTACACACGTGATTCACAAAATACAAATATATGAATTAGCAACACATCGAAATCCAGAGAAGCCAAAACATGACAGCTTCTTTATCGGTAAGCAACAAATCTGCAAATGATGCGCAAGCGAACCAGATACTGCAAATTATAAGTCGAGCAGCAAATAGAAATAATAACATTATATTCTGTTGTGAAGAAGGTAAATAATATGATGTTTGCTTTACCAAGTCCGGTAGATAAGCCGCAGCACCAGAAGACAGAGAATCAGTGCACCGCTGGACAAACTTTACTATCATGGATACAATACAATACAAGCACAGTGTGGGAGGTGCTCGTGTACTGGAAATGGGTCCGTGTCGAAACGCTCTCTGGACTTGAAGTTCCGCCAAATATGCAGGATTTAATTTAATTTAATTAGCTGTTTTTATTTGTTCTAATATCTGTAGAAACCCTGCATATAAGTTCCCAAAGCTTCTTCGTGCCAGAAGTAAGATCCTCATATCTGTGATAAGCTGGATCTTGGTCATATTGCTTTATAGGCAAACATTCATTATATTAGTTTACAAACACAAGACCGTTGAAACTTGTGTAGACTGTGTCACATAGTTAAATGCGATTTAACTCCAGGTCACCTGGGTTAGATGTTGAGGCCTGTGAACAACACAGAGAAAATAGAAACATATACATCTATTATTCACATTTACACTCCTGCACAGTAGGGGCAGTGTTGCGCCTCCAGTGTTGTTGTGTGCGCCACCACCGAAAAACCTGCCTCTTCACGGCATCGGTGCTCGGTGTGCAGGGAGAGTAGTCTTGCCTGTTGACTTCACTAGTGTCTCCTAAGCAGTGAGAAGGTTTCCTGAAGGATTTCACAGGATGGCGTTAAACCTCACCATCAACACAAGCAACCCGCCGCTCGGTGAGTTGCGTGTTCATCAGTAAACGGTTCAGTGAGTCCTGTGCTGCTGCGCGTGCGAGTGACAGCTGCCCAGCTAATGCTAGCTGTTAGCACTGGTAACTACGTGTAAACCCAACAAATAAGACAAACCAGGTCTGAAAACATTCATATTCAGCGTTTGATAGGACTCAGAAATCTGCCTCACAGAAATGAGATCCCGGAGCTGTATCTGGGATCGTCTGGTTATTGCAGCAGACATGAAGTTGATTGAAAGAATGCAGAAACCGAAACAGATGGTTTTTCATCGTAAGATTGTTAAAATGCTTAATTTGTTCTGTGTAAATCAGCCGAATTGAGCAGCTTTTTGGCAGAACACAGGCGACAAAAATATCGCGGTTTACGGAGAAGTTGTGTAGTTTGTTTTGCAAAATAGCAACAGCTGTAATTTGACCCATAAATGATGAATGAAGATTGGTCGGACGACATGTCCATGTAAGTACAAATGGAGCTTTACGCTGGCTTCCCCGTCTCTGAGCGGAGTGAAGAAGCTAGCGCTAGCTTGTCGTCGTGGCAGTCGCACACCCACAAGTGGACAGCTTGTTACTGCCCCTGCTACTTTACACATGGCTCATCCACCCTAAACACTGTGACACCCGCTTAACATGGGTTCATCACAAGCAAGGAGTCTTTATGAAAGCAACTCTCGGACAAATCATAGACTTAAAGCGGACATGAGTTGACACTCTGACATTAGCTAACTCACATTAGCTCCGTTGTTGCATCTAGACAACATTCATTTGTACGTTACAGAAATGTGTTTGTTTCTAACCGATATACTATAGACATGTGTGATCGTTTTAGTGACACCTTTAGTAAAAACAGCTATTAAAGCTTTGACAAGTTTTCCCATCTCAGTGCTTTGTGCCATAGTAGTCACTAGCACTGACAGCGGCTCAACAGCGCCCCAGGTGGTCGATGTGGACACAGCAGGCTGATGCAAGCAGCCTGAAACGTGCAGAGCTCTGCACACATTTCTGCTCAGCACCCAGAGTTTTAAAAGGAAAGTGAAACCCTGGGCCGTCTTGATTAGTTGTATATGTTCCAATGACACACCCAGCGAAGATGGGGACAGCTGAAGCTGAAGAACCAGTTTTACTGGATAAGGCTCTTCAATCATGTTTACCTGAAATCACAGCACAAACACGCTAACAGCTTTTTCTCTGCAGGGGCACTTCTGGCAGCAGAGCATGTGAAGAGCAGTGTGCAGGTGTCGGTGGAGGAAGGCAAAGACACGCAGCTGCTCGTCTCAGAGTACGTGACAGGATTATTTGGTGTTTTTCCACTGTCATAGACTTGTTCCACATGTGCCCATGAGCACTTGCTTTTCATTTACTTAATTTTCTGTGAATTAATACAACCCTAAAATGAAAAAATATGAAAGAATCTGACTGATCTCTGTCTGTGCCTCTTCAGTTCGATCCAGTTCAGTGATTCCAACTCTATCTGTCGGTACTTGGCTCGAGTGGCTCCTGCTCTTGGCCTCTATGGAGCCAACATGATGGAGCAGACCGAGGTTTTTATGTTTATTTGTTATGTGGGATATTTTCTAACTTTTTTCTGTGTTTCCCCTAGGTTTGCTGGGTGGGGGGTGTGTTGGCCCCTGTAACACGAGGCTGTTTAGCTACTTTATTAAAACAACAACACACAGAGCTGGTCTATAGGAGAGGGAACCTAAAATAACATTTAATGCGATCTGCTGTTCTACTTAAATGAAATGAACTTGTCTGGTGTCTGCAGGTTGACCACTGGTTGGAGTTCAGTGCCCGGCGTCTCTGTGGTCAGCCTGATTTGACTGTGGCTCTAGGAGAACTGGATAAGGCCCTTTCCCTGCGGACCTTCCTGGTGGGACATGCCCTGACCCTAGCTGACCTGTCCATCTGGGCCGCCCTCAAAGGTCAGTTCTATTATCAACATTTACCAGTTTGCATCCCTACTTGTGTTTCAGTGTGGAATAGTTGTAGTGGAATTACAGATGGTTGTTGTTTCTCTGCAGGGCACGAGGAATGGCCAAACCAGGGCCAATCCTTCTCCCACGTCAACCGATGGTTCTCCTTCCTGAGCTTGCAGGTTCCCTTCACCTCTGTGGGCAGCAAGTACAGCAATAAGAACGCTTCAGTGAGCAAATCCAAAGTATGTCTGTTGTTAACCAGTAGCAAGTGGTTTCTACCCAATAATGTTTGTAACATGAAGATCTGGACGATCACTTGTGTGAAGCAAGACTGGGCTGTCCCGGAGAACACTTAATAATCAAAGTAAACACTTTCTTTTAGAAACCAACTTGATGATCAGCATTGATAACATGTTTCTGTTTTTGTTTGACAGACGAGCGAGAAAAAGCAAGATGTTGGAAAGTTTGTGGAGTTGCCCGGAGCTGAGATGGGAAAGGTAGTGGTGCGGTTCCCTCCTGAGGCCAGTGGGTAAGGCCTGATCTGGATTTTTGGGAAAATGACAATTAGATCTCTAAGTGCATTAGATGCCAGTGTCGTTTGTTCACAAGGGACCAATTCTGTCTCTCCGTGGTTAGGTACCTGCATATCGGCCATGCCAAGGCAGCGCTCCTCAACCAGCACTACCAGGTCACATTTAAAGGCAAGCTCATTATGCGCTTTGACGACACCAACCCCGAGAAGGAAAAGGAGGACTTTGAGAAGGTGAAACCTCCAGTCAGAAATCAGAAAGAAAGACCATTTAAGACATGTGCATCGTTTCCAGATTCAGATGTAAAAGAAAAACTGAGTTTGGTGTTTTTATCTCCTGCCTCTGCTTCTTCTCAGGTGATCCTGGAAGATGTCGCCATGCTCCAGATCCATCCAGACCAGTTCACCTACACCAGTGACCACTTTCCTATCATACTGCGGTTTGCTGAACAGCTGCTCGCTGAGGGCAAAGCCTACATCGACAACACCCCCCCTGAGCAGATGAAGCAGGAGAGGGAGCAGCGCGTTGAGTCCAAATGCAGAAATAACAGTACGTCCGGGGGCACGTTTACCAATCACAGTAAATTCTGCTGATTCAAAACTCAGTGCAGCATCAAAATGCAACTTCTCTCTGTCTTCATTAGCGGTGGAGAAGAACATGCAGATGTGGACGGAGATGAAGGCCGGGACAGAGTTCGGCCAAACATGCTGCATGAGGGCAAAGATTGACATGACTTCCAACAACGGCTGCATGAGAGACCCCACCCTCTACCGCTGCAAGAACACTCCCCACCCTCGCACTGCAACCACCTACAAGTACTGCATAGTCCTTCAACCAACATCTGGGGTATCAGCACCTAGATATGAATTTCTCTAACCGTCCATGTCTTCTCTCCCAGAGTCTATCCAACATACGACTTTGCCTGTCCCATTGTGGACAGCTTGGAGGGCGTGACTCATGCTCTTAGGACCACAGAGTACCATGATCGCGATGAGCAGTTCTACTGGTTTATCAACGCCCTGAACATCAGGAAACCGTACATATGGGAGTACGCCAGACTGAACCTCAACAACACTGTGCTGTCCAAAAGGAAGCTCACCTGGTTTGTCGACCAGGGATACGTTGATGGATGGTGGGTTTAGATAAATTCCCCGAGTATTTCCTCTCTTTCATCTTTTCACTTGCCATATTTCTCTCTCTCTGACCTCTGTGCTCTCTGACTCATTTTTCCCTGCATCCTCCAGGGATGACCCTCGCTTCCCCACTGTCAGAGGAGTCCTGAGGAGAGGAATGACTGTGGAGGGTCTGAAACAGTTCATAGCAGCGCAGGTCAGCCGCCAGATAAAACACCTCTTTAAAAATCTCTGGAGCTCAGTACGATACATTTATATCTTCACAGATGAGGATGTTGGCTAAGTGTGTCAGGTGACAATTGTATCTAAGTCTGTAAAATAACTGATAACATCGTCTAAGTTGAGTTTGTCTTTGGCAGAACAGAGCAATCAGTCAAAGTTTCAGTTTTCAATAAGGCACATTAAAGATGAGCATCTTTCCAATAACTGTATCATAAATAGTGTCAACAGGAAGCTACTGTATCTTATCTAATATTCATTAATGCAAATAGAATTAAAAAGATTCTTAATTTCACATAGTTTTTCCCTCTTGTTCCTTCCAGGGTGGATCACGGTCAGTGGTGAATATGGAGTGGGACAAGATCTGGGCGTTTAATAAGAAGGTACAACTTTCTGCTTTGTCTCCCATCGTCTGCCTGAATCAAACAATTAAAATGCCTGTAACATGTTGTGGAACACGTTTACATTTTCTTATACTGGAGCTTAATTTGTCAACGCGCTGTGTCGCTCGGGTCCTCGTTTAAATCTATCTGGATATAATGTAACGTGTTAATCCGCTATGAGGCTTAATGGCTGAAAGCTGCCACTCAGAGGTTCAGAGAGTTGCCCGTGGGTTCACTGCTGGCATGGCGTCTTCCTGCTTCGCTGCTCTCATTCTGTAAAACGCTTTCATTCGCCGCCTCGCTTCCTGCAGCATTGACCCTCCTTCACCCTCCATAATTAACCTTAAGAATACAGCTGCTCCATTTTATGTCCCATTGTTTGCATTCACGTCCTTCCCCTCCTCATCCCATTTTCATCCACGTTGGTGTCACTGTTGCTTAGTCTGTGTGGTTTTCCTCGCTGGCACGTGCTGCTTCCGTCCTGAGTCAGGTGAAATCTGATTGGTGGGACTGACTACAGAACTAGGCCCAATGTAGTGATAACATTTTTTAGGACTTTAAAGCTGCTTCTGAGCTTCATTTGCATGCTCAACTAACCCGCTTCTCCCTGCCCCTCTTCAGACAGTGTCATGCCCCCTAATACTTATGTACACACAGGCTGGTATTATATCAGAACATCAGCGACCAACTAACTCAAACTCGAACAAATCCTTTGTGTGCACTTCTAAACTGGGTTAGTTAATGTGAAATGTGTACAACTGCACCCGTGTGAAGCTGCGCACTGGTGCCCCACACGCCTACTTCTAAACCCCATAAAATACGACCATCACCTAGTTTGAGCTACATTTTCACACACACACGCCGATGAGAAGAGTAAAAGGCTTGGATGGAGGTAGAGTATGAGAGAAGAGCAAAAACAGGAAGATATATCAGTGAGGGGGAAACAATGTAAACAGTCCATTCTATGTAAATGTGTCTCTACCTTTTCTCCTCTCTCTCTTCCTCCCTCCTTGTATCTGACATTAAACAGCATCTCACTCTTCTGTTTCCAAGCTGCCAATTAGCTGTCTGAAGGTACTCCTCCACCTCCTCCTCCTCATCATCTTGCTCACTTTCACCAACTCTAACTGCTTCCATCACTGGCTGGTTTATCTGGTAGTCTACCAACAGCTTTGCCTGTTTTACCAGCCAATCTCCACTGTACTCTGTGTCTGTATAGTTCAAATATTCTGTATGTCCTCTAACACAAGAAGAGGGAAAGGGCAGCAGAGTTAAGTAGTGTTCAGAGATATGTCTTCTTAATCTCCAAAGTAATTTGATGTATTGTATTTATTATGTTTCTAGTTTTTTTTCTGCATTGAGTTGTATTATTAGGTTTTTTTTATTGTGTTTTAATGGAAGTTCTGTCAACCTTTTAACTAAGGTCTGTCTCTGAAACACCTAAATAGGCTGATTCATTAGGTATTATTGATATACAAGCTAGGAGTAAATTCGATACTGAAGTTAAAACATGGAACTTGAACTCAAAGCACCCATAATGAGAAAATCTGTACTGTGCTCGTCTCATAAATATGTGACTGCGTTATTAGAAGGGCAAACCTTGATTCAAAAACCTCCACAAGCAGAAAATCTCCACCACTGCCCGAGCTGTGTCACAAGAGGCTTAGACGGCACCATGCCACGTTAAGTTACTGACCATATCATTTTCACTTCAGATAATATAGATAAAGACTTGTTTTCTTAATGGTATTTATAATGTTTTTATCAACATGATGCGGTAACTTGGCAGCACAGGAAACGCTGGAGGGAATGATGATTTATTTGTGTTGTGTCTTACACCTGAGGTAGAAAAGTTCACTACATATCTGTGATTTGGGGAAAATATAGGTCACGTCAAACATTCTTACCAGTCCTCCTCTTTTCATGCCTTCCTCTCCTTCTGTCCCCTTCCCCTCATCGTTACTGTCCATTACAGCTTTTGGAGCGAGCATGTGAAAAGCTCTTTTTCTTCATTTATTTCCTACATCCACTTAATATTAGCACGCCAGCCACCCTTTAAGGAAATACCACTGTCCGTCTGAATTTTCTGTACCAACTGCTTCACTTGAAGAAAGGTCACAACATTTGAAACATCTATAAGAAGCGAAATATTGTGAACAATGATTTATTGACATATTTTAATTTAGTGTTGTTGACCTGTTGCAGCATCTTTGGGTACAAGCTAAACAACCGTTCCCATAACACTTAGTGTGTTCTGCAAATCATGGAGCTATCATTACTGCTCATAAGAATCGAGCTGGCTGGTAAAGTAGTGAAAGTGGATGGTGGCTGAATAAGCAGCTGAATTAAAGCCCGTTTTCTTGACCTGCAAATAATCATGATTCACTCATTAAGTCAGTTTTTCTTTTGCCGCTTTCTTTATCGTTTTTTGAGCTTGGATATTGTTTTAACTACTGGAGCTGAATGAAGCTGTGTCATTTTCTGCTTTGTCTTTTCATTATTCAGCATTTCTTTTTGGACATTGTTATGAATCACTAGTCTTCTTTTAACCACCCATTTTGTGTCTGTTTCTGTTTGTATGTGTATCTGTGTGTGTTAGGTTATTGACCCGGTTGCGCCCAGATACACGGCTCTGTCCAGCTCCTATGCTGTTCCTGTCTCTGTCCCGGAGGCTACAGAGGAGATGAAGCAGCTGGCCAAACACCCAAAGGTAAGCGGTAGCTCCTTGTACTTGGTGTACTGCAGTGTGTTCTCTTCCCTAGAAAAAGAGCTCTGTGAGGAAGTGAGTCCAAGTTAGAAACAACAGTGTGCTGTAGTGTTTCAGTACACGTGCTATGTCATTCATTTGCCCATCCAGAACGAGGAGGTGGGCATGAAGGATGTGTGGTATGGACCTCAAGTTCTTATTGAGGGAGCAGATGCTGAGACGCTATCAGAGGGCGAGGTGGTCACCTTCATCAACTGGGGCAACCTCATCATTACCAAGATCAAGAAGTATGTACAGCCATCAATCATCGCGTGCGGCGATGTGTTCAATGAACGTTTTTCCAACTGTCCACATTCTCATGTTTTTCACACCGCTCAGAGGGGCTGACGGTAAGGTTGTTTCCCTGGAGGCTCGTCTCAACCTGGACAACAAGGACTACAAGAAGACCGCAAAGATCACGTGGCTGGCCAACACCAGCAGTGCTCCCCTGCTGCCCACCATCTGCATCACCTACCAGCCGCTCATCTCCAAAGCTGTTATCACCAAAGACGATGACTTCAAAGATTACATTAATAAAAACAGCAAGGTCTGTTCTGCAGTGTGTCTTCGTGTCAGAATGCACAGTACATACAATATATTACACTGCATTATGTCATATTGTGTGTTGTATGTTATATATTTTTGACTGTCTGATTCAGTTGGAGGAGAAGATGCTCGGAGATCCCTGTCTGAAGAACCTGAAGAAAGGTGACATCATCCAGCTCCAGAGACGAGGCTTCTACGTCTGTGACCAGCCCTATGAGCCAGTCAGGTGAAGAACACACTATGTTTAGCATCAGCACTGTCAAACTCTCTCGTTCTGTTTTAGCAGAGACGGGTTAAAAGAAATACATAAATCTGTGGTTTTATCAGTTTTTGTGTTAACTTTGTGTGCTGTAGCCCAAACAGCTGTAAGGAGAGCCCCTGCGTTCTGCTCTACATTCCTGATGGTCACACCAAGGAGATGCCAACTGCTGGATCCAAGGATAAGAGCAAGAGCCAAGCCTCGAACAACACAGTGAGTGCCTTTTAGAAAAAACCCATTTAGATTTTGCACAATATACCTATGTTGTTTTACAGTATCTGTAAGTCTGGCCGGCTTTTCACATGAAGGACACTTAAGCTGCAGAGTCCTCTTGTTAGTATGTTCAGGCTTGAGATGCGTACACGGAGAAAGGTTGGCCAAATTACCTCTATTATTCTCCATCTGAAAATCTTTCTTTCCTCTTGTTGTAGCCTGCTCCACCCAGAAAAACTGCTTCTGCACCAGCCTCTGCCCCTGCACCTGCCAAATCACAGGCGCCAACCTCAGCCAGTGACTTGTTCTCGAGCATTGTAGCTCAGGGTGAAGCTGTCCGCCAGCTAAAGGCTGCTAAAGCCCTGAAAGACGAAGTGGACAAGGCCGTTCAGAAGCTGCTTTCTCTAAAGGTGCTGTGCATCACATCAGCTGTGGCTAAACGTGAAAACACTTAGTTATTTGTTGAAAATGACCATGAATCTCATGTGTTTTATATCTGCAGACGCAGTTTAAGGAGCAGACGGGTATGGACTACAAGCCAGGCATGGCTCTTCCCACCTCGACTCTAGCTCCCTCCTCGTCTTCATCAGATTCTGCCTCTTGTCCATTCACCCGTGTCACCCAGCAGGCTGACCTGGTCAGGAAACTGAAGGCAGAGAAGGCACCCAAGGTACGTGGATATTTGTCCAGTGACCAACAATGTCCACACTCCTCTGTCCGATCACTTTTTGTGTTTACACATCCACATCCATTTGTCCAGTTAGTGCAGTCTGCTGACTGTTCGTTGAGATCGTACTGAGCGGTTTGTCCCAAAATAATTCATGTCCTTGTTCATTTGCGAAGTAAATTCTCACGTCCAAACTGTCGCATGCTGCTGACATTTGAAACTATTGGTGCAGTCATTGCTCATGTCCCCATTTCCATTTGCATGAGAGTCAAGTTAATCTTTTTCTACATGCAACACTAAGCTGGTATATTGATGGTACCAGGACCAGATTGACGAAGCTGTGAAGCAGCTCCTCGCTCTGAAGGCAGAGTTTAAAAAGCTGACCGGACAGGAGTACAAACCAGGAATGGCCCCGCCCAGCCATGCCTCCCCTTCTCCTCCTCCTCCAACCAACTGCACGGCTTCCTCAGGCCTGCATGAGCGCGTTGCACAACAGGGGGAGGCTGTGAGGAAACTGAAGTCTGAAAAAGCTCCCAAGGTATCCAGATGTGGGCAGTAGAGAAAAAAGTGCTTAATACAGCCCAAAGCGCATTTATAAATATTAGTGTGAGATAATGGCAGGTAGAAAATGTAGTAACAAACATTCAGCTGTTCTAAGATTGAAATAACTTCTCACTCCAGCTGCTCCATGGGAAACGTTGTGTGTGATATTTTGGTTCTAACTTACTAGCGTCTGTTCTCTAAGAACCTGTGTACTGTATAAACATCCTTAAATCAAACCTGAGACAAACCTATTGTCAGTGATGTTCAGTTACTGCCTATGTCAGATTGACCTACTGTCCCCTTCCTGTCTCTCTTCAGGACCAGATCGATGCAGCAGTGAAACAGTTGCTCACTCTTAAAGAAGAGTACAAGCAGGCCACAGGTCAGGAGTACAAGCCCGGAGGTGCCCCAGTTCAAAAAGCTGCTGCTCCAGTCCAGAACACCCCCACACCTGCCCCTGCTGCCACCGGGCTGTATGAGAAGGTTGCTGAGCAGGGAGAAGTGGTTAGGAAACTGAAGACTGAGAAAGCCCCCAAGGTGACATGATAGCTTTTCTCCTGCTCCTCTACTCTTGTTAAACTGTCGCTTTCTTCCCTGGCTTTATTATTTTTTTTTTTCTTTTTCTTCTCGTGGACTGTTTATCAGGATCAAGTTGATGCTGCATTGAAGCAGCTGTTGGCTCTAAAGGCAGAGTACAAACAGCAGACTGGGCAGGATTACAAACCAGGTCAATCCCCAGCCAACCCTGTCCAGACCCAGTCCATCTCCCCATCGACAGAGTCCAGTTCTTCCCCACAGGAGCTGTTCTCACAGGTGACCCAGCAGGGAGAGCTGGTAAGAAAGTTGAAGTCTGAGAAGGCTCCTAAGGTAAGGAACCAATCAGAGAGTGGAATAAAATACAGCTTGTATCTGATAAGAAAGATGACAAGTGCTCCTTCATTTCAGGATCAGGTGGACAAGGCAGTGAAGACTCTACTGGACCTGAAGAGCAAGTACAAGACTCTTACTGGAGAGGAGTACAAACCAGTGGCTGCTGCTGGAACCACTGGAGGAGAGGAAAAGAACCGCAAGGAGAAGGAGAACAAGTCTGAGAAACAGGGAGGAGGAGCAGGAGGAGGGAAGAAGGGTAAAGGGGACAAGGCCGGTCAGGGCAAGGAGTCCTCAGGAGGAGCAGGAGGCTCAGGAGAGGGTCAAGGACCCAAGAAACAAACACGGTGAGGGTCTGGAAACAAGCGGAGAGAGTGAAGAAGTAGATTCACACAGTAAAAACTAATAATGTGGACGTCATTAGAACTAAATACTGAAGAACAGAAGAAATTAAATTTTACTTTTTGCATCTGAGTCAACTTTTCTGCTTGATAGTTTGATTTTAGTTGTGGTCACGCTCACTGTAGTGGAAATATTTCCGTGCTGTTGTGCATAAGTCCCAGTGGGCTGAAGAACAATCAAAGATATTGGCAGGTACATCACCAGACATATGATGAATGGTTAAAATCAGGTTGTCGGAGCTAATAAAAAATCTGTACTTTACTGAACAGACTTCTCTGAATTTTGTCTCGACAAGCATGTTACATTTAACAGAATAAACATATAGTACCTGGAAGCTGATGGAAACTTAATTTCAAACCTTACCATGTCGTGAATTGTATAATTTAGCCTTTAAAGCTGAACAGGAAAGGAGTGTTGTATTTTTTGATACTGAAGATAGATCGTCACTAAGCACAACCCTCTGCTGCTGCTACTTTGCGACTTAAACTGTTCACATTTGGTGAGTTTAAACAGCTGGTGTGTTTTCTCATCTGCTGTTGGCCTTGAACATAACAATGGATTGCTGGTTTTACAGACGTTCTGCATTACACATCGTGTTTTTTTGATTACTTTAACCAGGCTAGCAGCATGGCTCTGTTGATGGTGATGTTAGCCGGCACTTTAGTCCAAATTGACATCTCAAGAACTATCGGAGGAATTTTTGGAGATTTGATTTTGTACAGACATTCATAGTTCCAAGAGGATGAATCCCTTGGATATGATGGATACCTGCCTTTCTATCGTCAGTGCAATGAAGTTCACATTTATAGCTTTCAGTTCAATCTCCAGACATATTTTGGATTTATTGTTCTGTAATTTGTTGACACTTTAGTTGTCTGCTGAACCACCAGCATGTCGGAATGTCTCTATAGCTTCACTTTGGATCAAATACCTGCCCAGTAGCCTCAGCTGTGCCTAGTGTTCATTGCTAGTTAGCAAATGTTTGAGAAGATTAGCATGGTAAACATTTGATCTGCTTAGCATGTTGACACTACCATTATTAACATGTTAGCATGGTACTGCACCACAGAGGATGAGCATGGCTGTGAGAGTCTTGTTCTGTCACATTAGCACATGTGAAACGTTTTTTCCACTTCCAAAGTTGTATGATGCAAAAAGTAAATGAAATAACTTTTGTTCTTCAGATTGTTCCAAAAAATCAGTGAGATATACATCACGATATGATTTTGTGCTTCTGGTGCAGCTCTGCCTCTGTTCAGTGAGTCAGCAGCTGTCTGTGCATGGTTGGATTAATCGTTTTAATGCCCTCAGGAGTGATTCTCATACCTGCACCTAGATGTGCATGTAGAGTAGACTAACCAATTAGGCGTGTTTGTGCGCATGAAATGTTTGTGGTGGTAATGTTTCCCAGATTGCTTGTCCACTGTCTTTAATTTGCCAATCTTTGAACCTTTTTCACAAATGACTCTCAGCACGTGATTTACCTCACACTAACTCTGCCTCCTTTCAGGCTGGGTTTGGAGGCCAAGAAAGAGGAGAACCTGGCTGACTGGTACTCACAGGTGAGTTAAATAAATGTAGGTCTTACTTCCTGTAAAGTCGGGGTAAACATTGACATCACATTTTACTCTTTGTGCCTTTTCTTATGTATTATGTCTCATCCAGGTCATTACTAAATCAGAGATGATTGAGTACTATGACGTGAGTGGCTGCTATGTCCTGCGGCCATGGGCCTTCTCCATCTGGGAGGCTATTAAAGAATTCTTTGACCGAGAAATTAAGAAACTGGGTGTGGAGAACTGCTACTTCCCCATGTTCGTCTCTCAGGCTGCCCTGG
Source organism: Microctenopoma stevenorrisi (assembly GCA_032270685.1). Taxonomy (NCBI): domain Eukaryota; kingdom Metazoa; phylum Chordata; class Actinopteri; order Anabantiformes; family Anabantidae; genus Microctenopoma; species Microctenopoma stevenorrisi. The sequence goes on from JAUMTR010000017.1 coordinate 20,428,978, forward strand.
AGAAGGAAAAGACCCACATTGCAGACTTTGCTCCAGAGGTACATGAGGTCTTCTTGAAATGATTCAATACAGAAAAGTAAAAATGATGAGACTAAAGAGGTTCCTGCAACACTGTACAGTATTCATACATTAAGGGAGATAATATTATTGTCTATGTCAGGTTGCCTGGGTGACTCGGTCGGGAAAGACGGAGCTGGCAGAGCCCATTGCGGTTAGACCCACCAGTGAGACAGGTCTGAGCTGAGAAACATTAATGTTGTATTTAATGAAGCGATTGCTGTGGGATTTGCTAATGTTTGGGTCTGTTTTGTTCACTTCAGTGATGTACCCGGCGTATGCTAAATGGGTCCAGTCCCACAGAGACCTGCCCATCAAGCTCAACCAGTGGTGTAATGTCGTGGTCAGTGTCTTCTTAAAATCCAAATCCATATCTTGTGTTGATGTTTACATACATGTTATTTTCACACATTCAACAATTAGAGGGATCTGCACTTGCTGAAGGAAATTCTGTTTCTGCTCTATCTCTTTGTATTCTTTCTTACCTACTTCCTCCTTTAGAGATGGGAGTTCAAGCACCCTCAGCCCTTCCTGAGGACAAGAGAGTTCCTGTGGCAGGAGGGACATACAGCATTTGCCACCAAAGACGAGGCAGCAGAGGAGGTAACGGACCTGTGAACTCGCTATGTTGAGGATAATTTGTCAGTCTCTGCTTCATTAAGTTGACTGAAGTCTTTCTATGCTTAGCTTGTCTGTGTGTGTGCACATTATGTGTTTGCAGGTGTTGCAGATCCTGGATCTCTACGCCAGGGTGTACCAAGAACTGATGGCAATACCGGTGGTGAAGGGAAGGAAGACGGAGAAGGAGAAATTTGCTGGAGGAGATTACACCACAACTGTGGAGGCGTTCATCTCTGCCAGTGGCCGAGCCATTCAGGTATGTTATGTTACATATATATATATATATATGTTATACCGGATTAATGCACTCATTCCTCTCGTACACAGATTCCTGCAGAATAAAAATGACGTTTGATTTGTTCATTTCAACACTGCATTGAAAATCTCTGCTGTTAAACCAAAACTAATCACCTTCACCTTTGCTTTGTGTTTTCTCAGGGTGCCACATCCCACCATCTGGGCCAGAACTTCGCAAAGATGTTTGAGATCATGTTTGAAGATCCAAAGAGGCCTGGTGAGAAGCAGCTGGCTTTCCAGAACTCCTGGGGAATTACAACCAGGACTATCGGTGTCCTCACCATGGTCCATGGAGATAACATGGGACTAGTGCTCCCACCCAGGGTGGCTTGCCTGCAGGTAAATCCATTTACACACATCTTACATCTTACACAGACATGGAAATGCACTATACACTATAAATAACAAATAACTTTTAGATATCTACATTGATAATTTATTTATATCTCAATTTTATCACATTAGAACTTTTAGATATTGTAAATGAATGAAGTCTTTATTCTTTTTCAGGTTGTCATTATCCCATGTGGAATCACTGCCACACTCCCGGAGAAGGAGAAGGAAGTGCTGCTGGCCCAGTGCTCTAAATACCTAATCAGGCTACAGGATGCTGGCATCAGGGTGAAGAATGACATCCGAGACAACTACTCGCCAGGGTGGAAGTTCAACCACTGGGAACTCAAGGTGATGAACATGAGACTTGATGCATCACAATCAGCAATTTAACCCAGAGGACAAGAGGACAAGGAATTGTTAACCAGCAGTGTTCTGGTTCTTTCATGCAGGGGGTTCCTATTCGTCTGGAGGTCGGTCCCAAAGATTTGCAGCAGAAGCAATGTGTCGCAGTGAGGAGGGACTCGGGCGCAAAGGTGACAGTTCCAGAGGCAGAGGTGGAGAAGAAGCTGGTTGCTATGTTGGAGGACATCCAGAACAGCCTGTTCAAAAAGTAAGATACATCGCAACACACCAGAGTCAGACTAAATCTGTACTTCGCTGACTGAGTTCATTGATTACAAAATGGTGCTATCAGCCAGTCAATGACAAGTGCAGAGCAGCGGACTGCCAAACGGTACGTGCCTCTGGGAGAGGAATCATCAGTATGTAATTCTTAGACTGAAACCTGTTTGACCTGTTCATACTAGAATGGGACAACACACAGTCAAACAGAATTATAACTAAAAGAAAGAGGTGATTGCACTGTGACTGTAAGTGCTTTGTCCATTTTTGTCAGAGCTTCTAATGACCTGAACACTAACATGGTGGCTGTGGACACAATGGAACAGTTCCAGAAAGAATTAGACCAGGGCAAGGTGAGTAACACTACCCACAGTCAATGTGCAATACATATAATCATCTGTGGCTGAGTAAATATTTGATATGTTTCTTGTTTAATAGATTGTCCAAATACCGTTCTGTGGAGGAATTGAGTGCGAGGATTGGATCAAGAAAACCACTGCCAAGTATGTGTGAAATGCTGCTTTATGTCAGTGTCCTGTTCTGCCGTCAGAGGGTGGAAAAGGCCGTTCGCTTTACACTTGATAAACAAATACACATAAGAGTAACCTTATATAATGAGTCACGTGCAGTTGCTGAAAGGCGGGGAAGCATGTCATCATTTTAAAATGCTCTCATGGAGGATTCGCAGTCTATGCAGTTCAAGTGAGCGTGTGATCACGTCATAGAAATGAGTTATTAGAGTACCTAAATTCTAACCATTTACGGTATTTGTGGTCTTTGTCTGTTTAGGGACCAGGACCTGGAGCCTGGAGCTCCATCTATGGGAGCTAAGAGCCTCTGCATCCCCTTCTCTCCCCTCAAGAAGCTGCAGCCTGGTCAGATGTGTGTCAGCAGCAAAGAACCGGCCCAGTACTACACTCTGTTTGGACGCAGCTACTAAAGACCTGCTCTGCCTGGACACAAAGAGGAGCATCATAGGCAAAAGGGCTTTCCTAACGTATCTCTACTTTTCTCTAGTGGGTGTCGAAGTTAAACAGGGAAATGGAGCATTGACTTGACTATAGGATTCAAAGTGGGATTATGTTGTTTTGTTTTGTTTAAACACAATAATGCTCCTTTTCCTGATCATTGTTTGATGTCCTCCTAAATATGCTAGTAAAATAGTTGAAAGCACCTGGTGGACTTGGAACCGTCTTTATTGTTATGTTTTTTATATACTCCATACTTACAATGTCAGATTTAGCATTCTTATTAATATAATATTCTGGTCATTCAGAAATTTAGTGGGATTATGCCTTTTTAAAAGGTTCTCAGTAGTAATGGGAGGAAAAAAAACCCTGAGAAAGATATTGTCCAGTTCTTCATGGGGAAATACCTACTCCAGCAGCCAGACTGTCTCAGGAACTCTGCAGGTACTCAGGCTTCTTGTTGGACGTTATGCTCACTGCTTTGTCAACCTTCCTCTTGTCTCTGTGACTGGTTACAGTATGTGGTTCACAGCCTGATGCAAAGGATGGCCAGCTGGGATGAACCGTAAATGGTTAATAGCCAGTGATGTAGCCTTCTGTCATGTCTCTCCCAGTTATCTGTAAGAAAATAAACTCATTTCCAAGACAATGTGTATGTGTTCTGGATCACAGATAATTGACAAATATTACACATCAGTCAAATCAATTTCATTGCAGTTAAAGGGACTGTGTGTGTGTGTGTGTATATTGTTCCTATAAACACAGTGTGTTTATATATTACACTGTTCTTATAAACACAGTGTGTGTATATATTACTCTGATCCTATAAACACGGTGTGTGTGTGTATATATTACTCTGTTCCTATAAACACGGTGTGTGTGTGTGTGTGTATATATTACTCTGTTCCTATAAACACAGTGTGTGTGTGTGTATATATTACTCTGTTCCTATAAACACAGTGTGTTTGTGTGTATATATTACTCTGTTCCTATAAACACAGTGTGTATATATATTACTGTCCCTATAAACACACAGTATGTGTGTATGTATTAGAGACTATATGAAATATCGTGCAGCAGACTTTCTTAGTTACATAAAACGCTGGTCAAACCAAATGACTAAACTGACGCTTCTTGGTTTTTTTTCCAAAATAAATGTGGAGTTTCAGGATGTGGTCGTATTTTTTTTTAACTTTCATAGATTTATTTCTCTGTTTAATATGTTTACAACGCGTGTAAATGAATTCTAATGGTACTGGATGAATATGTTTCAGCAGTGATGGGACAACATATTGTTATTATTGATTGTCAGGAAGCCAAAGATCCTGTATTAGGAACGATCACTGTTTCTTTTATTTGGAAAGGCGGCACCGGAAGTTGCTCGTCGCTGTCAGAGTGTCCTGAGTTGGAGTAGTTCAGGGTTTCCCAGCAAAAATGAGCGACAAAGGTTTATCAGACGAAGCAGTGGCTGCAGCTTGTAAAGATGGAAACCCAATCACTAAGGTAAGAAGACATTTGTTCCTTTCGACGTTCAACTAAAGTTCAATGTACGCTGTCAGCGAAATACACATTTCAAGTAACACAAATATGTTTATGTGTCACACTTGTAGGCTAACGTTAGCTTAAAGTCTTAGTTTAAGTTGGAGCCGGCTTCGGAGGTAACTGGTATTAAAGCACAAATTAGGCGTAATTAATGTGTGTGACAAGCACAGTCCTCCCGGCTGGTATTCGGTGAGGTGCGGTCACACTGACACGCTGCGGCCCGAAGCAGCAGGACTGGAGGCAACACGTTAGCTAATGTCTCCAGCTCCTTAAACAGACGCGACTGGAGCCAAAGCACTGGAAAGTGTGCAGCCCACTTTTAGCACATATTGTCTCCTGTAAGTAGAGTTTTACACGAGGATGTCAAAGACCACGTAGCAGCTCAGGATCACCTTATTCTGCAGGCTCGCTCAATGTTTGCACACAAGTTTGAAACAGTCAAGTTTAATCACATTTGTGAAATGTGATCCGCTTATAATTATTTGTGAAAATGTGCCTCGGTGCATTCCTTGGTTTTTGCATAGAAAACCAGGAACTTAATGTAACGTGCAAACCTGATCTGTTCAGTATGGTAATTCTGACTCATCTGCGGTTTAAACTTGTATTGAAAGAATTGGCAGTCATTTGCACAGAGATGCAAATGATATTTATCTTAACACAAGTCAGTTCAATGATCCAGTTTCTATCAACTGCAATTCAGAAGCATTCAGCTGAGCTTAAGGATCTTCAATCCTGCACACAGATGAGCTGTGGAGGCCTCTGTGGGCTATTATCGCTTAAGATAAAAAGTCTCTAATCTTATTTTAATATTATTAGGCTCAACATTTGTTCCTATTATCCACATTTTCAGTGAATGAATGAAACAGCATGCTAAATTAAATAGTGGTAGCAGAGTGTGGAGTCATCTTGCATAGCTACAGTACAGCCACAACTAGCTAGAACTTCCCCTCTGCATTTTAAAGAAAGAAGAAGACACCTATCTTTAAACCTTTGTCGTGCTGCTAACATGTATTGTGCATCTAAAGCTCTGTTGTTCTGTGTTTTATTGGCGATGCTTTAGGACTTTATGATGCAGCAGACTATGCTGCGTGTTAAAGATCCAGTTAAATCCTTGGATTTCTACACCAAAATCCTAGGCATGACGTAAGTATCTGTGGGCTTCAGTTCAGTGAAATATAACAAATCCTTCCCACAGTACTGAGGCACTTGAACTGGATATGCTGAATATATGTTTTCTTTTAGCCTCCTGCAAAAGTTTGACTTCCCCTCCATGCGTTTCTCACTCTTCTTCTTGGGCTATGAGGACAAGAAGGAGATTCCTGCAGATGTGAAGGAGAGGACGGCATGGACCTTTTCCAGAAGAGCAACCATCGAGCTCACACAGTAAGGATCTACACACTGGAAACGGAGCTGCATGAAAGTTTTAGGTTTCGCTTCTGACTATTCCACTGTTGTTTCACAGTGCACAGTAGTGGAATATTTTCAGCTCCTTCAGTATTGTTGGTGTACAGTTAGTGTTGTAAGTAGTGATGTAAGGCTTGAGGCCTCATCAGCTCTACAGTTATTAACTACTGGTTTTATTTCTTAACTCTTTTAACACTGCTCTCGTGTCTTTTGTCTGTCAGCAACTGGGGATCTGAGACAGATGAGAGTCAGACGTATCACAATGGAAACTCTGATCCACGTGGTTTTGGTGAGACAAATATTTATGTTTCAAGTCCCCAATAAAGAAATATTATTTTTTTCTTTTTATTCAAAAAGACAGGCAGTACATAACTACAAGTGCTTAAATTTGCAAACCTGGTGGTTTTGGAAAACAACCTCTGTGAATGCCATGCCAGTTCAATGGTTTGTACAGTCAAGCCCATAACTAATCATAACCCTGGCAACCAGCAAGTTATGTTTTTACAAGAAATGATACAGGAGTCTCCCAAAAGATAATACGTCGATGTACAAGAGGCATTATTGAGGAAAAAAACATTTCTCAGCTTTTACTTGCATAATATTAAGTCTTATTGTCCAGGTCAATTTTTAACACATTTAAACGTTCACCTGCTAAAGGGATTAAAGTTGACTGTTCCAGACTTGGACTGCATCACAAGTGTGTGCAAATATTGAGCGAACCTGTTTTAATAATGCCTTGTGTACATCGTCGTATTATCTTTCAGGAGCCATTTATGTCATTTGTTTAGCTCTGAGTATTTTGCGTAGTGCTTTGGCATAATCTTTGCGGGGCACCCACTATCTCCCCCATGCTTCAGGTGGTATGCTTCACATCACGCAGAGTGCCTTAAAAGGCTGCACTTTGTCTTTTTAGGAATGTACTAAGTAGTTGATTTGCCCACACCTAATGTATTTTCGCTGTATTGGGATTAGTTTTTTCAGCTTAATGATGGCTCACCGGCAGAGACGGTGCCTTTGGACTTTATACTGACAGTAATAACGGGTTCCAAATAGAAATGCCACTCTACACTATTGATCTGTTTACTTGTAAATGAACTAAAGACCAAACATCCATTGTGACTGTGTACAGAGACAAAATGGAAAAAGTTGTCACGATAAATATGAGCCACATCGTAGGGCTTTTACTTTTATGTTCTATTATGTTTGTATTGTATGTTTCTTGTGTTACAATTTGACTATTATTTGTATGACGACAGGACACATTGGAATTGCGGTTCCTGATGTCTATGCTGCCTGTAAATTGTTTGAGGAGCAAGGAGTCAAATTTGTCAAGAAGCCAGATGACGGTAAGACGTGTCCAACAGATTAAGTTGTTGAAGTGCACTACATGATGTTTTTAACTCGTGTCTTTCTTATTCCTGTGCACCACATGTAAAACTCTGTGTAGAGGACACAATTACCATTAATATGCAGTATTTCCTCTTCCTTCTCTGCTTTTCTTTCTCAGGTAAAATGAAAGGCTTGGCCTTCATTCAGGACCCTGATGGCTACTGGATTGAGATTCTGAGTCCAAACAACATGGTTTCCATTACCTCATAAAACCTAACGACCTGCTACCTGCGGCACTCCACGCAGGCCCGTCTGCCGTGGCTTCGCTGAGAGAACAGAGCATTGGAAGTTGGAGCAGGATTACTTGCCCAATGGAAAATGGTGACCGTTGGTGTGGGCTACACAAATACTGGACAATTGATGAGAAAATAGATTTGATTGCTATAGTATACTAGTAGTATACTGTAAAGTGTGTCCGCTGTCAGCAGTGTTCTCAGAATGTAATGTGGAAATAAAGCAGTATTACTGTGTAATAAATGTGAGAGAGATACATTTTAGAGTGACGCGCTTCTTGTCTCACATTTTGATCATAAAGGCAAAAATGTGATGAGATTCTTTAATATTCAGAATCATTGTAATCAAACAAGAGGAATCTGAAAAAAACAGGACAATACAACTGTAACCGCTGACTAATACAAAGTTAAATAATGGAAATATTTACTTACTGCATTTTGTGTATGAAATACACATTTGCTAGTATCAATAGCATATGTGTATTTAATATTCCACATCATGGCAGAATATTATTTTAAGTTCACAACAAAATACTGTATGTTGTACCCTAAAAATGATTAAAATACAAGATAATGAGCATTTTGACTGCAGTTTATTCCTGCTCCTCAGTTTGGTGGTTTCAGCCTGGCTAATTGTGGGATTTTGTTTCTGCACTGTCCAAGGGTTTCGTGCTTTGACTAAACATGGTTAACAACCATCAAGTTGTTAATAGTTGCAGTCAAATCACTGCCGGGTGTGTATTTGCTGCGGAAGGTTTTTACCATTACCCTGCCAGTACGTGCAGTCTTTGTGAAACTTCTGCTGTGTTTGCCTAAAGGTTCTGCAGGTGTATTTGCGTATGTGATGACAAGTCAACAGCTGCACTAACTGCACTGAGAAATCATTTATTATTCACATTGCTTTACAATAAACACTTAAGTTTGCATTTTTACAAGCTGATTTAACTTGAGATTTTTAACCCTTTACCCTTTTTGATTTGTGAGTATAAAAACGTAATCATGAGGTTGTGAGGTGAGTCAGTCGTTTTAATGCACTGCTCTGATTGGTCGGTTTAGTTGGATATCAGGCGCATCAGAGCTCTGATGATGTGGAACCTTCTCCCTCCCTGTCTTTGCATACGGAGAAGCCTATCTGTCAACAAAGTCCAGTACTTTGATCTATGTTGGTGGCGTCGTTTATGGTGAGTGTTACCGCAGACATACAGCTTCTTGCTATTTAGATAAAAATGTTACAGTGATTAGTGATGTGTTATAAATTCCTTGATGACAAACGAGCTGAAGGCTGAAAATTGTTAAATTGTTAAAGTTAAAGTTATTTGACAGAATCAAACAAGTTCTGAGTTACAGCATCTCTCCAGCTTGAACTAACCTGCCTTATCTACAGGGGAGAGATCTAATATATCAGATTTTTACATTTAGATATGTAGACATCTTTTCTTTCTGGTCCTTTTTTGTGAGTGCTCATGTAAAACTCCACAGTAGTAGTCATTGTCAGAGACGCCTCATTAAATAAATGTAAATGCTGTTTTGTTATTAGCCGAGCTATTGTAATACTGTCATGATTGGTGCAATGTGTGGTAATGAATGTAATGTGCATAACATGAGCTAAAACGTCACCTAACTCTTTTTTTAAGCATGAAGAGAAACATGCAGAGACACATTTCCAATCTTCTCCTCTTCCTCTTCTCCATCGTCCTCCTCGCTTCTTCATCTTCTACAAATTCAAGCCTGAAGATTTCCAGGGTCGTCCACGTCTCTGAACGGAAGACGTGGACGGCTGCTCGGAACTACTGCAGAGAAAACTACAAAGACCTGGTCACCTTCAGAAATACATGGGAATCCAGCATGTTTGACATGTATGAAGGCTGGATCGGTTTGTTCATGGAGCCAAATGGTGTGTGGAAATGGAGCACGGATTCTGGTAAGCATGAGCAAGAAGGAAAACGTTTACTGTACTCAAGTCCAGCTTCAGTGTTGCTGATGATGCCACTCAGAGCACGAACACTGTCCTATGGGGGATGGCAGGCATTGTCCATGATGGCAAACAGTTTGGCCCTTAATCTCCCACAGCAGCCACAAACCAATACAACCAACATCAGCATTGTCATCATGTGCTTAGTGTTAAACTCAAAGCCTTATTGGTCACAGCTTATCAGCAAATACTGTTACTATACTGTAGACTGATTAGACCATTAGAGATTTCATTCCATAGAAGAATACGTCACATGCTCACTGATATGAGTTATATCTACTGCATGTGTTAATATAATGGGAAAATAGTATCTGAATAAGATCTTACCATTTGAATATTTTCAGCTTTAGCTGCTACTGTACCATTTCAGTCTCTCTTTTACTGTGCTTGCAGTCGAGAAAGGTGAGGTTCAGTGGTGTACATTTAAGAATGGGTCAAACTGGGAGGTTGACAAGTGCAGTCAAAGTCACCCCTTCATGTGCACGGATGAAAGACTGACCCTCGTCCAGAAGATGAAGACATGGGAGGAGGCATTGCAGTACTGTCGAGAACTGCACGGCGGGGGACAGACTCCAGAAAATACCACACTCATGTATGACCTTGCCAGTCTGCCGGAAGCCGGTTACATTATGCTGAACACAACTGATGAGGTTTGATAAGTTTCACTTTGTGTTTGTGGTCAGGTTATGTCACAGTAACCCCATCACCCCATATAACATTTTTAGTATAGACGTATTAATTAAACATTCAATCAAAGTTATTTCTACCCCTGTCTGTTTCCATGCTGATCACTCCTGCAGATGTGGGTCGGGCTGCGTTTCCTTGCTGATGAGTGGATTTGGATGAGTGGAGAGGTGGTGACCGGCACCCAGCTTCCTCTCTGTCCTGCACTGGACCAGTACTGTGGAGCCATGGATCAAACCAGCAACCAGTGGAAGCTAATGGACTGCTCTGAGAGAAGAAACTTCATCTGCGGCATAAAACTGTGATACTGTGAGAAGAATGATTTGTCAGTACCTGCTCCTCCTTCTGCTTCATTCTGTTTAGCTTAATTTATGGGTAGAGGGCACTCAACTACAAACAAACACTTGCCATCATCTGCAGCCTTTTTGTTTCTCTTTTGGTTCATTTTTGTCTCTTTGTTGTTGTTTTGTGCCTATTTTACATAACAACACTTAAACCATTCTCATCTGGCGAATGAAAATAGAGATGAAAACTGAAACCAGATATAAATCAACATAATTGTTTTTGAACTGGGACTGAATTTGTATTCTAGGAATAAAAACTCAATGGTGTCCATGAGAACCACCACCATGCTGTTCTTATTTTAGTGCATCATTCCCCGCTAAACATCTCCAGGTCAACTTATGTCGAAATGACGACCACTAGTCCAAAACACAAAAGTCCAACCAGAGTCATTTTTCCTGCTTTTTGTTTCCATGTAGTTGAACCAACATGATCTCAGTCTGTCTGAGTTGAATTTTCTCATTTACGCGATCACGTGACATCATCCATTACCTTTCGCTTCCGTGACATTATATTCTTTTTTGTTACCTATTTGCAATTTGCATTCGTATGGTGCAGTATTGTAAGTAAACTACTTTACAGGTCTGGATGTGGTGCTGCTCTGTCTCAGCAGAGTGAACTTAAATTGAGGGAAATGGTGATTCAACCAAAAGCGTTCTGTCTCGTCCTGTTAAAGAAAAAAGGCCGCCTCAGCATTCTTAGTGACTAACATCACATGACAAGATTACATTTCAGAAACCGATTCTGCAGCACCTAAATTACTTGGTGTTGGACTGGACTCCCTTCAGTTTGCGCAGCAGGCCCAACCGAGATGGAGGATGCCATCATTACACTAATGCAAAGCGCATGCTCCTCTGCAGAGGCAGTCCAGCACTGGACAAATCACGGTTGACACTAGCACTGTGGTGAAGTTCACACACACACACTGAGCAGACAAAGATTGTTTGCTGAGTCGGCTGTGTTTCTGAGGTGGGTTTTTTATTCCTTTAATTGAAGATTACTGCAGGCAGTTTTAACTGCAGAAATGTTTACGTCACATTTTCGAAAACGTGGAGACACAACTCTGACTCAGCAGGACACCTCCTCAGCACACCTTCAGCTTCAGCCTTAACAGTTGGTTGCTGTTACTTTACGTTGCTTGGCAGACGCTTTTATCCAAAGCGACTTATAAGGAGCTAGCGCTGGGTCTCTGGCTCAGGGACACACCTGGTAGGAAATGGATTAGGAGTCAGACGGGGTTCGAACCCACAACCTTCTGCATTCCAGTCTGAGGCTTAACCCATTGAGCTACCAGGCCACCTGTTCTAGTAGTAGTTGTGCCAGATGCAATGACGTTCCTTCCACACATTTCTGAGATATAGTGTTGATGAGAGCCGGACATGCATAATGTCACATTGAACGTTCTTTAACTACCAATCATTTATTTATTTCATCCTTAACCCCAAGATACAATTTGTGCCAAATTTGAAGAAATTCCTCACATTTACAGGAGCTGGATGAACATAAGGTGACTGTGACCATGACCATCTAACTGTATTCAGTTACATCACCAAGGCAACAGATTTGTTCCCTCAATATGAACGCGTAGAGGGAACATTATGCCTCGGGCCCTGGCCATCACTGGCGTGGAGGTAAAACAAGCAGAGAGGTTCAAGCTGTGTCTGGACCAATGAGGTCTACTAATGTTTGGAGGAATATGTTTTGGTTTACTTTTCAGTGGTGGTCGGACTTTTTAATCTCAATGTATATTCTTCTGAGTGAAGTGGTGAAGTGGAAGACCCCTTTAATGACCTGTTGAAACTAGCGACTCATGACACTGAATATCTCCCTTAACTGAATGCGTGACTGGCGATCATTGCTGCCGCGCTCCACATGGAGGCAGTGTGGGACCCACACACAGATACATTGACTGGTCTCTGTGGTGGGTCTGGTTGCTACTGTGGATTTTTAATGCTTAATGTTGTATCTGTATTTGGACAGTGACACCATTTTTTTGCCTGTGTGGAGACTGTGGGCCTGTTTGGAAGTTTAATAGGCAGACAGGCATCAATGAAAACAGTTTCAGATTTGAGATTTACAGATTGAGATAAATTATTCTGTATTTACCTGACCCCCCTGCTTTGTCATTTAACAAACAGGTTGTCAAACATATATTGTATTGTAGATAGTCCATGTTTGCTCTAATATTGCTGATGTACAGTACACTGTAATAACGTTCAGTTACTGTATATTTCTAACTATAGAGCAGAAGGTTGAGTTTCAGTAAACTCATCAGTCACGCTGTCTCAACTGCATGATTGAAGGATAAAAGGTTAACAGTCAGCTGACTTCATATGAAACACTCAAACTGAACTAGAATGTCAGCGTCCACAGAGAGAAAGCTGCAGACTGCTGAGAACTACAAAGCCTATGAGCAGATTTAAAAGTATAAAACAAACCTAAAAGATAAAGGCAAAACACAAGAGACTGTTTGGAGAAAATGGAGTCGCAGTCCTGGCCAGCCATCCTCTAAATGTGATTACCCCGCAGCCTTAAGTAAATCCACACTGTTTACGCTGACTGTGCTTTAAGCATCTCAGTAGATGTCAGCACATTTTCTAGTCAAGGACATTATACCGAGTTCTAAAACTCAATAACTGCCGCTTGTCTCCGTGAAAAAGAAGTACTCAGTCACTCACATGTTCTGTGCATCGACATACCACATGGGATGTGTCCTGTGTGACCGTGTTACAGTGTCAGTAACCAGCTTATTAGCTGACTTCTCTGCAGCATTTTAACCTGTTAGATCCCATCTAGCTGTTGGGTTTAGTGGGATCGTCACTCCAACGCATTGTTTTATTGCAAAGTACTGTTGTGGTCAGTGTTGACTTTTTCTATATGAAGGAACAAAATACTACATGGGTATGGGATATGCTGCTCCATTAAATCACCATCACCTCTATTGAATAACACACAATAAAGTGGCACCAAACAGATTCCCCATGGTTCTAAAAGAAAAACAGGACACAGCAGGTGGCTGCAACCTTCCCTTTACTATTCTTAGAACTTGTATAAGCAACAGGTCAATTTTATGAGTCCTAAAAAGAGCTAGAACAGAATAGAAACAGCCAGGTGATGTTTCTAACCGCTGGTTGGATAAAGGGATAGATCACAGGTAAGATATTAATCATTCTAACCTCAGCACAAGCACAACAATTACTGTGGATCGACAGGAAAACGAGTCAGACGTCCGTTCAGCTGGAAAAGTCATGGTCTGTTCGGACAGTAGCCCGGAGTGAGGCATCTGCATGAACCAATAGCCAGCTCCAATCAGCTGCTCCATCACTTTGCACAGCTGATAATTCACTGCCGCAGGATGAACAGAGTAATGTGTGCAGCTGAGACTGCACGGAGTAAGTGTCAGTGTTTTGTAATATCTGCACTTTGATGACAAGTCAAAATGTCTGCTACTGTAGCTGCAATCAGACATCTCTGTTATGTTTCTACTGTTTCTCTTTATCACGGCGTTATGAATCACACAAACAGGGTCATGGATTGAGATGCGCGGCTTACATCGTTCCCATATTTCAGACACACGATTGCTGAACCACTTTCATTTTCTTCTAAGGAAAGGTTCTCGACACTCGGGACATTTAAAACCTCTAGATTTATTTTTGTTGTAGCTGTAACCTCTATAGCCCAGTGGGCAGCATGTAACCACAGACGAAACACACGCAGCACTGTTGTGTAACCTGAAAACCACGGTTTTCTTTAAGTGGCGAGGCTGCTCGAGTATTGAAAACTGCAGAATCATTATTAAAACGGGGGCCAGCTACACAACACACACTGTGTCCATTAGGATGTTATATAACTCTGAAACAAGATGAACAAGAACAACCTCATTGTCATTAGACTTACCTGCTAAATGACATTAGTGTTTTAAACTGTTTTCTACAGGTTTCAACAACAATAGAACGGTCTGCGTCTGTTTTACTCATCACATGTTAGTCTCAGCACTGTGGCGTGGCTGTTGTCCATCTCCTTGGCTAAACACAGGGAGACGGCGTTTGTCTGTGGATTTTGTCTCAGCTTGTTCCCAGTCTCTGTCCTTTTTACCACTGTTCACCCCCCTTTTAGAGGGAAAAGCAGTATATTTTAAAGCATCTGTTCTCACTGTGTTTGTTTCCTGGTCTGACATCACTGCAGTTTTTTTGTGGTAACAGCTCTTCAGCCCCTTGCGGAAGTGTATGGTGAACAGGCCGTAGATGATGGGGTCCAGGCAGGCGTTGAAAAGCCCAAAGATGAACAGGATGTGGGTGAGAGAGTGAGAGACTTTTCCCTCCAAGTGATCTGGGAAGAACCAGTACCACAGACCCAAAAGATAGTAGGGAGTCCAGCAGACTATGAAGCAGATCACAATGACGATGCTCATCTTCAGAGTTCTCATTCGTGCTTTTGGGATGTTGTTGTTCGAGCAACGCAGATGTGGCTCATTAGAGGACACTAAAAGAAAACAGAGAGTAAGACAGTAATGAGTGGCTTTGTAATTACCTACTGACACCATTTGGCCTTTTGTTTTTAATAGAGTCATCAGTTTAGGGTTCCGACACTGAACTTACAGCTCGTTTTTGTCATCCTCCTGGAGATCTGTATGAAGATCCTGGTGTAGCAGACAATCATTATGACCAACGGCAGCAGGAAGAGGCAGGAGAAGGTGAACATGTTGTAGGCTGTTTCCTGCCAGTGGGTGGCGAAGCTTCCTCTTGTGGTGCACTGGGTGAAGTTCTCTGGGTTGGTGATGGTGACATTGTGGAAAATGAATATCTGTGGATGTGAAAGTGTAAAAAAAAGTTGCAGTCTGTTTGGCAGAGGTAAAATGGAAAGATCAAAGCAGTCAGAGTTACTGATATGGCAGTGGCAGTCAGCCCATTATCTGTGTTAATCACGCTCCTGCACATGAGTCATGGCCAAAAGCTATTCGTATGCTTTTTGTTACATGTCAAAAACTAAACGTGCAATAGGGATGATAGGTGATTGACCGATCAGCAGTGTTACCCTAAAGCATCTGCACTGCCCTTTTTTGCTACACGGTGCTAGAGCCTGACACTGAGACTCTGTGGGCCTCCTGAATCATAATAAATTATAATAAAAGCCTTAGGAATTCAAATTCAATTTCCGTGTTGATGTACAGTGGTTTGTAGAGAGATGAGGATAAATCTATTATTTGTAAATGTAAGTAAATGTAAGTCCAAATTAAATTTCCACTGGTAGAAAGCAGTTTAGTTGCAGTTTACTGTGAGGGTGAGAGATGGTAAGCCTTACACAGGAGCCCGTTACCTGGGTTGTCTCTCTGAATCACTGTGTTCCATTACATTTACCTCAACCAAAAACACAGTCTCACTCATGTCACATGGCCTTACCTGAGGGATTGAGAGGAAGGCACTCATGGACCACGCCACCATCAGCATGACCCTGTTCCTTTTCCGGGCCATGCTAATGGCCAGAGGGTTGAGGATGGCCGACTGTCTGTCCAGACTAATCACCACTGTGACAAAGGCACATGAGTACATGGCCTGTAGCTTGAGGAACATCAGGACTCTGCAGGCCAGATCGCCGGCCAGCCACTGAACCGTGATGTTCCACACAGCGTCCACTGGCATCACGATGAAGGTAACCGAGAGATCGGCTGCAGTCAGGTTGATTATCAGCATTCTGACGTGGGACTTGCGCTTGTGGCCATTGGCTGCCCACAGCACAGCTAAATTGCAGAAAGTGGAAATGCCACACAGGGTGAAGGTAATGATCACTCTGACTTTGGCTGCCGTGGAAAAGGTAGGCAGCTCCGGTGCACTGTCCTCTGACGTCCAGTTGCAGCGTGGAGTCAGCCAGTCACAGCTGCCGTTGAGGTCAGATCCTGAACTCTGCTGATACATGATGACTGGAGGGTCACAGCCGGAGGAGGTGTTCATTTTGTGACCATCACCGAGAGTCAGCATATAGTTCAGCTACATGGAGCCTCAGCATGGTGCCCAAAGGGAGACAAAAGACAGCATGTGCATGAGGCTCAGGCATAAAGTTGGTGCAAAAGAATCTGCATGAATTTACATAAGAAGACTAAACAATGGTTGAGTGAGTAATAAAGTAGCTGACACAGAGGGAGCAGCCCGCTGAAAAGAGCACTTTTCACTTTCACTGACGCAGAAACATAAACCACGTCGTGTGTGTTTGGATTTGTGTGGGGGGAGTGTCTTCATTATTGAATTTGCAGCATGACCAATACTAACACCTCAATAATAATCTACTTGTATCTGACAAAAACAAAGTAAATGATTTGAACAAGTTTCAGTCACATATGAAAAAAGTGAAAATACACTACATACGAGCCGGCGTTTGATTTGCATAATATTTAAACAAACAAAACACTAGTTAAGACTTGATGCTGAAGGAAAGAAAAATCTCTCCTAGGCTTCAAAACAGCAGTAAACAATAACCAAATACATGTATACTAACTGTTAGACTACTGCGTGGATAATGGTACAGATATAATTTCTATCTTATATATATATATAATCAGACTTACTCTGAATCTCGTATGAAGGTCCCCGGCTCTGCTGATGCTTCGTCTCCCCTCTACACCGATGCTTTGTCATGAGAATAGTGCTGAGTTTGTCAGTACTCCGTCAGTCCTCCTGAAGGTTGCCCGGTCCCACCGCCAGACGTTTCATTTCAGTGCCCCCCCCCTGTGAGGGGGAAGTCTGTGAGCACAGCTACACGCCTCAGGAGCGTCAGCTGAATGAACGCATCACCGCAACAGCTTCTAATGTGATCTCTTTCAGAGTGAATGACATGAGGCGCAGCCTTTATTAGCATCATCATCACCAAGAGTAGAGCGCTTCTTTTACAAGTGAGACCCGGCCAATGCAGCAGCTGCATAATTACAAAAAATCAGATTTAAAAGTAGCTCACCTCAAACGCACATGCAGAAAAAATGTAACTGCAACAATGTCACCAAAGATTCAAACTCTTTCAGTGGAAAGGGATTGAAGCTGAAGCTCCGATTGTAAATGATTCCAGGCATGAGGTGCAGAAAACAGCTGGTTGGGGACAACAAATTGCAGAGCATGCATAGAAAATCTAAGATGGTTACTTTTATGTTTCCTTGTTAGGAGACAGGACAGACAAGAGTAGCTCCCAGAATAGTTTTATAAAAAAAACACATACCAATGACTGTAAAGATGTTTCGTTAAACTTAGAATAAAGCACACAATGATGTGTAAAGGGACCACGCTCAGTAATAAATCTCAATGATTAAATGCCCAATGAAATCATTTACAACTGAGTGAACGAAAGAAGGAAACCTATACAAAATAAATGTGTGTAATCCAAATGTAATATTTCACAGAGCTGCTGAAATGATTGCTAGTGTATCTGTAAGGACCAGCCTGCGTCATCTTTGTTAACCACAGCGAGCAGAACAGCTGAATCTCTGTTGAAACTCTCGCACACTGCGGGTGTCCCTGCCTGCAGTTGAGGTGACAGTGGCTGTGATGTAAAAACACCTTCAAAACAGTTCCACGTCTCACTGCTGATGTAGGCTCGATGTGAAGAGGTTTATGCCTTCTTCAGCGCTCATTCTTCAGCAGAGGGGTGCTTTTTTGTCTTTAATAAATACTCTACCTGCTTGTATAAACCTATTCTGGACCGGTCCTTATCCCAGGACCTAACCCTAACCCTTGGGCTCACAGAAATTGAGAAAGAAGAAATGCAACCTGCAAATCTATAAACTCTCCTTGAACCAATCACTGCAGTAGTAATAGTTTTTTTAATGCGATGCCACCTGAGGGCTTGAAGGTCACACACTTTAGTGTACTGTGCAGTGCAACGAAGATCATGACCGTAGGTATTCTATATCTGTATAACATTATTTAATTTTTACACATTGTTCAATCATTTTACAAAGCATTCTTCTAAACGTCATAAACACCACACTAGCTCCTGATTTGACATTGTAGGACATCACTAAAGCAGGAAGTTCACAGCTCAAAGTGATGGGATAATGATAATCATGCAGGCAGTTTATTGCCTATGATCTAATTATTGTTAAAACATTTGATATAGATGTGTTGGATTATACATTAGGGAGGAATGATTTCGATTTACATGACAAGTCAATATAACATCATCACACAGGCCTCACTTCAACTCAATTAAATATCCAATTGATGTCTTCAGGTAACTCTAATGAAATTCTGGTAAATGAGCCTAGAATCTGAGGCTCGCTGGAGATAGGGCCATAAATCAAAGCATGTACACCGTGTAGAGGCTAGAAAACTGGAGTGTTTTGTTCATTTAATTTGAAACTCACCAGTGAGAAGGTTTGCCCACAACAGTTTGCATTATGTGTATGTGTCTGAATTTACATGTGGTCTTAAAGTAGAATCTAAGAAGTGACAGATGTGAGTCTCTTCATAACCACGATGAGAAATAACTAATAAGTGAACTGAACTTTGCCCTGATGCAAAGCATTTAAAAAGAAATGACTACTTGTCTCAGCCAGTATCATCTATCATCCCATCTGCCTAGAAAAACTTTCTTCAGACCTTTTGAATGCACGTTACATGGGAACCTTACAGTCCAGTAAGTCATGGGTAGTACTCAACTGATATGAACAGGGTATGTCCCAAGTCACGGACTGTCTGTAAAGAGACACGTGAGCATCACCCAACCAGTCCTACTGAATCCACTAAAGATCCTGAAGCTAGGTTCAGAGCAGCCAGCATATCTGGTCAAGGGCAATGATGTCACTCTGTTCGCATAAATTAGATTTGGCTTAATCATAAAATTGAATATTGCAGCTTTAGTCACCCACGACGTAGTGTAGAAACAACAGCAGACTGGTGTTTTAATCTCCTTCTTCACCTGCAATGATGTGACGCCGCAGTGGTTTTCAGTCGAGGCTGAAAGATACAGTGTGTTTAATGACAGTTTAAACCCTAACCCTGCTTTGTAGACATTGCCATCTACTGGCTAGATACCTTCATAACACAAGTAATACAATTTGTAAAACAAAATTATTTGTAAGCTCTCGCACACTCAAGGCCTCTTCCCACAGGAGTTTGACACCTGTGACTTACAGGTACCCGTGGAAGCACGGATGTAGTGTATTACTAATAAGAGAGTTTTTATTACTAAAAAGAAATTATTTACATTAATGATAATGAAGTAATATTTTGTATCTCCTGTCAAAGCAAACACAAAGACAGAAGTGAAAGAATGACACCAGCATTGTCTGACTGGTGTGTCATGGCTTAAGAAGGTCACTGA
>JAUMTR010000017.1:20454537-20490745 GCA_032270685.1 Microctenopoma stevenorrisi
CCCTAAGTAACCACATACTTTGACAGCCACAAACTCTTCTACTTACCACTGCCTTGTCTCCTTTTCTCTTCTTCTTCTTTTCTCTTCTATCTTTTTTCGCCTCCAGAAGGATAGTTTCGTTACATTTTCGCGGAGCAGAGGCTGCTTCGCGCTCACTCCGTGTGTTTACTTACGGTCAGCCGGCACCGGGAGGGAGGGGAGGGGTGGGGCCCGTAAAGGGGGTCTGTGAGAGCTGCTGACAGGGCTGCTGTCAATGACATGTTTTCACAGTCTCACTACTGCTGTTCTGATGCGATCCAAATCGTGTTGGTCCTCTGGGGCCCCCCTTGGCCTCGGGGCCCTAGGCCCGCTGCCTGCTTTACCTGTCTGTACGCGGTGCCTCTGGCCAGAGATGCTACAGTAAAGATGGATGGGACCTGCACACTGGATCCTCCTCCTAGAGCATGTTTTCCTTTGTAGTCTTGTGATGTCCACAAGCTTCATCTCTGTTTTTTAGGTATGCAGGTGTATTTCTGCTCGCAGAGAACATTAACGTTGACCTCAAGGTTAAGGTGCTAAACGTTCTTGGCCAGAAACATGGCTCCACTGAAAAACCTTCTTCTTCTTACCACAAATAAGCACTGACAGTACACTGCTTCCTGTGTGCTGTGCATTGAGTAAGGGGCTTCTGTGTGCCTTACAGGCTCCACGCCTGTAGGAAATGCTGTCACTTCATTGCGGAGATAGTTGGCAGGCGGACAGTCAACCGAGGTGAGAGATACCACAGGAACACGAAAACAGATGGAACGAACACGGAAACGCTGCCCTCCACTTCACCCACTCACTCACGTCACACCCCCACTGGGATATAGGGTCTGAGCACCTGTTTCATTAGCTAAAAAACAAGGACCAGCTCTTCAGATGGTGACTGTCAGTGTTGGTGTTTCTTGGGAACTAGTGTTGGCTGTAAGATCTCCTGTCCTGGGGCCTGTACCTGCCTAGGTTTGCATGTTTGCGCTAATGCATGTAAAACAGTCAGAGGTTACGCACACATGGACCAACCTAGGAACATCATTTATTTCCCCCATTTTAGACGAAGGCAGCTTCATACAGTTCATGTATGATGTATTCAGAATACATTTGCACACATTCACTTTTGAGATCTGCTTATTTGCTTTGTTTGTTAGAGGTTAAATGCACAACTGCCTTCCTCTGTCAGTGGATCTTGTGATTAAGAGGCACATAATGTCTTCCGTTGGCTTGCAGTGCTTCAGCAGGCACCGTGGTTGATCTAAATCCTCCTGGGTGCTCAGAGTGACTCCATGAGAAATGGATGCTCTTCCTGCTGAGCCCGCACTTTTTCTGATAGATTGTGCTGCTTCAGATGCTATTGAATTGGTCCTGAATAGACCATCTGAATGTTCTGAGGAATACTGTGAGCCATGAACTGCCGGGTGTGTGGTAAGTGACCTTGGCAGTCAGTGCTCTTTCATTTCACAGTTGTGATGGAGGGTTTTCGCCCTGTGTTTTTACTGCTGTCTCTGTGGCACGCTGTCATTATTTTGATTTCTTCTGCATGACAAACTACAGAGCGGGTGAGCTTCATCATTCAGATCTCTGACCCAAACCAAACCAATCCATTTTTATATCTTTTTCTTAGTGAAATAAAGGAAAATTTTATGTTTGTATGTATAACAGTACAGATACAACCAGCAACAACTGCTGTTCATTCTGCTAACACACGTTCCACACGCGTGCCCTTGTGGAGTGGCTGCTGCTCTAATTTAATCATCACATCCATACTGGTTTCCCTGGAGGCATCAACTTTAAATAGCACACTGGAGAGTTAGGTTACATCTACTTGACTAGTAGCAAGACAGCTTGCACTGTAACAACAGTGTGATGCTTCTTTTTACCTTTCCAGATGTAATGAATGATCTATTTACCACCTTCTCAGCATAAAAGAGAATCGTACCACTGTATAACCACCTCTCTGCAACTCTCTGAAAAAGCTGAAACAGACACTTGAAACATTAGAGAGACTTTAGACTGACAGGGAAAGACACTAACATGACTTGATGGCTTCCTGCACGATTTAACAATGTTTAAGCCCCACAAAAACCCTTTTCACGGTGCCAGCTCATCTGTGTGTCGCTGTATTGATTTTCTGTGTAATTTAGCAATATTTATTTATATTTATATATCAATAATAACCATGAACAAAACCATGCAGTGCCATTAGGTCTAGCGGATTTGTCTGTTTCAAACATTACGCTGAAGGTGTGCGCAGCGCGGCGCAGCGCGGCGCAGGTGAGGTAAGGTGATGGGGGGGCAGAGAGATTACACATCTCTCGTCCTGCTTCGTTTATGGATGGGAGGAGCATAATAACACCGCCTGTGAGGCGCAGGGCTGCGGATTGAAACCGAGCTGAGAAACCAGTCGGCGCCGATGACATGTAGCCTGACATCCCGGATGTTAGGAGACTGCGTCTGGCACTGAAAACGGTCCCACACGCACACACGCGTAGCTTACGTATTTAGATATGAGGGAGCCGAACGGGCGATGAAGAGCGGTCGCTGACGGACTGCGCGTAATGCTGAGTGGACAGCAGTATTTCTCGCTGTATATTGCGATCTGACGCGCTATTGACTCGCAGGGATTCGCACTTGTTCTGCAGTGCAGCTCGGCTCCACAACCAGATGCTCTCCGCCGGACTGAGCCCGTTCACTTTCATGCCGTCCAAGCCGACCGGAGCGTGAGCCGCAGGATGCAGGTGAAGAACCAGATCTGCACAGAGGGGAGCAGCAGCGACGACCCGGAGCAGGATGACAGCCAGAAGAAGACTTCGTGCTTTTCCAACATCAAAATCTTCCTGGTGTCGGAATGTGCGCTCATGTTGGCACAGGGCACCGTGGGCGCCTACCTGGTGAGTTGTTGGTCACATCCCAGTGGTTTAGTGTGTCAGCGCAGCGCCCTTCAAACCCGGCGCAGACAGATGCGGGGCTTCAGTCGCTGCGGCTGATCATCGATTTATTCTGACGGCAGTAGAATAATACCGTCCACCAGTAACCATGAGAACGCGGAGCATTGGCTGATTGATGAGTTGCTGCGTAATGTCCATCGGGCCTTTGCACCATCCGCACGACACACAGCGCGTCACAGCGGCCGCGAGCTCCACGTGCTGGGGGAGAATTTTAAACGCACATATTGACGGTCTGTTGGAGACCAGCATACGACACACTGATCAGGGCTCCAACCAGCCGAGGGCCTCTGCTACACACTCACTACATGACACAGGGAGCCTTTGACACCGGAGGATACAGGCCTAGGAGATGACGTGATCATCACAACAGTTTATGCTGTTTCTTCAGAAACGACTTTCAAGGGACGTTTTGGTTAATACAGTTTGCTGTTGTTTGTATTGTTGCTCTCAATAGATTGATGTCAACAGAAGACGTGCTCAGCTGATCAGATAAACACATTTAGTTTAGCAGAGTAAAATAAAATGTGAGTGAGTGCAGAGGGATGGGATGTGTAGTAATAACTCTAACCGCATGTGATATGACATTTGTCTACTGAAGATTGCCTGACAACTAAAACCCAGTCAAAGCGCCTTCATCTACGGATATGCAGTTTTTCAGTCACATTTAAGTAAACAGTATTTGAGAAGTCTTCTCTTCTCTGTGCTCTAAAGCTTTACAGCTATTTGTATTATCAGCTGATTGGATCTTTTTTGTAGGATAAGGTTGGACATAAACGTGTCACTCTGGATCTTAAAGGCCAATATGAGGCCATACATAAATCCTCCAGGTCATCTGAACGGTGTCCCCAGGTTGAGTCATGTTAGGGACGTGTGAATTAGAGCTTCACAGATACTAACTATACCTAACGTTGAGTTATATCTCTCAGACCCAACATGTGTACTGTGTGGTGCCAAACTGGGTTGGTGCTCCGCAGTGGTAATACCAGGCCCACGGGGGCCAGCTTCTCATTTCACAAGTGAAATGCAGATGGTTCATCCTCTTTGATGGGCGGCTGCCAGTTGTTTTTACTGCTGTCCAGACACCTCCATCCTCGTTCTGCCGTTTGGAAGCTGAGGTTAAGTAACATCTCCTTTGTGGGGTTTTTCTTTAACTGGAGACGGAGGACATTACAATAAATGTTAGATGCAGTCTTCCTGATTCAGCTGGGGAACTTGGTTTGATGGGACAAAGCGGATAAACGGTGAAGACAAAGAGGAATATAGTCATAGTTAAATTCTCCCTTTATCTGGAATCGCTTCAATAAGAAGAGGGATCCACAAATTAGATGTAACAAGCTGGTTCATCACTTACACACGCAGAGAGAAAAGCTGGTACAGTGTGTTTATGTCCAGTGCCTAATTTGAACAGCTGCATGAGGTTTCTTCCCTGAAGCCACACACATGTCTCTTTCTGTCAGGTTGGCAGCACGCTTGCCTCAGGGCTGCTTTGGGAGGTGGGGGAGGACGCTGGGGGATGAAGATGCTGGAAGCAGTTCAACCTGCAGAGCAGCTCAGAGACTGTTACTGCTCTTGGTTTGAACTTTAAGGGAGCGGCAGATGACTGCTTTTCAGTCTTCTACCGAATAACACGGGAAGCTCAGTGCTGCCTCCCTCTTTTATACCAACAATCAAAATGCAATGGAGAATAATTTCAATCATCTGGATGATTAACCAAGTGTAAAAAGCTGCGTTACAAATGTGGTGGTAAACACACTTCATAACAGCAGCGCTGTCTCTGTCCCTCTGCCAGGTGAGCGTCTTGACCACCCTGGAGAGACGCTTCAACCTCCAGAGTGCCGATGTTGGCGTCATTGCCAGCAGCTTTGAAATTGGCAACCTGGCCCTCATCCTGTTCGTCAGCTACTTTGGCGCCAAGGCCCACAGGCCGCGCCTGATTGGCTGCGGCGGGATCGTCATGGCACTGGGCGCACTGCTGTCAGCCCTGCCGGAGTTCCTGACCCACCAGTACGAGTACGAGGCTGGAGACTCGTGGCACGCCGAGGACGGCAGGGACGTGTGCTCCAACACCTCCAGGTCAGAAAATCGAGACTCTGGGTTTAAATGTGGCAACCGAGCCAACACCAACATGATGTACCTTCTGCTGATCGGGGCCCAGGTCCTGCTGGGCATCGGGGCCACACCTGTCCAACCTCTCGGAGTGTCCTACATCGATGATCACGTCCACAAGAAGGACTCCTCGTTGTATATAGGTGAGTCACACTGAGCAACCGCTGAACACAACTGAAATACGATTAATGACAGATGAATTCTGGATTTCTGGTTCTGCAGTTTGCTGTAGTTTCATTTGTTGTCAAACTCTCCTGTTCCTGAGAGCTGTTTGCACTCAAGCTCCCATCACTGCTGGCTGAGAGCAGATGATGTTGTCAGCTCTGCCATGATACACAGTACGTTCCTTCCTGCCTAAAAGCTCACTCAGAAACCACAAACACCACAGACAGTCATGGCACGATTAATGTGTTTTGGCTTCCGTGCGATTAAATATTTATCATTACAGAGGAACAAAACATCAGAGGCTGAGCTGAAGAGCAAACAGCGCCTTCATCCTAAAGGCGATCGGCCGCTCGAATCAATGAAGAGAACCAGTCCTAATAACAAAAAGAAGGATGTGTGATCGCTAACCTAAACAACCAGCAGCAGTTTGAGTCCTTCACACTGCAATCCCAGCTATCAGTCAGTCATAACAGACAAAGGCCAGTCACACAATTAACACAATGTGCAGTTACAACACCCATCAGAATCAACAACACGAGTATGTTGTCATGATTGACGCACGGCGGTGAAGTTAATCTCTCACGTGTGCTCCACAGCAGATGATCAACTCTTTGATTGACATAACCTTGGTACTGAAATAATCTTCACCAAATCATATTTAATACTTGGTAATTATTATAAATACTGTAGGTAGAGAAGAAGGCAGTGGTTGGACGTTCTTGGTTTGGATGCAGGAAGAATTCTTGCAGCACAAGATGTCAATATAATCTAATGTATAATTAAAAAGTGTGCATTCTCTTAGCTAAGTGCTTCCACAGATCACGTTTTACTCAGCATGTCCGGAAACGTGACGTCTTTGTGGATTTACTGTAATCGGGGTTTCTGATGATGGCTCCTTTTCAACCACATTATCCACCGTAACTATAGTGTGGGTTCCAAGAGACTGCTTTCTGTGATTGCACAGTATTGACTTGTCCTCCCTAAAGTACATGCTAGTGGTGTGTGATGGGATGTATAGGCTTGTGATTCCGTCAGTAAACGCCTGGTGTCATATAGCAGCTGATCTATGTCGGTTATCCGACTCTTACTGGGTGGGTGTGACCTCCCACAAAGGGCCTACGACTTCATTCCCCCCTTCGGACAGCCTCAGAGGACCCTGGTTGTACTTACAGACACTAAGTCGTCGACGTGACACACATTACATCCTGTCTGCCAAAGTTGCCAAGGCAACAGCGCAGAGAGACGCTCTGTGCCATTGCTGTTCTTCTCACCTCTCAACGACCTGCTAGTAACAGTGCTCTGTGTGGGGGGATGGAGAGACTGGGACAAGGCATAAAACAGTGAAAAAGGAGACTTGTCATTTCAAAAACAAATTATTAGGAGCAAGCAGGGAAAGTTCACGAAAACGAAAACTTAAAATAACCATCCTAGTTCACAGATATTATGGAGTCTTGTCTTTTATAGCTGCAGTTTTCTGTAACACAACTAAAGGTGGGGCTTCAGAAACAATACGTTTATTTACTATATTTTTGTTGTCAATAAATGACATCTCCTAAAGCGTTGCTTATGTGGCGTCCATCTTTTTAAAGATGTTCCAAGCTATTGTGTCAGCTGTGCTCGGTTCTCTCATACGTTTCTCCTCTTTTCACATGCAGAACGTCTCCCTTTTGTCCAGCTCTCTGGTTGTATTTGTTTTGTAGTTGTCACAGATAAAAGACAAGGTTAAAAACAAGAGATCTCAATTCGAGCTACGATCCGTTCTACTGTGAATCTCGCAGAAAACACCTTGGTAAAGACAAACACTGTGCCATTGTTTCTTGTTAACAATACCTTCGTTTGTTTCCAGTTTGGTTCATCTGATACAATAAGTGCACTGTTCTATGTTCATATCTGTATCAGTGTTGCACACAGGTTTTTGATAAAAAACAGACACACTAGACTGTGAGTATCAGTGTGAGTTAAAGAGGTTTAAATACTGTATTTGTTAAATAAATATAGAGTTTATGTATATTTTAAATATATTTAAAACTACATTTCTCCTGTGCACTCTAGAAAATGGTTGTTATATATCCCACCTTATTTTGATGATTACAAAACTTGCTTTAAAATAAAACCAATTTATTTCTGGAAAATCTCAGAAAAATTGTAAATATTTACTACTGACACTGGATTTAAATGGGTTAATTACTACTAATTACTGATAATACAGTAAAGCCAGAGTCACATTATAATAGATATGCAACAGAAGAATGACTTGGTCTTCATGTTTGGCTGCCACTCGCTCCGTTGTACCTCATTACAGTCGCCTTTGCGAGTCTGAGGCTCGTGTTCCAGTGCAAACCTCTTGCAGGGTGAGAGGGCCTGCGGTTTGTTCTGTACATGCTTTGATCTGTACAGTCTCTGCCAGCACCACTCTGAGTGAAGGAGAGGAGAGAGGAAGAGATGGACAGAGGATGGAGGAGAGGAACGAGGGCGTACAAGGCGAACACTCGTCCAGTGTGTTGGACAAATTAAAATGTTGACCCGAAGAAAAACCAAATGTTTTTAAATTCATCCTGAGGCACAGATATCACATATCTCTATGAGCCGGAGGAAAAGACAGCAAACAGGAAGGAATAACTGTTTCTTGGGTGGGACTTGAACAGCCAGAACTCACACTGTAATAAGTGTGAATCTGATTGTTAGTCTGTCTGTGTTAGTCCAGTGATGGACTGGATCTGACAGTTTAGTCAGTCAACCAAGGACGTTTCTTAAAGAAGTACTGCCATGTTTTTTTTCTTTTTTCTTACTGTGCAGCTGTAATTTATTTTGGAAATGTGCATTCATTGTATTTTAGAATCTGATTTGTTATCATGCTAAAAATCCTGGCTCAGTACACCGTGCCTTTTTTAGTCCACAGGGAACCTTCTTTGACACGTACAGATAGCCCGTTATTCTTTTCTCCCCCAGCTTCCTTCTCTGTTTTAGCACAACCCAGCCGTGTTTATTGCCATGGTTACATCCTACAATGTGACTACTGGGTCATCTATTGTACCATGGTAATTGAATGGAGCCTGGTTGGTACAGTAGGCTCCACATACATGTTACGTGCTGCATGCTGCTTAGCTGTGCTCCTCTATTCACTTTCACAGCAGAGGCGTTGTTTTACGAGCCTGATCCGTGAATACACGGTTGCATTGTAAGAAAATCTCCTGAATAATGCAATGTTACAGCGAAGCGGTTAGGAGATTTTAGCGAAGATCTAACTAAATGATTAAATATTAAAACAGCAGCTCTCAACACACTCACTAACAAAGCGGATGATAGAAAAGACAGTCTGCTGCTTAGTGGCCACATCCTTACCCCACGTAGATCATTACTACCTGCCCAGCATGCAGCTGTCCTTTATCTGTCCCTTCTTAAACTTTAAATGAACTAAAAATGAGTGCCCAGCCCATGTGTGTGTGCGTTTTCATGTATGAGTTCAATAGATGCGAGCGCCGGATCAGACAGCAGGCAGGTCAAACTAAACAGAGGCCTGTTTCCGTTAGCTGACCATCTGATCATTGCTTGTGCCTTCTGGCAGTGGAGAGGAGAACGAAAACAGATTCAAACACTGTAGTAATGCAGCACTGCAGCGTAAACAATGAGAAGCGAGACCTGCACAGTGATCAGGGTCCAGGGTTTGGGACCGTGCTAGCAGCTCTGTCACGGCACAGCAGTGTTACCGTGAGCATAATGTTAAACAGCTTTAATGTTTACAGTAGTCACTATTTGCTGTGTGTAAGTGTTGGCACGGTCACATTTAGTTATAGCTGAAGCCTCAGGAAAATGAGGAACAACAGGCTGATGCAGGATGAAATGTTGTTTGACCACTGACTGAACAGGTTACCTGCTGGTGCTGCTCTAAAGAATCAGGGAAGGCACTAGAATTCATCACCGCTCTGCATAACATTTTATTGCTGTCAGTCCAATAAATGTTGAGGCCTTTTACCAGACCAACAGGCTTAACGTTACAGGTTTTCTATGGACGCAATTGCAGCAGCTGATGATGAATCAGTGGCGGAATGATAGCTCAGTGGGTAGAGCAGTCGTCTTCCAGTGTCCGCGGTTTGATTCTCCATCTCCACAAAGCTACATGTCGAGGTGTCCTTGGAAAAGACAGTGATACCCTGCAGTAGCGCAGACACAGGTCTAGCAGCTGTCCTACCCCTCAGCGAACATAACGTTGACTTGTGTGGTTTCGTAGTGATACTTTGGTTCCCAAAGTTCCCCTTTCCTCAGTCTCAGTTATACTTTTTAGTACTTATACTACATTCCTGACAAGTCTTGTGCTCGAGAGCCACTGTTCTGCTGATTTTTACATGGTCCCTGCTCTATTGGCTGCTGAGTACCTGGATTGAAGGCCTTTGCATCACTATTTTTAGCCAGTGTTGTGGTAGGAATCTCTGTTCAAGTGTCCAGATAGATACGTTTAGGAACTTCTTGTTCCTAAAGTCCAACTCTGAACAGTCAAGAAAAAGAGCGACCTATGGAGCCCAAGGGGTGCAGCTCTGCAGCTTCTCTGTCTCTGCATTAAACTGTATCTTAGATTCTATCACTCAGCATGTGTGCAATGAAGCTCTGTACAGCAACAAGTTGAGAGTCCACTGCACCAAAATGTTTTTACTTCAGTGGAGTAAAATCTGCAAACTCTTCCCCTGTAGGGTGACAGAGGAAGAAGCGGACACTGACTCAGCACACTCTGTCTGTTCAGACCGGCCCCAGGTTGTTTTATATGTGCACCTTTTAGGAGCGTCTTTGCCAAGACACAAAGTGCCAGTGATTAAACTGTGCTATAATGTGCGTCTGAGTGAGAAATGATTCTAGCGCAGGCACTGTGACCAGGTAGGAGAGTCCTGGCACACATGGTATGACCTTGCCTCTGCTGCATTCATTAGCATACAGACAAGGTAAAGGCGCTATCACCCAGTTAAGCTGGAGTGTATTAAATTATTTCTGAGAACATAAACCTATCTCTCATTTATTTGTTGTCCAGCAGGACTGTGTATCTTTTGGCCTGGGTTGTGCATGTGTTGTCACAGCGTTAGGAAGCGGCAGGGGAAGCAAACAACAGTGGTTCATTCATTCAGGTCAACTCTCTGCTGTGCCACAACCACTCGTATGACATTCTTGTTTTATGTTGAATATGACGTAAAATAGTTTTGCACACAGAGTTATAAGAAAAGAAAACAGTTGTGGCTAATAACACTATGGTCAAACTAGAAGACACATTTGTAAAGGTTGTACAGGTGATGTTGTTCTACCCGCATGTTTCTGCAGCATTAACAGCTATGCTGCGTTCAAAAGCATCAGCAGCTTTCCTCCTTGGCCACACTGAGGCGGAACTGCAATCACTGGAAAGTCAATAAGTCAGACGATTTACAGTCAGCCTGTAATAAGCAATCAAATGTTCAACTAGTTTTGTGAAAATAAATTTTAGAGGTATTGATTTTTATAATTAATGCATTCACAGGGCACTTTGCACTTCCTGCATTGATTCCTGTGTGTGTGCTAAATTTGCCAAATTACAATGCAGAGGTTTTAAGTACAATAAAATGTTTTACAACCTTCAATTTAATTGTTTCCATGTGATGGAATATATTTTTATCATTTTACAAATATAAGACATAACAGTGAATATAGACTTTCTAGATAATAGTAGACTGAATGTTTATTTATATATTATAAAAGCTAACACATTCATGTGAGCTTATACAAAAACCCCTAGAAGCAAATGTCTCTGCACTGATCCCAGGAGAGGTTTCTGCAAGTACCTCTCTATAATATGTCCAAGTAATAGTAAAAATAAATCATACATATTGTAGCTGTAAGTAGTAGTCTAGAAGGTACAGTATTCAAATACAGTGTAGTATAATTATATACACTGGTAAAACGTGTGCTTTGTGGTCAGAGTACCATGTACAGTTCAATCATTCATCGCCGGCTTCAGTCGAGGCTCCACAGAAATGGCCTTACTTGTACCAACTGTCTATGAGTCCAAACCACACGCTGGCCCCTGTCCAGGGTGTCCAGCAGCTGTTGCTGCACGATTATGAGCTTTGTGTTTTTTCTCCCTCACTGTCAGAATAGCTGCCGTTGTCGTCAACTGTTTCGGTTTGAAGGCAACTTCAGGCTTTTGTTGTAGCGTGTGGGGGGGAACCATAAAGCTGCCCACAGTGAAGCGTAGACAATGTGGAGCTGTGGTGTAGTGTAGACGAGAGATTGGCTGGGACCCAATGTTTTCTGCTGGTACACTGCCATATATTCTGTGTGTGTGCATTTGCCAGCCTGCCTGCATAACATGCATTATGGATTAGTTGCCTGTGTATGTCTGTGATTTGACCCCTAATGGAAATTAGTGCAGGAAATGGAACAGCAACGTTGTTGTTTGTTTGGTGGATGAGTTGAAACTGTAGACCAGTTTTGTCACCTAACTTCAGCCCCGCTGGCGTCAGCGACTGCTGAAATGAACATAGTTGCTTTCCACATCTGTCTGTGTTCAGTTGAGCTGATTTTATCTGTGGAATGCATTACAGTACTTATATACCACCGTCTGACTGATAGATTTTCATCACACTCAGAAAACAACAAACAAACAGTAATTTTGCAGTGAGGCACACACACACACATACACACACACATATGCACACAGTCCACACACAGCTTTCGATGGGACAGAAATTCGTCCAGAGCTTTAAACAAAGCTCAGATTTAGGAGAAAAGGTCAATTTAACAACAGAGGTTTACTTTTTCCCGTTTTTACATTTTAACAAGGCCTGGTAAGAAACACTGCAGTCTTATACCATGCTGCCCTCTGCTGGAAGATCTGGTGAAATGCACTCACTGTACTTTTTCTCTTGTCCCCATTGCTGGTTAATAATTTTGAATGCGTGTTGCTAACATTGAAATATTCCATTTGCTATCGATTGAATATTTGGTGTTCTTCTTTCTTTTTTCCTCGCAGGTATTTTATTTTCAACCTTAGTGTTCGGCCCAGCCTGTGGCTTCATCCTAGGTTCTATCTGTACCAAAGTCTATGTGGATGCTGTCTTCATCGACACCAGTGAGTTTCCTCTACTGGAACTGAGGTTTCCCATGTGGATTCGTGTGAAAGTGAATCTCTTTTATCATTCAGCTTCCATTTACTGTGACATATTCAAATACATGTCATTCAGGTAAACTGGACATCACTCCAGATGACCCTCGCTGGATCGGGGCCTGGTGGGGCGGCTTTCTCCTCTGTGGTGCCTTACTCTTCCTGTCAGCCCTCTTCATGTTCGGCTTCCCCCAGGCACTGGACGAGCAGGACATGGACGGTGGAGCGGAGAGTGAGCAGGCCATGCTTCCTTCCTCCCTGACCCTGGACTTCCAGGACGCTAAGTCCAACGGGGCCATTCACAGCTTAGACAACAGCGGACTCTCTGTCTGCGAGCATTTGAGAGGTAAGCGGCGATAGAGGGAGGAGGTGTTGAGAAGAAAGTGTGAAGGAAAGTAAAACTATTCATGTCTACTCTTTTCTCTGTTCTCTTCCCCGTTGACTCAGTAATCCCTCGGGTAACCAGGCACCTACTTTCCAATCCGGTATTTAGCTGCATCACGCTGGCAGCCTGCATGGAGATCGCTGTGGTTGCTGGTTTTGCTGCCTTTCTAGGGAAATACTTGGAGCAGCAGTTCAACCTTACCACTTCCTCAGCCAATCAGCTGCTAGGTAGTCGGGTCATGATCTCGTCTTTATCCCCCATCACCAGTAGCTATTATTAGAATGTGCAAACCAAAAAGCTCTACAAAGATAATTGGTTCTTTGCGTCCCCAGGTATGACGGCCATACCTTGTGCCTGTCTGGGCATCTTCCTTGGGGGGCTGCTGGTTAAGAAGCTGAACTTGTCCGCTCTGGGTGCTGTCCGTATGGCCATGCTGGTCAACCTGGTGTCCACTGCCTGTTACGTCTCCTTTCTCTTCTTGGGCTGTGACACCGGACCCGTCGCTGGGGTTACCGTGGCCTATACCAACGAGTAAGAGTGATAACCTCGTGATGTCAGCAAGGAGTCTTCAGGAAAAGAGGCTGTATTGTTGTTCACAGATTTTGTACATCTGTTTGCAGTTTTTACTTTACTTTTTTGTTTAGCCATGTACTTCTTTATTTCCACAGTTTTTCTGTTCATTAATTAACAGCTGGTATATTAATGTAGGTTTTAAAGGGATGTTACTTGTTGTCCGACCAGCCATGAATTAGAATTAGACACAGGCTTGAGAAATCACTCTTGTCAGTCACAGTCACCCTACACCTTATTTGCATCCTATTCTTAGGCCTGTATAGAAAAGCTGTTACCTGGTACCTCGCTTTTCAAGATCAACGAATCTAAGCATTTGTCCCCAGTTAGTTTCTCATCATGCTTTAGTGGACAAATATCAAATACACAGTCATCACAGTTGGCAGCTGTTGATTGCATCATTCCTTGCTCATTCATTGTTCTGTGGTTGAATATTCACCCCATACAGTGCCCTAATTTTAATCCTCATCTTCTCTAAGTTGTGGTCAAAATGACACACAAATGAGATGAAATGTAAGTCTGCAGTCTGATGAGAAATGTTGTCACAGTTTTTCAGTAGTTGTGTTTGTTTGATGGGAAAATTATAGTCACTGCAGTCTCTAACCTGAACCTTTGACCTCCCCACATAGGACATTACAGTCCTGGCAGCGACCAGAGTCAGCATGCATCAATAACTGTAACTGCTACACAGCATCGGTGAGCCCTGTCTGTGGTTCCAACGGAGTCACCTACCTCTCAGCCTGCTTCGCTGGCTGCACCAGACCAGTGAGTACAGTGTTAAGACTTTTTAAAAACCAGCTGTGTGATGACTGGACGCATTCAAACACTCTTTTTTTAGTAACTAACCCCAGATCTCTCTCTTTTGTTCGTGTCAGAACCTGAGCAGCTGTCTGTGTGTATCCAGCACCAGTGAAGAAGCAGTGGCTTTACCAGGGAAGTGTCCCAGTCCAGGCTGTCAGCAGGCGTTTCTCACCTTCCTGTGTGTTATCTGTGTGTGCAGCATGATTGGAGCTATGGCGCAGACTCCCTCCGTTATCATCCTCATCAGGTATGAGGCCAGCGTTGGTCAGTAACTAAGTACACCTGAGTATTTCTATTCTATGTTACCTTTACTTTTGCTTCTCTGACTTTCAGATGGGAACACCATATTTTTTACAGTTTCCTTGTTTTGATGACTAGGACTAGGCCTGTAGATTTAATTCAATTCAATTGTATTGATTTAGAAACAAAATAACAACATAAGTCATCTCAAGACACTTTGTAGTGGGACGTTTAGGCCCTTACACAAAATATATATATATATATATACAGAATATAGAAGAAAACCCAACAATCCCACTTGAGCAAGCAAGTGTTATCGTGTAATCAAAGTCAATTTTAGACTTAAGTAAAGAGTCTTAAGCTGTACCTGCACTTTTACTGAATGAGACCTGCCGTTACACATAAAGCCCACAAGAGGGAGCCATCGATGTGCTCATAGTGATACAGGACAAAACTGATGGAGTCTCCTCAGCCATTACAAGTGTAGAGATTTATCATAATGCTAATGCAGCCCAGCATTATATGATATACAGTGATAAAAATGTTTTGTTTTTAGAATAGTATAGAATAGATAAGTTCATGCATTTGTAACTACTATGTATATTTATTCTTAATATCAGTGAAGGTTCTCAGTCATCCAGGTCATGGTTATCTCAGAAAAGTTTTTTCCAATAGCAGCTGGACTTGTTTGGTTTCTTGCCGACGTTTCACCTTCCATTCCAGAGGGCTTTCTTAAGCCTGTACATATATTTAATCTTCTGAATAACTTTTCCAGTGTGGACACACTGAACAGATCATTTTTTGTTTCAGAACTGTGAGTCCTGAGCTTAAATCGTATGCCCTCGGAGTTCTCTTCCTGCTCCTGAGACTGATTGGTAAGATGCCAGACATGTTTATTCTACATTTTCATTTCAGTTGTGCATTTTATCTCACAAACAGAAATAGTTTGCCCTTTCCTGTGCTGGTACACACTCTAGTAAGTCTTGTTGTCGTGTGTCCTCTATCCACTGTTGCCCAGCAGTTTTGTGCCGTGATTCAAACGTCACAGCAATTTTTCACCTCAGTTGAAATGAACTTCATCAGTTTGTCTGTGTGGATATAAAGCAAACCTCTCCTCTAACTGGTAGGCTTTTTGACCTTTTCACCTGCTGTCTGTCCACAATCCCCTCCTGCTCCAGGCTTCATCCCTCCCCCTCTGATCTTTGGCATGGGCATCGACTCTACCTGTCTCTTCTGGAGCTCAGTGTGTGGGGAGAAGGGCGCCTGTATGCTTTACGACAACGTGGCCTACAGGCATCTGTATGTCAGCATCGCCATCGTCCTCAAGTCGTCAGCCTTCGTTTTGTACACCACCACATGGCAGTGTTTGAGAAAGAACTACAAGAAGTACATCAAGAATAGCGAGGGGTATCTCACACCCACTGAACTCTTTGCCTCCAATGTGACTCTGGACAATTTGGGCAAAGAGATCACACAGAACCCAGCCAACAGGACAAAATTCATATACAACCTGGAGGACCAAGAGATGTGTGACAACATGGAGTCTGTTTTATAGAGAAGGTCAACAGGAAGGGTTAACGTGATCTGATGTGTTTTGGTGTTGTACTGGTTGGTTGGTATTGGTTTTCTTCTTCTCACCCAAAACATCAGACATAAGGAAAATGAAAATGGATGCTCTCTGTGCGCACTGCTTTTGGTTTTCTTTAGAAGATGAATTGTCTGTATGTTTAGATATATGTAGACTTGAACCTTTCTGTGAGAAGCAGAACTCCGCTTTATCAGACGGTTTATTTTCTGTGAGAGGGAAGTGTTTCTCAGGGCTGATGTCAGATAGAAAGAAGTATATTCAACATGATTGTTAACTGGTAGATGATTTTAGTATCAGCGCGGTCAGAGCACCGCTTCAGAACATACGACTGTAGAGCAATTTAAACTTCTCTAGTTGGAAAGTTTGAAACTAGCAGGCAACCCTACAGGAGACTTATTAACACATTTATGTGCTAAAAACAAACTGTTTAACACACAGAGAGGTCATAGCTCCAAGTAAAAAGAAGAACAGACTCCTTCTACCCCTTTATCCCAAAAGCAAACCAATTAGTTTCTTGTCCGTTGTACAATAACTGCACCTTTTTTAGAACGTAACCCCAGTGAACCAGAACCAGGAGGTTTGAGAAAATTAGGTTTTGATGTAGTTTTCTTTTTAAAAATGATCCAGAAGTTACAATTATAAAAATATTCACCTGTATCATTTGACTTTTAGGTGGCTTGTCCACACACGCCTTGGTAAAGTTATTTAAAAGACTTTCATAGTAACTTATCATAATGAGTCTGTTCTTGTTTTTAGATTTTTTTTTGTTTTAAATATTTGCTGAAGGCCGAAGAGTGTTGAGCCAGATTTGGGGGGTTTGCTGTGAATGGCGATTGCCATTCTGACAGCAATTTACTGCCTCAGAGCTGGAAAACTTTTTTCACTTTATTTAACAAGGTTGATGTTAATTGTTTCCCCCTTGATGTTTCAAGAAATTCATTGCAACTTCCAAAACTTTAATTTATTAGAAAAAAAAAACTCCAGGGAGGGAGGGTTTAAGAGTTAAGTGACCTACTCATAAATGCTCGGAGAAAACACGCGACTTGATTCAGTAAGTGAACCCGTGACATTTCAGTTCTATGACTATCTCTCTCTAAGCACTGATCTGACAGTACCACCATTATAATTCTGCCAGGAACACTCATGTCATTGGCAAATGGAGACAAATACAGTCCGACTAGGTGGTGTAAATCAACTCCTGGGGATGCAGCCTGCAGTTGTAATGCATGGAAAATGTAGCAACATGATAAATAACAAGCAGAGAGCCTTGCAAATAAGACTCTCCAGGGTACATGTATGCAGCACATCCAACGTAGGTGGAGACAGTGGGGGAGGAGGCCTTGTCCAACAGCACTGGTATCTGCAGCAAGCTCACATGCGCATAGACCAAGAGTGTGAACACATTTAGGTGGAATGCCAAGTCAACGCGGTGCAATGTGATGATTGTGGTGTGCAAGCTGTCTGCAGACACAGCATAGCATGACGCACAGTGTCCAGGCAGAATTAGTTCATTTAAAAGCATGCTGATAATGCATGCAGAGATAAAACAAAGACGTATCCAGTCCAGTATCCATCCCAGAGTCTGTGGGTTTGGTGGCCATAGTAATGGTTAAATTCACGGCCTCTGAATCTATATTTGATGATAAAAAAAACTGTATAATGCATACTGCATTGTGATGTTGACACTTAAGAAAGCTCAGATGACTCATAATCACTCACACTGCAGTGATTGTCTAAATGCAGACTTATTTTTTCAAGGAATTCTGATTTCTGACATATCCAGTTTATATAGAGTATATAGATGTTTTTTTCTGGCTTACGTTGTAAGTATTTGATATGTTTTGCATCAAAAATATGGACGTTTGTCCAGCTACTCACCATCGCAATAGATTTCACTTCTTAAATGTTGAATCCCTTCGAGGTTAGAGAGCTACAGTTTAAAGAGTCAAACAGCATTTTGGAAAATGCGTTTATTCACTCTCTTGCCTAGAGTCAACTCAGTGTCACTTTCATGTCTCTGTGCTAAATATGAAGCTAGAACCAGCAGGCAGTTGGCTTAGCTTAGCATGAAGATGGGAGGTCACTGCGCCCAGCAAACGTAGCCATGCACATAACCCGCAAGACAAAACATGCCGCTTTTACACTTATGTTTTGTATGATATACGTTCATCGGTTAGCATTAGATGTATAGAGTGGGATAAACAGGTGTTGTCCCTGTTTTGTGTTTGTGCTAAATTAAGCCACTGAGCCACTGATTGTAGCTTTGTGCTGCTGAGCACACATGATAAAAGTATTCATAGGTACGTTCCTGCCATTGTGGACTGTTTGTGTGTATAACAAATACTGGAGATTATTTCATCATCTATGATGTGTTTAGTTTAGCAACTCACTAAACCCCCAGAACAAGATCTAAACTAGACATAGTGCTGATGCTACTTTAGCATCATAACTAATAAAGAACACATGAATCGAATGGGGAGGGAATGCTGCATCATCAGCACCAGATCAGCACTCGATGGACCTACATTCAACATAGAACCATCACAAAGCAGAACCAGACTTTTGTCTGCTCGGTTTTTATGTGAACTAAAAGAAAAAACAAATACAGATTTATAGCGCCGCGGTGATAGAGGTGCCGTCTTCGATATCTGTAAAACCCAGTATGTCATAGTGCTGACTTCTCTCTGTACATAATAGTGCCATACAAGTGCCATAGAAGTGTTCTGTAACGTCCTGCAGAGAACGTTGTCTCTATGAGCTGGAGTTCACAACAGATCTTTTAGCTGTATGTAGCCTGTCTGTGATTTCCCTTCACTTACTTTCACCATATCATATGAAAGTGTCCCAAAAACATATTACCTATACAATATTGTACATTGGATTAGAGAACAGTGTTATTTAGGATGTAATAACTGTTAATATGTAGAACTTTTCTACTAGTAAAGATACTGTCTAATTTAGATGAATCTCTCCCTCCATTAGTTTCAAAGCTGATAACTGTTTATTGCTTTAGTCCAAATAAAAACAATACTTTGCTTGAAAAAAGGGGCACCAATGTTGAGCTACAGCCTGACATTGTACGGTAGATAAGGTTGACTATAGAAAATCAACCAAACACTGGCAGCAGTCCGGCTCTCTGAATCTTTCTAACAAGAGCCCGTGTCATGTGCCATATCAACCTGCGCACTGAAAGAGTCAACACGCAGAGAAGAAGCCAACATATTCTAGGTCTGTCTGAAGCGCTGGCAAGTGGAACAGCACTTGCTTAACCTTGTACTCGCCTGTGGCAACAGGACTGTTTCATTTGGCACCTAAATGTGCTTGAGATGTTTTGCCTCAACTTCGGAGCATTAATGTTTTTTTTTACATTTGTTCCTCTCATTGTTTTTGCTTTGGACGACCTTGCCTTGTGGTAACAGCAGTTTGACATTTATAGTGGACCTTTAGTGACAGGTGTATTGACAAATGACGAGTTTACTTCCAAAATACAACATGTATGTTGTAAGATGTCCCACATGTTTTAAGCCACATCCTGAGAACAACAGACACATTTTTTTGGAAGGAAACTCTTTCTACGTGGATAGAAGATATTTTGGTTTGAGCCTTTCGGCTGCATGTTGCCTTTAATTACAGTGACACCACGTGCAAACCATGTTAGTGATGGTTGTGCTTCAATTGTGGGTGATATTCAATATGTGAATTTCATGGCTCTTTGCAGGGGACCTCTAAGAAAGAAAGGGCATTGAAAAAAGAAAAATATCTTTGAAGATTCACTAAATATTTAGTGATACAATAGATTTTTAGATCTATTGCTTCTTTGTTTTTTTTTGTTTTTTTCTTAATTTAACTATTTTTTAATTTAAAAGCTTTTTGTTCTGTGTATGTCTTGAAATTATGACATGATTGTATGTTTATTGTAAATACATTAAATACTATTTTTGTTTTTAATGTGGCCTTCTCAGTGTAATTATTAATTTAAAAATGATTTCCTTCTTAATCAGCTCTCATTGTCACTGAGGTGGTTTCCATATCATTCAAACATGTTTCGTTAATTATGCCAGAATCACATCAACTGTTCATTTACCAAACCAGATGTTTACACATCACAAGACTGAGAGTCTACACCTGCACAGGCTGTGCTGGATTTAGACCCGGTGGTGCTTTTCAGCTAAATAAGCATGCTGAGGTTTAGCAGGTATGATTACCGTCATCTTTATTAGTGTGCAACATTTTCCAATTAGCACAAAAAACTCAAAACACAGCTGTGGTTGATGGGAATGTCATCAGTTTTTGAAGGTACTGACGAAGCAAAATCCTGGACAAATTCAATTTCACCATATGCTAAAAAGTTGAGGCATCACAGAAGTTAGTGCAAATCGATAATTAAATGAATCTGCATCTGATTTGCGAGGTTCAAAGCCACAGGTCAGCTTCATGGCAGTTCTGGGAGAAATGTCAGACTTTTCAGTTTGGACCAAAGATTGACCAACAGGCAAATGAATAGTTTCATATTATGTTTATTTCCATACATTTTCCTTCACTCTGTGTAAGTATGTTCAGCCCTCCCAGGCTCGGTCTCAGGCCTGAAAGACTGACAGGAATGTTACAAACCACTGCACGCGGTGATAATATGAAACATACAGGAGACTTCATTTCGACTTTATTTCTTTTTTCATCCACAGACATTATGGCATATTAAGCTCTGTGACATGTAGAGCCATGCTTGTGATAAAGAGCTTGCTGAGATAAGGTGAGAGGTCAGATTTTCTTGCCCCGTCTAAATGCACTGACAGAAGAAGATAAATCCTGACATGAGTTTAATCGAAATGTGCTTGTGCTTTGCCATGATCTAATTTTTTGTCATCCCAGCCCTCTGGTCATGCACAGGCCTTCCTGCCACGCTACAACAGCTAGCGGAGATAATAGCCGGGGTTATGGATTGACCGGTGAATCACCTTGTACTGCTGCTTTGAGGGAGCAGTGTACGTTTTTGGGGCCAAGTTGCAGCGGTGTTTCTATGCATGAGTCGGGGCTGAGAGCTCTCTTGTTTCTCAAGTGCAGACAGGGTCTTGCCGGGGCCACGGAGCAGTGAAATGGAAAGCATGCCATTCCCTGTTCCGCTTGATGCCGAGTGACTGTGAGAGGTTGTGTCATGTTCCTTGGCTATTGACTCAATGACTTGGGACTTCACGACAAAAGCCTGAACCCGTGCAAGCTTTCTGCGCGCTGACAGAGAAATGTGTCTTCCACTTGTCTTCACATTGACCCGAGGACTCTGTTGGACTGACGTGTCCACATCCCCAAAGTCTCACCTTCTGAACCCAGCTATAACCTTTCCACGACCTCGTCTGTCTCTCACGCTCTGCTAGCCCGGGGTCTGCCTGCTATCGAAACAATTCACTGACACAAACAATTTCTGATATAGCTATGGATTACCTGTCTGCAGCAACCTATTCAGCTTCCGCTACATGGATGACATGGCTAAGAAATCAGCCTTATGTGCATCACATTATTCACTGTCACACTGGGTTGAAAAGTCAAGGCACAGAGTAAAAACAAGCCATTAGCTGGTACTGAAATGACAGCACAGTCATGGTTGCCTCTGCCCTCAGGTCAGTCCAGGAAACAAAATCACCATATGCCCTTCATTTGTTGGAGGAATTACAAGATCTGGACTGAATAAATGA
Source organism: Microctenopoma stevenorrisi (assembly GCA_032270685.1). Taxonomy (NCBI): domain Eukaryota; kingdom Metazoa; phylum Chordata; class Actinopteri; order Anabantiformes; family Anabantidae; genus Microctenopoma; species Microctenopoma stevenorrisi. Next base: position 20,476,160 of record JAUMTR010000017.1, read on the forward strand.
TCACATATTCCTCTTTATGTTGTATGCAAAGGGATCATTCTGCATATTTGGCTAATGCCTTGCCTTGTGACATGGCTCAGACAGCTGACCTGATTCATTGCAAGATTCCCTACATTGTTAAAAAACAATCTCTGACTCAGTGACAACGGCCCAATTATCCCTTTCATGCAGAAAAGGTCCATGTACAAAGGAGGCTGTGAATTGCAAATCTAGTCACAGGCTGTCGTTTCTCTTCTCCAATCTAATAATGTGATCCATCATTTTAGCAGCAACAGCTCTACACCCTGGGCACAGAAAGGAATCCCACAGAGCATTAGCATCAAGATGTTTGCATATCCACACATGTAATCTGAGAAGCTGCATTATCACAAAATCTTGCTTTCATCAGCGTGTCCCCTAATTCCTTTGCAAATGATGCCTTTAGAAACATTTTTTGATCACAGGTTTTCCGTCTTAAGTGTTATCGTCTGTCACTAACCTTTCAAACATCTACTTGACATCCATAACCAGCAACGATGTCGTCAAACCCTGTAAAACTGCGTTTCCTGCTCGGCGGTGACACTGTTGGTTGAGGAATGGTCCTGTTGCAGAATCATCCATTACCCTGATGAGCCTGCAGCCCCCTAAGCTATGACAGCACAGCCACACGATGAGCGAGACAGCCGACTGCCACTGTTTGTTCCGCTAAAGCATTCATCACACTAATTACCCATGGTGCCAAGCAGCTCCTGTAGCCCGGTGAAGCTGCGGCTGCTCGTTTGGAGCTGAGTTGAGGTGGGGAAACCTCAGTCGAGTCTAAATAGGAGACTGTCCTCTTTTTCTGGCTCTTCTGCACATAATTAACTCAGCACTCCAGCAACTTGACAAATTGGAATGATGAATCTGGCCTCTATGAATAGACACAAATACATGATCAATCAACGTGCCGGACAGTGTTCTCAGTCAGTGGAAATGTGCCGCTCTGAAGGACAAAAGAAGCTTTGCTTTGCTTTAAATGACATTTGTTCCTCTGCTGGAAAAGTGAGAGGAAGAGCTTGTTTCTTTGTTGTGTTTGTGCTATGAAAATGTAGAGCATGTCACTGCTAAGTGGGTGGTGCTGAGAAAATTGGACACAAAATCTCACCATTTCATGATTTAAATGCCAAATTAAAACCATTATACTGTCTCCAAGTTTCCAAGGACTACACACACAACCTGCCTCCCACCCTCTTCAGGAAACTATGACTGTCTCTCAAATGTAGACAGATCCACAGTGACAGTCTCTCTGAATTACAGTCATTTATGCCACCTGACCTTGAAAAGCACCAAGAAACACTCATGTTTTCGGAGTTTCCATGTCATTCACGCAAGCCTCCAACTGTCCATGTGCCTCCTGGCCTTCACAAAGCCGTCTGAACAAATGTTGCACCCAGCACACAATGACATCCTAGCAGCTCTTCCCTGCAGTGATAACAGTTCAACAGATCAAGGACAAGAAAATAACTCATCCTTGACTGACTGAATCCAACTTGCCTTTCACTCATACTTTGAGGATTTCACCGTCTGAAAGTATCTGTGTTTGAAGCTGATTAGTAATAATTTCACAAGTGTAAAAGGTTTAATGAAGTAACTGTGTAAAGTAGGAGTGTGCAAGTCAGTCAGTCAGTTTAAAGCTAAGTTAAATGTATTTTGATCATTTACTCAACTGGCATCCCAGATAATGAGGTTCTAGTCTAAGTGAGGTCAAAGGTTAAGCAGGACTTTGTACAACACCTAATGAGGATCCCAACATCTCACCAGCATGGCTCTGTTCACCACTGGGAAGCCCTGGACACTCACCTATAGCACAATTCATCTCTCAAGCATGAAACGCACAAAGAAAGCTGCTGCAGCCCGGTGGAGGCCAGAGGTGTGGCGTTGACCGAAGGTGAGAGACGGACCAGCAAACACGGGTGAAGCAGAGGCTGAGGTGCACTAATCTAACTGATAAACTATTGCTGCTCTCTGTCCAAGATTTGACCCCGATTAGAGCCTAAGAGATTCCAGCTCTGTTTTAGTGCCTGCCAAGGTTAACGAGTAGACAAAACCCCAGATCTGGTTACTGTCCAGCATTCATTGTCCGATTGTGACATATTTTAAAAAGGATGTACTGTATGTCCTTTTACTGGAATTGATAGCAATGACATATATATATATATATATATATATATATATATATACATATACTGATCCCTTTGGAGAAAGTCTTTGTGGACAGGCTGCCCCCTGTGTGCCACCAAGGGTCAGGGTATCGTTGGCTGTGCCAGACATGTAGTCTGCTGGGACTGGGAATCTTACCGCTCATCCTTGGGTTTAAAGACAACTGCTCCTCCCACCCACAAGCTGACAGAGTTAAAACAGCAGACAAACGAGAGTGGTGCCTGAAATTGTGGTTCTACCTCTGTTAACCATGATTACCTGCAGTAAAACACATGCATCCATCACTGTTTTGCACGAATGCGGTTGCACGGGCACAGAAACTGCCGTTAGTAAGACTGCACCTGAATGAAACATTTTTGGGATCATCAAAACCTTCGTGGAGAGAGGTTCCATTTGTGTGAAAAATGCTTCAGGGTGCCCAGGAAATCCAGGAAAAGCTAGCAGGCTGACGCCAACACTGTTAAGCTTGCTTACCTGAACCACTGATGGCTATTGGGACCATTGTGAAAGATTTGATATGTGCCTAACATAATTACCCTGATCAGTTTATTCAGGCTGTCCTGTGACTCTGATCAGCCTTGTTTGTTGTTGCACTCAGGTCATGTGCTTGTGCGTGTGCAGACCCAGGTATGTAACGTCTCGCACCATGTAATTATCCATCCAATATCAAACACAACACGTTACAACTGTGTGTTCACCTTTGCTCGTCATGGCACGCAAGCCGGGTTGTGACTCTCCTAGATCTGCACGCTCAATGAGGCTTTAGCAAACACTAGCAGGAGACAGCAACAGACAGCAGTGCACTTTTAGGTCACAACCAATAATCTTGTTAATGTAATGAGCTTTTACCACGCCCCTTTTATTCTAAATTGGTTCCTAGAAGTTGCACACAGTTCTTAAAACACTGTCAACGCAGCGTTTTCTTTCTTTCTTTCACCGCAGAGGCACACATTTTCCACGTGAGCCACTTTTTATTTAATTTCAGTAAACTGCCAACCTCTATACCAATTTGAGAATTACTAAAGTACATTTCCGCAAAGTGGATCGTTCTGTGCATGCTCCGTGTGCAGGTGGATGAGCACAGAGCTTCTCTCACCTCCAGTCGACCTGCTGCACTTGTGCTGCATTTGTCCTAATATCGAACACGGTGGATTTAACAGAAACCATATGGTGCCGTTGGTGGCTAGATGAGCTTAGTGAGGAGCTGTAATTCGGTGACATATACAGAGCTACCTTGAAATCTAAAATTATGCTGCAGATCCGTGACCAACACGGCAGCGATGTCTCCCACTGTGCTGTAAACACTCACATCGTGGTGGTTTTGCACAAACAGCGGGTTTCTCATGAACAAACTCTCTCCCTCTTTGTCTCCAATTAGCTCACTTTCAGCTCCCCATAGGTGATCATTTTTAAAGGGCACCAGATCACCATAGACAGGGGGCGATTTGTCATCTTTAAATTCCCAAATCTGTTAACTGGACTCCTCACGAGATGAGAGTGGGGAGTTCAGTGAATTAAACTGTGCAGGAATGCATCATCCCCATGCAGCGTGGTAAACACTTTAGCCTTGACCTTCCACTGTTGATTGGTCTTGGATGTCAGCCATATGTTTTGTTAGCAGGAAGAGCAAAGCTTGTTCTGTGTGTGAGCAGTCGCTGGATGACTGCAACACTGGCCGTCCGGATGAACATGACGGCACGCTTGGCCTCAGGACTGATGAAGCATTAGTCAACAGTGAAATGGCCACGCAGACATTTTCACATGGCAGTGGTTTGCTATCAAAGACCTTTACAACTATTGTGATCAGTCAATCTTATAGTTGAAAACACAGACAGAAGCTGCTGAATAATGTTGGCAGTGAATTTGTCTACTGTAGGTAAATGCTACTGTGTTTTGTAGCATTTGTCACACTAGGCTATTAGATAATAATTATTATGGGTATACATGTTCATGTGAGTCTCATATTTTATAAATCTTCAACAGGAGATAAAGTGCAATGTTCTTCTAATATAATATGGTTTATGCCACTATATTTTAAAGAGTGTATTAAATTAGACCTTGCTACCACATTTCCTGGAGTATCATTTGAAGTGACATTTGAATCATATCATTTGAAGTGACTCCACAGTGGTTCATTTTACAAACTAAGTCCAATGACACAAATACAATGACTCTGGTATATCCTTTTCTATGCTCTTAGGTCATTTTCTGTGTAATTTACTGATGACACTAGGTGGCATCAAATTGCTGCAGTTAGAATTTACGGCTTCTGTTTCAGTGAAACCAATAAAATAAAACAAAATAGAAAAGTGTTAAAGTGCGTGATCTCATCATATTTTTGAGTAATTATGACAGCCAGACACTCAACAGACCCCCCCCCCCCCACACACACACACACAAAGGGACAGGACAAGAAAAGATCACAGGGGAAGGTACAAGCTCACTGCGTTCTCAGCAGCATGCGCCAACAGTAGTCATCCAGCTGGAGGTGTCCTCTGCTGCTCCCAGACCAGCTTCTCCTGGCGTTAACCCCACCCAAAACACACACGTCACCGAATCACAGCCAGTGACGTGTGGACGCACCACTCTCCTCCTCCGTCCCGGAGCAAAGCATCATCAAAATCATCATCCGTCTCTCTCCCTCCCTCTCTCCTCCTCCTCCGTGGTCTTTTTAATGTAACTTGTGACGGATCGGGAGAACAGGGAGCGTCTGGAAAGCCTGGTCCGGCGACTCCATCTCTGATGAAGGATCAGATCGCGCGGTGTTCTCTTTAAAGCCGGACACGCAGGACAGAAAGGAGCAGACTGTATATATCCATATAGAAATGTTGGGATAACGTTGCCTGCCCTTGTGGATTTCGGCGCGGTGTTGTGTGTATTTATGCTTCCCTCTGTGGATGTTCTAGTGCATTTTCACGCTCTGAATGAAGCTTTCTTTTTGGATTTCCGCCGCGCCGAAGCTGTTTCTGGCTGACTGCCCATTCTTTACTTGTGAGGTCGCGCGTTATAATTTTATTTCCGTTCTCTTATGAGCTCTATTTATATTTGAGGCACAACTTGAATTTCATTGAGTCAAGAAAGATGCTGCAGTTTCCTTAAATGTGCATTAGTGGTTCACGCCGAGAGAGAGTTTGCGGTAATTATTGCGTAAAATAGCAAAGTTGGGCGCGCAAAGTTTTGGACACGGTCGATATGGCTATGGTGGCGTGGAGAAACACGGAAGGCGCCGGGGACACGCAGGGGACCCTCTCCTCCCCGGTGTCCCAGGTCGCACCTCTGTCTCTGCCCGCGGAGCTGTCGGGACACATGAACCCCGCGGTCTCTCTGGAAATACCCCCGGCAACGGGAGCACCTCAGGGCGCACCGCAGCCCAATCCGTCCAGCACCACCACCACCAACAACACCTCCTCTTCCTCCTCCTCCTCCTCCATGGACAAACAGCAGAGCCAGCAGATCGAGTGCATCGTGTGCGGGGATAAATCAAGCGGGAAGCACTACGGACAGTTCACATGTGAGGGATGTAAGAGCTTCTTTAAACGCAGCGTCAGGAGGAACCTGACCTACACCTGCAGGGCCAACAGGAACTGTCCCGTAGACCAGCACCACCGCAACCAGTGCCAGTACTGTCGCCTCAAGAAATGCCTCAAAGTCGGCATGAGGAGGGAAGGTACGGGCTGGAATCACCCAGTTGTTCCTATCGGTTTTATATCTAAGCACTGTTCATCTCCACATTTCCTAATGCCCTGTAACACTCCTGTCCTATAAACCCTATTTGGTGGCCGCCACATTTGTAGGCTGTAGCCCGCATTGTCCACATCAGGCTGGACGTGGTTATTCACGTGTTGCCTTTGTGTCGTCCGTGGTGTTTCTACTGTGCAGGCTGTTATTACTCTATTTGTCTGTGGCGCTGCTGGTTCCTGTGCAGGCTGTGATATTACGCAGATTAGTGGGATCCAGTTAGCATCCTGTAGCATGTTCAGGGCATTATTGTAGCTGTGCGCCGTGCGTTACACACGGCCATTGTGCGGCTCGGGGCTCAGTGGCACGTATTCAAATAGGACAGCGACGCATTTTTCTTTTCCTTAAAACGGTAGCATTCGAGTGCGTGACGTTTCTTGTAGATTGTGTGTGTGTGTGTGTGTGTGCTCCTGTTCATTGTGGGTGCTGCTCGTCCAGGCCCCACTTAGCCCACACCAGCATAATGTGATCACTTCTAGGTCGACTGAGTGACATTTATAGGCCTAAGGCTCAAATAAACAGTTTGGTTGTGTCTGAATTCGAATCAACTTTAATCCGGATTCACTGCAAGAAAACGTGGATATAAAAATAAAATACAAGTAAAGTCAGGATGTAGCTAAAATCAGAGGAAGTGAGTTAAAGGACCAGTTTGGGTGATTTCCAATAAATAAACCCACTGAATAAATCCTGTTTTGCAGGTGGTGCTGTCAGAGCACCTGGTGGGTGCGGGTGTGCCGCTGTGCTGTCAGCAGACATCTGATTTCTATCCCCGCACTGATCCCCGCACGTTTCCATCTCCTGCCACATGTGTTGTTTTCGCTGGTTCCTGACGTTTCTGCTGTTTCTGCTTGCAGCTGTCCAAAGAGGCAGGATTCCCACCCAGTCCTACCACGGCCAGTTCGCCCTGACAAACGGGGACCCTCTGCAGTGTCACTCCTACCTATCGGGATACATCTCTCTGCTGCTGCGGGCCGAGCCCTACCCCACCTCCAGGTTCGGCTCCCAGTGTCTGCAGAACAACAACATCATGGGCATCGAGAACATCTGTGAGCTTGCTGCCCGGATGCTGTTCAGCGCCGTGGAGTGGGCCCGCAACATCCCGTTCTTCCCGGACCTGCAGGTCCCGGACCAGGTCGCCCTGCTCCGCCTCACCTGGAGCGAACTGTTCGTCCTGAACGCCGCCCAGTGCTCCATGCCCGTGCACGTCGCGCCGCTGCTCGCCGCCGCCGGGCTGCACGCCTCACCCATGTCCGCGGACCGGGTGGTGGCCTTCATGGACCACATCCGGGTCTTCCAGGAGCAGGTGGAGAAGCTCAAGGTGCTGCACGTGGATTCAGCAGAATACAGCTGCATCAAGGCCATCGTGCTGTTCACCACAGGTAAACTCTCTGCGCCTGACATTTGGTTCTAGAAACGATCACGTGGGCAGTAGTGAGATGGAGCAGGATAAATAAGTAGTCACATATCAATAAACAGTGGAGAATAAAATAAAACAAATTAAATAAACTATTTTTTTAAAGGAGTATTTCGGCGAGAAATCAGTCACAGTTAAATTCAGCATATTTTCAAAAAATTAATCATGGTCTGAACAATGGAAAATAAAATACTCGTAATAATAAAATATTTTTATATTTTTAGAAAATTCACAACGACCTGTTCGACAGAAAAAAATATTTAAATTTACATAAATAATAAGAAATAATAAATTCACCTTGTAAACTTAAGTTTAACATTGTAAAAAAAACTACACACGTGACTTTGATCTTTGACCTTCACAATCATTACAAACACAGAAAAGAACAATTCATTATATTTGATTTCATTTTAAGCGTATATTTTCTTTACTGCTAACAATGCAAACCTTTGTCAGCTTTGTGAGCTCAGTACTAGAATCACTCAGTAATATGTAAACTGTATTTCTGATGTAATATTTAAGAAGATGTGAATGAGATTGCAAAGAATCTCTGCAGCTTCTAAAATATAAATCACTTTACATGAATAATAAAATACACAAATAAAGTAACACAACGATGAAAGGATCTTACATTCAGTTTTCGCTTCTATTGTTTTCAATTGTTTGTCTGTTTTGTCAAGTTTTTTCTTTTTCTTTTTAAACCCAAGTAATAATCAGTTTGAGTAGCTTATTTACTTCTCAAGCATCCAATAAAAAAACTAATAGTGATTTTTTCAATATAATTTTAATTTCACTGCTTTAAAACTAAATTATGCAAATACACATAAAAATACATTTATTTATTTATTATAGTATTTATTCAGATTCAGTTTACAAATACTTCCTGCTTAAAGCGTTTTCAGGGTCTCCTAATAAAACTTACAGTGTTTGATTACTGAGTTGTGATCAGGATCAAAAAAGATGAGATAGAGCAGAGTAAAACAATAAAACAGCTCTTTTATTCAGGTCTATTTTAGTCCACACGAGCACATCTGAACACGTGTCCTTAAAGTGGGACACAGTAACCGCGCTTTAACCCCAGCCACCATCCGGCCTGCAGTTGTACAGTACAAACTGGGAGGCTCTAGAAGCACACGTACAGTAGGTAACAGCTGACAGTAATCGGGCTGTTTCTTTGCTTCTCTGCTCTGATCGTTGGTAAGAGTTGCTGGGATCACAGCATTAAACTGAAGGGGAACTAACAAATCACTTACTGCTGCTATGTTTCACCACAGCACCACCGTTTAGAAATGTAACCTCTCACATGTTGTGGCTGTCTTACTTTGTACACGCACGTTGTTGTGTACCTGTTTGACTCTTCCTTTAGCCCACTGTTTCCCCGAAACAAGCCACACTTGCACAGGATTTCCTCAGTCCTGCTCATCCCTTTAATGTTTTGTGACTCCAGTGACAAAACTGTGACTTGTAGGAACAAAATCTTTGTTGTGAAATAGTGTCTCTCTCTGAATATTGTTTTGTTTCAGGTTGTTTCTAGATTTATAATAATCGTAGTTCACCCATTATTCTCCTAACACTACAGCCCACTGAAGTAGTCTGTCTTTCCTTTGCTGCTGTGTGATCTAGTCTCTCTGTGCTAACCTAGTCAGTAAAACACCTGTCAAATTAAACTACTCTGTTCTTTTGATGTCTGATTGGTCGAACCACTGGCCTTGACCGTTTCTCCTCCTGCCTGTTGTCTGTCTCGCTGTCGTTCCCTCTGTCTGTAGATGCTTGTGGTCTGTCGGACGTGGCCCATGTGGAGGGTCTGCAGGAGAAATCCCAGTGTGCTTTAGAGGAGTATGTGAGGAGCCAGTATCCCAACCAGCCTAACAGGTTCGGGAAGTTGCTGCTCCGCTTGCCTTCCCTTCGCACCGTCTCTTCCTCTGTCATAGAGCAGCTTTTCTTCGTCCGTCTGGTGGGGAAAACGCCCATAGAAACTCTGATAAGGGACATGCTGCTGTCTGGGAGCAGCTTCAACTGGCCTTACATGCCTATTCAATAGTGGAGAAAGCTGCAGTGGTTCTGCTAAGGTCAGGAAAGGTCCAGCTCTGCTGCTGCAGCAACTTAAAATCTCTGACACTTTGGACAAGCGAAAAACTGCCAGTGGAAAGAGATAGTCAAAGTCATCTTCAAGCTAAAACCGATTCCGATTCACGGCTTTTGGATTGATCGGCCTCATTTCGATTCCCATCAGGTTCCTGAACTGCACTGGTGACGTGGAATGACCTGACCCCACTGGCAGATTTTTTCCATCTTGTTCAAAGAGAAACAGTAGTTGATGAGATGAAATGACTGGTTTTAATGGACATTTTTTGCAGTGTGGCGACCACTCCCACTCTATGGTTTTTGGAATAACAAACAATATTTATTGGACCTCGTGTGTATATTTATCGTGCTTGTAAATTATGTTTTGGCTCCTTTTTTTTTACGTTTTATCTATCTTTGCCCCGGCTAGTGAGGAAACTGCAGGGATTGTCTTGTGTCCATCTGTTGTTTTTTTTCTTTTGTCTCTTTGTTTCATACCTTCCAGACATGGCACTTTGGACTAAAGGAACATTTCAGAAAGATTTAACACAAGAGTGTGTGTGTTTGTATGTGTGTGTGTGTGTGTGTGTGTGAAACTGAAGTAAAACCCAACTTCACCTGACTTTAATGTGTTCACTCTAATGTGTATCGACAGAACGGTGAGATTAATGCTGTGTTTAGCTACTTTGGTTTCATATTTGCATCACTGACACACGAACAATGCAAAGGAAAGGAGCAAAAAAACATTTAAAAGCTGCATGTCTGATGATCGGCGTGCAGCGAGTAATGCATTACTTGTGGTTGGTAGCGTTGGTAGTATCCTTACTTTTTTACATTCATATTTCTTTTGATATTTTTAGCAGATGTAATTATTTCTGCTTGCCATAATTGAGCATTTTTACTTTTATTACCCTAAAAACAGATGTTTTACATTGGAACAATTAAAAATCATGTTTATTTTTAATCTAGTGACTGAATTATTACCAGTCAGAGGAAGTCAATAGCATCAGGAATCATGTTGCTGAAGAGAAAAAACAAGGGTAACAGACAAAGGCGTGTTCGATAGGCGCACATCAGTCTGATCATTTTTTTGTTCAGATGAGTTCAATTTTTTAGGATTTTTTTTTGGACTGTTTACATTAAAGAGAGAAGTAATGACGTTATTCTGCTGGGCTAACGACTGATGCGTTACCACACACTTCTAATTCATTTATGTTCCCAGGTCTTTTACACTGACTGAAGAGCAACAGTTTTTTAATGCGATAAATGAACTGTACACAAATACCAAGGTCAAGTCACAAATCTATTTCAATATAATTCATGCATTTATGAGCCCAGGCTGCTTCATGGCACAATAGACCACTGCAGGGTATTTCTGAACTGATAGTGTGTGTGTGTGTGTGTGTGTGTGTGTGTGTACTTTTTTTGACAACCACTCTAATGTACTGTGAAAGCATATTGGTTAACATATTGGTAACGTATTAAATTATAACTCGAGATTTATAAATAAAGTGTATTTGGTTTATTTGCCATTTCACTTCTGTGCTGTTTCTGACTCCACTCTCCCAGAGAAAAAACGTGTGTACATTTGGGTGAGTGAACACAGGAGTTTGTGGACTGAAACTGAATAAGTAAGTAAAAAAGAAAGCCAAGCTGGTCTGGAGCCTGCTTCTGACAGTAATATTGTCTCTAAGCAGCCAGTTTAATCAAACTAATTGCTTCCTATTGACAGGCTTTGTGTGTACGTCAGCATTTATTTGCAGCGGCCGTGTTTGAAGACCTCCTGCAGGGAAATATTTAACTTTTCTGCATTACTTGCTACACTGGGCTTGATCAGACAGTTCAGACCAAATGAAGCAGTTAAACCTTTAGAAAGCCTACGAACAGAGGAGCAGACAGCTGACCCGGCTTTGTTTTATTTTGTTTGGGGGATTTATATGACGTGGTGTGTGACGTCGCGTTTTTTGAGAGTTTACCAGACTAAATAAACGAGTTTTAAAAAGTGAAACAACCTCAAATTAAAACACAAAAATTGAAAATAAATGTACAGATTGTAACTGCACACTAGACATGGGTTATTTAATAAGTCCAAATAAAAGCATAAATCATGCCTAGTCTACCCACCTTAAACCAGCTTTACTCATAGATTATATCCTAACACCCCTTGAACATGTTTTCAAGCCACAAACGTTTTGTGCTCATAAAAATTCAGTGAATTAAAGATGGAGAAGAGAGCGCACTGAAAATGGAGTTATAATTGTGTGTGTGGTGGCAGATTAAGGAGAACAGAGAGGACTAAAGCAGCTTCTTTGAGTCTTAGTGGACAGAGAGCTAATGAGGGGCCCCTCGGTGCTCTGTCACTACAGTTTACCCTGAGGAGGATGAAGCTGGGCGCTCGACGGCCCCTGGGTGTTCCGGGCCAAAGGGCCAACATAAAACAATGGAGCGTTTTCCCACACACGTCCAGGTCCAGGAGAAGGAGACGCCCAGGCAAATGTAGAAATAAGTTCAGGCTGAGACCTGCGACTAGCAGAAATATCTGTTCGCTGTTTTCATAAGACGGGTCCAAGTTGTGAGCGGGACAGAGAGCAGAGTGTGCGGCTGAGGCTTTATCGGTCATCGCGCAGCGCGGTTCGCTCTCAGCCAATCAGCTGTCAGCAGTAGGAGCGCGTGGCCAATCCGATCACTCTGACGATTTTTCTTTTCATTTAAAATAATAATATTCTCAATATTTACAACGTCCTAAAGAGCTGAGAAAACCAACTCTCTGGGCTGGAGGCCCAAAAAGCTTTCTTATAAAAATAAAAGTGTCCGAGTCTAACATCAAATAAAATGATTGATGTGTCCCACACAAATATCCTAATTTAACATTCAGTAATTATAACAATATGCAGACAATAATTGACATTATTAGAAGACGCTTTAAAAATAATATAAATCGTTGTTTAAATCACATTATTTAGTTATTTAGTCACTGAACACAACATCACGTGAGAGATCTAGTTACCAGGAATAGTTAGTCAAGTTTCAGCACTGTGTGTGTACGTGTGTGTGTGTCCGCTGATACTTGTTAGCAGGGAAATCACTGGAAACAAGAGCTTTTTCTTAAACTCCGTCTTATTTTTCTGACTTATTTTTCTTACAGCAGGATTAAAATCATCCATTAAATATAATGATGAAAACTATCATTGAATGCTAATAAACGAAACACTGTGTGATCTGCTGTAGTTTGTGATGTGAAATAACTGCTGACTGCAGCTTTTGAAATCGCTTCAATGACCTATTTAAACCCGTAATTATCACTCTCAAATCTGTAATGATGCAGAATTGGTTCATAATCCTCCTCAAAGTCTAATTTCAACACATTATGTTACTCGTAGGCTTATGTAGCTTTTTATGTGTTTAGAAATAGTCTAATTCAACAGCAATAATGAGTTATTAAGGTTTGTGATCATTCTTCGTTTTTCTAAATGAAAGGGCGTCAAAGAAATCGAGTGTGATCATCTGGAAAATAGGTCGAAAGTCGTGTGTCAGGAAAAACGAACTTTACAATATGATTTCTTATTGTTTAGTTTATTTGCAGGGCTTTTGAAAATGATTGAATGATTAAAATTAACTAATTACGTTCATTTTTTTCTAGAAGACGTAATAACTTAGCCTAACTAGATAAAAAAAGTGTCTCTGAGTTAGTTAAGACTCACAGTGTGTAACAGGAATCTCTAATAATCAATAAGCGCGGATGAAAACTACGACTCCTGAAGCAATTCTTCCACAGCTGTGGTTAAATGATATATATATATATATATTTATATATATATATATATATATATTACAATTTTGACAACTGTATTTTTGAGGAAAACATAGTGATATGAGGTGTTCCCACATGTTTACGACAGACTTTTAATTCTTCTTTCCTTTTGCGCTTTGGCACGTGTTTCTCAAACACGTTGTTCATGTCCTGCATTTTTATTATTCTTAATTTAAACCATTTTTTATTGTCTGAACAGTTTGAATATTCCTTTTAACTGTTATTTAGGCTACATCTATAATAAAGTTAAAATCAGAAAGATATAATGAACACAAGCGTTTAAAAAGGCTTTTCATAGTTGAGTAGACTGGATGATAAAAATGTGTATACATAATGTTTGAAATATTTTTAGACTCAGTAAAATCAATAAAAAAGTCACAATAATGTCAATGCACTGGATCCAAATCTGTTTGCGGCTCAATGGGTGATAATTGTGTCGTGGTAGGTTCTTTGAAATTCTTTAATATTATCTGAATTTTACAGCTAAATGATATTTTATTACACATCATTTAATGGTATTGCATTTTATTTTTTATTTTATTTATTCTTTCTTTCTTTTTTTTATTTTGCGCTTTTATTGCGAAGCTTCTAAAACCCGGCAGCGCTGAACTTTGTCTCGTTCAGGAACTATACAGCTGCACACTGGCTTTACCTAATGCCTTCAGAGCTAGGGTCTACCTTAGACTGGAGATCAAACTAATACGATCCTCTTTTCTGAAAAACACACCAGGTCAAACACGTGGGTTTTTTTTTCTCATTGGTAAAATTCAAAGCGAGATCCGAACAAGCACAATCACCGCGAACACAACACATGGAAGTCTGCAGTTGGTCTGGTGGCCCTGGGTGTTTCTGCATCGGAACGGGTTGTAGTCTCAGAGGCTACCGTGAGAGAATGAAAAGCACTTTCCCTGCTGAAATGAAGCTCCATCTGTCTGGGAGCTGGCTTTAAACAGACCTGCAGGCGGAAACATCTGAGAACCAATTTCACATTTTGTGTGAAGAAAGCCTGATCAGACGCGAAATCTGGGACATTTTTAACACGGAGCCCTCATCTCATTGGATCTGAGCTAGATCTTCATCTGTCATCTGTCATCTTGTCACTAGTTCCACTTTACATTTACCAGGCGCATTTACTGTACATCACTTCCAACATGTTTATCACTGCTGTGGGGAAACAGAAGTTCTATCTATCTATCTATCTATCTATCTATCTATCTATCTATCTATCTATCTATCTATCTAACAGTCTATCTGTCTGTCTGTCTGTCTATGTATCTATCTATCTATCTATCTATCTGTCTGTCTATCTATCTATCTATCTATCTATCTATATATCTATCTATCTATCTATCTATCTATCTATCTATCTATCTATCTATCT
>JAUMTR010000017.1:20491373-20530492 GCA_032270685.1 Microctenopoma stevenorrisi
TCTATCTATCTATCTATCTATCTATCTATCTATCTATCTGTCTGTCTGTCTGTCTGTCTGTCTATCTATCTATCTATCTATCTATCTATCTATCTATCTACCTTTCTATCTGTCTATCTGTCTATCTGTCTGTCTGTCTGTCTGTCTATCTGTCTATGTATGTATTTATCTATCTATCTAAACAGACCCAGTGAAGATCTCTTTTTTCCTTTAGCTCTTCTTCTTATACCCAGTTTGGGGTTTGGCTCCTGCTCCAAGGTCTTAGAGTGGATTGCAGGATTAAGAAAGTTCCCCTGGCTCCTTGAAGTGACCTTTGACCCCCGGCTGCCCTTTTCATGACTTTGGCTAAAGAGAGGGAGGAAGCATCAAGAAACCAAACTCTCATCACTTAATTTGATGACATTCTTCAAAAAATAAATCTAAATCTATATATATACATCTATATATATATATAGATATATATATGGATTTATTTTTGTTTGTTTTTGTTTGTCTTTCTAAAGTAATATACAGAAATATACACATATATGATGAGAGAGCCACGCCTCAGTGAACCCATCTGGAAACAAAATCTTAAAAGCGGTGAATATGAGAGGAAGTCTGTCTGCTCAGGAGCCCCCTTGCAAAACATTTCAGCAATCAAGAATGGGGGGGGGACGCACCAATCAACTCAAGGACTGTACAAAGAGCCGACTGTCGTTGCTAAGAGACAGATGCAGAATAACTTCCATGAGAAACCTGACCATGACCCTTCCTCCTCCTCCTCCTCCTCCTCTTCCCAAACAGTCTCTCTCTCTCCTCCCAATTACTACTGAACATCAAAGCCCACCTCTGTCACATTAAAGCTGAAAGGCAGGGAGGTGGAGAAGAGGTGGGCAGAGAAATTTTTGGGGATAATTTCTTCCAGGTAAAACCAAACCAGCTTCCTTTAATAAAAAAAAGAGAGAACAAGTGTGGATGAGGCGCAGCAGGCATGAAGGGTTCGTGTTGGTGTGTTTCATGCAGGCTGGCGTATGGGCGGAGATTGGGTGGGATGAGAGGAGGGTGGGGGTGGGCAGAGGGAATCTGTCAGACGAGTGAGAAGATGAAGATTTGACAGAGAGGTGACAGAGAGTTCATCTTATACGAGGCCTGTCGATTAGCGTGTTTGTGGCTGACAGGTGGAATCCCAAGGGTGCGTCTGTCACCGCAGTCTGCTGCCAGGCACGGCCACGCCGCCGCCGCCGCCACAGGAAACACTCATACATGGGTGGGGAAATGCTACAGACACCGCAGCACCTCATTGGTCCAGCCTCTGCAGCCCAGCCTGCCAGTCAGAGCCCAGATTAAAGCTTTATTGTGCACTGAAAGCAGGGCGAAAGTCATGTTAATCCTCCACTAATACACTGCTATCAGTGATCTGTTTTTACACCACAATCCAAACAAGCTTCCTGGAACGGGTATTAATCTAACAGAGGGCACAGTAGATTTTTGAGCCCATGCAAAATAGTATTTTTTGTTTGTTTTTAACACGCACTGTTGTAGCCGTGCATGTGACACTGAAAAGCACAGTGCTGAGAGGGCCTCCGCTGTTGCTAAGATCTATTAAGATGCAAATCTTCCTTTTCATAATGTTGTTTTTTTTCACTGAAAAGGCAACTGGGGCAAAAGGAAAAATCATACTGAGATGAAGGAAAACATGCCAACAATTAAATCAGACATTATGGTAGAGTCGGATGAAACCAGAGACAAACTGTGGGTATTTTAATATCAAAGAAACGCTGGCTGCTCGTTGAACTTCTACACAGAAAACATTTTACATAAAACTGATGCTCCTGTAGTACGACCTTCACTAGGTTTCATTGTTCCAAACAAACCAAATATTCAGATCACCTACGTGACGCATCTATAATCTGTGTATCAAACCTAACACTGTGAAAGCTAAGAGTTACAGCGGGTAAGTCTATAGAGATGTTTCACCCGCATCCTCAGCTCCCCTCAGCTTTATAAATGTTTTGTTTTGCTCTTTCGGTTCTTCCTCACTGCTTTCATAGCAGGCAGCTGTTTGCAGAGAAATCACACGCAAGACCAAATCTAAAAGATCTGTTCAGTACTTTTCATGTCACGTTAAATACGCTGCAGTGCTGTGTAACTCACAAACCAGAAATATTAGAACAGTTAACTGTGCATATCATGGCGATGCAGGGATGTGAAAACGTGTGAAACACAGCGATCAGCTACAGCGTTAACACCGACTGGCTGTAATGTGGCAGTGAGCAGGGAGGGGTGAGCGCACTCTGACCGCTCCACAGATACTCAGCCTCACATGACGCAAGCTGAGACGCACTGCGTGTTCTGACACCTGTCGATTGTGATCGGCATCAGATTTTCCCATGCCCCCGTGTCCACACTACATTAAAACCACTCGGTGTCTTTTACTGGATGATGGTATAGTGTTAGCTACTAAATGACATTCTGAATCATTCCATGTATATGTGGATCAGATTCAAGTTCAGTCAAGTTTTAACCACTTAAGACAACGTTCAAGGTTAAAAAGTTAGATTTCACGTGTCTCTGGGCTGTACTGACATATGTTTAGCATGTGGAAGTTTTAAATTCTCATTTTTTAAAGAGACGAGATCTCCGGTGTCCATTTTCACCGTGTTTCTCCATGTTTGCCTGTAGCTTAGTGTCATGTTGTCCCTAACAAAGAAAGACAGACTTTGATTTACTGTTCAGAACTTGCTAATCATTTATGATCATTCATGGGTCACTGGAATAGTGTCTGTGTGCTGTGACCTTTGACCTCTTGATCTTCTGACTTGTGGTTGTTTGTAATCTTGTTTGTAAGCTGTCTAGAAATTGAATTGTCACTGAATAAGTAATTGAATTCTTGTCAGAAATTGTGTGTTTTTCTCTACGTTTTTTTCCGACTAAAGAGGCTTTGTTGCAAAGACGTGGCGCGGGCTGAGTCTCTAGAGGCACAGGCAGCACGCTGAAAATCCTAAAGCAACATCATATATTCTGTAATATCCAACTTTGCAAAAATAAAAGCTTTGCAAAAAGGAGAGACTGAATATCATGGTGTGTAAATCTTCCACGTTTGTTAGTTACCTTACCTACTATGTTACCTTACTTTATTTCCAGTGCTGCTGGAGTACAACAGCAGGCACATGAAGCAAATAACAATAAGAGTTTTCGTTTGTAATTGTAAATATTGTAAACTTGGAAGTCAGGACTATTGTCTTTCTTTTTCAGTGGTTTCAGATGCAGGAAGTAACACAGGAGCACAGTCATGATTAAATAGCATAAATCTAGTAAAGTTATAATATTGTCCAACATATAATTTAAACTAAATTCTTCATTTAAGTCTATTGTGTCAAATAAACGGAGGAAATTAATTTGAATCCAAATCCCAGCATCAGCTTTGTATTTGTTTGCATCCAGAGAGAGTCTCTTAATTTAGAAGTGTTATGTAATAGGAGGCTGTAAACTGTTATATAATAACAGAATACGTAAAATTTGTACTTAAATTGGTGGGTGCCTGGATTTGTTTCAGTGCCACAGCTTGATCTGATTTTTTATTTCAGACATCTGTAAGATGTCAGAAACAAACACTGCTTTCTCAGCGTTAAACTAACCAGCTTCTGTTTGGCCTCTGGTTCGTGGCCATAGGCTGGTTTGACACATGGTTGTGAGCCTACATCATTTAAACACAGTGATGTTTCTATCAAATAAGTGACGATGGCAAAAGAATATTCATCAAGATAAAGCAATATCAAAGCTTTACACAACAGAAAATAGCTTCATGTTTTTATTCTCCTGACGGCCACGTGTAATTCAAAGGACACGACATGGTCCACCACAGTTAAGGAATGTGGTTTGGCTCTACTGGTTTATAAAAATCTAGCAGTCTACAGCCCACTGGTGGTGCTCTCCTTCTCAACGTATGGTCCTAACATACTAACAGGGCGGCACACTGCACAGCACGCGCAGCAGAGCCACAGCTGCAGCACAGAGTAATGATGGCCAAAATGGACAATGATGGTAAACCGATTCCCCTCCCCATGCCCGGCACTAAAAGATCCCCTCCACGTGAAGAAATCCACCTCGTTCTGTGCAAAGTTTGACTTTGCGCTTTTGTGACTGTGCATCTACCCGATGGCGACTGCTGAAGCCATATTTTATATAAAATCCGTAAATTGTGAAGTTCTCAGGAATGTGGATTTTGTCCTCTAACTCATTCAACCAAATAGCTTCAAAGGACATGTTCAAGGCCAGAACGGAGGAGGAGGTCACAGCTGCAGAGACTCTCAGAACTGTCTCAGTGTGCGTATTACACTACACATAAAGTAATAAATGTGAACCTTCACTTTAGTTTGGCATTCACCTTTTCCAACTGACTGTCAGAGAATAAATCTTCCACAGTCCTCAGATTGTTTGGTTATGTCCAACCAAATGTCCAAAGAAGTCCATTTTAATACGATAGATGATATTTGAATAACGGGAACTGTATTTTGTTGGTATATTTAGGTTTTTAACATACACTTCACACATCATTTTCTGTTGATTGACTAATTCATAAACTAACTAATTTAGCCGTATGCTGACACACAGGTTTTTAGAAAATCTTTTAAATTATTGTTGCCATCACTTGTATGAGCTCCTGTAAATACACGTGAAATCCCTCATTAAACAAAACGAAAAGATGCTTTAATGATGCTGTGTTTAATTAGACAGACAAAATCAGGATCAAGATGAAAAAAGCGTCTAGTTTGTGCGCTACACATTTTAGAAGACCTCACACTGCAGATGGCCTGTCAGCTCCATTCACACAGCAAAATACAAACCAGTGCTTCTCTGTTACCTGTGTGATGAAATTTGATTTTACCATCAGGGGAAATGTGATGAGGAAAAGTCATTTCATCCTCATCACACAGAATCACAGTCTGTCATAAATGGCCTGGTACCGTTTGGTATAATCGCAGTTTCTCTCTGTGGAGGATATTTTTGGCTCTCCAACGACAGAGAGAGAAAGAACAGAGAGAGGGGAGAGAGAGTGATGGCTGTCACAGGGAGAGAGAGGCTCACAGAACTCCCCCAGCAGGCAGTGTGTGAGATCTGGGGCCCTGGGGCCCTTTGGATGGCTCACACTGAATGGGTGCCCCGCGAGGTGACCAGGCTCATAGAAAACAGGTTACGAGGGGAAGGGAATGCTTTTGCTCTGCGTTTGGCCCCCTGACCCACTGTCCAACGTCTGCCTTGGCAGCTTTGAAACCCAACATATTTATCTGCAACGCTCTGAAGAGAGAGGGTGGAGCGGCTGTCAGAATAAAGTCATCGTCCTGCTGACAGCTTCATCTGCTGTTGAAGGGCAGCTGTGACAGGCGCACAATGTCGCTGCGTCGGCCGGCCCTGGGCGAAGGACTGTCATATTTGGACACGCTGGGAATGTAGCAGCCACCTAACCCTCCCTCTCCTCTCCCAAGACCCCTTCATTCGCCAGATCATTTCTTTGGCCCAGTTTGAAATGTTTTTTATCTGAGTGTACAGGGATGTCAACTGGGTAACATGTGGGAACTCTCCGTTCCCTGGGCTTTTGTTGTTTTAATCGTCATGAGAGAGAAACACACCAGCAAGACGGATCTAAATATGTTTATTTCTCTCTTCCCTCAGAGGTAATATGTGTGTGTGGAAGAAAAAATCACATAAAGGTATACATAAAAGTTTTTACTGACAAATCCAGTGCACAGCAAGAATAAGAAATATCAACGGCAACATAAAGTGACAGCAGAGAGATCGGTGGGTACAGGCTATCGTCAGGTAATAGCATTAGTAATGCTCTGCGTGGTGGAGCAGTAGTGCTGCGACCAGCTGGTGTCATGCTAATATACACGGGGCACGCAGCATCCTTTCCCATCAATAAGTCATTATCTGAGCCATGCCACCGATGGGCAACCAGCAGCCTCCTCTGCAGCTCACACAAAGAGGATAAAGGGGGCAGGAGGAGGTTTCAGCACTGGAATGCTGCCCGTGTATGAGGTGTTATTCATGCCACACAGAAGGAGGACCACCGCTGCTGCTGCCTTAGGCTGGCAAAGAACGTTAGCACTGAGAGAAAGACATGCAGACATCAAGAAAAGGCCGTCAGTATCATTTTTGAAGGAAGCGAGAATTCAAATTTAAATCTAATGCAGTGAATACTGTGAATTACATCATGGGTTATCATTAATCATGGGAAACTTATTGTGAGCATAGTACGGCGAATTCAATAGAGCAGCATTACAACCATTGCACAGAGAACATCGTACATATTTTATTTTTGTTTCATTTTATTTACATGACTTTATTTTATTAATTGGGCTGTTGTCTTTTGTAATTTTGTTACTTGGCTGCTGCCTGACTCCATACTTCCTGTTCAAGTGGTAAAATCAGCTATAGATATGGTGTGTCCTGGGGTGAAGATGCTGGAGCCTCCTGAACACGCTCAGTGGGTCTCTTTATGATCTCTGGTAAATACACAGAGATCATAAAGACACTCACTGCACACAGTGAGCACACAACAAGTGCACCCAAATACATTCACACACTTGCAAGCCAGTCACTTTGCCATAAAAGTAGGAGAATAAAGACAAAACATATAATAAAAATGGAAAGATTTAGTCTGTTCTGATATACCAGAAGAACAACGATGTAATCAAACTGTCCAGTTTTGTGTAAATAAAATGTTTATGTGATCTTAGTGTGTCGCTGTTGCTCTGAATGTAACCTACATATGAAATAAAGAAGAAATGTTTTTTCACTCCACGTGCTGCCACAAAATAGCCAAAGCAAAGCTGGACAATGTTATGACATATATCCACGTCACCGCTGAATCTCCCTGCACCATCTCCACCATCAGCTCAAATGACCATCCACCTCTAATTAAGATGAACAACAACAGAAGCAAGCTTGTCAATGGTGAACATAATTGTTCCAGACAAAAGGCCAAACGCAGCAAATCACACTTTGCAGCAGGAGCAAGCGGAAGGCGACGTCTGGGCTGCAGTGAGCGAGATTTCACTGCAGATATACATCTTGCGCCTGCATCACATTTCATTACTATGGCGCCCATTAAAAGCAACGCTAAACTCCAACAGCTCCACTTTTCCAGCCCGTGTTGGTTCACACACGTTTCTGTTGGATAGTTTATTGTTTACGAGAGGATGTATAGTGTGTGTGTGTGTATTAGTAAAGGTATATGTGTAGGTAGAGAGAATATCTGGTTAGAGATGTAATAAAAAGGTCCAACACATGAAGACCCATTACTGAAGTAAATTCACTTATTACCAAGGATCTCCTGTGGAGTCCCTGCTGGTGTGAGCTAGTGTTGTTCATTAGGTACATTGCATTTGGCACTACAAGAAAAGGCTGCAGCCTGTTGGAGGTGTTAAATAAGGTAGACAAGGCTTACATCCTCCACTGCGTTGATAACTGGCTCCGACTCTCTCTCTCTTTCTAACACTGCTGAGAGGAGGAGGGTTAACTATCAGCTTTAACGTGTAACTGAAGATCATCTTTCTCCCCCCCTGGTTTCACTACTCTCACCCCCCCCCACCCCTTCCTCCTGCCACAGCCCCTCCCAGCTTCCACTGCTGTTGCTGTTGGGTTGCTCTCTGCTTCTGCTGTCACCAAGCTGCTGGTCTTTCAGCCGTCCTGCCCACCCCCCTCTGCTTGATTTTTTTTTTGCCGCTCTCTTAGGCGTCACAAGATTACTGAAGCAATGCTGACATCTCTATCAGCCTGACCTAACACTCTGCCCTTTTCCTCCCACCCTCCATCTCCTCTCCTGCACTCCAGGATCCATCACACTTTGCCCTGAGCCACTCACTACTGCACATAAAAAAGGAAAGGGATAAAAAAAAAAACACACCACACATACAGAAAACCTATATGTTGTTCCTCTCCACCACACAAAATAAACACTTTACAGCGACCAGCCCTTTACTGTAATTTAGATAAGTTAAAGTTTCTCTTTCTCCGTTCAGAGAGACTTTTCTGCTGACCTGCTGTTGTTGTTTAAATCCACACGAGTTCCTATCACATCACGTATCATTTCTCTTTTTACTCGTGCTTCCATTTTCTTTTATTGTACTGTGTTCAGTTCTGAGTTTTGCATCATACTTAAACATTATATACAACAAAATACACACTGACCTTATCAATATAGTTAAATTAGTTAATAAGTTATTTTCAAAAACACCTTCTTTTTCCACACCACTTAGGTAAAAAACACTGAACATGAATAAAATGATTTCCATATATTGGAACCCGTATCACATATTTACTTTTCAGACTGCACAGTATACACACTGTTTCCACTCCTCACGATGACCTCAATAGCATTAGAAGTGCACTTGTGCTCTGAAGTACTCATGCATATGAATAAAAATCAATATGCAATGTACACGTGTGTGTGTGTGTGTGTGTGTGTGTGTGTATATATTTATAGTATGTCCATTCTGCAAGTACTCCATCCCTATGGGAAACTAGAGCAGCTGTCAGAGAGACGCTGACTGTTACAGGATCTCTAAAACGGTCCTGAATTATTGTTAGTTGGCAAAATGTCTGTGCTCCAGCTTCAGAATAATGTTATGGCTCCTGCATGAAGAAATAAAATAATTCTAATTCTGGTCTTTTCAGAGCTATGACCAGTTATACGCTGGCTGCATTCATTCGGTCAGCCCCGGCGTTAGCTTTAGAGACTTGTGAGGGGGATGATTTTCATCTGCAAACAAACTGCTGTTCTTGATAGAATTCCTCCATCGCTCCATCCCCAGTGTTGTTATTAAGCGACTTAAAATGACACAGTCTGCAGGGGGGCCTGCCAGTGGAAATCTGCTGTCCATTAGCTGTCAACAATGACCACTGGGTCTACCCTCCCATGGGACTGGCAAGCAAGGCATCATCTCATCCTGAGTCTGACGGAGAGATCACACAGGCCCCATTGTCTCAAGCAGCCTGAGGTCTTATTGTAGGAGCGCCTCTGGGAAAGGACGAGCCTTCACGTCTGTGGTCTGTGGAAGAATAGGCTTTCTCTAGGCTCAGGCCATGAAAACTGTAAGGGATGAATCTAGGGGAACACAGAGAGGCTACGGAGTAGATTTGGAATAGGGGCACCCCTCCTTAGACGAGTTTGGAGTCCCCATCCAGACCTCCCTCTCCCTCTCCCAGTGCTGACCTCCCTTCTCCACCTCTGTTTAATAATGCCTGGGCCTTGGTCATTATTTTGGGCAGATGGAGACGGGGGCAGGCAGTGAAAGGAGCTGGTGTCACTCCTGAGGAGAGGATGGTAGGGATGACAGAGAAGAAAAAGCGAATCAGAGAAAAGATCAAAAGCAGAAGCTCGCCTTTCACTCGCCTGAAAGCGCTAAAGAGGATAAGGAACGATCGGGTCTGGGGTCTCCTGTCCTCTCTGGCAATTAGACTCAGCTGATGGAGAGAAAGGCGTGAATGGCAGGGTTCAAGGCCCTCTCTAGGACTCACACAACGGGAAGGAGTTTTTCCCCCGACGCCTCCTTTATCTTCCTCTCTTTTCAGAGTGTCAGAAATGCAGCTGAAATATCTCTCCAAAAAGACAGCACAATCCCCAATGCCAAACCTTAATC
This sequence comes from Microctenopoma stevenorrisi, assembly GCA_032270685.1. Taxonomy (NCBI): domain Eukaryota; kingdom Metazoa; phylum Chordata; class Actinopteri; order Anabantiformes; family Anabantidae; genus Microctenopoma; species Microctenopoma stevenorrisi. Next base: position 20,501,000 of record JAUMTR010000017.1, read on the forward strand.
ACGGTGCCTGATGAGGGGCGGGGGGTGTGGGGTGGCTTGTTTGAGAGAAAACACACATTCTTTTCACAATTCATCTGTACACTTTATACGAGGCCAGGATTCACGGGAGGTGTAGTGGGTTTATGTGCGATAATTAGATTTCTCATTTTAAGGAGACAAGACAATATATCACATCCAGTTAAATACCAATAAACAACTGTGCTTAGCTGCTTCTTAGGGACCGTCAGGCTACAACTAACACATCTGAACATTAAAACCTTAACACACGTGAAGACTTATTGCAGGACTGACTCTAAGTTTGTGTGTACACAGTAGAGTATATCATTACAGATGTTTTCAGGAGCTGGAGATGGAATGAAGAACCGAGGCGAAAACCGTTTATTTGGATAAGCCCAGTCATTTCATCATCACACCAGAAAATTGAAGGTGCCAAAGTTTAAACCCAGATGGAACTAACAGAAGAATCCAAAAAAATCAAAGAGATAATGAATTAGCATGCATCAGTAAACAAATGTTACTGGCATACCCTCTGAGTGTCCCTAATGGAGGGGGAGCCACAATGGTTTGTACTGTTTCATGTAATTTAGGATTCATTTTTTGACTAGAGAGCCATCTCGGGCACAGCCACAGCAACACGTCCCACAGGAACCTATTATCATCTTCTACATATGCAAGAGTTTCAATAGGCCGTCTATCATCGTCACAGAGGGACACGCAGCTTTTGCTACAACTTTAACAGCTTGTCATAAAAGGCGCGCAGGGGATTTCAATTACGCAGGTCATCAGAGAGTGAAGAACCAGTATTTGGGTCACACAAATGTAATTTTAATACGTGCTGCATGCTTTGGTAAAATAAGACAGTGAGTTTAGTTAAGGAGCAACTTCACACAAAGTGGACTAAGACAAACTTTGGGGGATTAGATGCTATGCTTGAAGAGTCTGTGCAGGTTTATTTAGGCCTGGCAGTGTGATGGAGCCCAAACCGTAACCCTCCTACTGACAGTGTAACTGTAGGTCAGACATCAGCTGCTGTGGAAGCCTCTCCACAGCAGCTCTCCACAGTCTCCAGACCAACCCTCTGCTGTAGCCCGCTCACGCTGCTCCTGCTCGGCCTTTCATCCTCCTCGGCGGGGAAGAGGTTGAGGATGAAGATGAAGTCATCCCAAACTCCACTGACGTCACCTCCTCCAACAACACCACCTATGAGATCCTGCTGGAAGACGAACTGTTGATCCTCAGCCACAGAAAGCCCGTACTATGGTTCTGAAAGAAACTCTTCCACCGTGAGCAGAAAGTGAAGCACAAATCAAAGAGAAGATGTGTGATCTGTTCCCGTGATCAAAGGTTAACACAGTGACAAATGACAGATGGCACAAAGATGCAGCTGGGAATTGATCCTGCTATCTCTGCATCCCAGCCCTCTGCCTTAACCACTGAGCTACCAGGCCAGTGGTTAGACAGTGACCGCCTGACTTCACCTGAAGAAATGTGTTTTTACAAAATTGTCCTTTTTTTGAGTTATTATTGATTTATGAGGATCCTGCAAACACTGGGTCTGATGTTCCTGTGACATTGAAGGCAGCCTTTTTTAAACATTTTTGGATCAGGTGGTTAAGCTGTTGTCCATGAATAGCAGGGTCAGTGATTCCGTTCCTGGTTTCTTTAAGACAAATATCAAAATGTCCTTGGACAAGACCCTGAGCCTCAAACGCTGAATGCCTTAAATGCAGCAGCCTGCCCACAACACTCTCCCTGTGGAGATTTGTAAACTGGATCAAAAAAGAGCGTTTAAGACAAAACAACAGAAATGTTCATGCCCTGATGAAGAATTTAGTTTTTCTGTGAGTTTATTTTTATGGATACAGTTTCCTAATGGTGTGATAATTTGTTTTACGTAATTAGTTTAAATAATAGTAAGTGATGGGTGAATCACTCACATCCTCAGGATCAGTGGAGCCTGCCTGTTGTGCAAAGCAAAAGCTATGGACAGAAATACTCTTCAAAAGATTTAAATATGGCAACAAATAGAATAGTAATCGTTCCAGTCAGTATGAGGTCTGCTGTCATGTACAGACCTCCATGAACGTCAGCACACTGGCTACACTGTGAATGTCTGATACATTTACACCTGTGAATGTTATTCTAACATCATTTTAGGGGAGAGATGGTTTAAACACACAGTCCAGTAAATACACAAAACACAGAAGATCAATGTTCTATCAGTGTGTTGGTCTCTCTCACAAAATCATTTTTAATCTCCCCTGAAAAGAGCTGTCAGCTGTTTGTAGCCTCGGGCCCTTCTGGATTAAGGACTTTGATGTTGGCCTGCTCGGGGGACAGCACAGTCGCCCCACAGCACAACCAGTACGTGTCTGTGATTTACCTGCAACCAAACTCCCTGAAGGATTGTTAGAGCTATGAGGAGACGTGGGGTGACATGTGGAACGTCCGCATTGTCAAAATCAACGATCTGTTGTTAAATTTGAGGAGAGAGAATGAAACATTTTTTCAAACTAAAGACTCTAAAGACTCAAATCTGTATAAAATTGAACAGTAGAAATGTCACATTGCACCTTCTTACCACCCTAATGACAGTGGTTGCAGTTACAGTTCACTTGGTTCCGTTCTAGGTGGCGAGGAAGGACATAGCCCGGCTAAGGCTGGTCACCTGACTCAGAATCTTGGCTTTTGCCTTAAGAATAATGATGCAATACGCTGTTTTTTTTATTAATTAGTGAATAATGAATCTCTTAAAATAAAAATAGAACAAACTAAACCTGCTGGGTTTGATGTGTGTGTGTGTGTGTGTGTGTGGGGGGGGGGGGGTACTGGCCTCCGTCTGGTCTCCCCTTTGAAAATGGCCTGACTCCACCACTGGTGTTGCTGCCTGTATTGTCTCGTTTGACAGGCAGGATGCTCACATTCACCAACATGTTTAAATACTCCTGATGTGGAGCAGTTTTTAGTAATTAAAACACCTATTTTGAGATAAACACTGTTGATTGTGCTTTATTCTACATTTAAAACTTCAATTATTACAAATCATTCCCCTTAAAAGCGCCTTTATCATAAAACACATCAGCAGTTTACGAGTCGTTAGCGAGAGGTCAACAGCTAACGTCAATGCTGATGACAATGATTCAGATTAATTATAATTGTACATCTCTTATGATGAGTGGTGAAAGTTAACACAAAAGATCCTGACTGGACATCATGAGCAGTGTGACTGGATTAAATCGGCTCCAGGTTTGGATGAAACATCCAGATTGTATACCTTCTTTCATTTTCATGTAAGTTACAGCACATTCACAGCCGTACAACTTAACGCCCGTACAGATTCTATCAGCAGCTCTATTTTGAAGGTCAGAAAAGAGACGCAGTGAGCCACAACCAGCTGGGCTGTTAGTGTAGAAACAGCTTCCCGCTGTTCACTAGTGATGTTTAATGCTGGGAACCCGTTAAACACCATGTTGCCCATTAGAACCGTCCAATCACACACGCACGTGGAGATAGTTATGAGTTAATAACAACATTCACACCTTCACACATTCTGTAGAGCTTTATACGTCGCATGGCCTCTCTGCACGCACACACACACATGCACACACACTAAGACTGCATGTTCTCAGGTCCAATTTTGAGTTATAACAAGCCTTTGGAGACCTATCAGCTGCTGTATTTGTGGCTCATCAGAATGCATGTGCCACATCACATTAGCCCCACGTGTGAACCATAAGTTTACTTGGTAATTTTGAAGTGTCTCACTGCCTATACATATTCATGACAAACCTTTAAGTGTCAAATTGAGATGTCCTTCCAGTGTCCTTGACAGCGGGTTATTAATATTGAATACTTATGTCAACACTATAACTAGATGAAGAGCTATACAGGTCATCGTCTGCCATATTCTCCATATCCTGTCCCCTATAGACAACTGGACCAAACATGGATTTATTCTACATGGGGTATGATGGGTACACTGCAGTGAACAGGTTTCCACTTTATTTCTACCAGAAGTATTAATAAAGTCAATCACTGAATACTTCTTATGTAGCATTTCATCCAGGAACTAAGGTAATCTTATTGTGTTGAATGAGAGCGATGCTTTGCTTTTAAAAGTGCCCACGTGTTCTGACTTAAAAACCATAAATCTCAAGGTATTACACTGAATGCCAACATCTTAACTTTTCCAGTTCTCCAATCCCTAAATTGTTGCAGCTGTTGTTGCTTGTGGCTGGTTTTAAAATCCTCCTCCTGCTCCTGAGCACTGTCTAGCCCCGCACCGGAGGTTCGTCTGACTGCTGTGCTTGATAGGATTCTGGCTGCAGGCATCTCGTCACAGCAGCTGAGAGGAGGTCGCCGGGGTCCTCCTGCTCATGGCGATGCCCAAGGGCCATCAGCGCAGCGGGGAGCCCGGGTGCCGGTGAGGTCTCGCACAGCCTCGCTTCATGAAAGCCTAATGAAGAGAGGGGGGCTCGGAAAACTATGCTGTTAGACGCCCACAATCCTGCAGCATGGGAGCATCGGGAGGATGAACGCAGCGTGTGCAGGGGAATTCAAAGAGATGCAGCACAGAGCTGAGGCAGATAAAAGATGCTACACTGTGTGACTGAGTGTATTTATTGCTGTGAGAAATGAAAGACGGAGTCTTCATCAGTGTCAATAAATATAATAAAGTGTGTATAGATCTGGCCCCATACCTTTCACACATAAAGAGTATTTGCAATTACAATATAGTGTGCAGTGCATTCTGTGGCACTGGAGAAAATCTGGAGCTAAATGCAGGCACTCGACTTGTGTGAAAAAGTCAGTAACGTCATGTAGAAGAATTCATTCATTGTATGCTCATACTGTAGCTTTTATCCATTTTGAAAGTATAGGTAAGAAAAAGGAATATGATGCATAATATTTGCTACTATCTATTGATATGTTATTTGTGGTTTTAAATTACAAATATTTACCAACACAAAGACTTTGCAGAGTAAGAATAACTATCTTCTAAATGGAATTCCTCAAAGTATTCATACATGATGTGACTCGTGATCAAATATACACACAAATGTTAAATACCAAGCATATACCCATATCATACAAACTGATGTATCACTCTCACATCCTCATGACACATCCTGGGGCCAGGAATATAAAATAAAGCAGCTTCAGATTGAGTTTGTAAAAGAATAAACTGTACATTCAATAAAACATCTACAGACAAACACTTAGTGAAATGTGGTAAAGAAACCTCAGCGCGGATGTCTCGGGTTGAAAGGTCTTTATGTGCCGAGCCGTGTATCACCACACACTGTGAAATCAAAATATGTCCCAGAACTCCAGCTGACCAAGCCCGCAAACAGCAGCACCACGTCCCATCTTCATCCCGTCCGTCTACAAGATTTTCTTCTTCCTGACGCCTCGCATCTCACTGTACTGAGCCTGCAGAAATATGAAAACACATCATGCTTGTGTTCAATTATACTACAAAACTAAAATATTTAACTTACGCTGTTCACAGTGACGTGTACTGAGCAGAATGCGATACCTCGTTAGAGACAGAGCAGCAGCGGTAAGCGGTCAGTGGAGACACTAGAAGGAGTCGCACAGTGACCCAGGGGCTTGGAAGAAGGAGGGGGAGGAGACAAAAGGGGTCAAACAGCTTAGAGAGAAGGAGAGAAAGGGTGAGGAGCTGAGACGACGGCATGTAGACAGGAATAAAGGAAGAGGAGAGATCACCACAGCAGAACCCAGATGGAGATTTACTACATACTTTAAGTGTCTCAGTGGTGGACATGAGTCCACTTTTTATATAAATGTGTCGTGTTAATTATTTTATATAATCAGCTCAATCTTCTCACTTGTTTTGGATAGGTTTAATTGGCATAGGTGTGAGGATGAGGTGGCGATGCAGTGTCTTGATTGGTATTTTGTTTGTGCTAAAGTTGCTGAGTTCATGCAGCAGACACCAGCAGCAATGTCTCCTGTTTCAGCCTGGGAACAGCCTGCACTGCAAAGCTGCTAAGCAGCAGACCTCCACCAGGGATGTATCATGACCAAAACACAACAAAAATTATACAGGGCTGCATAATTATACAGATGAAGCTAATTATACAGACAAGGGGGAAGAAGGCCTGGGAGTTGTTGTAGTAAAATTCAAAGCTAGCGGGCTCTGGGATTTCGGGCTTCCTGGTCGGCTGATCCAGCAGAGCTTACCTTCTGCACATCTGAAGGCACCCTTGTCAGGAAATCAAGCATTTCATTGTTGGCGATGCCGTACGGGTTCCGTAACTTCTTGGTGAATTTATTGATGCCTAAAACAGAAATTCACACCAACGTATCATTAACACTAGTCTGTTGTGGCTGCACTCTCTGTTTCCACACAAACAAAAACCTGCAGAGGAGGTTTATGCTGTCCAAGGAATATTGTTTTCACCACTACACTGTTTGCCTTTTAAATTACTTTCACGCTATAGGCTGGAGGAGCCGTAGCTTTATAAACTCCAGGCATTCAATCAAAACTTAACACAGAATGATGAATGGATGCTACATAAGATGATACAGCGTGTGACACTCACCCCATATTAAAATGAGGTATCGCAGTGGGATGTAGTAGGTGACGATCGCGGCAATGAGAAAGACCAAGAATGCCAGGCCGGACAGGAACGGCACCGACCAGTTGAACGTACTGAATAAGATAATTAACATGGGTTTTTTTTTCAGCTTAATACAGAGAACACAGTATTAACAGGAGTGATAATAACATGTAAATGAATAAATCTTTTTTTTCTCTTTTGAACGGATAATTACAGGAAAGGAGAATTAAAATTATACAGTGAAATATTCAGCACATTAAACATTCAGAAAATTATACAATTATTTGTGATCTGCTGTTGTAGAAATATTACAATATATTATAATAACAGCAGCTGAGTTGTATTTGAGAGCAGACTCTTACTTTTTAATCCTCTCCCCAAAACTGGCGATCTCGTCCAGCAGGTTCTGAAGGGTGATGATGGTTTCTTGGACCATGTGGATTTTGTCCATCAGTCCTCTTCTCTCTGACTCCTCCAGGAGCAAACAACACAAACAACAACCGCTGCTTAAAAATGCAAAATTTTATCCACGGACTTCAGCAACATTTATATTGGTTGTGTTGCGGTATGTTCTGCTCCAAGGAAACGGAGAGAAGAAGGGATAGTCAGCAATATTCTATTTGAAAATGTGTGAATCAAAATATTACCAGTGCCAAATAATACACATGAAAACACAATTCTTATCAGAGTAACTTGTAAAATTAACCTTCCTTATGTCAATAATTTCATCTATTTTGGTTTGTATCTGAAAACATACTAGAGGTAATGAAGAGGAGTAATAAGTAAAGTAAGTAAATCTGCTCAAATATCAGATATAATTATATAATATTGCGGAGACTCAAACCAATAAAAATGCAAATTTGAGCATCTCTAATAAAGAAAATAAAGAGAAAAAAACAGGATCAAACAGTCTGAAAACGTGAATGTAAAGACAGATACTTTCAAAACGTCTTGTTGAAGTTAAGGCTCTTGAAACGGGCCTGGACTTCACATTAATAAAGGGAAGAGATATCGTTCTCAGGCTAGTTCATATCCCAGGAGGGGAGGACGTCTTTAAAGAGAACAAGAGCAGACTCTCTGAAGATCTCTGGAACGAGAGCCAAAGTTTAGACGGAGACATGTCCACATCAAAAGCAGGGAGACTGAGGGCGGGTTACACGACTAAAGAGAGAACCAGGGATGGTGGCGTGGCAGTGCTGGGTTGTGGGGGAGTATTTGCCGGCCAGAGCCTTGGTCTTTGTGACTACGTGATCTCCGGTATACATGTTTGCTTCTGCCCGGAAACAGAGCGATTTGCTGGCTCAACGCCATCCAGACTTTAGAGTTAGAGCTTGGGAAAAGATCTGTAGCAGGATCAAACCTTGGATTTACCAGACGCACACTGACTGTCTGTCTGAAAAACCACATATGAGACAATTTAGTGTCATCTCAGTAAAATATCCATCACTTCAGGCATCAAGGCTCGTGTTCCCACAGGAACCAGTGTGAGAACCACCTCACATGGTGTCGGTGCAGGTCACCTAAAACCTCTACCGCTGAACTCCACTGCTGTCACTGTGGAGAAATATTTCTGTGCCTAAGAGCATTGTAACACTTTCAACACAAACTTCCAAAAGGAGCGCTGAAAAAGCATGTCTAAGTGCTGTCATTAGTTCCATATTGACGGTATTACATGGCGTGTTAAGCTCAGGGACTTTCCCAAATGCAGCAGAACCTTTTTCTCCACCCCTCTATTAGCATATGAATGTGTGTGACATGTGGGAGCTGGTTGGTGAAGTCTTTATTAAGTCCAAATGTCTTTTGGACACCGCACGTTTCCAAAAAACATACAGGAGATTTAGTGGAGCACTCATAAAGCCACATTTAGCGATACAGCCTCAACGAGAGAACAAAAGATCTGCGAAAATACACATACCTTCTCATCCTCCTCATCCTCGTCCCCCAGATATATATTGTCCTGAGAAAAACAAAGAACAGTAACAAAGAGGTGAGATTCTAGCGTTTTCAAAACGTCCAGCGCTGATGCAGCCTCCTGTTGGATTTCATGCAGGTGACATACGTTAGTGTCTGAATTGTGACCTTTTCAAACCGCAGTGCTAAAAACTTTTATTCTAATTTGACCAGTCACAAGTAGAAGCAGGCGACGGCCCAATTACGGTGAAGAAGAGGAAGGATTCGGGACAATAACTAGAAGTGAATTAAAAAAATCTGAGAAAGGCGTCTCAGTAAAAGACAAGCACTGCTTATTCTATTCAGTGGCTTTTCTATGTATCATGTGTTATTATATTATTATGTTTTAAAGGGGCTGCTGGTTACTATGGAAACCAACCAGCTTTTAATTATGAGAACCAGGTTGTTTGAGGTAGACGTTTTCTTTCTGCCAAATGAAGAAAGCAGTGCGAAGAGGAGCCAGCGGGTCACTGGGCAGAATGAGACAAACCACAGATTACGTCGTTCTGGACTCACCGTGTCTTGACTGACCGGGCCGGAGCAGATCTGGAAGTAGCTCCTCGAAATGAGTAAAACCAGGAAGAGGGGCAGCATGTAAAACTCCCAGTACCACACTGTGACCACAAACACCTGCAAGCAGAGGGCCACAAAGGTCAGACCCAATATGGCAACAGACCAAACAACCAGCACAACACACATGACGTGCTCTCGAGCTATTATTGATCACTTAAGTAGTGGTCAAGGTGATGAAGGGTACGCTGATACTACCAAAGCATAGCTTTCAACACATGGTCACTTTTCCTCCACCGCTGAATATACACCGAGATTGAACACATAAGTCTCGCTGCGCTGCCTCTCGCCGTCAAGCTGAGCGTCCGGTTCACTCCAGCCGCAGGGAGCATTTGTGAGGCGCGCTCCACGTGTGTGTGTGTGTGTGTGTGTGTGTGGCTCAGGTAAAACACATAAGAGGATAAAGAAATATGGCTCGTGAGGTCTCAATTGCACGCCTAAATGGAAGTATAAAATAATCCTGTCAGAGAGGCAGTGCTGGCTAGAGTGGCAGCGAGCCAAAAGGCGTGGGGATGGGTTTAAAGGTTTTTACATACTAATAAAAATAGAAGTGAACATCTGGTAAAGACATCACTCTCCTATGAGGCACCAACTGACATAAAAGATGGCAGCCCCCCTCCTCCCTGCCCTCGCCACCCCTACTACCACCAGCTTTAATGTTCAAAAAGCCAAGCACGCTCTTGTCTGTGTTATCATAAGCCAAAACAGGGCCTGGGAGAGGAGATGAAACTAATTCCTCACTGAAAGGGTTATGTTTTATTAGTGAGGACTTTGTAATGACTGCGAGAGCCGCGACAGGGCGAAAGCCAAGTCACGCTTTGGTGGAAATGTATACTCAGCCTATAAAGATCGCGATAAAGCAGCCCATTTCTGCCTGAGGGGCATTACACAGACTTCAAGAGCAAAAAATGGATCTGGAAACACAATCAGAGAAAATACAACAAAATGAACAGCTACCTAATGTTGGGAGAGCTACTGAACAACAAAGGGACAGAATTCCCACGTTTAATGCTCGAGGAACATTTTGGCTCGGCCCAGGGGCAACGGAACTGATTTCACTCACACGCCAGAACATCCAGCTTCTGCAGAACAGTGGCTGCAGGTGACAATTACGGGACGAGGCTAAATGCTACGATGCAGTTTAACAGAAGCAGCAGCTGAACTGAACACAAGCGTTTGTAATAGCTTTTCCATATCATGCTGATGCTCGAGTCATGAATGAGCAGTTTGTTTTCTGTGCAAAACAGAGACCTGGACATCCAATTTATGACAAAGTGTCATATATTGTGAGTAACTGGGAGGACACCGATAACATAAAATAAAATGAATGAAATAAGGTCACCGAGTACGATCTGTTGGAGGCTGGGGACGAACGAGGCCACTGAGGCCTCTCGCTCATCGCTAGGAACACATTCAACGAGCGCTGTGGTGATGAAAAGCTTCTGACTGTCGGCAGATGTTGCAGGTGGTTTGTCACTGTATGCTGTCATGAAAAGGGAAGCTTTGATTCATTACTCCTATTTGGCAATATTAAGCAGGCATTCATTTCTTCTCACAGAGGCTTGAAAAGGCAGGCAGCCTTAGTGTGAAAACACGAGTACAGATGGTACTGTCTTTCAAACGCAGAGATGCGGTGGGAGGATGTGTGTGCACGCGGCGTGCTTGTTCTTGCTTGTATGATTTCCTTTTGACCGTTTGTCTGTCTGAGCTGTCGGGCAACAATTATTCCTAACGATTAACGCTGTATAAAAAAACCGAGTCAGATTTACAAAGACTAACAATCTTTTCTTGGGACAAAGCAGTTCTCCGCTGTGGGGTTTAAATGTATTTTCTGCAGTATCGGGTGAAAGGAGACTGAGCCTTGAGCTAATGCTGGTGTTATGGGTCCAAATAATTATAAATTTATAAAACTAAATGGCCAAACCGAAGCTGAGACGCAGATAACAGCTCTCGGCTGCAGCTCCCATTTTTCACAGGAAATTGAACAAACTGTAATATTGGCTGGCGTACAGTACGTCTTTACCAGTCTCCTAAGAAAGTGCTGAGATGCTGAGAAAAGCTTTAGTGCCATCTACAGGACTTTGGCTGTAAAAACAAAAAGAACTTTCATTGACCTTCACCGTCTGCATAGTTAATGCACAACTTTGCCGTATGCCATTTTGATGGCCCCAGACGTGGGAGAGAATAATGTCAAAAAAAACAGCATCCACTTCACGTAGCGCTTTGAAGACAAGGGCCAAAATGCTACTTCTGTATTTCTGTCTTCACACTTGCTTAACACTTGTACTGAACAATGGCAGGATGGAGAATCAGCCTTATCTCTGAAGAGCCTTTTAATTGGACTTCTGTCGGCATAATGGGGTCTAAATCAAACTGAGTACAGATTGGACATAGGGTTAATGAGTTGTCAGGGAAGTAGAACAAAAATAGACTTTATCTCGACTCCACCGGGACTCCACTCTCTCCAGCTGAGGCTCTCTGCATTCACAAGACACGCAACACTGAAAGCGTCCACTCCAACTCGGAGCCAGGGCCGAGCGCGCGTTTTTGCTGAGCCCAACGCCGCATTGATTAAGATTTTCACTGGGAGAGTTCGAGTAGGGGTTAGCCAGACTGCGGTTGTCTTCTGCAGGCTTGGAGGGAAATGCAGATCATGTGTTGATAAGCAGTTAAAGCACTTCACCAGGAAGGCTAGCAGGCTCCGCTGAACGCTCTCCCACTGGAAGCAGCTTTTGATGTACTGCAGAGTCGACATGATGGCCCTGCACAGAGTCTGAACACGCAGCACGTTCCTGGCCAGAGCCTGAAACAAACAGATTACAAACATGCAGGACAGATAAATATTACAGTGGTGAGGTTCAGTTCAGCAGCTGCAGCATGAACTAATGGTCAGGGGGCAAACAAATGTCAGTAATCTGACCTGATTTTCTCAACCAAGACTTCCAGCATTAAAAAAGACTGGGAACGTGCACATTACGATCAGAGTCGTCAGCGCGTAATGCCAATTTCTGTGTTAGTGGGCAGTGTGCTGTCTGATAACAATGAGTCTTTGTGGGAAGCACAGACAGTCAGGCACCCTGTCTCGCACCCTGTCTTGCACACTGTATATCAAACTAATGTAGCAGAACAGTGAACAAGAACTCAGTCACAGTTGGGGTCAATTAGAGCTCAATTCCACTGATTCAAGCAAACGTCTTGGTTCTGAAAAAATCTATCTTGTTAAATATTCTAATATTTGTACAACTTTTATATTATATCTCTTATTTTTACGATCTTTTTAAACTGCAATTATTCGAGCACGACAGTGACTTCTCTGTTTAACATTAGAAAGTTTAGCATCAAGTGCTAAGTAAATGATTTTTCAGCACTGGGTTATAATTTATCACAAATGAGTCAAACCTTTTTAGAAAATTTGGGATTATCCTCCACAAATCTTCTTTCTCTGGGTTGAAAGGTTCTTATACTTGCTCTTACCTGAAAAATAAAGTATTGACGCAATGAGAAACAGTCTCATCCTTCATATTCTTTTTCGCCTCTGTGTAAGATGAACTTTTACTCACAGGGTTAAAAATAACCTCCAGCTCCAGAGTGATGCTCCCCTTCGACAGCCCACCTAAATCCTCTTTCTTCAGTGGGAAGGCAATCTGTTGTCCCCTGCGGATCTGCAGGACAGAAAGGGCATCAGGTGCTGAACTCAGCCATGAACCTGACCATCAGTCATGCTGAATTACATCTTAGCAAGTCTTCAGCCCGCTGGAGTGTTAACGCCCTCTTCACTTTAATTTAGACACAGAGTGTAAATAGATTAGTCTATTGTCTGCATGACGGACTCTTAGTGAGGTAGTATGTACCGAGAGCAGGGGAATGGTAACTTTTCCCAGGAAGTCTGGCACCTTGTCTCCATCCTCATCAAAGATAGTCACCACCAGAACATCGTGAATATCTTTGACAGGGCTGTGGAGACATAAAAGGAGGTCAGATACTTATTTGTAGCAAATTATAGCATCATGTCCCCGTTTTTCAAATCGTTTTACAGAGTGAAACAGCAGACATCCTGCAGCATTAATGACAACATGTGTTTGGAAAGAGAAAGTCAAACTGACAATGTGAAGACTTTATTCCACTCTGGGTAAAGGCTCTTATACACCGTGTGGGTCTGCAGCCTGTCGTTCCCTAGTTCCAACACGCAGAAAGGGTCACTCTTGCCTGTAGAAAACAACACAGCATCTCAACACGCGGCTCCCTAGAACTTCTCTATTTCAACAACAGCATTCGTTACGTAAGTGAGAACTACCATTTAAATCGGCTGCAATCAGACCGGCAGCCTTGAGAACTTTGACTTGAAGGAAGCCGACATCGCGGAGGTTTTTCAGGGACCTTTTCCAGCTCTGTGGGGACAGTAAGCAGATAACATTCAAACCAGGAAACACTGCACAACCTGTCCATGTAGCTATGTTCTCATAGAATCAGGTACATGTACCAGACTGTTCTTTTCATTCAGGTCTAGCAGTTAGAGAACAGCAAAAACATTTGACCATGCTGACTCCACAAATATTACAACCAGTGGTTTTGGTTGCATATATCTGGAAGCTAAAAGCATTTTTTGGGATGTTTATGTATTTGATACAAGCACAAAAATATTTGTACCTATTTTTGAGTTTTTCCTACAAAAAGAGACATGAATTTTTAGAAGGTCACAGAAATCCATATGCTCATTAGAACAGAAAACTAAAGCATAAATAGTCCTAGTTTTTATTTAAGCACAAGGATCAACAGGCTGAGCACCGAGCTACATTTAAATAGTTCTGGCTAAAATAAATTCTTCGGTTTTATTTCTGATGCATTTTTAGACACATTGCAGAATAAACCAAAATACATTAGAAATTAAACGAGTCAAATCGCTCGTCAAAGGCTTTTTTCACATTTTCCTACGCTAAACTGAAATCACTGGAAAATGCAAAGCCTGCATGATTGGAATAAAATATGAAAAAACCTGAATAGTACGTGGTGCAGCAGTATTTACGTTTGGTTCAAAACATATTTATTTCCATGCTCTCTGTCATCAGGTATAGTTTAACAGACCCCTGACACCAAAATATATATCTCTAGTAAGACCTACAGACTCAATACCTTACTCACTATTAGATATCACGACAGGAAGTAAACAAATATTTTATCTCCGTAAAACCAGAAATGAGCAGAAATCCCCGTTGCGGCCTCTCATGTCATTCCCAGTTAGACACTGCCATCTCTTGGCTCTCCAACACAGAACAGAGCAAGTGCAGTGAAACGCTGCACTTAAATGACATAAAGGGGGCGTAAGTCTAAAATAAATCACTCACATATCAGTACACACATCAGACAGTAGAGTGCTACTGTCTCCTATTAAAACCACCAGAATGTTCTCTGATCTAAATGTTTTTCCAATTTAACTAGAAGATTTTAACCATAACATTCCCATAAAGACAACGACTACAGCAACACGTCAGCTGGCTCGTGGTGGTGAAGCGTTGCTTCCTGTGCATAAAGACAGGCAGAAAACACAGCATACTGACATAGTTGTCCAGATGGATCTGGCGTTCGTTGCGTTCATCAAGCGGTGCGGCGCAGAGATCAGAGATGGAGACGCCACTGCACGTAGTCAGTGTGACCAGGAAGACCAAGCGTCCTCTCCCGCGGCCTAGGGCGTGTGTGAACAGCTGCCTGCTATCAAAAGGGATCTTGGAAAGGTCCACTTCACACCTGTACACACAGCACAGTTTCATTTGTGCAGACATATAAACTGCTCAGCAGTACAAAGGTCTCCACCGTACCGGCACAATGTACACAGATACACGTACAAAAGAACAGACTCGAAGAGGTGAAAGCAGGATGAGCAGAGACTCACATTCCCAAACACTCCTCTGTCCTCCGTCCTTCCTTGGACCAGAGTTCCACCTCCAGGTTTTCTGGACAGTCCAGAAACTGGTTAAACGTGAACCTCTCTCTCCACTGAGGGTTGGCCACTCTGCAGTGATTCTACATCCAAAAAAAACATTCCAAACTGCACTGAACATGTCAACAATGACTGAAGCCATTCGCCTCTAGACTTTCCCTGCTGTGCTCAGGAACTTTTAAAATAATAAAATAGGAAAAAAGGAATGATGATAGCACGTACACACTGTCATGTGTTATCTGTGTCACTGACAGGCCGGGGAAAAAGTATTGTGCTCTACTTTTAGATTTGAGTTTTATTTACCGCACTTTACCGTTTGCATTACTTTATATAGGGAAATATTTACTAGTTTAATTATATGTGGTATTATCTGTTATAAAAACATTTACTGAGGTCAGTGTGGCTTCTCTTACTTTAGCAAACTATCAGAATACTTTTTGAACTCTGCTGGTGAATTTCATTTATCAACACACTAGTTGAGTGTGTGACTGTTTTGTTGTTGAGCAGCATTAGAAAGTCCCACGGCACACGGAGGTAAACAAAGCAATTAGTGTCACTTTGAACCTACGTATAAGAAAAGGAGAAGGAACAGCGTTGCTCATTAGCATTCAGCTTTGATCAGTAATAGATGTTGCTGCAGAACAGCATGATAATCATCAGTGACAGTAGCCACAGAGCCCACAGGACAAGAAAGAGAGTATCACTGCTGAACAGCATCCGGCTGCCAAGATGAGCCGCACTGAGAGCTCCATCCCATGTTTTAATATTTAAAAAAACATTTATATATATCCCTCTTCTTGTTTTGTAGGCAGTATGGTGATACACTTCTTTATTTAAGTTTTTAGAAATAAAACAAGGACAATTCAAAGGTGGTAGAGGAGAGTAGAAGAGGTGAAGAGCGTTCACACTCCATCCAGTACCTTGCTTTTGTATCTCTGCTCTCCCAGACTGAAGCGAACATAGAGCTGACTTCCCAGAGAGTCCAGCGGCAGCTCCTGAGCCTCAACCAGAGTCACTAACACAACCGAAGTCCACAGCTGACTCTTCTTCAGTGTTTCCGCCAGGCTCCAGCTCTGAGGAGAAACTCCTGACTGCACAAATGAATTTAAGAAAAAGACGAGAGTGAGGGTAAGAAGGATGAATAACATAAGATATACCGGGAATACAAAAATCTTTCACATGTTTGCCCAATAATATTTTTACCATTGAACACTACACTATTATAAAGCGTCTATTAGATGCAAACTCGCTCCAGGTCATCGGCTTGGACCTGGACTCAGTCAGGTCCCGGGGAAGAAGCCTCTGAATGAGACAGCATTAAATATTTGTCCAGTGAAAAAGAAGAGAGATTATGTAAAGCCTGCAGTAGTTACAGCGCAAAGCAGCATTTCACTCTTCACTGTAATAGGGAGCCATATTCTAAGATAATTAGCCGAGCTTACATGAGGACAAAGTGCTTCAGGGAGAAAAATTGAACTTGGATTCAATTAACACAGATCAAGCTGACACTGCTGTCTTGTCAGACTCTGTTGTGTCCTGTGCATAGGCAGAAAATCACATTTTAATTAACATTGTGCATTGATCTGGCATACTACACTATCAGTGGCAGAGGAGACAGCCTGTACATGCAGCAGGCCACTTTATTAGGTACAGTAATGCAAACAACTGCAAAATGTAATGACTTATGTGATTGGAATTACATCTAGAAAGATTAAGGCAGAAGCAGTGTTTAGTCTGATATTTCTATCTAGAAATATGCAGACAAGGTAAAATTTCCCTGACTCCTAAAAGAAACAAAGACAGCAAACACAGTGGTGGCCTCAGCTTCAAAAGAGCTGCGAGACCAGAGTCCGACTGACGCTGGGGACGGTGTGAACAGAAAACGACATAATAAGCAAAAGTGTACACACATGTGTCATTATTTAGTCTCTGTTCAAAGACTCTAGCTGTGTCTAGCAGTGGTGTGAAGAAATCCAACGACTTGAAATACGCAACAAATTCAGTTGTGTATTGCAGCAGCAATTTGCTTTTGCTGGTTAATCTTGTTGATTTATATTCAAGACCACAAAAAGAGCACTGCTGCTTTATTAAAAGCTGCCCTCTTGTGGAAAAAGACACAAACTGACTCATGTGCCCAAACAAAACCTAAAACAGATACGGCAGCAACACAAACTGTCGTCATTAGATGTCAGATCATGAACAATACATTTTACTGCAGTTTGTGTTACTTGATTGGTGAACTCTCTCTTTTAAGTTTGGTAGCTATGTGCAGAGTATATCTCAACGTCTACTCAGTGTGTTCCCTACATCATGTCTTACCCTAATACGTTTTCGGGACCACCGCTGCCAACAGGAGCGTGCATGTTATGTGCAAAATAAAAATTACACTTTGGTTAGTAGGACACAGACAGAACGACAAACATGTAACAAATACCATCACACAACAACTATGCGGGAGAGCGTGTCGTACATG
Source organism: Microctenopoma stevenorrisi (assembly GCA_032270685.1). NCBI lineage: Eukaryota > Metazoa > Chordata > Actinopteri > Anabantiformes > Anabantidae > Microctenopoma > Microctenopoma stevenorrisi. The sequence goes on from JAUMTR010000017.1 coordinate 20,518,515, forward strand.
GCTTCTCTTTTTGTCTCCGTCTCTGAGCGACAGACTCATGTTCAGCAGCACGGCGCCCATATCCTCCTCCAGGCTGTTCGGGTCGTCCAGTGGCAAGAACAGCTCATTGGCTCTGAAGAACAGAATGAATGAAGTTCAATATCAAGAATCAAGAGTTCTAGGTCAGGGAGAGGCAGTGTTTAGTCAGAACAAGAACACAACATGGTTTCAGGAAATTAACCAGCACTACCTGCCGGTGTAGTGCTGCACTGGTGCTAATGAGGGTTGTGTGGGTAATGTGGTTTGACAAAGCATTGTTTTCAACTGTTACCAGTTTATAGTTGGGTAGTGAAATTACTCACAAAAAGGAAAGGGGAAAAACTAACGTATGCCTTTTCTACTTTTTCAGAGTTTAACTTTATATGTATATACATATAGACACAGTGCTAAACTCCAATAGACTCGTCAGGAAACCTTTAAGTTTCCTTTCAGAATCAACATTTTTAGTGAGATATTAATCCACATCCCTGCAGCAGACACTGCTTTGACCGTCCTCTCACTGAGATACTCACTTGTCAACCTCCAGATCACTCAGGAGGACAGTGGCTGCACCCATGAAGTCATCAGTTGTTAAGTCACGGTCGTACACCTACAGCATGTGATGTCAAACAACAACACGTCATACAGATAGCATCATGGGAACATTCGATGTTTATTACTCTGATGTTTATTTTAACCTCCTACTCTGATCACATTCAATGATTTCATTACCTCTGTGCAAATGAGATTCATTGTAGAAATACTGAGAGGCAGAGCCATGCAGTAACCTGCTCTGAGCCTGAGGGGCCTGTGATATAAAGTGGTCTGAACAACCTCATTAAAATAAAAAGATGATGTTTAATTCGTGTGTTGACTCGTCCCATAGAGCACAAACGTCACAGTTACAGGAATTTCAATTTTGTCCATACTTGTGTGAATTCAAATTAGACTTCCCTTATGTACGACTCCCGTGCTGCACCATCTGAGATGCAAACACTGTAAATCCCCAAAGCATTGTGCATCGCAAGATATGCTGCAACCCAGCAAAGTTTCCACACTGGCACAGAACACCGAGTGTTCATCCAATCTCAACAGTGCTTTTCCTCCACTGGCTGGCTGAGCGATTTAAGTCCTGCTGTAGAAATAATTGTATTATTAAAAGACTATTCCATTGTAAAAATTACCTTGATGTACAGTTTCCGATTCAGATCTTTCACGGGTATAGAGAAGGTCTCGTTCCAAATGGGGTTGAGGTTTTTATAAACCACTTTGCTTTTGTAGAATGTTTTCCCGTCCAATTTGAATTTCACGTAAGGGTCACTGGTACCTTAAGAAACACGACACAAACAAAACAATGCAGTGTGGTTTACTGACAGGATTATTATAGTCCATAATTATCAGTCTGGTACGTGGTCGTGGCCACTAAATGTTATGTATAGTCATCAAATAATTATTTGAGCTGAAAAAGGAAATCATTTTAGTTTGAAATAGAATCTTTACAGAAACGCTATGACATCCCATATCAGGTCAGATTATAAATGTTTGGTTGACTCATTGCATGAAACCGTACTAAATACCAAGCAAATCAACACGTTTCTGATTTCACAACTACAAGTTGCTAAACAGTCATTAACTCCTGTGTTTTCACTTGTAGGTAAATGCACCCGTTTCCAGTAAAAAGGAGAACTGGCTGTCGTTCTAGTCACAGTGTGTCTCTTGTGTGTCATGCAGGATGTGGTTTTGTTCCTACCCGACCAATGTGACCACAATTTCCTGAATGAATAGCCAATCAGACTTTTATATTATTTCACTGAACGACAGAGTAGCACTTAAAGGTGACAGCGCCAGCACTGAAATGACTACATCCTACTTTATTATGAGCTTTTATTTAAATGTTTTTTCACATTTATTGCTTTCTCGGGGCAACCAGCTAAAGAGACTGACACAGTTTCTGTCCTCCTCTTTATTTTCAACATTATCCTTACCCAGAACTAGGTTGTGTAACACAAAAACATAAAAGACAGAAGGTAAAATTCGTCATTAACACAATTATTAGACCTTTTGCTGAGTTTCCTAATGTTGTCCAACCAGCTATACTGAGGACCGGGACAAAACTCAACAGCTTTTCTAACTGAGCTTCTCGAGTCCTCTGTAGAGATGAGACCCGTCTGGTGGATCAACCATCATCATCAACAATCAGCAGCTGCTGCATTCAATTAGACACAGTTAACACGATCTCTACAGTGATGGGTTCTCAGCAGCAGGAACTTCTGTTCCCACCTGGTTGGTCAAAATTGATGGAAGGATAAATGCAGGTAAATATGAGTCCTTCAAGAAAAGGCCCAGGTACAGGGCAAACCAAAACCCCATAGAATATCCCTGAAGTGCAGCAGTAACAGATACCTTGCATCCAGTCTGATGGAGTGGAAAGAAGAACTGCCAAACACTGCCCAAAACCAGATTTCCATTTTTTTACTTCCATAGGAGCAAAGCTGAATACATTTATAATAAGAACTCTCAGTTAATGATTCATTTAAAAAGTGCATAAAAACATTTGTAAGTCTGGGTTATGGGGTGTGGCTTCATAGGAAAAATATTAAAGTGTGAACAAGATGACGGGCCTGAATCATTTCTGGAGAAAGTATGTATGCTCAGAGTGAGAAGCCTCGCAGGCTCAGTGCTGGGTGAGGCCCTGACAGGTTCTATAATATGTTGTGTGGACTCCAAAGAGAACCCAAAGAGCTTCTGACAGTCTGTGTCCCTGGGGTCAATATCACAGTGTAATCAAGCTGATATGCCTGGCCATGATTACCAAGCCAAGGTTAATCACACAAACCGAGGCCAACACCACACCAGCAGAGGACACTCTGATCCAAACTCACACTGTAACACACACACACACGAAGTATGTGACAAATGACTACGTTGGTGCCAAACTGAAGAACTGCTGCTGTGTTTCCTAACAGGCTTACAATGTATTTGCTCCTGCAGCCTAGCTTTCCTGTTTAAAGCATTAGGGTGGTTTTTTGTTTTTTTTGCACAACAGAACTTTTTTTGAAGGGTGTGTTGATTTGTGTTGTTTGCAGAGTATCAGATGTGTTTTCATTTCCCTACACTGAGCGGGGCCATTGTTAGAACTTCCCGTTGTCCTGCAGCATCACGTGTCACAATTCAGTTCACCTTATTACATCACAGGTGATAAACCCAATACTGTACAGCAATCCTGTTGTTGACAGCGTTAGGGGGGTGTAATAGTTGTAATAACGGGTCTGTAGAGACGAGGTTCTTACCACAGCGGTCCCTGATGACCAGGTTGTGTCCTTCCCTCAGGTTGATGGTGAGAAGGAAGGACCTCGGAGGATCCCTGAAGTTCTCCGACACACTCAGAGTCTCGTTCCCCATCTCAACACACAAACAAATCATTATTTCTTCTATTCATACCAGTAAAATACACAGTGCAAGCTGTACGTCTTACAGTGAAGATATGTGATAACAGCTCTGAGCTCTGGTGTAATGGACCCACTTTGGTGATGCTGATGCAGTACTGAGACGGGTTCCCAGAAATGTAGCTTCTAAATTGTCTGTTGTATCACGGCAATCAGCAAAGAATTTATAAACTCACAACATGCTGTCATTAGGGATTTAATCCCACACAGTAGGCCTGTCACAGTCTGTCTAGGTTTAGCTAAGGTTCTATGTGATTTGGGCATTTCGGTATATCTGTTGGTTTCTGTCTTTTTTGAATTAGTTTCATGTTTCCTTTTAGTTTTCCTGTGTCCTGATGACTCATATTTGGACTGCATTACCCATAACTCCTTTGTCACCCTCTGGACTTCTCACTTCCTGGTTCTATGGACTACAACTCCCAGCACTCTGGTTATTTCTGGCACCTGCTTTCAATCAACCTCATCTGTTTCAGCTGTTACCCATCAAGTAACCTGGATCCGTCCATATTCACCCTTCTCCTCCAGTAATACAACGTCAGATCTTCTGTGTATCACTTCGTCCTGTGCTCCTGGTAATTATCTGCTACCTCGGTCACCTGTCGCACTTCGGTTTGGGCATGTTCTCCTGTGATTTCCCCTGCACTTCGTTTGGTCTGGGTTTGTGTTTATGGTTAGTTGTTGGCTTTATTCTGTTTAGTTCACGCTTTCTCGTGGTTATTTTGTTTCTGGTTCCATGTGGGTTTTGGGAACTTGTTTGTTTTATTTAATTGGGTTCTGTCCCAGTCTTTTTTTTTTTTTTTTATGTAAATACTTTTGGTTTATTAAATTCCTTGTCTCAAAACCCCACTTAGTAGGTGTGTTCTGACCCCCGCCTCCAATCTCACAAGGTCATGTTTGTGGGTATTCCTTTTATAATAAAACACGTTAAACAATGGTACAGTTTTATATTTATCCAGTTTTTCACCCTGGATATAAATAGTATATGTTCTCCAAATCAGCTGTAACATTTTTATTGTCATGAAGAAGGGGACAATAAAAAACAGGCTTTAATGACCCACAGATTTGCCTGTTTTATTTGAAGCTTTCCTAATTTCTATGAAGACAAATGACAAAAATATCTAATAATCATTGATACTTAATTGATCGCCTTGGGGTAATTATTGTGGACAGGCTGCCTCCTTGCAGTGCCAAGGGTTTGTAGTTCACTGTCTTGTCTGGGGCCATTTCAACATAGAGCCAGGAATCTGGTGGAATTCACTACTAAGCCTTTTCACCAAATCAAGCATCTTTCAGTGAACAAAATTTGGTCATCTGACATGACCCGCCTAAGAGTTCCAATCCTGACAGGCCCAAAAGCCAGGATGACCCGCAATAAATGCACACAGCCTACTGTCCCATCATGTCCTGAACACAGCACAATAATCTGGAATTAAACTTTGACATCGGTGTGTCAGCAAAAACACAATGCTGCAGTCTGCATGAGCCGTAACAAAAATAAATAAATCCACAGTCTCTGGACAGAAACGGTCGACTGCAGAGAAATGTTACCACAGAGATTCAGCAGGGTGCTACCATCTGTGAGTAAATACCGTTAATAATAACCTGATGAACTAACAAATTCCCAAATTAGATAGCAGTACTTACATTGTGCATGTCCCCGTCCTTTGACCCGAGGCAGTTTGAATCCTGATCATCCTGATACAAAGAAAATATGTGTCAAAAATCCACCATTTGACATATGAAAAAGAAAAATATGAAACATTTCAGTCTGCTGATAATCTCAAGATTCTGAAACCTGCTCTCTGTGGCATTTTGACCACCAGTGACAAATCCTTTGAGCAGCGTTAATAAAAATTCGTGTATCCTGGAGACTGGTTTACTCTGTTCAGAGAACACGGTGATGAAAAAAGGAATTAGCCTTTCTGCTCTTTGGCTCCATTCAGAGAACTGCAGCTACAAATCTGACTTTAAACCGTAAGAGACACTGAGAATCCTCATAAATGTGCATTTGCATAACTTCAGATAGGTGATTTTCATCTTTCTGAAACTCTCCTGTGGTTTTAACAACTTTGAAGGGCATAGCGCTCATAAACCATGGCGGTATTAACCTGCTCTGGTGCCCCGCGACAAAAAACAGCTGCTGGGTCCCTTTAATCTCCCTGGTTTTCAAATCCTGTTCAATAAATAATAGTTTTGCTACAGTGAATGTGCCAGGTTGTAACTAGTGTTATTAGAGAGTACACAAAATGCAAATACATTTTTTATTAGAAGTATATAACTAAAGATGTTGACCACTAATTTACATAACCTGCACTACTGTCCCAATAAGTTACAGTACACCACATGGAGCCAGATGTCATTCATACGAGTGCCAGCTGTTGCTAGCCAACCTTTATGAATCTGTTCATGTGAACACCCCGTAAATCAAAAGGTCCCAAAAAAAGACAAGGGATCATTGCACTGATTAAAATACATCCAATGAGGGACTTTTTCACACCAGTATACCGAACAGCTGGTAACATATATGTCTAAAGTATCGAGCAGATGTTAATATACTGCACAGAGTGAGATTCTCTTCCAGGATGTAGTGAAAATGGCTCAAGAGAGGGCAAGCTATTGTGTAAAAAAACTGCTTAGAGCTTCCTGGACCAAATGCCAAGTTTTCTCAGTGAGGCCATCCAGGGTGTGGTGCAAAGTCTTTAGACAACATTCACAGTTTGCTGTTGTGGTTCAACAGCACATTTAGCTTATTTGAGGAATAAATGACGCAACATTCAAACTTCAGCCATGTCCTCACACGGGTAGCAGAGGAATTAGGTGTTTGCTGTTATTAGATTAGACAGGTATTGATGGCACATATCTGCTGTCATCAAGGCATTTCCAGCTCTCAATAAATGTCTGTAAATCTATTCGGTGATTTTATCTGATGCTGCATGTGCCTTTGTTTGTTTTGTTTTTTTCTCTCTGTGCTCTGAGAGCTTAGCCATTATGAACCTGGGCTACCTAATAGTCAGATTAATAATAGGAAGGCAGGGAAAGGATGAATAAAAACTGGGTTCACGTTTAGCCATCTTTTAGCCAATGTAGCTGTTTCATACTAATCATAAATAATAGATGTTAGATAGCTATTTATTTAAACTTATACTAAGACTAAGCTGTAGCAGGTGCTAAACGTGACCATGTCAATTTAGCGCTCATGCTCAGCGCATCATTGTCACTGTTGTGATGTTGCAAAGATGTGGCAGAACAAAAACGCACACAGCCAGAGTTTGCCTAGTGCTGCCGAATACTATTGATTTTGGAATGACTAACTTTATCCAGCTGCTCCAAGGTAAACTTTGTACATCCTGTGCAAATACACCAGACACATCACACCCGTCAGCGTCCAGGCAAATAATATATATTAGTGCTTATTGCTGCTCACTGTTGCTGCAGCCGTCATTTAAAAACAGAAACATGAAGACAGGATATTTATGGAAACCAAGCTACTACCACCCAGGAAGCTGAAGCACTGGCTGTACTGGTCAACTTTAAACTGTTGCCTGTGTTTGAAAAACTTTTCCTTTTGAATCCTGATCTAACTTATGACATGTGTTTCTGTACCTCTGAGGTGTGCTGGGAAACCTCCACAGTGGGAACGTCTGGGCTGTAGATGGTCATCACCTCCGGCAGGACCAGCTCCTCAGGCTCCATCCCTCTGGCCCGTCTGTAGTGCGTCTCTGGAGAGCTCCTCTCGTCACCGCAGAGACTGCTGAATGACTCCTGGGAGGAAGAATGGTATCTGCCATTTAGAGGCACACTTAGTCTGTACTCTCTCCTCCCAGCTCCGGTGCCAACTACTCCCATGTTCAGGCCACTCCCACCTCCTAAATGTCTTTTAGAAGACACGAGGAGCGGAGAAGTGGGGTTGCTGTGGCTGCAAGTGTTGTGCTGTTGGAGCTGCGTGATGGAGGAGACGCCGCTATACTCCTGCCTCATGTCAGGAACGGAGGAACTCCGGTGATCCAGAGAGGGTTCAAGAAGAGTGGGTGACTTGTTCGTGCTCGTCTTGCCTCGCCTGAGATGTGGCATCATCTTCTGGCGGAGGTGCCGCAGTACACCTGGCTTTTTGGAATCCATGATGGGAGGAAGGTTGAGTGTGCACCTAAGATCTGGACATCACTGACAGCTAGTAGAAAAAAAAAGGGGGCAGAGAGGATTCAGTCACTTGACCTCAATTCAACAGCATCTGTCTCGTGTTCTCATGTCTTAGATCTACTTATGGTAACATACATTCATGAGCCACAACATTAATACCAGCTGGTGGGCAAACTGATGGTGTGTTTTGGTGCATTCCAGTCCGCAGCATTGTGAAACGCAACAGATGATCCTGATGTTGCAGCTGATCACAGCTCGTCTGTTATGTCATAGCAGCCGTTCAAGCACAATCACTGTCACTAAGATTCAGTGTTGACCTTCACTGTAGTGACAGCTATTACAGTTACATTCCTTCGGGAACAAATGTTTAAAAGACACCTGCTTAAAACTGTGATATCTAAAAATAGAAAACATCAGAAATCACTGCATATTTAGAGCAGACATCACAACATCAGTTTGATGCTCATTAAGAATGGGCTTTATCAGATGCAGGGTAACATCCACTCACTCCTGACTCAACTGAACATACTCTACACCAAAATCCCTGCATGTGTTGTGTTGAGAGGAGGCGATTCTCACAAGTTACACCACGTATTAAATGACAAAAAACACACACATGCACACAAAGAGAGAGAAGGTGGGTGGGTGTGTGTGTGTGTGTGTGTGGTTCAACCACAAGGTGAAGTTCTCACATTCGCACCAATAAAAATAACTTTGAAACATTTTAGCATGGACATTTAAATGAAAACTAAATAATATATGTAAACTGTCCACTTGTTTTCCTTTCAAGAAGAAGACAGCAAGCTGCGGTCCAAATGTCTTACACAATATTTTGTTAAGCAAATTCTAGTTTATTTCTGCATGAAATTTACATTATTAGTATGTACATGGCAAAGCTGTTTCCAACACAAAACAGCGCTCGGAGGAAAAGCGTGTTACTTCCTCGTTCAGTGGAGAACATTAAAACAACAATAAAACTCTGTAAAAACACACATGCTCACAGCATGCTCTGGGTCCCGAGAAGCAGAGGAACTACTCTGTGCCACTGAATTTTCTCACTAAGAACATATGAGATTAAAACAGTAACAACATGGTGTGACCAAGGTCTAATCTCACTTGTGGCCACTATACTATTCGTGCCACCATATTTCAAGTGTCGCCTTTCACCTCTCAGGTAGAGCTCGGCGCTATGACCAAAATTCTACAGCACGGTAGTTTTCAACATTACGACGGTTTCCCAGTATTCAACAGTATTTGTTCCCTTTACTTTACTTTACTTTACTTTGCTTGGCAGACGCTTTTATCCAAAGCGACAATTTCCATGCATGTTCCCCATGCATGAGTTGGTGTTATTCATATTTTCCACTGATGAAGAGAAGTTTTCAGGTTTCCTTGTTGTCCCTTTGTTAAACTGACTCAACATCCTTAATGTTATTTATCGTATTTACCTGTCATTTCTGCATCTACATGATGCGCTTTCCAATTCTCCTCCGCTCTGTGTCAGCTTCAGGTTTAGAACGTTCTCTGTTCATCTTCCCCTCCACCTCCACTGTGTCACAGTTAAACAGTTACCCGCTGTGCTACAAAAAACTCCATATCATAACAATAACCCTGATGACCCAGTATACCGCCCAGCACCACTGATCTCATTCTGTAAAAACACAATCAAGAATGCAAATAAACAGACAAACCAGCTGCTGCATATTGTGATAGTCCCCTTAATACTTCAAGCTGTCATCTCCTTGAATGATCTCTGCAATGCTCATGTTGCTGCTGATTCGAAGAAAACCTGATTTTGTGAAGCAAAATCCCCATAAGCCGCTTCCTGGCTTCATACTTTGCATTGTCACTCGCTGCAAACGGTGACCTGCCATGTTATCAGCTGGTAAGGGGAAGTGGTGGGGAGGTAGCAGATGAAGGAACAAGACAATAATCTCTCTACAAAAGCTGCAGAGAAAATGACTAAGGAGTAGAACTGTGTGACCGGTGTCATTTACACAATAACAAGTAACGTAATCAGTTTCTATAGCAGACAGAAGTAAGTCCCAAGAACCAGCCAACAATCATTTACGTTTGATTCCTGCAGAGAAAACCAGTAAAGTAATGACTCTGATATTGTAGCCTAGATTCTGAATTCTAAAGCTTGACCCACATATAAGGATTAGAAGGTGGATCACGGTGCGCGATAGAGCGGGAGCAGGCGGAGGAAACGGATGACGGCCACTGGCACACACAGCAACCTCCCTCTCACTAACGTTGGAGGCACAGTTTATCTAAGCACGACATCGTCTACCGGTGTTTCAACAGCGTTGGAAACACGCTGTCGTAACTACATCATCGTGTCTTTGGTGTCTTTCGGCTCTCCAGATTTAATTCTTTAGCATTCAAAGAGTTGAATATTTGCTTCATGAGTTGATGGAGACTGTGATGTCCCACCCTGGTTTTAGTCTCATAGGAATCACCAAACCATATTTCCAGTCTGAAAGCTGGATACGTTTATTACCAGTGGGCACACAGTCTACAGCCACACCTCCTCCTTTTCATAGTTAAGTGTTTCCCAACAATAAGATCCACGTCATTAGGGTACCGTGCCCAATATAATCAGGTCTGTGTAAACGCTGGGACGTCGGCATGTTTCCAGCCCACGGCTCATTAACACGGCCTTGGTGCAACTGAGATAAACAACCGCGTGGCCACACAGCTGAAAACAGCCGTCACATTCATTCTTGACCTGCAACATAAACACAACGTGATCACAGTCGGACACATCGGCTGTGTGTGGCGACAACAGCTGTATTACATCATTTAACTAAGGTTTATGCCAACTGTAGTCTGGCAAGCACAATATGTGACAGACCTTGGTTTCCCCATCTCTGAATTGTCACGGCCTACATAGGACAAACCAGCCGAGTTCAAGGAGGTCCTCAGGATGTCCGTCCTCCATGCAGACAACCTTGTCCAGAGAGACATCTCCCTCACTAAGCTCACTTGCGTCACATTTATCTCATGCATCTGAGACTTTGATGTAAAGAGCTATTAAGCAAAACAAGATTATTCATTAGACTAACAGAAAAAGGAAACAGCATTCTCATGCTGTAATGAAGGCACTGAACAACGATGGGTTTCTTAGTATATGACTTTTCTGCCCTTTTCTGATTAGTGTCACAAACAAGGTACAAACCTTCAGAGGCTTTTTCCCGCAGCAGTTAGAAGCATAGGACTAACGTGTACATGACTCTGCACGCACCAAATCACAGTCAGCGCTACGCAGGAGCAGAGCCGGAGCAGGCAGACACACGTTCCTGTGATTTTAGGACCGACACACGTCTAATGAGATTCCAGTATTGACTAACAGGCTGATTTCACAAAAGAAGCCTGAGAATTAACAATCGATTACCCCACTGTTGCACAGGAAAAGCACGTGTCTGCTCTAAAAGCATCTCTGCATGAATTCTCAGTCTGCAAGCAGAGGAGTGTGTACTTACTTTTAATGTTCTGTCTTTAGCAAGAAAGGTACTTAAAATACTGTTGCGTGCTGCATAAAATTTTCTTTCTCAGTCTGTGGGCTGAGCTGAGCTGCTGCATCACAGGCCTGTCCTGTCAGAACAAGACCAGAAGCAATTTCCTGAAAGTATTTCGACCAAATGTGGCAAGACACAATGTTCACGCAAGAAAAACACAACCCATGAGATTGAATCGAATGAAAAGCAGACTTCTGGTTAATCTTTAACTTTAGGATGTCTCTGTCATAATAACACGCTTCCGTCATTTATAAGAAATTGTTATGCTCACAAACATTTTAGACATTTGCTATGTGTATAATACCATTATCGGCAAATAAGTCTACATGTCACTGTCGACGTTTAGTTTCCTTGATAACATAAACATCAACCACCAATCAAATGTACATTCAAACTCATGAGATAATAACATGCAGATGCATATGTTAGATAATGTAAATAGATGATGATGCATCACACATGCGGACAATTTTTTGACCATGTTAACAATTAAAAAGTTGGAGCTTTGTCGTGATAAAGAAGATGTGTATATATGAATAAATATTGATAGTTTTCGTCTACATACAAAGTTTATAGAAGATATTTCTTAAATTTCTCTTTTAAAAAAATCCGCTCAAAAAAATAATCAGTATGACAAACAGTTTAGATCCTGATGAAATTCCGAGTTTCATCTGGATTCATACTTTTTGCAAAAGTATCACAGAGTCGCCTATGGCGATGAAAGTGTTATTCAAAAGTTAATTTTGTTTGTATTATGTTTTTAGTTTGCTTTTGTACTATTTGACACTATATGTGCCTGTAAAGCTTGACTGTCAGTAACATGTTTTTTCTCTGATTGTGAAGTGGAAGAATCCAC
>JAUMTR010000017.1:20531185-20606340 GCA_032270685.1 Microctenopoma stevenorrisi
GGAGCAACCTGCTGCTCGCTCGCACACAAACACAAATCCATGGTCGTGCACAAACACACACAGTCACATGACCCTCCGCCGCGCGCCAAACACGAACTGGACTTTTACCGTCTCCCGCTGCTCGGAGCCTCCGACGGGTACTTGCTGTTCTGTTCACCTCATGGCAGCTGGAGTTTGCTGAAGGTGAGGGACCCGAGAAGCGCGGCTCTGCCTCCGGCCACACTTCCTCCTCTGTTTAGTATCACGCGTCAAGTCAGCCGCAAACCACGCACAGGCGCTCACACAGATTCCAAAATAAAAGCCCACCAAGAGCCTAACGCTCATCAGCCTGAACACCCTGATCCTATACTGAGTTAACTCGTTCGACAAAATGATTTTAATATTATGGTGGGTATGCGATACATGCTGCTATGCTGCTTAATTATATTCAATACTACGAAGTCCTATTTATTACACATAAATAAAATGCACTGTTTCCGGTACGCGGTCACTCTAACTAACTTAACAGAGCTGGGAGAATTACATCGTACATGCAGTGTGTCAAATGTCTTTGGCAGATCTCAGAGGATCAAACACCTATGTTCCTCATTAGTCACGTCGTTCTGTCCATTTCAAGTGCTTCATAACTCAAATACATAGATTTTCCCAGCTGACCTCACTTTCATTTAGGTGAATAACCTGTTACACACACAGAGTTAGGATAAAACGTTTTGTGGTCAGTGTAACCCCATTGCAGGCACAGTATTGACGTGTAACTCTTGCAAATGCAAGCCTGTGTTGCCCTTTAATGTCAAGTCACTTCAAGAAAGCAAACACCAATTCAGATAATGCCCTACAAACCTTGACTCTGCAGTGCAATGCAACTCTTTTTTCTAAACCTTGTGTCACACGGTTATTACAGATATTAGGTATACGAATACATCTGAAAGGAAAAAGTTTGTACTTGCAAGGCCAATGTGTAGAACAGTTTTTGCAGCTCACCTCAAACTCTGTCCTTTTTCATTAAACAAGTGTTTGCTCTCGGCTTTGCAGCTAACCTTGGTACATTTGATACCTTTGTGGTCTGCTCTCTGTTTGTACTAATGTAATGCTGTTGCTCAAATCTTAAAAGCAGATACACCCTTTACATTTCATACAATTACTACCATCAGATATTGTGCTTAGTTAAACCTAAATTCCTTCTGACGTTTGTTGACGGTTCATCAGTATTGAAACACTTTGTGTGCTTTTACCGTCTAAGATTTATTCGTTTGACTATTTCTGTTACTACCATAGTTCTCAATCAAAACTTGACGTCCGAAAGTAATTGACGTATGACTTCTTTTTCCCTCTGCTCAGAACCACAGCGTCATGTTTTCACAGAAAAATGTCATTACTCACATGGTATTTAGAGTCAACGCTTATCCGAGGAGGTGTTAAACATTACACCTCTCCCCTCAAACAGCCCAAACTTCCTCCACCTCATTCATAGCTAACCTCCAGATGGGTTATAGGAATCGAATTTCAGTTCCAGTTCTCCAACACCTAACAAACCAGGTCTTTTTCATGCAGTCAGTGCCCTCACTGAACCACTTCACTTCCTGGCTATTGTAGTCTAATAATCATAACATTCATTTTCAGTGCGTACTGATGCTATCTATGTCAGCACTGGACTTTCCTGTGTTAAAATGATCAAACTGACTCTCAGCAGTTGTTTCTGTATTTTCCTCCTCTCTTATCTCATTCTTGTACAGCCATAAACCAAGCACTATGACTCCTTCTGCAGTTGTGATTCCTATCTCCGGGAATCAGATTTTTCAGATCAGAATTTTAATGCAATCTTAAAGTGCTTTGATGAAGCTCTTTATTACTATTATTATTTTACATGTCTTTGTGAGCATTATGTTTCCCATCCACACTGCAGCTCTGTGGAGTTACTGTGGTTACCCTTGCAACTTTTGCACTTTTCACCACATGCGCTGCCTTGAACTAACCAACATGTTCCATTTTCTCAGTTTGAATCACTTGCTGCTCAGTCTCTCAATCATTCAGTAAATTCCAGATTTCCGAAATGTTACCATGCTGTGCAACAATTTTAGCCACTTTCTAGATGCAATGATGCTTTTGAAAATAATGACATGAATTGTTTTTATTCGTGAATTTACTGCATACAAAATGCAGGAAACTGAAAGTCCTGTCTAGTATTTGGACAATAAACCGGTCTGCACTTACAACCACTCAGGTCCTTTAAAGCCGCACGGCGCTGCAGCTGTTCTATGAGTGTGTTGTGAACAGTGTCCTCGTCTGTGCTGCGTTTTGCTGCGGCACGCTGGTTCTGTTCTTTGTGAGGAGCTGGACCCTCTATATGTGGTAGCTGAGAGGAGGATGCTCCCATCGCTTCACAGTGTCCTGGTTGGACAGAGGAAGTGCTCCACATTTTTCAAGGTACTTGGCAGGTAGATAGCTCTAAGCATCGTGGAGAACTTTGTATTGTCTCTGTTCCTTCTGACTCTTCAGCTAATCGCAGGCCATCTCTGTGATGTTGAAATTGCACTTGTGTAGTGACTGTGCCATGTGTTCTTATCATTGAATATATTTCTTCATGTCCGGTTTTACAGTTGAGGTTGTTGTGATGATGCAAAATGAATTTGAAACAGATCACAAGCCTCTTGTTATTTCACGATGCATCAGAAGTGCATAAAGTGTCTTCTGCTCGTTTCAGTTTCTGTTTCAGTTAACCTCCTTTATTTGAGATAAGTTAAGACCATGTTCTGTTTTAATCTCTTTTTTTTAACTTTTATTTTTTAATTTACTATTAGCACTGAACTTAAAAGGAAAAACTCTTCATAATTCTCTAAATATACAGCAGCATATGTATATGTATGTATTTCTGCTCAAATTTCATTGTGTCTGTCTTGTTATTTTGATTTGGACAGCAAAAGACAGAGCAGAGGAAGTTTTGACAGATACGGCTGCAAAGCCACACAAACGATGTGAAAGAGCTGCCATGGGACAGTCACTGGATTGTCGTATCCTCACCTCATCAGATGGAACGATCAGTTTTTCTTTTCACCATCTTGATCTTGGTTTATAAGAGGCTGATTTCTTATAAAACTATTCCTGAAAATTAACTGTAAAAAACGTTTTCTATACTTCACTTCACTAAATATATTGTATACTCTACTGTGCAAGAGTCCAGCGCCACATTCTTGACAAAATAGATTAGTCTTGCAGGCACAGTACTTTGCAAGTCTGAAAAATCATCCATAGAAATATACATATGTCAGATTTTGGCAGAGTTGTCCTATTTCACTCAGGTGGACACAACAGACTGAACAGCAGGAAATAGTTACACCAAATAGTGATATATATTAAAGATGCTATATACAAAACAATGAAGTACATACAGAACATGGCTTTCATTTGTAAATCTGAATGAAACGTTGTCTTATTCTGTGCACAATATAAAAACACACCCACACAACCCAGAAAACAGCATACTGCTTTGGCTGATATAAATAAGTGTGTTTGTGTAAAGAGGAGTAAAAGGGTCGATGATGTGGAGAGAATATTGCTTTTAGGCTGGACTCATTCGTTGCTTCAAACCCTGAGAAAATCAGAAATGAATTGGTTGCCATCCAAATCAACACTGCACTTCACTACACGTTGTCCTCCGGTCATTTTCTCCCGTTCCTCTGTTCACATTACTGCATCTAACCATGTAGGAAACTGACAGATTATACTACAATTGGACCCACATTATCAGTCTGTGATGCTCAAGATGATTTATTTTACAAAAGGACGACTTATGTATCACTGAGGATTTCCTCACACTAATGTTGATCAACCCTGAATAATTCAACCAACAAAAACTCTGAGATAACTTGAAAATAACACAACATAACAAAAACATTTGATTTGCATAACATTGTCTTTCTTGTGTTTTCCCTGGCGTTGTGTCATCGTGTGACTGCAGAGTCTATGTGACCCAGCTGTCCATTCGCATCCGCTTGACTGTCGGACTTTCTCTGCCCTCCATCCGACTCAAAGGGAGCAAGTGGAAGTCCAGTCGCTGCTGCTCCTCCCGCTCGCTGCCGCCCTCGTGGGAGCTGCAGGAGGAGCTGACGCTGTCGGCAGGAGAGGTCCCCATCTCTGCTTGAGCCGACGTGGGGTAAGGATGAAGAGGAGCGTGAGCTTGAGTCACATACCCTGACTGAGTGAGATGGTCACGGGGTGGGGATATCGGCTCGGCTTTGATGTTGATGCTGTGGTTGGAGAGACCGGATCCTCCTGATCTACAGACACGGGGACAGAGGAAGAGGATTACTGAAGGTTGTGATGAAAGCGCCATCTAGTGGGAAGAAAGAAAATGTAATTTTTCACTAAGCTTGGGTAAAACTCAAACATGCCCTGTTGTGGAATGTGGAACATTTAAGTGCCGTAGTTCAGCACAAGTTTCTACACGTTTTTCTGTTTGAGATCTAACCTAATGGAAATAGGCCATTACAAATGGTGTTACCAAACAGGGGGAAAACCTGTTCCGTCTGTCATTAAGAGACAAAAGTCAGCAGTTTTAAGTGGTTACCCAAGTGAGCCCAGCTGATGTTGCCATGCTGCCATGGAGCTCAAAGAAGGGCCTGCGTGGGAGCTGAAGCCTGACAGCTCCGCATTGTTCAGGGAGAAATCTGACAAAGAGAAAGGGATGACATGTAACATGAGCGTACAGAGAAAACATTAGGCCCGATAGTGACTGAGTCAGTATGATTCACCACCAGTATGTAGCGTTGCCACAATAAACTGCTAAATCACCTGAAACACTTTCATGTTTGCTATGTGTAAGTGTCAGAGGGTGGCCCACACAGACATGCACGGGGGAAGAAAAAAACATTGATAATGATTGTAAACAACACCAGCTTCATTTTGATTATTTCTACTAATTATATTATCTACAGTGTGTGTACATCATTTAATACTGCTATAAAATACTCACGCTCAAGTTTAACCCTGGAAATGTGCAAAAACAGGATGGAAATGTTTGCTACGCCATTTGAAATTTAGTGCAGAAATCATATGCAAATGATAACGAAATGCATGAACATACAAAAGCAACAACAAAAGCATACTGTGTTCTCGTTACATAGCCAGCATCCGGCCGACCTGCGGATGTAAACCGAGTCTTTCCTGCTGCAAGGCAATAGCAGTAACAACACCACTCTGCTTCCCCTAATAAAGCAATACATAGTAAAATTCTTCAAGTACCGTGGTTGTAGGCAGTGTTGATGCCAGAGTAGACCAGACTCTGATGAGGCAGAGTGGGTGTGGTGATGGAGACCACTGGGGTGCTCAGAGGTTGGTTGGCCTGAATACTGCTCAGCCTCTGACTGCTCTGTAAAAAATATAAATAGAAAATCAACAACTTTATGTTTAAGATTATCATCTACAGTAAATTCATGCAGAAAGTTCCTTGTCTTCTTTTATGCTCACAACGGGTTGTGATTCCCCACAGCCTCCACATGATGTCAGTGTAAGTTAACGTTCCCATGGAGACAGCCTTTGGCCACACAGTGAGGACTCACTCACTTTCAGGGAAAACCCTCTAATGATCCTGCAGTGTAACTTCAGTGTGACGTCCGCTCACCTCTGCATGTGTTTTACATAGTCACCACCGATGTTTTCCAGGATACATTTTCCTAAAATAACAACCTGTCTGTTCTTCCAGTGTAACTTCCATGAATCCATGTGTAGAATAGAATCCTAAAAACTAATGGCCTAGACAGCAAAAGAACTAGTGGAATAAAAACACTCCTCTAAAAGAAATATTATAAATCACTTGGTTCAGTTTTGTGCGTTTTGATTGTGACGAATCATTTTTCGATCTAGCTCTATAACCTCGAGCTAATTTACTGGATTTACTTAACAACAAACAATCCTCACTGTCACAGCCTTAAACCAAGCTAGGAACCGAGCAGGCTGGGTCCACTCTGTGTCTGCTGTTTATCTTTACACGTGTCCATCAGGAATCACAAACGTTTTTCGTTGCCTTTTTGGGGTGTTTGCATTCCAGCCCAATAATGACAGAGTTACATCACCGCCAATGAGGTCATCCACTCCCGAACACGACGACACACGTGCACACAGACACGCACACACACACACGTCTACAACATATTATCAGGGCTAAGCTTGAGTGACTCCCCAGAGCACCACATTCCCCTGTCACTCGTGTTATCTGTCGTATCCTTGTAACTATGTGCTGGATAATTCAAGTTCAAGCTAATGTGGTAAAGCTTGTAAACACTGACTTTAACAGCCCGAGCAGACTTAGTTTTCACAAATCACACTGCACGTCATTTTCATGTACACACCGGCCGTGAGAAGGAAGTGAAAGTCGGTTTCAGAATGATCAAACCAAGGAGGGGCTGTTTGACCACATGTGATGATCTGCAATACTCCAGCTGCATGCTAGTGTCAACCTCTCAAAGCTGACATTTAACACGCATCTCACAGTGATAACGGACAAAAACGTCATCAGGCGGCAAGAGATTGTGTTGACCACCGCATGTGCACTCTCCCCAGCCAGTCGGGGCCGATGACGCCCAGCCCAAGCCTGGTTCTGCTGGACGTTCCCACTATTATTATTGATCGCTGCTCAGTGCTGCTCAAAGGGATCGTTGGGTTTCCTGTGCTTCAACTGAAACTTTGTCACATGGTAACATCTTAAGTCTTAATAAAAAAGCAATAACTTATAGTACATACAGTAACAAATAGACCATAATGGTAAAAGGCAAATAAAAAAGTGTTGCGAAATAAAAATCCCCTAGATCACACAGCCAGCCTGGTAAAGTTTCTGTTTCCATTGTTTGCTACTCATTACATCATGTTTGAGCATGGTGTGGGAGGGAAGTGCAACAGTAAGGAGCTGAGGAAAGATCAGTAACTGAACCCAGCTGCTGACCTTACAGTAAAGGAAGACGAGCTCCAGAAGATCTGAAGACTCCTACCAAACTTTGTTTCACCCGGTGCTTCTCAACAGACTGACACACGGTACAACCTGGATCTGATGTTGTTGTTTGTTATTTGCTACGTTGTTTGATGCTACCAGCGACACATTCTCTAAAACCTTTGAGGATGTCCAAAAATCTATTGGAACAGCCTGAACTGTTTCTCCTGCTGAGATAGGACTGATTGATGCTTTACCAAAATCCATTTAGTTGGAAATATGTCACAACATTTCACAGCTCAACCAGGTAAAAACTGGAAACTAAACTGGTCACAAAAGGAAATTCCCTAAAATGTATCCTGAAGCAACAGACCAGAAACCTCAGTGTCACTTTGAACTTTACAGGTCGTGTGGGGTGTGTCCTGTACCCTATATCTCGCACGGTGTTGAGGTGAGAAACGCTGGCAATGTTTTATATGGAAACATGTTTTCCAAGCCCGAGGGACGTCTGGATGCAGACGGGATGAGTGATGATGCAGACTACCACAGTGGGTCAGCAGCTTGTCAGAACAATGGGTTTGACACCATGTGGAGTGGGTGGTTTAAAGAGCCTGTGCCTGTTTTGTTAGTAGGTATAGGAAACCTACCAGTGTTTGCATCATTCCTTTGGACTGGGGGATGACAACGCGGAGGTCAGCCTTGCGGTTTGCAGAGAGCAGGTTGTTCCCAGGATGTGAGAGAGGAGGAGATTTGGGCGGTAAGACCCTCCCCAAACTGCTTCCACCAGGTGAGCCCTCAAAACCATTCACTACACAGAGAAACAGAGAAGAGGGTAAAGACATCGCAATTAGAGCAGGAAGCCCAATGCATCTAGCACAAAATTAGAAAGATCTGCGAGTCTGGTGTGTTAGATCCAACCTGTCCACCACCAAGATCTGAATGGAAAATGGAGAAAGTACAGCTATATATTATACAAGAGATAATGATGAATAATTGATCTTTTCTCGCTCCTGACGTTACACAAGAGCAGTGTGGACAAGAGAGCTGCTGTTCTGAGAGGGAGAGCACGAACACGACAGGGAGCGAAATCTGCAAAGTGCACGGTAAATACAAATATAGCCAACATACATCTGTAGAAAACGCTGAACTAAAAGTTATTATCTTTATCTCTCTTCAGACCTGCAAAATGGTTACTGAGCATTTTCAGTGACTCATTTCAGGAACATTAATTTAACCACTTGAACTCCAACAAGCATTCTGATACATGGAGTGAACACACTAGTACCACTCAATATTTTATTAAAATCATTTAAATTAAAGCTCCAATTTTCCACCTAGTCCACCATTGTAATGTGTGTTTGTTTGTAAGACCCCCATAAGATACATACCAACTGATCCAGATCCATTCTGCAGACTGAGATCAGAACTGCCTTGCAGTCCGCCTAGAGGACACACAGACATCAACAATTTGTCTGTAATATCTTTGCACATATAATACAGTCATAATACAGTCAAAGAGCAATGCTGCCACTCCCCACACTGAAGACTATTCAAATGCAAGGAACAAACAGTAACGCATTTATATATCAAGTGCCCTCAGGACAAGTTTTAATGCTGTGGTGAAGAGAAAATAACACGTACTAGTGACCAGTGTTATTTCTCTCTACTGTAGTCATGTGTGTGTTTTCTCATCGTTTACAGGAAGTAAAACAGTCCAAGTTGTGTTTTATTTTTGTTTTTTTGCATAGTCGTTAGTCCTGCCATATTTTTTAAGTCACATTCAGATGAAAAGAGAACCTCAAAATTTACATGTGCACAGTGAGATTACCCTAAAATAATAAGCACACGTACACACCTGTGTTTCCAGTGCTGTGAGGTCTCTGTGGGGAGTGTATGTTTCTGTGGAGGTGTGTGTGATGTGAGGAGAGGACTCCACTGTCTGTCAGAGCTGCTGTAGCTGCAGCTAGTGCCTGGGAAGTTGCTCCTCCTCCTCCTCCTCCTCCTCCTCCTCCTCCTCCTCCTGCTGCAGCAGCAGCAGCAGCAGCACTGTAGACCATGCTGCCTGGTGCTACATGCATGAAGTTGTGCTGTGGGTGGCCTGTGGACTAGGAAGGCAGTGACAGACAAAGGCAGGTCAGCACAAACTTGATACAGGAATACAACACTAGAGTGACATTTTTTGGCTTTAGTCTGCTTTTTCTCTTTAAATAGATGGGTAACTCCCTACTTCCCACAGCAGCTTCACATGAGCCAATCGTATGAAAATGTAGAAGGAAGTTAAGTATAACGAAGTCAGTCAGACATGGTGTTTTTCAGTCCAAGCAGAGAAAGTATAGGTGGAAGACGCCAAGGGGTTACACTCTCTGAACGTCAGACATTATAAAGTAAGGCTTTAACCTACATCAGAGCTGTGTTACTGTCATTTATTTATTTTAAGTCACTGCGTTAACATCATAATGCAACACAACAAGAAGCTGATTAAACAGTTTGCAGACACCCACCATAGCTCCTCCTTAGCTTTCCTATCTAGCCACTGGTTAATAAATGATAAAAAGTGAGGGGAAACCAAAAACTTGAGAATAAACTGAACTGTGACTTACAATTTTATGGCTCTTCATCATGTTGTCGAATTCTTCATTGATCTTCTTGTATTTCTCCTCAGTGCTGGGAGTGAGGATGTACGAGGAATCGACATCGGGGCTGTCGCAACCTCTGTGCTCCTTCTTGTTCAGGGCCTGCAGGTAAAATAAGGGAAGGGGGGTAAGTTAAGATAAAAATAATCCAAGAGAATATCACATTATCTTCAGGCATTTGGCCAGCACACGGTGGCCTAAATGTAAAGCAGAGACTAAACATTTACAGAACAGGTCACATAGTAACAACTGATTCTTCCTATATAATAACATTTGTTCGTGTCACAAACTGATGTATAGCAGAACACGGGATGCATATGGTTCTGGTGGCTCTCTATCTAATATGTGGTTCAAAAGCAGGAAGGACAAACAACCACTGACCTGAAACCAGACCTGATGCTCAAGAGGATCAGAGAACAAACATATTTCCCTACAGCCAAGGTCGAGCATGTCTGTACACTAGTGCAGTCCTGATGAGCGCTTCGTTTTGATTTCTAAATCAGTGCGCTTAGAAAAACACTTCTTTATTTAGCCATAAATTGCCTCTAATGTTTTCGTGTCTTATAAAAAACATTATAAAAAAATGCCCGTGTTGGTTCTTTACACATTGTTTAATGTTTGCCTGGTAAAATGTTTCCAGGGACATCTCCAGATGTTTTACCAGCTGTTCCCGGTTGACTGTTAACAGCTCACATGCACTGACTGGAACATTGGCTCAATTGACATGTTTTTAACCATCAAAAAGAGTGAGGCTAACTACAGTCACAGGCCAAAACCTGTCGCAACGTAATTATCTCCACCTTTAGAGTTTTAGCTCGAGAAATGCGTTCCTGTTTTGATCCATGCAGATCATACATTTCCTCCTTCTGAGTGCCTGAATGTTTGTTTGACTTCACAAGCTTTGAAGAGGCCCCAAACTGGTCTGAGTAAAGCAGATAGTAGAGTAAAACAGTAGAGAACCGCTGCTCCACACTGCCGTCTTATAAACAATGCAGCGGAGGAAGCAGACATTTTAATAGCAAGCCTAAAACAACTTTGGGTTTGGTTGGCTGTTTAGAGCGGTGCAGGCCGGACAGACGGGGAAATAAAAGGCAGAGAGTTGGCCGCTAATGCATCCCTGAGCATCACATTGATACAGCCGTCAAATCTGATTCATTAACACCAAGTCCTCTGTCTTTAGAGGATCGTATTACTGTTAGCAGTGCCGCTAAGAGAAACAGAGTATTCACAGCGCTGCAGGAGGGCAGTCCTGGTGAAGACGATACCGCCTTGAGGTACATCAGCTCTGCTCCCTTTGCTGAATGTTGAAACAATGAGAATAAAATGGTCAGAATAGACTTCATTTATGTGAAACCACCAAACCACTACAGACAAGAAGTTGGAAAATAACTAATCATAATCACAATCATTCACAATTAATACATGGACGTTAAAGTGTTGCAATACAATCCTATTTATACTTGGTAATGTCATTTAAGAGCGTTGCATCAATATCCTCTTTATGGTGACCACATAAAGGGAGCTTTTGCTTGAAAAGGGTGCTTGCTGTGGCAGGACCGCAGTAAAAGTTGCTGGTCTCCGTGGGTTCAGGTAGTTCAGACAGATTAGCTTTAGAAAATTGCTTTAGCTTACGGGCAGATGAATTGACTGACGTTAATTTAAAGCACCTGGACTTCAGTAGAGGACTTGTCATAAAAGAATCGAATCAAAAATCAAATCATACAAACATCATGCAAGCCTGGATGGTGACATCACCTCCCTGATATCCATCATCTCTGCTCCTCAGTACAGTGCTTGTCACGGTGTGACAGACCCAGCACACCAGCCAGCTGACTGTCTGTTGACCACATGTCCTCTGCATTCCCAGACACTAGTAGCTGTTAGAGGCTTCAAACACACACTAACACGTCTATTTTCACCACGGGCCCGAAACGCCGCTTTAACAACTGACGATGACTTAAGAAGTCACACGCTCACTTCAACAGTTGCTTGTGGCTACATCAATCTGGACAGTATAAAATACCAGAGGATACACGCAGTGCTTGTTCTGTCCTTCATGTGGACCCTCTGCCTAGCAGTTGTGGCAATCATATCATAAGATGCATTTGGGTACATTACTAACACACAGCAGTGACAACAATTAAAGTCAAAATGACAAAGTAGTTATGGAAATGAGGAAAATTGTAAATGGCAGAAAAAAACAAAAATATTCTAACACGCAAAGGATTACAAAATAATTCTTATATTAATTGGACAAAGCCAGTGAAAAACATTTTACAACATTCTTGCAGAACTGCAATAACTTTAGCTCCATCATCAGCAACAAAAGGTTAAAAAAAAATCATATTGTGCATTTTTCCAGCCAACAAATCAGTGGAGACACAAGAGTCTGGTGATCCTGTAGTGTTTGACATTCACTAGTGAAACAGTATCTTCCTTATCACAGCATGCCTGGTGCAGGACAGCACTGTTATAAAGCCTGTGTTGTGATCTTCAGTACAACGGTGGTGTCTGCATAAACAAGAAGCACTGCTGTTTAAATATTCATCCATTCCTTTCAAAGCCTAAAATATGTATGTCTGCCATGTGACGATAAAATCAGAACCTTATATTGATTCACTGTCCCTTCTACTCTACAGGACAAGAAAAAGCAGGGCTCCTGTAAAATACCTGCATGTGACGTTACATGACACTAAACGGCAAATATGGTACAAGACTAGAGCAAAATGCAGAACCACAGAAATGATCTAATAACTTCACTGCTGTACGGCTCAGAACACAGCATGTCTTTATGCTGGAGTACAGTCTAACGCTTGAGATGAGGGTCTAGTGGGATCTGGTCCAAAATCCACAGAGTTATATTGAGCTCCACAACAAAGTCGGCTTCAGTGGATCACTAAAGGCATCTGGATCATTGCCACCATGAGCAATGAGCTACAATGCTAAGCATCCTAACATGAGGGTGATGTCTTGTTGCTGTTGGGGCTGCATCAAAGATACAATTTCTCAGTTGGGTGACTGCCCTGTTGAGAAAGGCGCAGGAGAGTTTGAGATGTGATTCAACACAACTCTGGCAGAGATAAGCTCAGCTCACAGACTTTGAAACGCCAGTCCACACACAGTTTAAAGAGATTTTCTTTATGAGGCATCCTGTCACACAGAGCTAAACCAAACCAACCACAGAGTCGGGTTTCTGTGTATTGTAGTTTTCACTTTCTGTTATGGTTCTCATTAATCTCTGTGCTGTGCAGGCTGAAATGACTGAAATTCAATTCTGCTGCACACAAACCTGTCTCATTATAATGACAAAAGTAATCTGTCAGTGAGCTTAGCTGACCAGTTAGGACTAGTTGTTTTATCTGGCAGGCCATCTTCATTTTATAATAATAATAATAATAATAATGAATATAAAGAGTCCATCTTCATGGTTTAGGTTGACATTATCCTTTTATCTCCTCCTCAGTTCAGTGTGTTTCAGAAAGAGTCAAACAGAAAGCAAAAGTTGGTTGAGCTATGAAATAACCATGTACAGCCTCCGTAGTCATACACATTTGATAACAACTATCAACACTGCTTGGCAACTTGACTGATGCAAATCTGTGGGACACTACACTAAAAATAGTTCCGAATAGTGTTTTAATTTCAACACTGTTAGCTGTTGTTCGGCGCCATGTCGTATTTGAGCACTACTGATAGTATTGCCACTGTGTATTTCACTCTGTTGTGATTGGAGCATGTGTTCATCTGCAGCAATAGACAGAGTAAGGCTGTGCTTGGTATAATGTGCAAACGCTGCCAATCACTCACAAAAAGCAAAATGGGATCAGGAATAATGATGGCTTCCGCTTTCCAGGAGTACGTATGTTCTAACATTAGTATGACAAATACTGAATGTTGTAAAGTGATTAATCATAGGCAGCACTGTATTTAAAGACAAACATCATGATCCAAATGCATCTTAACGTGGATACCTGCTGTGATAGAGATGGGGAACGTCTGCTGGCATCATTGCCTCTCAGATGTCAGGCAGCCAATTCCACCTTAAAGGCTCTGCTGGTTGCACATATACCGCATGAATCAAAATAAATTCTGAGCCATAACTGCCGATCCTTACAGCTTTTAAAACAACAGAATTTTTATTTCAGTCTCACTTTGAGGACTCAGTGGGGAGAAGACATGAACGCTGGACGCGGCTGTGCTCATGTGCAGACTGGCTGCATGTGACAAATGAACTTGTGAGCTGCTTGTGTCAGAGAGATAATCATCAGCAAACATCAATTTCCATCAAATAATAACAAAGCATCCAAAGAAGCTTTCCGACAACCCTCCCTGACCTGGAAAGTCTGCGGCAGCCAGTGTGAGGGTATTACTTTACACATTCAAATTCTATGCCTAAATGTTGCAAATGGCCTGACCGATATGTAAACGAGCAACCTTTCACGTTCCAGGCTTTGTTTTAGGCTGCTCGTCTGTTTGTGTGACATTTGTGGGGAGAAAACAAAGTAGGTCTCAAAGCAGGCAAATCAAGCCCGGCTAATGGATTACAGTGCTGACACAGGTGTGTGCTTGTGGTTCAGTGTATGGGCATAGACACCATTATGCTATTAGAATGATTATGGGTAACGTCAGTGATCCATATTAACAACCTCTACCTCTAGTGTTTCTAAGAAACAACTTTACCAGTTAACTGTCTTTACTGCTTCACAGGAGTTTTACTGTTCATCCCGTAGCCTGCGGTCTAATTCCTCTTGATAAACAACGCTAGATTTAAATTAGAAGGGGAATTTTATGATTTTGGTAGGCTACGGTTCACTGACTGAGGAAAGAAATTAGCTGAAAAGCCTGCCTGGACTCTCCAGGATCAAACTGAATGCTGAAGCCTCTCCTTTGTTCAGGTAGTTTGGGAGATTTAGCTTCCTTAACATTTGACAGTTTGTATTTGGTACAACACACAAATGATGTGTGTAAAGGACGGTGGAGGAGGGCAGTTAATTCAGGCTCTCGGCAGGGCAAACATGCATTAGGAGCTTAAAGCCAGAGCATTAGTCACGATGACCATTCATTTCTAATGGCAACAGCAATGAGCACATGCAGAGAGAGACGAGGCAGCGTTGCTCAGTGGCCGCGATGCAACACAAACTGGTGATGCTGTAAGACACCACAAAAAGGGTGGATGGATGGATCTTATCGCTGAAAACATCTTCGTCACCTCTAGTTTGGGTCAACTACAGTGTCACAGGTCGTTATGTCACATCATATTATCCAAAGCTGGAGCACCTCCCATCAAAAGTCACTACTAAGTTCGTATCCATTTCCATACAGGGAAGGAGATGTTTGTCTTTTTACAATAGGTGGAGCATGCAACATTACAGAGCCACTCAACCACTCATAGAGGACATGGTGCAAAATGTCACACTGATGGATTTTAGACTTGAGACTTTCTGAGAAAGGGTGGAAACCCTGTGTCACTTCCTAAGGAAGCAAATCTGAGATACACTGGAAGTCTGACAATGGCCAACTAATCTAAACAAGCTCTTCAGGTCTATACATTAAACTATTATTTGTTTCACAGCTGCTGCACACAACATGCTAACTGCCTAAAGCACTTTAATTCTGCTAAAGTGTTCAGAGCCACATCAGAAAATACACACATGCACAAATTTCTGAAAGTTCTGATTAATTAAATTAGAATCTGTAATTTACTACTTCATACAGTACATTTTTACAACCAACTTCTACATTCTACATGTGTAAAGTGCTATTTATATCGTGGACACAGTCATTTGTAATTGTAACTTTGATTCTTTTATTCGTCCTGTAGCACGTACTGTATAGGTCAACATGAAATTACCTTTCCAGAGCGGCACCACTGTGCAATATTATACAGTACCCTGAAAATTTAGTAATTATTTGCAACAGTAGAGTTTTGATACAATGATGTGAAACAGCCTCTGCGGTCAATCTTACAGCTGTTGTTGTACATCACGTTTAGTCTGTATGTGGCTGTGTTTACTGTGTGACAAAGATTAATAACATTTATAAAATCTCTATCTCTCATCATCTATTTTTTATTGCCAAAAAAAGCAGACAAGGCAGCAGTGATGGCAGGAACAGCTGGATAAGGTTCTGCTGGGTCCTGTAAAAGGAATTTCTAGGAATTCATCTTCCTGAAACACAAACTGCTGTCACGTCTTTCCCTAATCCTTGAATTGGATCCTAACAATGTTTGAGTTTTCAAAACAAAAAGAGACTTTCAGCTGTGATTAGAAGGCAAAGAACTGGAAATCCTCAGTAATCTTTATTGGATTCGCTCTTTGATTTTCGTCTTTTACCCTTTTAGTTATCTGTAAAGATCCTCATTCATCCAGGTGAAGTTGTCAGAAGGTTTAGTCATGGCAACTGGACTTTTTTCTTTGGGTAGAAAAACTTCTGGCTAGTGTTTTAAGTGTTTTTTTTGTTTGTATTTACCCGGGCATGAATACATACATGCACTCTTCTGAGTTATAAAATTATGCATCTTAGCATGTAAATGTTAATTTCAGAATCAGAATCAGAGTCAGAAGACTTTATTTATCCCCTAGGGGCAATTAAGATTTGGCATTTAAACCACTATGCACACTGCAGAACCAACATGTTTTAATATGTATCAACTCAAAATAAATCACATCTTCTCTACAAACACAGGCTGTAAATAAATAAGACTTAACACTACATCACTGCACTGGTTTTCTGATTCTACCACTCACCTCCACAATGTCAGAGTTGGTTCGACTCTCGTGGGGTTCGTTGTACTCTGTGTACTTCAGCAGGACTTTGTCCATGTCCGTGCTGGCGTACTGAAACAGTTTATTGGAGCTGTTGAAGATGATGAGGGCGATTTCACAGTCACACAGGACGCTCAGCTCATAGGCCTTCTTCATCAGACCAAACTTCCTCTTCATGAAAGTCACCTAGAAAGACAGGAACCAAGGATCAGTCTGCGCTTCATATACTGTCTCTGCTCCTGTTCCCAGTTTCAATGGATGAGGGAACAATTACACAACTACCAGCCCTACCAACCTACCTACCAGCCTAAAGCTTGCTTAAATGGGATTGTTATTTTTTCTGCATAACTCTATATAGTTGTGCCCTGTAAGGTCTTAAATCTCACACTGTAAAGTGACTTGAGATGTCATAAATAAATAAACTACATTGAATTAATGACCCTCACTATGATTTGGCATTTATTTCAGCTGGTAACTGAACAAACACAAGAGCAGCATGAGCTACTGGCACAAAATCAACGGACACCAAAAAGCACGAAGTCCGTCTCTGTCCGAACCTTGGCGTGTGGAGACATAAGAGAAGACATTTGATGTGTGTCTCTGTCATACGGGAATGAGAAGAGAAGGGAGGAGGGACAGGGTGGGGGAGGTGCTGAAACCGAGCTCCCCCAAGAGGGTGGCAATAACTTGTAAATTTGCTTTTACTGGAAAGATGCTGATTGAGTGGATGGGAAACAGGGATGAGAAATAAATTAGTAATGTTTTCCCTCCCATAATAATCACTATCAAGATGATAGCGAAGCACTCCAATCACCCAGTGTTAAACTGTACTGTGATATTTAAAATGACCACAACCTTTGCTGAAACATCTACGCTCCACTAAACCATAAACTGCCCCTCTACCATAAAGCTAGAATGCATTCTTTGGCTTGGACCATTTACAGCTCATAGTAAACCCACACACATTCAACAGGTCACGCATCGATCACGCTCTCATCCCTTCTTTGGTGTGTAGCTAACTCCCTGCAGTGAGTCAGCTGTGTTCATCTAGGTTTCTCTTCCCTAGCTTCTGGGATCCTGACTCATACAGGGCTGTATCTTGAAAACTCCTTTGACTCACACTTTTTTTTTCACACCACCAAGATTTCTAGCGTTGTGGCACATCAGTGTGTGTTTCATGTGTTCCTTGTTCTTGTAAATATCCACAAGTTTACAGATCTGCGGCTAAACAGTTTCCTACTACTGGCTGCAACGTCCAAGCTGTGACAGTAGCTGTTGATAAGATCAAAAACCTTATGTAAAAATATTCTGCAAACAGTGATACAGGCTACAGTTGTCATGGAAGCAGGATACAGTTATTTGCACTCAAAGCAGATCTATATAACTCAGCCTCAGCTGATTGACTAAAAATGATTCCTGTTTAGGTTTGAGTTGGTGTTCTGCCAAATACGGCAATTCACTGAGGGGCAGTGTGAATTTAATAAGTGGGATAAAATGAGTTTCATCCAGAGAAACAGAAAACTGTAGAAAGTGCATGGATTTCATACCGCAGAAAAGAGAAAGACGCGTGCTGCTAACAAGTCACTGAGTCATAAACGAGTCTTTTTTTAATAGCGTATTTTCCATTGGGATTGATTTATCATTTCTCTCTAGTGCAGTTTAAATTGTTCTCACAATGTCTGAGGAGCAACGTGTTCACAGCAAAGACACCGGAGCTGCCGCAGCATCACATGTTCCAGTTCGGGAGCAAAGGCCACAGTAGATGGCCAACCAAGTTCATGTTCAACCAAGCTGAACATTTTCACCAACGCCAGAAACATTTGGAACAGTAGTACTCACTAAATAAAACGGGCATCTCATTACAGTAACTACATTAGATGATATTGGTGAAATAGGCGCCACAGTTCTCACTACGACTCCAGAGGTGGTTAACATTTTTTGGCAGAGAAGTAACCTTTTCCTCTTAGAACAAAAGTTTGTGTTATTTCTTGAGCATTACTTGCAAATAAACATATGTTAGGAGAGATAACAAAGAACTGCAGTACATTGTTCCTCTTTTGAAATATGCAACTACTGATAGCTGGTCTATCACTGATACATCTTCCTACTGCAGTGATGCCACTGCTGTATATCCTCAATACTGAGCAAACATTGTTTGAAAAGAAAAAAACTACTTGATGCACTTGACAGATAAAATGAGAACACAAACCAACTTCCTAAAATAGAGTTCAAGAACCTAAATATACATCAGGCTCCATTGATAATGTACACCCGACAGCTAAAAATGCTCCGGCCAAGACAACCAAACATCAAATATAAACATCAGCCCAGATATTTATTTTCCAGCCACATCCCTATTTCCAGAGTCGTGCCTTCCTTCCAGACAGGCTGGTATTTGTTGTGCTGTTGGGGGTGATATATATAGAGGAGACAGACAGAGAGGGATTCCAGTGGGCAGCAGTGCGGCTGAGCAAGGAGACAGTGAGGAGAGAAGGCCACTATGTGTCCTTAGCGCTGACCCACCCCGCTAATGACAGGGTGCCGTCCGGACCCAGCTAACCCCAAATTGCTGCCCTTGCCACCAGCTGTGACCGCTGTAGTCTCAAAAAACGTCTCGCAGGAATCTTTGAGAGTTCTTTAGATAGGGGAACCACAAAAAGGTTCCTTGAAAGTGTTCACAAACCTCTCAGTAGGCATGTATTCCGTACTCTCACAACTGCGTGTATTTAACATCTGAACTTGCTGCAGGAAACTTCATAGGGCTACTTCCAAAATGTTGACTGCAGCTGAGCTCCTCATGCCATCACATCTTAGAGTAAATGCAGTGAAACCTTAGGTTGAAAGCAGGCTCTTACCTACAGCACAGTGGCTTACTGTATGTGCACAAAGACCCGAAACAGATACAAACCTGTCGGTTCCTCTCATCTACGATCCGGGTGATCTGGATCTTCTTCCTCCCCATTGTCAAAGCAACTTCCACTAATAGCTGGAGAAGAATATCAGTGGGCTCTCAGTAGTTTGAAGTTCAACAGGCAATCCTTAACACATAGTCCCCCTGTCAGCTCTGTTCCTCCAGGATCAGCTTGGCATGGTTTCCTGAAAACATACAGATCGACACAGAAACAACTTAATCTCAGTCATCACAGCAGAAATAGTGTCACAAACAGTTGTATTCAGCAAATGCCTTCACACATTTGCACAAATCATATAAGGCTTGTTTGCAAGAGCATCACATATTTCCCGGTCACATGTTTCCCTACAGCAAACACATGTTGTTTACAAGACAAAAGGTAATAACAAGAAATCCAATTTATTTAACAGCATCTATACAGCATGTTAGAGACACAAGCACTGGTTTTACAACCCTGCAGATGAGTCTGTAGCAGCTATAAGTCAAGTTAAGACTTACTTTCATTGGAAAATAAATTCCCACGCACTACTCTCTTTTTCATTGCTAATTCCACTGTCCTACTACGCACGAGGACACCAGCTGCTTCTTCACCTGACAGCAACGAGCAACAATGACTATGATCCCTCACTGGCTTCCCATCCACAAACGCTGCCAACTGTTTATGTTCAAGTTCATCAGCTTTTTTTCCCAACATACTGGAATTACTTTGAATTTTGACCATTGAATTAATACCAAACATACTGACTGAGAAAAAAGTTAAATCAAACGCACTACACACCTTTGTCTAGATGGTTCCAAACTCTTTGACATCAACAAACCTTCATCTGCACCAACATAAATGTTAAGCCCAGTAGTCTGGAGTGAACTCTCTTGTTTTCGCCCACCTGCCTTGCTGTGTCCCTCTTCAGCCTCAGTGTTTCTGAGCCCAGCCTTCACCAGAGCTCCTTAGCTCTTTCCTAATCTCATCTGATCTGGGAGGAGGCAGAGAGTGAGGCGAAGCCAGGCTTTATCCTAACCCTCTCTGGATTACTGCAGCATGTGGAGCCCAGAGCTGAGCCACAGCAGAGACAGTTCATAGGGCAGGGAGATGGGACAAATGCATTTGTTATGCACAAGTGGAATGTTTCAATGGCTTTTGCTGATTTAAATGACCTCTGTATTTGAAAAATATAATACAATTGAGTGCCAGTTACCTAAAAGCTGCAAACAGCTAAATGGCGAATAAATAAAATGAAAAATAAAATCCCATGTTTAAAATATATTAAAGAATAGTTGCCATTTGGCATCTTTAGCCTGGTCTTGTTCCATTTGAGTGATTGTTTCAGTGCTTCCTTGATATTACACAAATCATCTCATGTTTCATATTTAGCTTTTTGTCTTTGAACGTTTAAGTTAATGGGGATTGGTTTGCAAGTGGATGCACGCTATTATTCTGACCTTTACAGTTCACTATCAGCCCAGATCCCAGCTGAACCTCCCAAAGTCAGTTCATGGTGCATAGTGTAATAGACAGAGACTTCTTGCATATTTGGGGATTCAAAGGTCACTAGGATTGATCCGCTGTTACAGTCTGGATGATTTGATGGCAAGACATAAATATTTTGTAAAGGACTATCTATTTTACCCCTGTGCTTCCATTTGCATGATAAAAGACACAACTTACTGTCAGATAATCTACCCTCTATGCTGCCATTTGATTCCTTTATTTTTTTTTAAATAGTGAGACACATGAGACAGATAGATAGAAAAAAAAATACTAAACTTGTTCTTAGACTCTTATTGTGCCGTTCAGATCAACACAGTTAGTGTGAGATGTTACTACAGCAGAAATACTATCTGGCTGAAAATCAATGCAACCCACAGGGAAGAGCCAACATGCTGCAGGAACCAGCATTCACACAAATCATTTCTAAGGCTCGCACACTTTAAAAACATAGTAATGTTAAATCAGAATCTTCTGGAGAGACACCAATGCCATTGGCTGGCTAGATTTTATTGTATGTTTACAGACTGAATCTTCCTACGTCTACTACATTTCTGGATACTTCTACAGTACAATAAAGCCTAATTAAATATCTTCACAATACATGATTAAATAGATATGCAGCACTTTTGAATAAGGCTTTTGATCATACATATTCACAGTGGGCTGTAGAAAACAGAAATATAACCCCCACCACACCTCTGGGTGTATTCTTAACACAAAGTTCTAAGCCCCAGGAGCGTACCTCGCAGTCAAACGCTCTCCTCTTTATCTCACCCATGAAATCCAATTCCTATGCGTCTTTGGAGGCATGACCATTCTCGGTGGTACACACTTTATATCTGTTCTGCTTCTACAGTAGCAGAATATCACTTATTGTTGTCTTGTGGAGCCGTTGCAGTACAGTAACCTTTTTTAATATAAACTATGCTGAATGTTGCACATGGGGAGCAGAAAATAAACATGCTTTGGCCCTGAAATAAACATTCTGATTATATGCAGTAACAAGACTAGTAACTCCATTGTTTGCTCCTATAACACTAAGGTATAGTTAATTTTACGCAGGCTTAAAACAGTTCTTCAGACAGTTCTTCCTTTCTCACATGAGGTATCTCATAATGATACAGCATCTCACAATTAAATATGAAACTAGGCCTGGAAGCAAAGGGAAAAGCTATCCTGTCTCTGTCAGAGAGTAATAATTAGCATCCTTGTCAGCACTGTGATCCTGTCAGGTACTGAGCAGATACGTCACAATGTTGCTGTGTGCGAAAAACACAACTCAACTCTATGCAATTCAACTTTATTTATATAGCAACAAATCACAGCATATATCACTACAAGGCCTTACACAGAATATAAATATACCTTCACAGAATATATGTATAGTCTCACACAAAAGTAAGAAACAAGTACTTACTACCCGCAGACAGATGACAGCAGGGTTGGACATAGCTGAGACATGGAGTAAGACTCCTCCACGGTGCCAACTTCCTGTTAGCTCTGACAACTACAGTACTTCCTGTTTCATGACCTGTCTCTCTGATAGTCAGAGTGAATAAAAGCTGAAATCCCCTTACCAACTACTAGCGCCCACACACACCACAATTAAAAAAGTCTCATTCAGTCGATCATATACTTGTAGCGTAAGCCTCAGTTCATACTGCGTACAGCGAGTAGCAGCCAAGAAGTCAGAGGATCGAATGTCACAAATCACTTATAGAGTTCTGCTATATTTTATAAGCAGCAATTAACCTTTAGTAATTGGAGTAAAAACATAACATAACATGCTGGAACAATGAGTAGGTGAAGTGACGAGATAAGGAGGTATTGTGGTAATAATAAGGAAGCTGTCTAAATGAGATAAGAGAGCAATGTGTTGGCAGCACAACGGCCAGTTGGATTTGATCTGAACTGCTTCCTCTGGTTATGTTCCTAAAAGCTTTAAACTAAACCTAAACTTTAAACTGAATCAACCCTACAGGTGAGAGATGATAGTAATGTTCCAACAGCTCAGACTCAGGCCTCTGTAGACAACATGTGGGACACAACTGTTATAACACCAACACATAGAATCAGTTTTCACTGATTCATTTTTAAAGAAACCATGATTAAAGTTTTCCAGCACTTCAACAGTGAGGGGCTTTTGCTAATTATTTGTATAATGTTACACAAATAATCCATTCTTTATGTAGCCGCTTACTAGCACCATGCATTAAATCTTTTACAATCCAGTCTGCAGAAAACACAGCAGAGGTCCTCTAACAGCGGCCTGTTGACCCCAATAAAACCCCAGTGCACAGGGTCAGCCATACATATGAAATCAGCAGTTCGAAGACACACTGTGAACATTCTGCACTAATTATCAGCCTCACTCATATAAAGCGTCAACATATTTAGAGCCGGTGAAGGTTAATCACGTTGGTTTACAACAGCAGCAGGTTGCTTTCAGTACAAGCCTCCATTGAGTAATTGGCAACTCTTTCATCAGCCCTGCTCATTAAAGACCACAAGCTCATCTCTAATTCTACCGACCCCACTGTGACCTCAGTCACTCCAACCGTGAATCAGTGAGGCTTTAACCTGCAGCTACACAGCATGCACCACTGGGTAACCCTCTCTGTTCTCTGTAACGTCCACACTTCCAGCTTCACCTGGACGGCCGAGGAATCTTCACAGACGTGGTGTTTGGTTTGAAAGAGCATAACGCGGATCAGAGGAGAAAGCACCGTGAAGAGATTCAGGGCCATTTCGATATGAAAGAGTGTTTCAGTTTGCTAATGTGCAGAGGACTGATGACACAGATTGCATTCCTTATACGTATCTTTACCTTCCCTGCAGCTTCGCTCATTTCCTTTCCATTTTACTTCCCTCTTTGCTAAACCTAAATCTCTTCTTCTAGCAGCTTATTTGCATCGTATCCATCACGAAGGAGAAAGCGAGGCAGAGAGAGAGAGAGAGAGGGAGAGACGCTCTCTTGCTCAGGGCATAATGAGGCGGACTGATTCTTCTTCCCCCTATGCAAGCCCGGACATTCTTTGAAGTTTTCATAAATGGAGTTTTTGTAAAAGTTCTTGGGGAAACTTATACATGGTAAACAGACGCGCTATGTGGTGGAGCTGCTCCCCCAGGGAGATGGAGTGAGATCAGGCTTGTTTACTGGCTGAAGTGTTTAACACTTCCCTGTTTACAGTACGACCCTCTCAACAAGCCTAGTTGCAAATATGAGTTTTCTTTGATGTAACGAATGCCAATGACAATTTATGGAAAAACATAATGGAGTTACAGCTACTTAAAAGAACCAGCGAGGAAATTAGCATTTTTATGCAAATGATGCTCTGGCACAATGCATAATCTTTGAATAAGCAGAAAATAATACACACGTCACAACCCGCAACAACAGCTGCTAATCAGTCAAAATACTAAATCAGTCAGATTCAAAGCATTCAGTCTTAAAGTGTTACTGAGACAAATGGAGCTGGAAAACCTGCTGGCAGACACGGCAACCTTTGGTATCGACGCTGGCCTCTGCTGCTTGGCAGGTCACTAAACTAATGAGTTTTTGCTTGGAACATAATAATTAAACTCATCTCCCTCCACCAGCATCTCAGCCATTTAATGCTAGGCTGAAGGCCAGGCAGATTAGATGGCTTAAACTGTCATCTGACGTAGCACCCATGTCCTCTGGTCGGCTAGCAAACTCAAATGCTGTGTTAAGCATGAGTGTGAGACCGACATTAACATGCTTACACGCAAATAACACGACCATACATTTGTGAATTTCACACTGAACAAATGTGTAACTTCAGAGCTCCATTCACTGATACTCTATTTTCCTGCACGCTGGTTACTCACAATCTCCCAGCCTAGTAAAAACTCCAGCACAGCAGTCTGTTCATTTAATTACTGGCACACTGTGATGTCATTTCATTATTGTGTTGCTTTTATGACAGTGGCAGCAGGATAATATTTTCCTGTCTCAACACAGAGACACTGATGTCATGCCTGCAACACAGATTGAAAGACAATCTGCCTTGTAAAATATGTTTTCCTGTTCATATTCTTGTTTCTTTTTATAGAAAAACATTAACAGACAAATATTAATTCCTGTTAGTTTTTCCCTTTATTTTACAGTCGTGAAAATAAAGCTCTTCTTCGTTCTCATGTTTGCCTGCATAGCTATCAGTTTTGATAATGAAGCAACATTGTCTGCTTAGATGACTGTTTTCAAACTGCCATCATGCAGTATTATATTATAATATTGTATTATTACAATATACTGTTTAATATTTATAAGAGACAGCAACAGGAGTTCCACAGTTTGAGCCCATATAAGATTTGTATTTCTGACCAAAACACTGACACCTACCAAACCTATGTAAACAAATATAAATATTTAATTAAATTGTGCTAGATTTTTATTTAATCACTCATTTACAATACTGAAGAAACTGGCAGAGAAAACAAACAAGCTCCTCCGTTTTCAAAGTAAAAGCCCTGTTATTTTTTACTATAGACAATGTTATGTTGCTGATAGTTGGAACATGTCTAAAGACTGGATCGGCATTAAAATCTTCCAGTTGAATCCGCATTGAATAAGATTAATATAATAAATTATATATTTATGTTGTTTAAGTTGCTCTACAGAAAAAAACTGGCAATCTTTATGTTATCTAGGAGTTCTCTGTTTCTACACCGAGTAAAAGAAAGGTTATTAGTAAAGCAAAAAATGTGAAATAAGTGTAGAAGACACCCTGAGGCATTGAGTTATGCCATTTACAGATCTATTGCTAATGTCAAAGCACTCATTTGTTTATTGTTTCAGCATGAAACACATTCACTCAGCATCAGTTCTGCTCCATATTTTCCACCCCGGTCATGTGCCCCTCTTTTGAGCGCCTGCATACACTTGTATTGATCCCAGCTCCTGAATTTGAGAACGACTGCTCTAGTAGACTCCAGGGCAACTCTAGACCCACTTTGGGAATACTCGTGTAGAAAAGCTGCATCTTAACAACAAATGGCAAAGGCTTTGGTGATGGATGTGCAGTGTAATACCAGCAGACACCGTACCGTACAGCCACATGCTACGTTAACACTACACATGAAATATGCACGATAGATCTGCACAACCAGTCTGTTGTAAGCTCACCACAAATGACTCACACATAAACCACATAACTCCATCACCGAGCAGTGTCTCTAGCCTCAGCCCAGTCCTTTGATCTACTAAATTATATTATAATGAATGCTTTAACATTTTTGTTTGTTCTGGATCTCATTAAAATTCTGTGCTTTCAGCAAAGCAATATCTTCCTTTTAACGTTGTGATGGTAAGTAGATCTAAGGTCACTATCTTGAGGGTCCTCCAGGCAATCTCCTACCTCCCACAGTCCTAACGCCCCCTTACACACGTACATATATGTCCCATCCCTCTCTTTGAGATCTCTGGGTAAACAGGATTCCTTTTCAAGTTGGTGTAAGGACACGTAGAGTTCAACTGGAGTCATTATGTTGATGTTATAAGTTCTTCAACATGTATTCATCCTATATGAACCTCGCATCAATACAGAAATAGCAGGAGACAGGAAGAAGCGTGACAGCTATTTATGTTGATATTGCAGGTGTGATTAGTGTATGGTCACAAATAACCGACACAAGCTCAAAGCTTTGGTAAACAGCCTGTTTTAAATGGCTGAAATGTTGGCGCTACTTCTTACAATTTAGGTTCAACTTCTCATTTTTGACTCACAAAGCAAATTTCTCCCAATCAACAGAAAGGGCAAGTGATGGACACAAATAAACAAAAGGATATTCCTATAAATGCATGACGACTGACAGTGCAGCGTTGCAACGGTCAATTCTTGTTCATTGATTTGCTGGCATGAGAAAAGACTCGCAGCTGGGATCACCTGATCAGTTGAGTGGTTTGAGTATGTGAGATCACACTGGGTGCATCTTCTGCAAATTGTCAGACTGAAAACCGAGGTACAAAAAAGCAACAACTGAATTAAGATTACAGCCACCAAATATTAAAATTGTTTCTTTGTTGTTTCGCTTTGTTTGTGAAATCTTTAGAATGACTAAACAAAGCATAATGACTGATCTTGGAAAAGCTTCATTCGTTCTAAAAGGTGTATTTTTAATATGTAATTTATTAGTTCTCATCATCAGAAGCAAAGCAAGCTAAACATAGAGTAGAACAGATTCTGTGAAGTTGCTGGTGTAACCTAGTTCTCAACTCAGAGCAGAGTGAGAGGGTCTCCGAGTACAGCCAGCATTAATGAAGTGTTGGCACCATTAAGAACCGTGTCAGGACTCAGACCCAAACCGCTCGCTGGTCTGGACCCTGTCTCTGCAAATCAACACTGAGCTTAATTAAGTCAAGCCACGCTGCCATTGGCCCCACGTTGCTGTTTAAGTTGGCAGGGCTGAGGGAAACCTATTTACAGTCAGTAACACGGGCAGTTTTATACGACTGCAGGAAAGAAGATTACATGGCTAATATTTGGAAATTGTTTTATTTGATTTCTGTATTTATTGAGTGTAATTTCTGAGCTCCGCTGCGGCATATTTAGTATCAGATGAACGGGTGTGAGGCCCGGAGGTCAGACGGCAGACGGTCAGAGGTTTGGGTGGTTTGGAAGGACCAGCTTAGGCCTGATTAGTGGGGTGACCATGCTGGAAGAGTTCTCAAATCCAAAAGATTAGAAGCCCTTCCACAAACTACAGCGAAAAGAGAGGAGAGGAGAGGCTTTCACTGCTGTGCAAGTATTTGGAATGAGTGGAACCACAGACATCGAGGCCCCATAAATAGAGTATTCTGGATGACATATACTGTAAGCTACATGGTTTGATTGGGCAAAAGCAAGTTTTACCTCTAAACATACCCGGCTTTTTTTTAATTAAGAAAGAAAAAAAGGGTAACAATACCAGGTAAAACATTAAAGATTATTTGTCACTCCTTCAGAGTATTCACGCTGAAAGCAGAGGGCTTCAAATCAAACATGAAATACGACGGAGAAACTCCATTTCTGTCACACTCGAAGATTTAAGTGAAGGAGACGGAACCAAAATGAGCCTGTGTTGTTCTGTAATCACATCAGTCTGGATGTTTGCAGCAGCACGGGCAGGTAACAAGCACACGACAAGCCTCCACGGCTAGAAGAGTCAGCTGAACCTCTCAAGCACTCTGCTCGATGTGATGCAGCCT
Source organism: Microctenopoma stevenorrisi (assembly GCA_032270685.1). Taxonomy (NCBI): domain Eukaryota; kingdom Metazoa; phylum Chordata; class Actinopteri; order Anabantiformes; family Anabantidae; genus Microctenopoma; species Microctenopoma stevenorrisi. The sequence goes on from JAUMTR010000017.1 coordinate 20,559,109, forward strand.
GTCATAGGTTTAGCCAGGCATCACTGCAGCTCATCACAGTGGATGAGAAATGCATTAGCCCACAAAGTAACAGTCGACATAAGCTTGGGTTTTCTATAGCAGCACTCGTAATTGACCAGAAAAAAAACTGTGTCAGTCAGTCAGTCAGTCACAGAAGACTCAAAAATAGCCTCTCAACACACACACACACACACACAGTACAGCCTCTATTTCTTCATCATGTTATGCAAAAAGAGAAGCCTGTCCTTCAGAAGTGTTGCTATTTCTGTTTACCACAAGGCCCCAAATATTCTATCATTAGGGAAACTAGGAGGGAAAGGAAATGCCGCTGGAGAATATGGGCTCCATACAACCACACGAAGGAGCCTAACTCACACAGTGGCTGCAGACTTTCATCTTACTGCTGGGGGGGTTTGACTTCTCCCAGACCTGCCAATCCAAAAGAGTCACAAGTTAACAGCTCACAACTTAATTTTCTCTATTTTTCAGATATTTTGTACTACTGTGCTACAGACAGGAGAAGACATGGGGCTGATACACAAAGGGACACGGCAATTATGTGGCGTGCACTGTAACACATTCAGCTACCAACAAAGGTTTCTTGTCTCACTTTACACACAAATTAATTTGTTTAATTCTATCTGTGACATAAACCAGTATAGTTACAGACTGAATAACCAAAGATAAGAAAAAAAGCTGGTGAGTAGTGGATACTTAAAGGTCAGCAGCACACATGAGGCACCGCCCTGCCTGAAAGCTAAAACAATGTGAAAGAACTTCAATCACTACAGTACACGCTGACCTGAACAAACTTGCATATAAATGTATTTAGAAAGATGATGACCTCTTTATTCTGTGGAGTCCAAATTGCTTCAGTCTTTTCATTTTAAATACCTGGAAGAGTTAAGGATGAACCTGCTAACCTCCAACCAAAATCACACTAACAGACGTTATCACTTGCGTCTCTGAAGCAATATGCTCTGGTCTTGTGAATGATTTCATAAACCCTCAACCCTATCAGTAACCGCAAGCATTAAAAGTGACACACTCATCAACAACAAATAGTGTTAACAAATTTAGACTCATGTTAGTCTAGAACGATTGTTTCAGTATACGACCCCAGATAAATTATTATCTGTGAAGATTCTCAATCATCCAGGTCACGGTTATCTAAAAAAAGGTTTTTCAGTTGCAGTTGGAATCAAGGAACTAAAACCAGTCTAAAACTATTATAACAATCTGAAGTAATATATTCTCATGTTACGATATAAAAATGTTTGATAATCAGTTTTTATTAGGTTGTGTCATTTTGTCTGACAAGAGCCAATGTTACATTCCTTGAAATGTAAACACCAGAAACATACATCCTAATTTAATTTAACGTAATCCGACCATTATGTGCACTATATATGTTTTTTTCACGTTGCACATTTACAGTTTAATAGATTTTCAAAACTTTACTCTGTTCACATAGGGCCAAGCCTGTTTGGACAGCTTTTTTAAATATTGAGTTATTTAAGTGTCACAAAATGCCAAAAGAAATGACTAGATAAAAAATAAAGTATCTTTCAGTAAATTCAACATTTATTTTTCTTCTATCCTTGCTTTTGGTCTCCACCAACTCTCTTTACAGAAACTAGTGAACTTTATGGTTTTGACTGGCTGTCACAGATCATCTTCAACTTGTTTTGAGAGTTTTTTTGCAATAAATAAATGTTTACTAAGGATGAAAATTACGCCAAATTAATATGAAATAAACGGTAAACTGGAAAATTAGTTGAAAGACAACAAAGTGCTTCATTGAGCCAAATTGCTTATTAATATAATACGACTTAGAGTGCTATTCTCATGGCCTGTGAAGCCACTACCAGCAATGCTTTGAGCTCCATGCTAATGTCAGGTCACAATGGCAAATGATGCTCTTCATGGTAGCCTAGCAGATGAAGTGAAATGTCTGCACTGTGCCATTACATGATTCATTTTAACCAAAACAAATTTCAGTTACAGCACATGTGCAGCAGAATAGGGTCATGCGATGCGGTACTATATGCTACCCCTGGCTGTCTTATTAGAATACATAGGTAGAAACAGCATATCTAACACAAGTGTAAGAGATTACTGACTATAGACGCTAGAGATATTTTTTATCCCACGTGTTCCCCGTGGTCGCAGCAGTCTGACGATGTGACAGTGTAACATGACTTGATTACCTGTCCACTGAAGCCTGTGAAGCCTGGGCACTGCTGGTTCTTTGACAGGGAGCATTATTGAAGGTGATGCTACATGCTGCAAGCTCTGGTAATGAAATATGAAAACAAGGAGCAGGGAAGAAGAAGGATGGCTTCAGAGCTGAATTACAAAAAAGCCCATTTTCTATCTGCTCAACAGCCATATTTCACCCGCCAAATGGTGTGAGATGATGATCTGTGGACTTGACAAAAGCCTACACATTGAATTCATGATGTAATTTTTTTGTTCTGCAGAATATATAGAACGCTGTATTTAAAGGTAGCCGTAACTGTATTGTGCAGGAGAAGCAGAGTAAATTAATTCTATTTTAAAACAATACACTGTTTGTTCACCAGGGATTGACTAAAATTGTCCCAATCTGTAGTTAGTAGTTGATCAGATCAAATGATACATATTTACTTTTCTTTTTAAAACATTTATACTCTTGATGCATTTCTGACATATGGTATAGACTGTCTCATCAAACTCATTTTTGAAGAACAGTATAAAACACTGCAGTGTCACTTGGCCTGCAGCGGCTTAGGGTGGAATTACAGTAGCCCCCTTCCTTTTTTTGTTTGTTTGTTATTGGGGTTTTATTGCAAATCCGTCACACTCAAATGATTCAAACAAATTTTAATATAACACCTGAGTACACACAAAAAAACATTGATTTTGTATATTAGATAAAAAAACGTTGCCAGAACCTGCCTGGACCTACGTGAAAAGTAATCGCCGCCTAAACTTAGGAAGGAGTCATGCCATGACTCAAATTCCAGCTAAGAATCAAGTCATGTTTAACCATTTCCTAAGTGTACAAGTTGAAATATACTAGGATTGTGACATCTTTCATATTTTTGATTGAACAACTATTGAGGATATCATGTATTTAGATAATTCACAGTTTAAGGTTTTCATCAGAATTATACTTTAAAATCACTAAAAGGAAAGGTTTGTTGTTTTCCCTCTTTGTCTTTCTTTTGCCATACTGAATACATGACATTAGATACTGTTTGTTTTTGGAGTTACTTTCTATTTGATGAAGTGGTTGTTAGTTGAAGGTTTTATATTAGACCACAGAGTGAAACTCTTTGCAGCAGTGCTCCGTGTATTTAGCTTGTACTGTACGTGTGTGTGCTGCTAACTTCTAGTACTACTACTTCTAGTACTACTACTTTTAGTACTCGTATTCCTTCTCTGAAAATATCACAGAAATAAAGCGGTGTAATCATATTCAGAGAGGCAGGAATAAATGTTTATCAGTAGCTACCACGTTTGTTGCACAAACTTTTAGAAAGCACATGTACTGTGACATTACTCACATACATGTGTCAACATAAACTTATTCCACTTAGTAAAGACCCAGAACACACAGGGCTGTTGAGTCCTCCCTCCGGCTGATAACGGTGTTTGAAGCGGGCTCCCTCCCGGTCCCTGGGTTCAGCACACACACACACACACACACACACACACACACACACGCGCACACGCGCACACGCGCACACGCGCACACGCGCGCACGCGCACACGCGCACGCGCACACGCGCACACGCGCGCACACACACACACACGCACACGCGCGCACGCGCGCACACGCGCACACGCGCACACACACACACGCGCACACGCGCACACACACACACACACACACACACACACACACACACACACACAGCGTTTGCTCCACTTACCCCGCTGCTTCTGGAAACAAGAGAGTCTCTTATCATCAGCGCGGATCCTCCACACACTCAGACCCTCGTCCGCTATATTTGGGAAAGTGATAGAGAGTCAGAGCAGCAGAGGTTTAGCTCCTCCCAGCCCAGCACAGCGCGTGTGTGTGTGTGTGTTTGGGATCCTCCCACGTCGTACGTGTGTATATGAGCACCACAGTTTTCAGTATGTGAAGAGTCAGTATCAGCCTCCCACCAGAAACACGGGCCGAGGATTATAAGTGATCCATTGATGTTTTTTTTAGCTTTTGCTTTAAGGGAGGAAGAAGGGAGCTTGTGACTGTGAGACCACAGGTTCAAGTGTCTGAAGCAGCAGAGAAAGTGTGCTGGAGCAGGTTGTGATGAAGGTCCACTGCTCCGGCGGTGCTGCCTGTGGACCACAAGTGCAACGTGGTAGTTTGTGTATTGAGCTAAATATGGAAATTGTCCTAATTATAGAATAATATTAATCATCATGGTCATAGATCAAAGCAGGGAAAGCATTCTCTGTATCTCAGTTTGTGTTGAGACTAAACCCTTTAAACACACTGAAAGCAAACCAGCACTGTGAAGGCATGAAGAGAATAAAAAGCTCTGGTGCCACCATGTGTTGTTGAATCAGATGACACCTGAAGCACCACTGCACAGAGAGAACTCCAGATGTGAACCCTTTCAGTGAAGCATCTTCCTCAGCACTACCTTTACACAGGAGTACATTTGCATTATTTCCACTTTGGTTTAGCTTGGTTGTGTTACACAGCACTGAAAATCCAACTTCCTGGAACATTCAACTGCACATAAGCTATTTCAGATTGTGTTTCTTCATGCTTCTCAACGTGAAGAAGTTGAGCTGAAGAGGGGAGAGATGAAGAACAGACTGAGGACGAGACCCCAGAAACAAAAACACAATAACCAGAGCTGCACGATCTGTGAACAGGATTTCACAGCACAACGTTCTCGTACTCATAACACAGTGGCAGACTTTGAAAGAGCTTGTAAAATAAGCAATTAGCCAGTTTTAATTTATCATATAGAAAACAACCGTTTTGACAAACACTTGAAAATAACAGATAAAAAAAATATATATATATATTACTGTTAGAGTGCAACTCCATCAAATTCCAACAGGAGCCCTGTGACATGTACAATACATAATTAGCATTAAACTTCCCTATATTAAAATATCAGATTTTAATATTCTGAAGGCAAGGCAAAGAGAGACAATATCATTCATATACTTTTGTCCAACGCTTGAGATCAGCCTAAAAGCTATATCTGTGAAGTCACCCTTTAAAATAAAGCAGAGTAACTAAAACATTTGTGATTTCGTGTGTCTCCAGTCATGTGGTGTGAGTGAGTCATATTATAACTATATACACTTCTTTGATAGCATGTATGTTGCATGCTTAACAGATTTGACATGTATTGGTTTGTACAGAGCGACAACATACACAGACATAGAAAATCAATAAATAATATTTTAAATATAACACAGATGAAATATACCACTCTTTTTCTGCATTATCACTAATTTATCTGCTGACACCACAGAAGCACACCGGTCCAGGTTAAAGATTTGACATCACCAAGACAAAGATTTGTCCTGCAAATGAAAAACTATTACTATGCTGAATTGTTTAGTCCCGTGGTGTTCAGGTGTTCACGGTGTTGGCAGCTGCCAGGAGTGAGGAAAACATAGATCTAGGTCTTTGCGTCAGCACATCTGGAGGGTCCAACTCTGCCACCTGTTTGACAGAACACCTGGTGTAACTCTACAGCAGTGTCAGGACCGCACCACTTCTTTATGTCAGTGTATTGGTGTTTGTTACCTCTCCTTTGTCCATGACCAGAATACGATCCGAGTTTACCACAGTGTTGATTCGGTGCGCAATGGTGAGCATGGTACAGTGCTGGAAAGCCTCTTTGATGGTGTTCTGGATCAGAGCGTCTGTTTCTGAGTCAATGGAGGCTGTTGCCTCGTCCAGCAGGATGATCTGTTGGGACAGCAGGAGGCAGAGGAAGTTCATATCATAGCACAGCAATTAATCGTAGCGGCAACAGACCGTTCGAGTGATGTTGCACGGCAGTAACCTTGGAGTTACGGAGTAGCGCTCTAGCCATGCACATCAGCTGTCGTTCCCCTACGGAGAAGTTCTCCCCATTCTCCAGCACCGGGGCTTCCAGATTCCCCCCCAGTCTGGAGATCTGACGAAAGACATCAATAGTCTTGGTTCAAGTTTTATTACTGCTGCTACATGTTCTGATGGCGACTTAGAATATTGCACTTGTTCTGCCTTTCTCATTTAGCATTTAAGCTACTTTTTACTTTGCCCCTTAGGATGTTTACTTTTACAATAAAGGTTTTACTTCAAGAATATAACCACAAAATACTTACACATGAATGAATCAGTAATACAATCTAGCAAATAAAATACTAAGAGGCAGTTTTTCCTCCTCAGTACGTTTAGTTTAATACGGAACATACTCTTTGCTTCTAACAAAGACATGAAATGCAGGATCCTTTTGAGCTTACAGTGTAGTGGTGCCACCTTTACAAAAACATTTCCTCTACCACTGCTACTGAGACATCCATGGGAAGCTTCAGGATCATATGACAACACAACATACACATGAAGTCTGTCTGCCAGTTAATATACTGTACTAGTGTCATACTGAGTCTTTCATGTAGGTTTTCTCCAGTGCGTCCCAGATCTCCTCATCAGTGTAGTTATTAAAGGGGTCTAGGTTGTACCTGTAGACAAAAAGCAACATGGTACCACAGTTGGTAAGCTGGTAATTAACCCTCAGCATTGAAAACAACATGTGTCTGCGCCCAAACCAAAGGCTACGGTACCTGACTGTGCCAATAAATAGCACAGGATCCTGGGGGATAATGGACAACTTGCTGCGCAGATCGTGTAGACCAATATCGTTAGTGTCTACGCCATCTATCAGGATAGTTCCCCCTGCTGCCTCCACCAGCCTGAACAGAGCCACGCCTAAAGAGGACTTCCCTACAAACAAAGCACAGGCTACCATCAAACAGTCGTGGTTTGATACAATAACGTCAAACAGTAAAACCTAAAGAGGCTGGAACTAGTGCAGACTACAGGCTTACTGATTATTGCATGTACAGCATTTTAATGACATACTGAACTGATACTTATCACTGTGTGGTGGAACACGTCAGATATTGGGATCTACAGGATCTTACCAGAGCCCGTTCTTCCCACAATGCCCAGTTTCTCTCCAGCTTGGATTAGGAAATTGAGCCCGTTAAGGACGATGGGTGTATTCTCTCTGTACCTCATCTTATAGTTCTGGAAGGTGATGGAGCCGCTCTTTGGCCACCCCTCTGGGATATGAGAATCCTTTATGTGTCTGGGAGCCTCAGACTTGCAACACTGCACACAATAATAAACTTTCAGAGAACCATTAACAAATGCACTTCTTGAGTAACTGAACGGACAGTCTCAAGAAGAACGGTCATTACTTCTGTCTGTCGAAGAGACTAGAGCCTGACCTTTATGTATTCTTGCAAGCGCTCCACGGAATTGAACCTCGCCTCCACCTCCGTTGCCTGCCTAACCACATACTGAAGCATACCTGTCAACTGGACAACACACAGCCGTTCTGTAAACTCACACGTTGTGTTCTGATATAGAAATAGAAGTGAGTTATTTGTCTAATCGTACCTGTATGGTGTAGGACATAGCCAGACCTTTTAAGGGTGGACTAATTACATCGTTGCTGCTGAGCACTACAAATAGAGACACCAACAAGGCCATAACAGCAGCCATAAAGTCCAGCCAGAAGGAGAGCCAACGCGTCCCAGAGTGAAAGAGTAAAAAGTGGTTTGAGTTGATGTCATTCAGGTTTTTGAACCTGGAGAATAATATATGACAGATTAATATGGAAACCCACCTGACTCCAACTATGAATCAAACAGCACATACAAAAGTAGTTGTTCTGTTTAGCGCAGCCTCGCCGATTATTAGTTCATATAAAGTTTCATATTTGTATCATGTATTTCATGTTAAGGAATTCTCACAGTTTAATGTGACTGTCTCTTGTGTTGAAGGCATGGATGGTGCTCAGTCCCTGCAGGGTGGAGGTGGTGAGAGAGATGCAAGGAGAGCGACTGATGTTCTCCATCCTCTTCATCTGACGGATGCTCCTCTGGAACACACTGCAGAGAAAACTCTGACGTGACCTTTACCCGTGAAAATCTAAATCATCTCCTATAGTCCTCACTTCATTTTTATGTGCTCACTTTTAGACCGTACTAGGTTTAACTTACAAGAGGATGAGACTGAACAAACAGCCCACAACAAGCACAGCGATCAGCATAAAAGGGAAGACGGCTGAGATGATGATGACTGTGAAGGCAACGAGCAGGCAAAACTGCAAGAAAGGGTCCATGTTCAGGGGAAGGACAGTGTCCACTTCCTCTTGATCTTTAGCAAAACGGTTTAGGATGCGGCCTGTTGGGGTTGTGTCAAAAAAGCTCATTGGACTAGCGATAACCTGAGAGGGAGATCAAACAAAGGTCTGCGTTAGCCACAGCTCAGCAGCAGCTGCTGCATGTGCTGTATCCTCTCACAGGTCTGAAATAACACTGGTATTAATGTTTAGATGTCTGAAATAATGTAGATTGATGGAGTTGGGCCGCTCCACAGTACCTTCTTAAACATGGTGTCGTGGAATTTGCAGGCTGCATTTAAGGTGACATGAGTGTAGACGAAGCATTTAATGATGGCGAGGACCACCATGACAAGCACCATGACGCCATAAACAATTTGATAGAAGTGCAGGTCTGGGTTGTCTGTAATGTTTCCCTGGTTTGTAGTTGTGCTGTTGGTGGACTGGAACAAAGCAGTAAAAATATCCGATGTCAGTACGAAGAGAGAACATTATTTAAAACACCAAAATAAAAAGTGAATTTTGGATCTATGCCAATCTAGTACAAAACAGGACAGCTGAGATAATATCACATATTCTGATCCAATTTCTTTAGAAACATTTTGTTTGTCTCTGAAAGCACATGGCCGTAACAGGAACACTCCAGGCCGAGCGTTACTCACCCCATCACCTTTCCCCAGCCAGAAGCTGAGCCACCAGCTGCTGAAAGCTGTGGATCCGATCATCAAAACAATGTTCAGGATGGTGAGGAACACAACGACGTAGCCTGCAGCAATGCAATCACACAAAACCTAATTAACCAGCACACGCATGTGTCAAAGGTGGTGTATAATCAGGCAGGTGTGTTGTATCAGACCTCCGGCTGCCTGGCAGTACTGGTGGTAAACTCTCCAGGAGACGAAGCCTTCAGTGGAGGTCTCCTGGCTGATGAGCTGATCAACCTTGACAACAGCTTGAGAAAAAAATTTAGTATTTCACAGAGTCAGAGCAAAATGGGAGTGCACTGACGAACTTTACTGTTTGAACAAAAGTATATAAAATTTATCTGTAAAATGAAGCTATAAGAAAATAATTCAAAGCCTGTTTTCTCAAATCTACATATTTAGCCAAGAGTTTGTTGTTGTGAATGTCAAAATGTCAGTTTGATGAAGTTAGAGACGTTAGAGGCTTGAGCTCCAAGCAGAAACATTCACAATATTTCATCTGAATCCTCGTCTGAACACCTTAAATCACATCAGAATCAGGATTCAATGAGTTTTGGAGACTTACAGTTTTGGTCAGTGGTTGCAGCATCTTCATTTTCTTCTGATATGTCAAATGCTAAAAAGTAACGCAGGCGTTAATAATTCTGCTGCTCACAACACCAGCTTTCTATCAGCTGGTTGCATATCTATTTACTCTACAACACAGGATCTGATGTAACTCGTGTTCTTTTCTTTAACAAGACTGTTTCACAGGATTATCTTTTACTACTTTTATTTCTCGTGGCTACATATGGGTTGTTTTATGAGCTTACACCTTTCTCCAAAACACTGCTCTACAGACGATTGTAGAGCAGAGCACAGTAACATCTCTGTTCTGACTCTCTCTTAACGGACTTAATTTCCCTGTATTCTCTGACTTAAAGCATGTTTTCTCGATTTCTTACCTGGGTTCACTATCCCACTGTCTCCGCGATCTCTTTGCTTCACCTCCTTTAGCTGATCAGTGTCTCGTGATAACGTATCCTCCTCCTCTTTCTGAGCCTGTTAACAATAGGCATATGCTGTATGAACTGAATATGTACTTAATGTATTTGTATTAGCTGTAGTAACAGCATCCTATAAACCTTAACGTCTGAGTTATAGCTTACTAATCATTAATAAAATGATCAAAACCCCCTTAACCAGTTGGGAACTAGGAAAACCACGAAGAACTAGTGAAAAGGTTTTACTGGTAAAGCAATAAAGACAGTCATGAGCACAGTCAGAGCACATCTGAGTTTTGTACTGCAGTCTTACTTTGGACTGTTCTAGCTGGTAGTTAATGATGAGCTGAGCATAGCGTCCATTAGCTTTCACTAAGGCCTGGTGGTTTCCAGCCTCCAGGACCTCCCCAGCCTCCAAAACTAGGATGTCATCGCAGAACTCCAAATACTGGAAAACAGAAGTCATGTCAACAAAATTCCTTACAGCATTCTGGCATAAGTCACACATACATAAGAAAGTTTCCTTTAATGAAAGTTTTTTTTCCTACCTGGAGCTGGTGCGTAACCAGTATGATGGATTTTCCCTTCAGCGCCTTCTTAATGCATTCTTCAAAGATGTGTTTCCCCACATGGGCGTCCACAGCTGACAGTGGATCGTCAAGGAGGTAGATGTCTTTATTGGAATAGACAGCCCTGGCCAGACTGATCCTCTGCTTCTGCCCCCCAGACAGATTCAGCCCCCGTTCTCCAATCTAACAACAACAAAAACTACTAAGACCACACGCCACTCTGGCACTTTTCATTTATGCTAATTTAACATAGCACAGGTAATATTGATAGAAGACAGCGTTGCAGAGAAGGGAGCAGATTTTCACTTTTTGGTTGGCAGAGCCTCCAGTTATGTGTTTGAGAGCCCTTATCAAAAAGATCCCTTTTGATAAGCTGTGCAAATAAGGGAAAAGCATGTCATCGATTGTTCCAATGAATGTTTAAATAAACAGACAAACACATGAGACAGAAAAACCATGTTTGAATAGCTGCAGGCTAATGATCACCCTGAATGCTGATAAGGTTGGCTGCAGCATACTTTTAGGTCGGCTTCAGAGGATTGTAGTTAATTCTGTGACATTTGCTGTTGAGAAAGGAAACCTTTGGGTTCTTTGAACCAAAGTGGTTTGAGGGAGTCTGACAGTAATGTTAGGTTGATTTGTGAGTCTGGTTATCAGTCTCAGAAAAAATGTCAGTGTCCTGCACTACGTGAAGCTTGAATTATTTTTACAATGAAGATTATGTGACTTATTTCCATGTACATAACTATACACTTTCGAGCCAGAGACCACTACCCTCTGCATTGTGAAAAAAATAAAAATAAAATTATGGGGTAAGTGGTCACAAAATGACAGCTAATCACGGCCAACTCCCTGCATACTGTATAATTAATGCAAGTTAGCAGCGTTAATATAGTAACTAATTGAGCTGAAATACTTTCTCAGATCGATCACAGTTGCCTAGATTGTGTCAGATAATAGCTAGCTATTGTTAAGACCATGTTCTTACCACATAGCAGAGAGTGTTTGATGTATGTACTGAATGTCAGAATTAGTCAATTTGGAGAGTTCACTTCTTAACACAGCTCCTTACCTATAAAGCTTCTGATAACACAGCTCTTACCTCAGTCTGATCACCAAACGGGAGAATGTTCAGGTCAGCTCTGAGGCTACATGCATCCAAGGTTCTGTCGTATCTGCGAAGTACCAGCACAGTTAATTGTCTGACAGTTAAGTTTAGTCTATTGAACAGATTCACTTTCATGACACGACTGAGCTTTATAGATCATTTTGGTTTATAAAAAGGTAAGAGAAAGGGGCAACAAGAATGTCTCAGCAAATAAAAACCAAAAACCTGATTTTTAATCTCTGTAGAGGATGAGAGGCAGGATGTCTTTGATTGTAAGTGTCAGAGAAAACACTTCTTAACCGTTTCTGCAGAAAACAGAGGAGGCCCCAAGCTAAAGAGCTGACAGAAAGTCTCTAATGTAGCATAAGAAAACACTGTCAAGTCTCATGTATACATTTCTCCTGTAGTATTTAGATCATACAAAGTGGTGATCTAATCTGTCCAGTTCTAATGCTCACTCTGCGATAAGATTCATAACTGTAGGCCAGTAACCTCGCTCCTATTCGTCTCTACTATAATAATCCTGTCAGATAATGGAGATGGCCGTGCACTTGCTTGTTTACCTCACCACACGTAAACCAACAGAGATAAGATATAAAATATGGTCTCTGCTTGGATCCATATTCAACTGTCAGGTTTATATGCAATTACTGAAACTCTGTGACATGTGCTGAATTACTTGGCCTGGTCAAAAGGTTCTCCCATCAGAATATTTTCTTGAACAGTTCCATGGAAAATCCAGGCCTGTTGAGAAACGTAGGCAAAGTTCCCATCAGCTGTGATGGAGCCTTGCTGAAGGTGCATCTAAAATGCAAAAGTTAGAAAACAACCATGTGAGGAGCATCAGGAAACAGAATTAGTCAACAGACAGGAAGAAAATCTGAGGAGACACTACGAGAAGAATAAGGACAAGCAGGGAACCTACTTGTTCCAAAATGCTTGAAATCAGTGACGTCTTTCCACACCCCACATTCCCACAGACACCGAGCAGGTTGCCCTTAAGATAATAACACACGGGTTAGACGTTTTCCTTTAGCGTAATCTAGATAACCTATTTCTCCTTATCTGTATGATAACACTACCTTAGGCAGTTTCAAGGAGATGTTTTTCAGGGTTGGCAAGATTTCAGCAGGCTCATTATGGGACGTTTCCTCCACCACGTGTCCTTTTACGTCACTGGCTGTGCTGGGCGTGGGAACTGTCTGGCTGTCTGGATTAGACCAGCAAAACGTAGCGTTCTTTATCAAAATGGCTGAATCACTGTCTTTTGTTCGGATCAGGTAGGGGTCTGGATTCTGGATTAGCAGTATATTCTGAAACAGCCACACATTGTAAGTATAACATTGGTGTTTTTCCAATTTCCATTTTGACTGCAACTGAGACCCGTGGCAGTGAAAAAACAGTGAGTAGCAGTACCCTCAGTCGTGTTATTGCCACAGCAGCTTCAGCCAGAGCCTTCACAGCGAGGGGCAGCAAAGCTAGGCAGAACCTCATGGAGTTAAAGATGGCAATGGTGGTGAAGGCCTTGTTACAACACAGAGAGTTAAATATAACCTGAAACTCAAAACACTACAGAACACACACATCTAATCCCAGCTTTATGTCTAACATTCTGTACTGTCCAGCTGCTTAAAAGCCGCCTATGTCCGTATACACCTTTATTATCCATATATTATTTTATTATCTTTATTATTTATTGCAGGCGTACTCACATCAGATGTGTTAAGTCTCTCGGCCAATGAAGTGTGTACAATAAAGGTGAGAACAGTTGCAAATGTGGGGATGATGCTGGTGAGGCTGGCATTAAGATTCTGGACGTAACTGACCCTCTCCATGTGTTTCTTCTCAGTTTTCCTTAAACCTATAATAGACACAAAATCCAATATTTGGAGAATATGTTTGTGTCCACTGTGACACACTATGTAATCATTTGCTCAACACAGCTAAAAAATGTTTACATTATAAACCTATTAGTTAAAAAAAAAAAAAAAACAACCTCTCAAACACTACAGACTTGTGGCTTAAGTAATTTCACAAATGAATGAAAGCTTGAAAGGCAGATGGCTACAGCATCTTCAAAGTTAGTAAGTTAAACTATAGGAAAGATACTGAAATTTTCCCTGCTAATTTTACTGTTGGAAGCATTCAAGAAGAAAAGTTTGGAGCAGAGGAGAACAAAAATGAATCAGACCATGTGACAAACCCAACTTGCAGCTGCCCAACTTCATACCTGCGATCTTCTTCTCAAAGGAATCCTCCCAGGCGTACATCTTGATGAGTTTGATGCTGCTTAGAATCTCGTTCATTGTGCGAACACGGCTGTCCGTCATCAGCATGGCTTTCCACCTGAATTTGTTAATAAGCTTTGCCATTAATAGCTGGAATAAAAAAACACAAACAATACATTAGTAACTATTTAACACAAAATACTGGATTTAAGATGTACCTATTTTACACGAGATTTACATGAAAATGTCTATTTAGGAAATTATATGTGCACTTTTCAATGTACAGACCTGTATGGGCATAAAGAGGAGGTAGGTGGCGACTCCCATAAGAGCAGTTAAACCCAGAACTTTGCAGGCGTAGACTATGCACGCAATAAGAAGCACTGGAGTGCTTAACAGAAAGCTCCCAAACAATGCTGCCTCAAACAATCTGTGGCCATCATTGGTTAAAACATTAATCAACTGCACAGGAAAAAGAGAGAAAGAAAGATCCGCTCTTGTTAACAGCAACAAGATTAACATAGTACAATACTAATACATTTTAAATAAATTTTCTCTTATGCATAATAATGATAGCAGTTGCCATAAAAACAGAGCAAAAAGAATAATTTAATAATAAAATGTATTTTTCAACATGAATGCTGGAGCAGCTAAAACTACCCTAAATTTATTTAGGACACATTTTGGATCATTTTCATAGATGTTTTTTTTTGATAATTTTTTTTTCAGGACATTAACTAAGCATTAACTCATATGGACGTAACGGAGCCTCTACCTCTCCCATTGAAATGCTGCCAAGTATTCGCAGAGAGATGACTTTCTGAAAGCCAACTGAGGAGAAGGCACCTTTCAGTCTCACAGCTGTGCGCAGGTTCATCGCCCACAGCAGGGATATCATGAAGGCTTTGGCGAACTCTGAGGCAAACAGACCAAAGCACAGGCCAACCCCATGGGAAACTGTGGACGCCGTGGGATCATCAATATAGTTTAAAATTTCATAAACCAGAATAGCCTGACAGGACAGAGACAGAGAGGTGTGTAAAATTTAAAAAGTAGTTTAGCCATGTTTTTTTAACATAGGGGATGTTAACATGACCAAACCATAGTTCATGTTGTTACTGCTGTACACACTGATAAGTTTTATCTGCTTTCACAGAGTATCCAGTGGAAATTCAAACACTGCAGTGTTTGTCAGTATTAGTAAAAGCACAGGTGAACATTATTTGTTGGGAAGCTCCACTAGCTACAGTAGAACATTTTTCTCTACATTAAACATCTTCCCCAGTGTTTCACTTAAACCACCACATAAATCCCCTCCAGCAGTGATGCAAATATACAGTACAAAAGCTTTGACTGCTAGAATTAGCATAGGTATTAGCATAAAGGTAGTGCACTTCTGTTCTGAGGTACCTGTATCTTACTACTTTCACCTCTACTCTACAGCAGTAGTACTAGAGTAATATAAAGGATTGTTAAAGATTTAACAAGTGGTTTTTAATCTTTTTGACTTGTGTTTTTTTTACAGCACTGAGAGCACTGATAGTTTTATTAGAAGATTTAAATATTTCCCCCACCACTGTACGATGTACAATGAGCAAAATACTGCTGATCAAGTAGTAGAACAAAATAGGGCCAAAGTCAGTAGTTACAACCAGTAGGTGAAGGACTGGAACATTCTCAAATTAGGCTAAATTAGAGAAATGATGACTCACCGGGCCAAGAAACGCCGCCACCATGGCACACATACCAATTAAGACAGACAGAATCAGTCTGGTTCTCTGGAAGCGAAGCATCACGCGTACCAAAGACGCTTTCTCTAGGCCTACCCTTGACACTTCTTGCTCCCACAATCTCTGCAGCCTGCACAAAACACACAGAATTAAGGAAAAAAGCACTTGTGTGTCAGAGTTTAAACCTTTAACCTCATTACTTAGTGCCATAATAAACATGCTCATGAAGTTGTCGATGTTACTTGGCAGTTTTCTCCTTCTCTTATTTTGATAATCAGCTTCCTTTACCCAATTGAACAGTCTAGACTTGTGTCCCATCTATAAATGTACTGGAACTAAATCAAACGACAAAAGAGTGATGTGAGGTGCTCGTGCATCAGCAACAATGTCTCATACCTTTCTCCACTGGCGTCAGCTACATCAAAAGGAGACAGGCTCAGAGAGCTCATGTCCAGCTTATTCCTGAACATGGACCACATCATTGGGGTCATCCAGGCAAAGGTTGCAAAGGCCAGGAAACCTGCATTGTCTAATGGGTGGGCCCTGGACATGGAAACATCACACACATAAGTGTAGTGGCCAATTCTTGGGGTAGGCGGAACTAGTGCCATGTTTATTACAATACGTATTTCTATTAAATGATACTGGGTTGTATGTCAGGGATGAGACTGACTGTGATGAGGACCAGCGGATGGGTTTGAGTGTCTGAAGGCTCTGCTGGTATTTTCTGAATGTGGTGTGATGGAGTCTTTTGTCGTCATCCAGATTTAAGTCTTCTGGATTGGCCTCCGATCCAGTTCTCCACAGAATACTATCGTTCGTCTTAAGAGTCAGCAAAACAAAAACAGACAACAGTGTCAAAGAATCCGAGATAGAAGAAGGTGAGAAAGTACAAAGTAAGAGGCCTATGGGAAGTTCTTCAAGAGTCTCAAAAATGTGATCAAACACATTTGCAGCACAAACATCGGACGCGGGAGGAACAATAGGCAAAGAAAAGAGCTCAGCAGTGAAAGCAAGCATGTGAAGAGGTTAAGAGAGTTCCGTTGGAAGCTGTTGTTTGGTCTGTACTTACATAAGAGACCAGGCGGATACCATTCTTCTCTGAAGAATGGTCTGTCTTCATTTTGTCCTGTACCGAGGGGAGAAGGTGGACAAAGTCACTGAAAGATATTTCAGTCTTGCAGCTTAATTTACTCTTCAACCATTGAACTGAGTTTAAGCAGGACTTGCTGTTATATCTGAAGAGTACTAAGCAATATTTCACAAGATGTAAATTTTTTCTAAAGTCACCAATGATATTTCACAAACTGAGTTTTTTCACTAGGAAAAGCCATCATGAGTCATAACCAAATAAAAATGCAGTCAAATACAGCAGATATCCTCCAATCTGCCTCTCGCCTCTTTTCACTCAAGTTCCTGCAGCCAAAAAAAAAATGCACAGTCATAAAGCTGAGTCCCTATGACCTTTGTTGTTGGATAGTAAATTTAGAATGAGCTGAAGAACCAATCCACTACAACCTCCTGTACCTGTATGTGTTACGTATAATAAATCATATATATGGTGGATAGGGAACAAAATCTATGTACATTATATTTCTTTAGACAGATTAGGTCCGTAAAACCAATAAGGAACTGTGGAGGGGAAGGTGTTATGTGGGGGGAGGTCAATGACACAGCTACATTGTTGGCAAAAATGTCCAACTCATCTGACCTCTAACAATGATCACTTAAATCTCAAGGCATCATGAAACTGCAATAAGACCAGTTAACAATGGGGAAAAAACTGTCTGAAATGTTTCTGAGAACAATTATTTCTTGAATGTGCTGCCACTGTACTAGTTATGTCTTATTATCCCAGCACACTAACTGTTAAGACACATTCTCTGCACTGTATTTGAAACATGCAATGAGTTTCACATGGATATTATTTATTCACCGAGTTTAAAGTCGAACTAGACCTAACACATTACACACTCAATAACCATACAATTATGATTAGATGTTAGTAACAATAAAGCTGATGTTACACTGATTACACAATTGAAATTTATTGATAACACAAATAAAATGCATCTACCAAAAGACTAAAACTAACAGTAACTAACAACATCAAACCACAAAACCCAAAGCTATAAAAACTGACTTAAACTAAACTCTTATTTAAAAGTAGGACGGACGGTACCTCTAGTTGGAGGACAAAGACGCAGCGCAGCTTGTTATCACCGACTCTTCAGCTGACAGTGGAGCCACATGTGTTAACTAAGCTGCTTTTATGGAGATCAAAGGTCTGCGTGTTCAGAGGTGAGCGTCCCTCCTAACTGCTCAGAGGACAATGATATTCAAACTTTCACACTAATTTAAAATCAGTTAGATGAGAGTAACTGAGACCTGGAAGGTTTGACCTGATTTTAAACTTAAAATCATTTCATGTCAAAAACTGATTTTGAACAGGTTCTTATACAAAGGCTCTCATAACTTCAGATGAAGAAGACAGACAAATATACTAAAAAGGAAACATTAAACACTAAACAATGAAAGACCAAGCTCCAGCTTCACTGCACAAATGTGTTTTTCTGTGTAGATTTATGAGTTTAAGTTTTACAATGAAAAATTTGATAAATGCTGGTGTCTTCTTACTCATTAAAGGGTATTTTTATAAAAACTAACACTGATTTACAGGTACAAAAATGAGAAGTAGCACAAAGTCCAGCAGAGGTTACAGCCCACTTCTTTAACAGAGCACACTAACACTAAAACTGACATGATAAAATGCAAATAAACATAAAATGTTATAGCACTGCACTATTTAACAATTCAAACATCACTCTGGACAGGGGCCACGTAAGACATGGGTCATACCCGTTTATGACAAATAGGTTCGAAACCCCGTCTGACTCCTAGTCCATCCCTACCAGGTGATGACTACACTGATGACACTCAGCTTTATCCATCCTTCCCACCAGATCAGGGGTGCTCACTCACGGTCCTTGAGAGCTGCTATCCTGATTGTTTTCCAACCGTCCCAGCATTTACAGCTTCTGATTGGCTGAACACACCTGAAACCAGGTAATCAATAGAGGGTAGGGCAGGGAAAGCTGGAAAACAATCAGGATAGTAGCTCTCGAGGACCGTGCGTGAGCACCCCTGCACCAGATGATACCACAGTATCAACAAAAATCTCAGCTCGTCTCTCGGACATACCTTCATGGATGTCTGAGCGACACCTTCAATTGAATCTGGCAAAAACTGAAATCTTGACCTTCCCAGGAAACAACTCCCCTCAGCCAAACATCTCAATCCAAATCGGCTCACTTAACCTAACACCTACAAAGTCTACCAGAACCCTTGGAGTTTGGATAGATGACACACTGAGCCTAAAAGAGCATGTTACAGCGACCTCCAGGTCCTGTAGATTTACTCTTCACAAGAAAGAAAACTCTTTACTCTTCAGAAAAATTAGGCCTTTTCTCACCCAACAGGCTGCATAGCTCCTCGTTCAGGCAATGGTCATATCCAAACTTGACTATTGCAATTCTCTACTGGCTGGAGCTTCTGCAGTTACCATCAAACCCCCCCAGATGGTCCAAAATGCGGCGGCCCGCCTCATTTTTAACCAGCCCAAGTACACTCATTTCACCCCTCTTTTCACCTCCCTTCACTGGCTTCCAGTAGCTGCTCGCATCTAGCACTAAACAATCTCTTAGCATGTTTTTTGTCTTGATGAATTAGGCCCTATCAGGGATTCTTGTTGTAGTATCTCCTTGTAAGTCGCTTTGGATAAAAGCATCTGCCAAGTAGAGTAAAGTAAAGGTGTGCCCTTTAGCCAGACACCCAGCGCTTTGGATAAAATGCATCTGCCAAGCAAAGTTAAGTAATATACAATCTCTAACCGTTTCACACATAATTTCGGAGAAAATTAAGCCAGTTATATGTCTTATAAATGGCTAGCAAACTATATGGTACTCACCAAAACAAGTAAAAATGTTTCTTGACCTTTCAGGTATGGTTAGCTAATGCTAATGGTTAGATAACATTTGCTACGATAAAACGAAGGGAACTTTGTCAAGTAAAGTAACAGAGCTCTCAAGTGTCACACATTAAACGTGACAGTCACTCTTTTATCACGCACTCCCGCCACACATTGTATTTCTCAAGCAGAAACATTATTAGGCTAACATGCCGCAACGCATAATATTTCTCTGAAGCGCTTCACTATGAAACGAGCGCATCTCGGCTGAAGCCCTAAAGCAGGGGTAGGCAAGTTTGGTACTAGGGAGCCGCCTATCCCTGCCCTTACAGCTTCTGACTGGCTGAACACACCTGATCCAGGTAATCAACAGTTCCTGCTCTTGGTTACCAGCTGGAGGGTTGGAAAACAAGCAGGGCTGCAGCTCTCTAGGACCGAACTTGCCTACCCCTGCCCTAGAGCCTGTCACTTTCCAGCCAATCAAAAAGAAGAAAAGGCCTACACGACAGGCATTCAGAAAATAGCAGTATTGTATCTGGGTAAAATACAATAAAGCAACCAATAAAAAGGCATGCTGGAACTTTTTGCGCGTTTCTGCCAATTGTACCGTAATCTCCCGAACATTTCGTTGACCCCACACATGGGAGCTCCGAGCATCACTTTAAGCACAGAGTAAGTCATCTTCTGTTTTAATGTTACAATTCACAACTTGTTTGACACTAACAATGACAAACTTCGGTTTTTCCAATGCCGAGTGACCCAAGTAGCCTAAGCCAAGAGTTTTACAGCCTGCTCACCGACAGCACGTGTTCAGAACTAGTCTAGGTCAACGCTTCCAAACCTTTTTGAGCCATATGACCACATAACAAGAAAAACTAGGGTACACCACCAAATACAAATATCAAAAAGTAAAATTGAAATTTAATGAAACTGTGAAACCTCGGCCTGATAGTACTGATATCCTTTTTTCTATACAACATATATCCACCGCTATTACTTGCGGCGTTGCCTTACAGGAGAGGGGACATAATGGAATGTCACTGTTGTCACTGCATGTGTTCAAAACTTAAGATCCAGAAGTAATGACAAATATTCATTCTATTACTCAATATATATTTAATCTGTTTCACCAGATACCAGAGACCTCCCTGTTTGTCAGTTTTACAGGAAATATTTCTTTCATGTCTGGGGATTGCTCCTAGGTTCAAAGATGGCCCCATCTCCCATAGTTGCTCCAGTCCAAGCGGTTGAATGTTAGGAAACATTACATAAACATTTGAAAAACTTAGTTCCATTAAGTTGTAGCTGGTTTAGGAGGAAGTGACCTTTCTGGGACACTCGGCACAAATTGCACTGCATTAACAAAAAATAAAATAAATAAATTTAAAACTATTCATACGAAAAATTACATTATTCTTTGGCATGTGACTATTCTTGGATTTCAGATCGTGCAACTTTACAAGGCCCATTGCACATTTGATAAGGCCATGGACTTAACAAATGACACCTGAAAACACTTTGACTCAGCAGAAATGCTCCGACTGCTTATCTTTACCAGATCTCTCAGAATGTTGAGGGAAAAAAAAAAAAAAAAAAACTTGTTCAATAAATGTCTTAGTTCAGATCAATTCCTGCGGAGATTCAAAGAGAGATCAAAAACCTCACTTGAAATTTCACCCAACATGAATGAATAATTCCTTCTGCACTACTGAAACTAAATAATGATAACATATTTAATGTGACCTCATTTCACATTAGTGCTGACAAATGGAAACAAACTTTCAAAGATAAAAAGTATAAATAATATATTCGAAACTGGCACCACTAGAAAAAGCAGGTAAATTAAAAAAGAAAAATACTAAAGGTTCTTTACAGGGTATAAACAAAAATCCTGAGATTGAATTTAATACTTCAAGAACTCCTGGTTATTCAGGCACACTGGTCCAGTACAACAGTATTTTTGAAGTCAACTGAATAGAATGGATTTGAAAATATCTTTATTATTAGCATTTATTTAACCAACGCTATCAACAAGCTGTTTTTTGAAGAATGGGGGCCAATATCCCAAGAAGATTAAGACAGTTTTTGTGTCTAGACACCATAGCACCTCCACACACATTTTGGACCAACATTAACCTATCGAGACCAAGGCTGTCACAAATTGTTGGCTGTCAGTTAAAAAAATGATTTAGGCGCTGCAGTTGGTCTGCAGTGACTGTAAGACCTCAGGGCATGATGGGAAATGCCTGGCTCTGGTTCAGGTGTTGGAACAACAGGAGTCAGAGTTTTTACTATGAAGATTACTTTACAGAATAAGTTACGCGACTCAAAAAAGCTTAGACTGTAAATTACTGATTTTTTCACATCACTAAAAAAAAATATCTGCACTGATGTTTCAGCTCATGACAGTCTTAAAATCTGACAGATCACTATTCAAAAGTGTATAACTGTCAGATCACTCCCAAGGAGGCAGTAATGAACTCAATTAAATGTCTAAGCAAAGAACACATGAACACCGGAAAAGACTCAAGAACACAAACTAAGGGTTTACTAAACTAACAAAGGGTCACTCCAAAGGAGGCAATAAAGACGCAGCAGGTAACTAAACACATCAAATTAGGGCAGATGAAAAAACACACACTAAAAAGCTAAAACACATGCACAGACAAAGACACAACTACTAACTGAACTTCACTACAGCCGAAAACTCAAAACTCACAATAAGACAATAAAAACAAAACTCAAATGTAGCTACTAGCATAATCTAATCAAATCGAAAGACATTGACAAATCTAAATGCAGCTACAAACAAGACAAAACTAAATACATACGATAGCAACGGGACAGCAGGAAGTGAGGAGAAGAGGGACAGGAGAAGACAAATTCCACAAACGAGACATATGACAAAACAAGACCAACCTAGAGTGGAGACGACAACGTAGCAGGGTGCAACAGGAACAAGAAACATGAAAGCTAAGTAGACCAGAATCACACAAACCTACAGTAACCGCTCACACAAACCTTCAGAAACAGCTCACACAAACCTTCAGAAACAGCTCACACAAACCAAGGGAAAACAGATAACTCAGCACAGTAAACTGGGAGAGGGGAGAATATAAAGAGGAAGTGACCAGATAATTGGGGACAGCTGAGTAGGAGAGCACAGAACAATCAAAGTAGTGGAGACAGGTGATGACAGAGGCAGAGGGTGAGGGTGTGGCCAGGAGATCAACAAGATGTCAGGGAGAAAGAAAACACACAACATGCACAACCACACAACCAGCCCAGAGACCAAACCCCGACTTATAATAACTTATGTTTTCAATGTTTCCTTTGCCATTATATTAGGAAGGCGCACCCCCTTAAAGGTCAAAGTAATTGCATTAATTTCATTTTCTATACAGCAGCAGATCACAACAGGTCATTTAAGGTTCCATTTTGATCAGGTCTATATCATGTTCTTTTATAAACATGTTATTTATCTTGTGTCATTTCTGTCTTTACTATTCTCTGATCTCTATGTCACGCGCGGCGGAGTTTCTCCCGATTGCGACATGTGCGCGTGCGCAAATTGATGGTTAGAGGTCGCACGTAAAAAAATAAGCTGCGTCAATTACTATAAAATAGGTAAGTTGTTCTATTGACTGCAGTCATTAAAAGAAACACGTGAACATAAAGATTCCTTTAGGTGTTGGTGTATCTGCCTGAAGTTTGAAGTAGAAAAGTTCTACTTCTACTAAGTTCTACTCAAAATCTCCCACCTGCACCTGCCACCCTAACCACCTGTGTTTGTATGAGCACTTACCCATGCAGACAGTTTCTTCTTCTTTGTGGTTTTCTCAGCATCAGCAGCAGCCAGGTAATATGTTTTAACATCTAAGGATGAACTATTAAATTCACCAGCTGAAGCAGGGGGTAAGAATTATTCAGTTTACCTAGAAAGACAGACATTATGTTGATTTTTCAAACTATATTAACACTTTCTCCACCCTGTGTTTTGTGCAGCTGGTCTGGTAATGTTTTTCATGATGTATGCAGGATTCTTTTGATGTTCCTCCTCAGTCAATGCTGTTAACTGGGGTGAATATGTACAGCTGTATGTGTGTGTTCCTCCCTTTCCTGAACGAGAAAAGAGAGGATAAGAGAGAAAGGATGTATCTAAATCTGAGGGAAAAACATGTACACACATTTCATAAAACAGCAATAAGACAGGTAGAACCCCTTCATCCAAATCCTCGTGTAACTCAAAGCAGATGTTACAAAGTTAAACATACACTGTATATATATGTAGGCAAATGCAAAGTACTCAGCATAAACTGGAGTTTATTAAAACACGTGCATATGCATGTGGCTGACGTCATGTGCCTCTGTAATTTGGCTGATTGATTTATTAGTCATCTTTGCCAACCGACACTGAGGCTGCTCATTTGCTGAAAAGCTTCAAGTTCTACCATTACACCATCTATTACCAGCAATCACATGTCTGGGCCACTGCACTGCCATCACTCTGGTCTGTGTTCGTCAGTGAGGATTTCTAAACAGACAGTCCTCTGCCTCGTGGTTTCACTCTAATCCAGAAGGTCTGTGCATCAAAGAAGTGACCAAAAATGTATTATGTGTAATGATATTTTGGCCTGATGGTTAGTGCTTTGTCTGCATTTAATAGTACCTACTTCATAAGAACATAACAAACCTGCTAGTTTATTTTTATTTCATAGTGGGAAATGATTGTTTTTAAGAATCAGTAACACAGAAAATAAGTCTGGCTCTTGAGCAAGATAAATATTTTTTTTCAATCTTAACAAAGTAGCTAAAGGCTAACCAGAGCTGAAGTACAGGACGATTTACCACTTCAGCTAAATCAGCAACAGGCACAAATATAATACTTTACACTTTCCACATTTAGACACACTCATAACCAACCAATGACCATAGCATGGGGCAGTGTTGTCTTCTGTGTCCAGCAGATGGCAACACTGGCTACATTCTTTAGACTTAGAAACACTGAATACTGCACCTCCCTCTGCTGTTATTATTAATCTGGTGTTCTTGGCATCATCTATAAACCCTGAGACTAAAAAAAATAAGCTGGAAGTCATTCTGTTCTTTTGGCTATGCTGTCAAACATAAACAGATATGAAGTATGACTATTATGAGCAGGGTTTCACATGTGGAGCAAACACAAACTGGCAGATGTAGGTTAACATGGAGAGTGTAACTTCTCAACAGAAACACTCAACCATCTTTCCTAATATGCTCTGAGAGTTTTAACAATAAAAATCCAGTCCATGCTTATGCTTCTCATCCAAGGAGTTGTTCTGGTAGTCTGAGTCACATCTAATTGCGAGTGTTCTCTGGAGCTCTGGGCTTGAGCTGTGAAGCTGATGCTGCATGGATGAGGTGGTCTCACCAGGAGCCTTATGAGGCCAGTCAGGAGAAGTGCTGCAAGAAAGAGCCCATGCACGGAGGTCTGCAGTGAGCCCCGACTCCACAAGAGCACCCTTCATCTGTTGGTTTTCCCTGGTTGCTGCCTGCCACACTACCTCCAACTCCTCCTCCACTTCCCTGAAGAAGAATGACAGAACAAAGGATGGGAAGGGACAGAGATAGTGTTAATACAGTGAATGTAAGTGAAGCTGACCACAGGAAGACCTCCTCTGCAGCCCAGCGTAAGTAAAGTGAACACTTTCCCTCGATGGGTTAGGCGTCAGCCTGGGATACACAAGGTCACAGGTTCCAATCCCCATCTGACTTCTACTCCATCGCACTACCAGCCAGACACCCAGCGCTAGCTCCCTGTAAGTCGCTTTGGATAAAAGCGTCTGCCAAGCAAAGCATTCACGTCTTTTGTCATTAACTTTAAGGCACAGAAAGTGGAATCACGGTGCCACTGACTGCAGGAGCCCACAACTCCACATTACCACGGTACAATAATATAATACTCCCTGCACCCACCACTCCTCATCCAAACACATGGCCTTCTGGGAATACAATTGTATGGATCATTTCCTTTCCCAATCATTTCTAAAGTGGTGCCTGAAGCACTGTATTTTGTACTTGAAATGCAGAAAGGCTCTGAGCTGCAGTGAGCACTGAGATAGAACAACATCATGTCTGTAATTGGTTTGGTCAGGTTTTACTGGGCTTCGGTTTGAAGAACAGGCAAGAGGTGATGTGAGTATGTGGTCGAAGCGATGCAATTTTTTTTCCTTGTACATTTCTATAAAAAGCCTTTCTTTAATTCACAGTCAAGTATGTTTCACATTATGTTATGTTTGCCTGTATATATTAAACAAAATGTAGATTATAGAGGCTTTAATAAATACATAAACATTTTTATAACATTTATTTTGCCTCTTAGACAAATCTGTAGGGTGATCCACATCAATAACGCACGTGAGGAGCATTCTTAGATCAGGTAAACTGAGAATTATTGATGTTTTCACAGATGGTTCTGATGTAAAAAGGCAGATATTTAAGAATGACTAACTGCTTCTGCTCAGGCCATGTGGCACTTTGCAGGAATCTCTTTGCAAATGCTTAGTGCTGCAGTGACTCAACAGCAGGCTGCTTAACAGTCTAACACGGTGCCAGAGGCGCACAAGTTACACACCAGCTCTGCCAACAAAGCTGCAAGAAGACATTCTTTTCGTGTCAGCGTGTTTGTTGTTTCAGGGTGTATATAGCAAAATAAAAAAAGCTCAGATTTGATTGGACACTTTAGACTAGCAGTGTTCCAACACTCAGGACTGGACTGAACCTCATACACAAGCATGCAATGATTAAACAGTGTCCAGAACACCACCTTCTTCAATTAGAGGATATAAATAAAACATAAAGCTGTGTTGAAATCAGCGTGTCGCAGCACTCAACTTCATGCTGGTAATTCTTTAGCTACAGTAGAAGAGTACTTCTTCATCAAATGAACTCTCCAGGAACAATGCAGAAAAAAGTTGAGAGTTTCCAAATAATGCATCAATCACTCAGCTCAGTGTTACTCTGCATTCAGATCACGTAGAGACAGACACAGAGTGCTACGATTGGTAAAGGGACTGACATAGAGGTAATCACACAGTCTTAAATAAACCCATAATGCTCATTTTTAACATTTAAACATTCAGACACACAAAGCTATTTCAGATTAATCACAATGTCTGGGAGACAAAACAGGCAACAACGTGTCAAAATACACTGTGAATGTGGAATAAATGTTCAGCTGCCACCTAATGTGCTAGGAAAGACTAAATCTACCATACATAACTGTGCAAACAGTTATCAAGCTTTTGTTCAGCAGGACCATGTCAAACATGTACCCATAATCCCAACCTGCTGTTTCACACAGAGAAGTAAAGGAGGAGGCATAATGATAACAGAAAAGAACACAGCTCAAAGCAGACAGCACATAATTACCAGTGTGTGCTGTTACTGTTCTAATGGCTGATGCATTAAAACCTCTTTTGTCATACGCTGTTCATACGTCAGCAGCTGAAGCAATCATTTGCCCTGTCTGGATAGCTGCTTATTATACTGGAGGGAACGCCATCAGCAGAACTGCGTGACACAAACGCTGTTACAGGCTGCTGGCTCTCTTTTTACATGAAAGCTTCTTACCACCCTGTGTACGACCTGCTGGCTTGATGGGAATGAAGGGGCGGTGCCCACACCTTCAGGCCAGCATCAAAGGTAGAGGAACTTAATATTAGATTGACACATTTAAGGTCAGGGCAGAAATATCTTAATCACTGTTGGATGGTTCACAGTGACAGTACATTTTGTGCAGACATCTGTGAATCCATAGAGGTTCTGTCCTGGATTTCCTCTCTATGTGACATGTTTAATTGTTTTATTATGAAAAACAAGCCAATTTTACGGTTTAAAATGTCTCATTGCTTCTGGTTGTAGCTCTAGAGCTTCTATTGACAAAGTACTGCAACTCTGCACACACACTCCTTACTGTAAATACCAAAACATAAGAGGAAACTGAAAACCATACAAAAAAAATACTATTTTTAAGAGACTTGGTCACTATGTGAGACAAGGAGTTCTGCACCTGTGCTTTTCTTGCCACTTGATGACAGCTACAAGTAGCAATAAATAAATAACTCAGGAGGAACACAGAATCAGTCACGATCCTCTCTCCTCAGAGTCAGACAAGGAACCACTCTGGAATCTTATGGGAAACCGAGGGATAATTAGGTACTGCTAAAATGTGTTTTTCTGCATTCACAGGCTTTAGCATTATTTATGCATGAGGTTCCAAGTGTGTTCGCCATTAACATAAAGTAATGTCAGCAATTTGCACTGCTTATTTTCCAGGACGCTTCCAGTGTTTGTAATTACTAAACTAAAGTAAATTGTTTTCAGGCAATTTGTTTGAAGCCTAAACAAACTGTGAGTGTAACACAAGTGTATTCTCTGTTGAATAATCACGGGCTGTTCTCCGCCACTTTCTGAACCTTAGACAAAATAGGAAAAATATGATCTTTCTAATTGTGAGAGAAAGTCACATTGTATTAGGTAAACTTGGTCATAATCTGGCAACCCTATTACATACAGGAGACAGACAAAACTTGATATAACACCGCCTCTATGATACTCTATTGATAGTGATTATTGGCAAACAAGTTTGATTCCATCTAAAACACTTAATCCGTTCAATTCAAGGCAAATGCTAAATGTAGAGCGGATGAATTATATAATATACTGCTGAGAAGAAATGGCATGAAAGGGGAGCTATTTGTCAAAATAAAAATACACTAAAAATACAGCTATCTTTGCTGATACATGGCAGAAGTGTTTTGAAGCAGTGTAAGGGGAAGACAAGAGGGGAAAAAGTGATCTCTAGGCTCAATCCCCTCCCGAGCTCCTGGAAGTCTCAGGCACCGCTGCTTCCCTGGAGGCTACACAGAACGCAGCAGGCAGTTGGCAATCACAGCCCATCAGCATCTCTGCCGTTGCATGGGTAGAATACAAAGCAGTGCATCAGAGAGAAAAGAGAATGAGGCAGTGATTGATTTTTCTTTCTTTGTGTGTAGGTGAGTTTAGCCTAGTGTATTGCTATGGAAGTTAGTTAACTACTAATGTCCTACTTGAGAACATGCTCTGCTGATTTCCCAGTTTAGCTGGAAGCATCTCAGTGAACTACACCGTCCAGGCTGTGGTGCGTGTTTCATAAAGCTCATGTAGTGGTGAATGTGTTTTTTTACCAAACCCAGTACAGCGGTTTGTGGAGTGGCTACTGGTGTGACTGATGTGTGTGTGTGATTTTACATCTAGGATGCCCTCAGGGCAGGGCAGGCTCCTCTAACAATCTGATTAGTTAGTTTTCATTCGATAGCAGGAGGCAGCGGGTCCAGAGAGGGAGCTAAAAACAGACATCCCAACAGGGAAAAAAGGGGAAGTGGAAGATTATTCCAGTACCAATTTGGATTTTCTGAGGGTAACATGGTGTGGCAGTAGAAGATATCTAAAAGATAATCTCTCCCTGAAAATCAGTCACAACTGTTGGCTACGTGACATCTCTCATTTTTTATAATGAAGAGACTAGTCCTGTCAACTCATGTAATTATGTGTATGCCACAGACATGCCTGAGTTGTAACTACTGCAAATACGGAGCATCCCTCACCGTGACATTTAATTAGCTTAATGCAACAGCCATCCCGAACAAGCAGCCTTCTTTGTAACTTCTGACATGTTTATATGCAGAAAAGATTTGATCCAAATGAAAACAAAGCAGTACTACAGTATTCACCCAAAACAGTTATTGGCCGTCACCTTATGCTGCTTGTCTGTGGACTGTAAAATAATGCATCATCCTCAGCAGTGTGTGTGAATGAGAGCTGGAGGATTTGGTAGAAATGTCTGGTCCCGCGGGGGTTACCTGATTTAGCATTGAGAGAGAGTTTTAGAGTGGAGCTGGGTGATTGGCTGTGTCCTCTGGTTTAAAGGGATGTCAGCATCTATCTCGTGAACCCTGCGATGAGAGTGGAAGCTGCAAATATAGAAACTGTACAGACCACAGAGATTTGCTGGAGCAAAGGACTTGATGTCCTGCTTTAGAAAAGTGAAGCGCCGCACCGTACTGCGCTGTTTGCGTTACCAAATGATATTGCTGTGGCGTCCTGTGTCCTCTCAGCTTGTCGTCTATATTCAGTGTTCAATCTGATAGCAGGGAACTAAAAACTATTGAGTAGATTAAAAAACAGAGGAACCGTCTAAGCTCCTCATCGTGTGTATGTTTCTGATGACCTGATGACCAAGAGCCCTTTCATGTTTTAAACTAAAGATCAGCCCTTTGGCTTTGGCTCGCTGTAGCGCACAGTGAGTTTGTCAAACAACTTATGCTAACATATGTTAGCGCAGGTAACAGACAACTGTTTGGACCCTGCTGAATCTGGCTGGTACAGTCATATTTAAATTTGCAGCTGATGAGACCCTCAAATTACAGAACATGTAACAGAGACACATTTACATGCAGTACTTCAATCTGTTTCTAATTTCTAATTCCAGTAAACAATTGTGTTATTGCTGCCTTTAGCCATCTCTGGCCTGTCTCCTTTTTTAAGCTACACACAGTCTACATTTCCATTTATACATGCTCTCTCTGTCCTCCTCTGTTTTTCTGCCCGCCTGCCGCTTGTCATCCACTCTCTCTCTTCCCTCCCTCTCCTTATGTCTCTCTCTCTCTTCCTCTCTCCCCTCCTACCGTTTGGACTGCAGCAGTCTCTCCTCAGCCTCCTGTCTTTTTCTTAGCAGGCTCTGCAGGTGAAGGATCTCCTTGTGGTAAGAAGCAGACCTCCCCTCCACTGCCTCCTCCAATGCTGCCAGTCTGGTTGACGCCTGAGTCCGGTACACCTGCACACACACACGCACACAAACACGGAGAGGAATGAGATGCGGAGTGTTGCTATGAAAGAGGTGGATTTACATGAAGGACAGCACAGCAGAGACAACAGGAGTGGAGGAGGTGGAGTCACACACACTGGGACAAGGTGAGGAAAACACGCACTAACCTGCAGATGTTATGTAGACAGTGTGAGTGCATCTGAACAGGATGTGGATGTGTACTTTCAGCATATAATAGTTCCCTGCCGACTTAGACATATTTAAGTTTCCACAGATCTGCAGATGTGGAGCTGCAGACAGTTCATAACTACTGCAGGTAGTGCAGCATATACACACTCGCACAAGTGGAATACATGTTTACTGTTACGTGGACTAGCTAATGCAGAATTTCAGTAAGGAGACAATGGAGCAAAAGGAGAGTGAGCAAAGCAAAAAAAATACCCAGTGAAAGAGAACATCATAGGAGATCCAGAGGGAAAAAACCAAGATGCACAAAAAGAAAGAGAGGGTTGAGAATGTGCTGGAGGTCTGTGCTCTGCATTTGGAGAAGATTCAGAGGTGAGAAAAAAAAGGTCTGAATAAAGGCAGACAGTGCGTGTGCTTGCCTTCTAGCAACCTATTTATTTGTGTGTGGGGATGTGTAAGAGTTCATCACTGTCTACTTGGTAAAGGTACAACAAACAAGTTACTCTGACTTTTTTACCTTAGATTTCAACAGATTATTGAGCTGCTGACTTGTATGAATTTGATTTAGAAACATTCCAATAGTTAAGCAAATTGTCATGTTTTAATACGGGTAATGGATTTATCTATCAAGCTATACTTCTAAAGCTCTTCCTTTAATTCTAGTAACTATGGTACCAGAGGAGCAGTGGACTGGTGAGCTGTAATTATCCAAACATGCGTATACACAAAGAATGTTTTACCCCCAGCTGTTCAAGCCTGTTGTACACCACACAGCAGCAGGTAGCTTATTAAGAAGTGAGGTTCACCAACTAAATAATTATACTCTTATACTCATTTGTGAACCGCCCCCTCCTCAGTGCCTTTAGAGCAACACTATTTCACATTTCTGTGGTTCTGTTTGTGACCACTGTGATATTTCTACTTTATATTAGGGGTCTATTCTAGAAAGAGAGCTTGGTCTCAACTATGTTGACGTGTCACCCAGACAGTTGTTGGCTCTGAATTACTTACATTTATACTTTATTACCATGGTATATCATATCAATATTTGAATTATTATGAAAATTACCAATAACAGCATGTAGTAACATCCCTACTGCAAACACTGCTGCTGGGCAAATGTCACAAAACCAAAGAAAATAAAAGGTTTTTATTAAAGATAGACTGTACTGTATGCGTTTACAGGGTATATACAGAAATCCTAAGGTTGAATTTAATACTTTTAAATACCTTTTTCAATACCTCCTGAATATTTCTTAAAACCAACATGACATTGAGCAGCAACTGTTTTAATCAACAACCTTTTTCACTTTTAAACTAATTAATACACTCTGGTCCAGTAGAACACAATATAAAATGTCAACTCAAAAGCTTTACACACTAATTTGAGAATATCTTGCATTTAATTAATTAATGATCCAAATCTGAAGACATACCATATTTTACTGTCCAGATGCAACATAATTTCCACACGCTGTGTTGGTGTAGCATAACGTTCAACCAGTCAGTACAGCAATGTTTATTCTCGATAAATGAATAATGAAAAATATGCAACTGAGTCTAATCCCATGTTAAATAAAGTTACGCGAAAATTTAATACCTAATGAAATGACGATAAATACCTTCTAATTTTTAATGGCCTTAATTTTTGCTTATGTGATTTACTAGCTTAATACTTTTTAAAACCCTGTGGGCTGGTTTATATATAGTGCTCCTGGATACATTCTTTGTAAATATACAATGTGATTCTATAACTTAAAATAATATACTGTACTATACCATCCAACACTATGCTGTACAACACTACACTATACACTAGAACACTATAATATACTATGCTACTATATAATATACTATGCTAAACAATGCTACACTATAACAGAAATTGCTTTACTTTACTTTACTTTGCTTGGCAGACGGGGGTTAGGGTTAGCGCTGGTTGTCTGGCTCAGGGACACACCTGGTAGTGGATAGATTAGGAGTCAGATGGGGTTCGAACCTATGACCTTCTACGTCGCAGTCTGACGCTTAAACCATTGCGCTACCAGGCCGCTACATTATAATATACTATAACATGCAATGCTACACTATAATATACTATGCTAAACAATGCTACACTATAACACACAACGCTACACTATATTATACTATGCTAAACAACGCCACACTATATTATACTATGCTAAACAACACTACACTATAATATACTATCATGTATACATCATGATCATTATCACAATCAATTACTCTTCTAATTGACACATACACTTACTTCCATGTTGCAAATATAGTCTCACTCAGAATTTAGGATGTCAGAAGTATATTCATTCCTTCCATAAATGGATGACTTAGTAGTATACGACTAGCGCTTAAACTTACCAGCAGTATGTCAAAAACAGCATGACTTTAACATAATTTAGGTACATGGAAAATGCACAAAAGCCCTAAGATTTACCCTGAGCCTATAATTTACAACAATACTATTATATACTGAATCCATTAAATCATGTATTACAGTCACTGCATGACCACAAGGTCTGACCTGACTGTTTCTTTCAAAGGATGTGACAGTTCCCAAGCAGCTTTTCAAGCTCATTCAAAAAATTTCACATATGTTATACCACATAGCCTGGATTTCTTATGTTTAGCCTTATTTATCGCCATTTATTTAACTAACGCTGGCATGTTTAACCTCACTTCACTATTCACCCAACACGTCTTTATTTAACAATCATGAGCTGCTTCAAGTTTTAATAAACATATTACTGCATCATCAGACTAGCAACTGTTAACAATTTAAAGATTGTGTTTTCAATCAACCAGCCTCTGTGTAGCTGTTTAGAGTACAGGTTATGCTTGACAAGCTGCTCCGTTTCAACACAGATGCAGGAGGCCACAAATTGCAAGTAGTGTTTCAGCAGCGAAAGACAAATACAAACTGCGAGTTAAGCAGTCAATCACAGTGTCGCAAGTAATGTGTCTGTCTGATTAGGTATCTGACCTGCCTTTTGTTTACTGTTGCCTTTCCAAAAATTCACTATACAGCTATAAAGAACAGGCTGGTGTGTGGGTTTCTGTGTGTGTGAAAGAAGACAATGACAATTTTAACAACAATATAATGATCACAAAACTCCACGAAGACCATCTGTGGTAACCTTTGCTCAGTCTTGACCTCCTGAAGAGCTTTGCACACTTATATTTGTGCAGAAGCCAGCACTTCTCAAGAGAAGAGCATCTAGGTGGTTATTAGATGCCAGCATATGTCATCAGGAGCCACCCTGCTTTAGCATCATGTACTTAGAGCCTGGCTACAATGAGTTTCTCTAATTCATGACAAAAGACTGGAAGCTTCAAAACTGAGCCTTGCTCTTATTCTGTGCGTGTCTGTGTGTGACAGAGCAGTCCAAATCTGTCCATTAAAATAATAACACTTTTTGCTGAATTCAATTATTTGTTTGCATTGGTTTATTAGAGAAATAAACATACAGAATGTATTTCCTGTGCACACAATGAGAACTCAAGCACACAGAGCAGCACACAACATCAAACAAATGTCTCACAATTATGCCAGACACGTTCAAACTGCACTTGTTCAGAGTTCAGAAACAGCACAGCACCAACTTAGCTGTAGTGTTGGGCCAAGTAAAATCTTAATATTCACCTCCACCCTTTACTGGGTGCTTGGCCAGTTAGGAACTATTACCTCTCAATATGGTCTTAGCTGTCTTAGCCTCATGCTAATTCCCAGTTGTGTTTGGTAATGAATGGACTTGGCATTATATTGTATGGTGGAGAACTATAATCTGTGTAGCAAAATGTTGTTGGCCTGAATCTCCATCAACCCCCCCCAGGGAGGCAGCAGGGCGCCAGCATCAGCCCAGCTGAAGCAGTGACATTTAGCACAACAAGCTGAGCTGAGTAATGCCAAACCAATATATCCCCCCTTCTAGCTGTAGCCAAGAGACTGGCAGATTCAGAACAGACAACTAGTATCTGTACTAAAGGTGTTTTTTATTTATTGTAAGGCTTATTCATTTCTCCAGAAGATCCACTTTGAATATTCGCACATGTGAAGCTCCCTCTGCAAACATTACTAATGGCTGTTCAACAAGTTATTTGTTAGCAAGGATTTCAGTTTTTATTGTTTGTATAAAATTACAAAGAAAACTAAACAATTTTTACTCTTCAAGATGCATCAGTCCATTATTGTTAACACTTATCATGTCTACCATTGACCATCTAATAAAAGCATACTCTTTGACATATGAATAGAAACTTCTTCAAGAACAGGGTTATGAAACCTCAGTCACAATTGTGCTGTACTTCAAGAGTATTAGCATTCCATGGAATAACATCCGCCTGGAACAGCAGATAACTGCTGTGGGAGGGTGAACAGCAGTATGCTTGAGCTGTTCCGCATGCTTCCCTTAAATCATTTTCTAAAAGCAGTAGTTAACAGTTTCCTTTGATTGTCCTTGTTAAAAGGTAGTTGAAGTGGACCCTTAGAGCCAACCCTGTCCTGGCAGTACCATACGTCCTGCTTATGCTATAATACAATCTTGAGCTTGTGTTCAAGGCTCCTGTACACAGTGCCTCCTCCACTTTTGTATGTCAGCCTGCCATTATTCTCATTAACATCTTACAACATATCTCTGTCCAATTCATCAATTACAGGTTCTAATGTATATTAAATGCCCTACAGCAAGAACAGCATCATTGTGCGTTTAAATAGATTAACCTTTCTTACTGAAACTAGCTGTCCTGTGTCATTAGCAAAGATACACAGCAGATGTAATGAAGCTGCTTAGGGCAGGTGCAGAAATCAACAACATGCGATCTCACTTCAAGCGAATCTTTCTGAATTTGACAGGAGACAGGTGGGCACGCTGAAAGCGAAAAACATAATGCAGGAACTTAAAATGCATGAAATAGATTCACCTGGTGCAGAAAAGCAGTGGAGGAATAAGAAGAGCTTTAAGAAAAACTCCCACATCGCATCAGATTCACTCAGCATTCCTGCTGAGGTGTGTCACATCTGCTAGTGTCAAAGACAATGCCACAGGTACAATAGTAGTCAGGCTAAAATTGGGTAAATTCAAGAAGTTCTGGTTTCCTTTTTTGCACAGAACTGTTGGAATAATTACAGACAGCAGTTGGCTATGGCTAGTCCTGCTGTTGTTCTACTTACATGCTCTACATTTTGATTAGGGTGCAACACTGTGATACTGCGGGTAGCTAAGCTGAACAGCTGTCCACTCAAACAGCAGCAGAAATGTTGTGACAAAAAATGATAACAATTAGTAAAATGCAGAACACCAACTCCACAAGTATCCAGGGGATGGATACAAGAATAGTTGCTAAAAGTTATTAAATATATATTGTGAACAACTAAATCCATCATTAAGAATTGGATAAAAGCGTCTGCCAAATAAAGTAAAGTAAAGTAAAAGTAAAGAATTAAGACACAGGTGTAAGACTGCCTACAGAGGGTCATCCTCAAGGCTTCATGGACATTATGTATATCTGTATATCTGAACATCATAGCACCTCTGTCACTAGCATGTTGTCATAGCAGGTTGTGTTTTGTTGGTGCTTTTCTTGCTGATTCACACTGTTACGCGAGCCTGCTTTAAATGACACTGACTGCTACATATGATGAAATACTGGACGCATCACTTTAGACTCACAGATGTGTCCTTGTCACAGCTGAAAATTGGAGGAAAATGTGGGAATATCACTTTGAATATAAGCACAACAAGGGCTGCACAGGTCACTGCAGAATAAGGCTAAAGATCGTGTTTGTGTTAAGATATATTTAGCTTTCCATTCAACGAACCACAGAGATAACTAAATTTCCTTTTCTCCCTGCCAGAGTTACAATCTCCTAGAATAATATAGTCGAATATCATTATCATTAAATATCATTATCGTTAAAAGCTCAAAATGTTCTTGTGTTGTTTTTACAGATGGATAAATCCAGGCAGTCCATTTGATGGCTACTCCATACATTTTATCTGGTCAATAGCTTAATAAGTTTAGCAACAAGGATGAAAGATCTGTCAATAGTAGCATGAATGTAATCCTTCAGATCAATGAGAGAGGCATTCACCTCGCAGATGTTCTGACAGCAAAGGTCAAAGCCATCGTCAAAAACCCACACTCAGAGAAGGAAGAGAAAGGATGGAACAGGGGAGCAGAGAATATATGAGATGAAGAGGATAAGAGCCCCATCTTGCTTCTCATAAGATTTGATAACACACACACACTGCAGTGTGGTGCATGAGGAGTTTTCTGTGAGGTGCTGTGTGTGCTGTGGGACACCTACGGCTTCTGTCAGTCAAATGTAGCTGGAAGTAGATCCTCTGCTGTTCTGCTGTCATGTTGCGAAGTTGAGACTTTTTATCAGTTAAACAACAAATGTCAGCTTTTGTTTTTTATGATATTTAAACTTGTAAAATCCAGTGATTCTGCACTGTAGTTGTAATTTGATTACATTGTTTACAAAATAAATGCCCTAAATGATTTTTACACTGTGAGAAGTAGACTGCATTTTCCACTTATCACGTGCTGCAGTATAAATGCAGGTAAACCCAGTGTTTGATCTAGTTCATCTCGCAAGGATCTAGGATGCAGAAAATTGACAGCTGTGTACCTCTGGTTGTAAAGGTCCAGATCAAACAGAATGTCCGGAGCTCACTTGTGTAGCAGAGATAAGGCAGTTTCAGGTAGCCGGTCTTCTTCATGGTTTGGGTTAGAAATACTACTTTTCTAGAGTTTAGAAAAGCTATATTACTACTATATTGACCATAATGATAACAATTTGGTTGTTACTGTGAAACAGTCATGACCAAGGATTCAAGGTATACTACCCATTAAAGTGACCGGTTTTGTTTCACTTGGTGAAATTAACTAAACTGTTCTTTTTTAGTTCCAACTGATGTCTATGTCTTTAGCTTAAATGAAGTCTAGTGTGTTGTCTTAATGAAGCCTAACTATGCATGCTGCATAAACTACGAGAACCTTGACTGCTTGTAGTCAGACCAGTCCATCGCTGACTTTTACGCTGTAAGTGAGGCAGCAGGTATTCATGTTATTAATTTCATATGTTTGTGATTCCTCACTATAATAGGACGCCACTGACTCATGCAGAACCTATTGCTCTTATTGTTCCCGGGAGGTTTTTGCGTTTTCACTTCAGTACTGGCTTTCTGTTGAGGACTTCACCACAAATGTGTTTATGCATTTGTGTATTTTAAAAACGAGAAAGATAAGGTCACAAAGAGGGTATAAAATACTACAAAAAAAGGTAATGAGTATTTTCCAGCTGAACAACTCGAGGTGGGGGTCTTTGAAGATAAGGAACACAGCAGTCAGCTACTAGCTGATGATAAAGTGAAGACCTTGGGGAATTTAAAGATGAAAATGAGCCTAGAAGGGATGTAGAAGTAGAACTAAATATACTAAAACAAGACATCA
Source organism: Microctenopoma stevenorrisi (assembly GCA_032270685.1). Classification (NCBI taxonomy): domain Eukaryota; kingdom Metazoa; phylum Chordata; class Actinopteri; order Anabantiformes; family Anabantidae; genus Microctenopoma; species Microctenopoma stevenorrisi. Next base: position 20,597,266 of record JAUMTR010000017.1, read on the forward strand.
GAAAGAAGCTAACCAAGACTGCAGCAACCTTACAAGGTCAAGGCCAGGCCATGGAAGCTGAGGCATTCACAGCAGAACTAAAAGTTGGCAGCACAGCAGAGTCCACATCATGCTTCTGACAGACTTAGAAAACAAATCTAGGAGACACCACATACTGGAGAACACGGAGGGAAGTTCAATAACATTTTTAGCAACTTGTGCCAAAAACAGCCTTGAAAAGCAAGATCTGTGGTAGCTGCAAACATGTCTTCTCCAACCATGATAATAGAAATGATGTATTGCAGAGCCTGGAAAGATCTTAAGTAACACAACATATGACTGCAAACTAAATCCAGACCTTAGTAGTGAGTTTGGAAGCCAAACCAGCCAGTGAATAAATACTCCAGACAGCAGAAACATTATAGAACAACTTGCTAAAGAACAATGATAAAGTATCAACCAGACAAGGTTGCACATTAAGTCCTCTCTTCTTCGTGACATTTTTTGAGCTCCTTGCAATGGAATAAAATAATTATTTGCTGGTGTGTGTTTTAATGTATAACAACCATGGGGAAATATGTTCATTACAGATGCAGAACCAAACTATTTGACTGTCTGTGAACGGCAGCTAGAATTGAAAAAAATGATTTGCTTATGATTGTGACTGCATAGCCACAGACTTTTTGTTTCGTCAAGTAATGCAGTCTTGCTATTTTCTAAATTTCGGGGGGGTTTAAGTCAGCTGTGGGACAGTATGAGAGTAGAAAGTGTTCTGTTCTGGTTTATTCATGCAGGCCTAATAGGCATGAGGTGCAGATTAGCGTTTAAATACAAATAGTATTACAATAGAAAAACTCAAGAAGCTCAGCTTTCAGTCTTGTGTTACTAAATAAGGCATTTCTAGATCGACCTGAGACATTTAATAAATCTGTATCTTTCTCAAGGAAACTGCGAACCAAACTCTAGCTGAGGACTAAAGTCCATTATCATTATACAGTCTGGCTCACCCTGACATCTACTGTACAGAACAGTGACTCTCCAGTGTTTTGTAAACAGCAATGTAATAATCTACTGTATGTGTACCACAGTAAGATGTAATTGGATCTCTAAATTACTCTGCGAAGCAGGAACACAGTCTCATTTATTGCAAGCCCAACTCCCCTGCAGTCTTCCAGTTGCTATGTTAAATGTCTCCCCTGGGTTATTTGTTGTCCAGCGGAGCTGTAGCACATCACATTTCAAATCACTGGTACACTTTTTATTTAAATTGAATACAGTGTATTTACCTTAGAGACCAACTAACCAGTCAATTGACCAGTCTGAACCTCTGAACACATATACAGTACATTGTGCTCATCACAGAATATCGGTAAATACATGTTATGAACTTTTTTTTCATATTAGACTGCTTTAGTTTAAGTTTAAAAAAATAATCTGACAGAAAGAAAACATTTTTATCTGGCGACAATACGGCGCTGTGCGCTGCGAAGGAGAACCACAGTTAGAAACAACCCTAATGTGCTTTAGCAGCTCATCACCACAGGCTTCTACTGCTGCTGCTAGAAGTACATGTATGTGACCATGGAGATTGTGTTCACAGAACCTTCAATGCTTAGTTGAATAATATTTTATTTAGCTAGGGGTGTTAAAAGCACCTGGGTGGAATTGAGCTGAATCTGATCATTCTTGTTGCAGTGTTGTTAACACACACAGTTGAAAAGGTTGATTAGTAGAATTATTTTTAAACCCCAATCTATGTACATTCAAGGCCACATAAAAAAACACATCTCTGTCAACAATCTCTGTCAAAAATAATAAATAATAAATGTTGATTTCGTAGTATTAGAGAAATTACATCATTTATATTTTATAAACAATTATGGTGATTTTGAAATTAATGAACACTACGCTAGCACTTTAATTCACCTCTTCAAACAACATGATCAGCCACTACATCAGCGTGCTGTTTTCTCTGCTTCAGAACTGCAGTGAGTCTAGTGAGCCACCGTCTCACACTTCCCTTTTCGATTTCTGTGCGAGATCCATGTGTGTGCACATGCAGACTCGTGCCATTCAGTGCTGGCAGAGTGTTTATGCTAAATAAAAACAACCAGAAGGTGTTTTTAACTGGGAGAGCAGCGCAATCCAACCGTTTCAGAACATGTCATGAATGCAGCATAGATCCTATTGAGACTTTTTTTTTTTAGAAATTACATTACATTAGCAGCACATAATAAAACTTAGCCATTAGTGGCTGACTTTAAACCAGGCTGCAGACATTTGTTACATGTCAGACTCCCTGTCTGTCGACTTCACCGTTCTGTACTACAGCAGATACAGAACAAAAAAAACGCGATAGTTGAACAACAATACTCCATAGGAGTCATTTATTTGATTGGTCTGCTGATGAGCTGGGCAATATAGTGCGGTCCAGTGGTTGCAAGTTTACTAATCAATGATGATTGATTAAAAGTGTGACCTGCACATATACAGTACATTTAATTTGGCTTGAATAATATTATATTATTATTTTTATTGATTGGTTTTGTCACTAAACCACAGGTTTAAAATGGGCCAACAACAGATAAGTAAACACAGAATACAAACATACTGATGTTTAAAACATTCCCAAAAGACTTAGCAAATGTTTTCTGAAATAAGAAATACGTTGTTAGAGCTTGGAGACAAATGCCCTTCTGGTAATAAAGTCCAATATTTGCAGGTAACCTTAGTCGAGCCAATAGTTTGAGAACATTTTTAACCTCATGATTCATAACAAGGAGCTGCATTTTTCTAGCCCAAGCCCACTACTGTAGCGTGTGGAACTTTTTTAGTGTGGTACCTCATGAGATTTCTGACATCTTTCTGACATTTTTCAGAAGGCTTTTTGACTAAACAGACTGGTAGTTGAAATATTTAGCAGTCAGCAAGTCACAGAGAGGCCTCCTGGGTAATTGCCAATGCAACAACCACCTATTCAATCTATATTTCATGGTCATGAATGAATGAATGTTTTTTTCTTTATATAGCATCTCTCTGACAGGAGGGGCATTTGTTCATGAACAAATATTCAGGTAACAGCAGTAGCTTTTCAGACATTTTTCTAAAGCCTTTTTCAAACTGAATTGAATCCCAGAAATGTACAGCTATGTAAACAAAGACTAAAAGGTCTGCTTCAGATGCTGCTGCAAACCACCGTGACTGACTGTCACATCTCGGGGACTATTAGAAGTAACTGATAACACACTGTGTTGGCTGATAATAAATTTGAGCCTGAGGCTTGAGGGGGTTGTGAGCAGGGCTATAATCCATCTCAGACACTTTAATGCTCTAAAAAACACATTCTGCTAGTAAACATGTACACATCCTAAAAGGACCATTAGGTCACTGGAATAACTGTATAGGGAACAGCTTCTTATTTAGGATGTGATTAGGACAGCTAATTTGTCCTCAAGGACAAAATTCTTCCACAACACTCAGGAGACCTAAAATCTAGTCTACAAGAAACCTGTTCTGTTGTTCCCCTGCAGAAGAAGTAAGATGGGGCACTGCCAGAAAAGGGCTAGAGTGAACCTCTGTTGCCCGAACTGCACTTAGAGCAATCTTCAAGTGCTGTCAGACGTTCTGTAACACTGCAACTCTCGGCTCATTAACCTCACAACTGTAGGCACCACCTGCTCCAGGTAAACAACGGCTCTTACCACCACTGACAGTGTAACCCGCTTATGGTGCCTTTCACCTGAGGCACACACAGTCACATAGAGACGGAATGAGAAACAACATAGAGCTGCTGTATTATTCTCCACCTGCAGAAAATTGGGATTCCTGCTGCCGGCTATTTTAAGAGGAGAGACAGTCAAAATTCTGTTCCCACTGTAGCCATAGAAGCAAGTGGAACTTTAAAAACAAGTCTGACAATGACAGTGAAAGTTTCCTATCTCATTTCATTTTAATGACTAAAAAAATGGCATTTTTAAACACAAAGCATTAAACTGCTATATAGATAAACAAAGTCAAGTAGACAGTGAACCGTGTGCAGACTGCACTGTCCTCAGTCAGATGAACAGGCGTGTCAGTTATCAGGACACATCTTTCACACAGAACTCCAGTACATCTATACAATCAGTATCACCACCAAGGTATTTTCTCATTCACTCCCATGTCAAATATGTTCATAGTTGATCTAACAATACAGAATAGTGGCATTCTGAAAATTACAGCCCTGCTGCTAAGCATCCAGTGCTTTCATGTGATCACACCTTTTTCAAAATCCTCTGGGACAATCTAAGAAATCCACAGGGTGGTACTTTTGCTTTATTGAGAAGAAAAGTCTAATGTCCTATCCTCTGAAGATGTGTTATCAGAGAAAATGTGACAATAAAGGTGGAAATTGATTTTTATCATAACACAATCACTATGATGTATAGCCTGCTGCTGCTTGTATGTCTTGATTTATCATTTGTCATTAAGGAGGTCTAGGTGTTGTATTACTGGCCCTGCAGACTTACTGAGGCGCAGGACCTGTACAGTCCCACTAGCCTTAAGCATTTATCGGGAATTAATGGAATCAGTTTGTTAATATAAATCTGTCTGTAATTTGTCTTTAATTTGTATTGTTGTTTTTCATGTCTGTCCTGTCCTAGAGAAGCTAGAAACGACCAGAAGCAAATTCCTTGTATGTGCAACATACTTGGCAAATAAAGCTGATCTGTAAAAAGAAATAAATTCTGTATGTAACAATCATCTATATGACTTTACTACAACATGCAACTTAGAGCGCCCTGCCTCTTATACAGTCTGGTATACGCTGTGCCACACTGCTCAGGTAGAAACCATTAAAAAATATCAATAAATATTTTAATATTGCTGCAAAACTACTCAATCAAGCAGAAGACACTGAAGTTTTCCTCTCTAACCAAAAAATAACATCAATCCACAGGTTTATATCCTGAACAAATAGACAATAAATAAGTGAAAAAAAACTCAACAAAAAACAGTATAATAATAAATAGTGAATTGATGGAGCATGTCTACCCCATAACCCCAGAGATCAATAGCATTACTGGCTTATTCTTTCTTTCTTTCCTTTTCAAAGGGCTCTGGGAGGACATAAATCATTCATTAGTAGCAGACACAAAAAACAGAAGTAGTCAGAGAAGAAGGCTGAGTCATGAACTCTACCTACTGGGTATAGATACACCAATACTATAGTTAGAAACATTTGACTGTTTCACTGCCATCTCTAGCTTCCTAGTCAAAGCTATTTGTAATTCCTGCCTACATAAGGATCCGTCTAACTCTCTTCTCAACCTGTCTCTGTGTCTTCTCTTTCAAAGAACATGACTCGAAGATGAGCCGTCCTCAGGCTGAGTTAGACGAGAAAGACCATCCTCCACCAGAGGAATTAGAGTGTAAAATCTGTTACCAGCGCTATAATGCCCACAATCGTAAGCCTAAGATTCTGGACTGTCTGCACCGGGTCTGTGCCCGCTGCCTCATTAAGATCCTGGACATTTCTGATGGCACAGGCTGCATTTCCTGCCCCTTTTGTCGACATCAAACTGAAATCACAGAACATGAAGTGTCAGGGCTGCCTGACGATGTCAACATTATGTCCCACTTAGCACTACGGGACAAATCCTGGAGCTCCGAACAAAACAGAGAGGTGGTACTGACTCCAAAGAGTTTCTCCTCCTCCAGTCCATCTCGCAACTCCTCCAACTGCTTGGTCATCACCATCATGGAAGTGCAGAGGGAAGCACAGCACTCCCCAAACCACAACAGCAGCTCTGACATCTACACTGAGCAGAGCCTGGACTCAGTATCAGTGGGCTCAACTGGGCCGGTTGATCAAGATGCTGTTTCAAAGTTCTGTAACCATGTCCCACACATCCTGGTGTGGCTGCTAGGTTTCTTGTACTTTGGCTCACTGCCTCTAGGAATCTATTTACTGGTGATCCAGAGAGTGACTCTGGGTATTGTATGTGTTAGCTTGGTTCCATCAAGCCTTACAGTTTGCCTGGTCTACGGATTCTGCCAGTGTCTGTGTCAAGGTATGTGTGACTGCTCCTCTAGGGGCTGATACCATGCTACTAAACTGATGACAATAGCATAAGATAAAGACGCGAGCAGGGAACAAATCTGGCTTGTTATGTGGATCAATATGAGACCCAAAAGTGAAGGTGATACCCATTCCCAATCAGGACAGGGTCTGACTAAGCATTTGCTTTTTGAATGAATGGATTTGAAGACCTAGGAAGATCACCTTTATTACAGTTTGTGCTCGTATGACGACTGCTAACTCAGAAACCAGTTACCAGAGCCACAGCAGCACCTATAGCTACATTTGTGTGACCTTATCCGTTTTGTGTATGACCTAGTGTAACAACATTTCAGAACTAATCTTTGAGTTAGCATACATGACAACAACACGCAGGTTCTGGGCCCCCATTTACGAACAGACCAACAATCATTCTATGAGAACAATGGGACATTTGTTGTTGCCTGTACATTTTGATTCAGTAGTAAACCATTTTACCATTTTTTGTCACAGCAACTACAAATAAAGTACGTAGTAGTAAAGGCACACGGGATTCAGACAGGATTTGACTAGTCTTGGAAGGCCCGTGACACACTGAAGACCTGTCCAGGGTGTAACATGCCTCTCACCCAATGACAGCTGGGATTAGCCGCAGAATCCCACAACCCTTAAAAGAACAAGTGGTTAGGAAATGGATGAATGGATGGATGAATAGTCTACATGACATATCTGTGTATTTAATTAGTTTTCTCGCAGTGTTTTGATTTTTCACAATTGGAAAATTAAACATTTATGAAAATTAAATGTATTTGGGACATCTACGAGCTGAAAGGTGTCAGTCTGTTAAAACTATGAAGGTAAGTGTGTTGCAACACTGTAATAACATGGTTGAAAGACACAGAGTTAAACAGAATACACAATAGTCTACTGCTCTTGCAGGGTGTGTGATTGACAGATTAGGAGTTAGCCTGAGATTTGAGACCGGTGAACTGCCAATTTCTATGAATTATTGAACAATGCAATGGATATTAGAGAAAAAACAATGTGCTTTTGGCTGGATTTTCTGAAAGACAAGGAATAAACCCACATTTCCATGAGTGATAAATACAAATTATTAATTTGCAGAATCTGGCATATTACATTATGTCACTGCAGTCACTTTTGCCATATGTTGTTAGTGACGCACAGCATTCACTGTGTTTGGTGCAAATACTGCAACACATAAGCTTGACTTTTTGCGATGCTTTTGATACCCTTTCAGTGTTTAGCGGCAAACTTTCCTTTTTACATTGGCTTAATATTACAAGGCTTATTTGGCCTATTCTGAAATTGAGTCATAGCAAGTGGACTTATTTCTTGCTAAATCAAGATGTTTCCTCACAGGAATGTTCACTGACCATGTTATCTGAATTAAAATTACAGTTACAGCTATGGTGAGTCCTCTGTTACCTCCATTCTCCATGGCATGATGAAAATGCTACCATGCCGAAGAGATGTGTTTTTGTTGTTGTGTGGGTACCTGAATGTTGAGTGCGTCTTTTACAAGCAAGAGCAGCTCTCCCATACAGTACCACACTGATGTACAAATATTTTGGTTTGACAAGTATTACACTTTATTTAAAAACCATTATTACTATGCGCTGAGTTTTTAACAGCTTTGTGACCAAAACATACTGTAAATTCTAGTGTGTGTGTTTAGAGGTTTATTTGCTGGGGCATCTTAAATTTCTACATCTGGACCCACTAATGAAAGACATTTACAGAAGCACTTACAGGACAGCTACACACATGCTTTGGGGGTGCTTGGAATATTTATGCACATTTGAAAATTAACTGTAATGTACACAAGAGCATTCTACAATGTTGGCGACCAAGGTCCGCCAGTTAATGATGTTTCTAATCAACGTGTAATGTAGCATTTTGTAAAATGTCTTTTTGTGCTGTCAGTCCAGTTGTTGCAGATGTTTTTCTGTTCTTCATTTTATTTCTTCTCCATTGTTTCTGTCTACTATCTGCTGACTAAAACTCTCAGCTTAGTGTCACACTGTTGATTATAGAAGCTACTAGACATTGAAATAAATAACTATTTTCCATACTTCCCTTGTGCACTTACTGTTACTGATTACACTACACTACCTACTGTTTCACATGAATATCAACAAGTAACATGACTGTCTCAACAAGCTTACTTCAAACATATAAAAAACACTATGATACTGCTTCTAGCATCATAGTGGAGTTTTTATGACTCCGTGCTGGTAATAGCCACAGTCAGGGGCTTTATGGTTTCAGGCTATGTATGTCCCAATCTTATCAATGCTGTATTATAGAAACGCCTGGCACAAACACCTGTTTGGACTTGTACATAAACTAGAAGTCTGGAAAGATGTGGATGCAGAGTATACGACATCATTGGTAAGCAGAGGCAAGATACAGCAATGTGGTAATTCTAGTTTTGTACTCCAATGGTCAAAATGTACAGTTATAAAGTGCTGGACACAGGCACTACCAGCTGGAGACATGGACAGGAAGAAATGAAGAAACAACAAACTGAGAGATGACTGACGAAAGCAGCTGGTCAATCAGTATAAAGAGATTTTCTTTTCTCCCCCAGTAGGCAGAGCTTTTACAGGACCCTGCCTTTCATCATTCCCAAGCTCTCCTCTCCTACTGAAAAGAGAATTATCATAGTGGTCCACACATGGAGTAACCCTGAGAATAATGTAGCCGCGGTTCCTCAGGATGATCCATTGGCTTCACTCCCAACTCTTTTTAGAGGGACTGTTTTTTCTTGGTAATAATTGAGTAAGAATAAAGTAAAATAATAAAATACATTTGTTGTGAAGTCTAGTAAAGCAGTGGTTTATCAAGGACAATCTGAAAGTAACCTAATTCTTCTGTATTTGCTTCCTTGTTTGCACTTATGTGCTTATATTCATGGTAAGTGTCACGGTTCACCCCGGTCTGCCCCGCCTCCCGGTGTTTTTGTGATTCTTTCGTGTTTCTCGCCACACTCAGTTCTGCCCTCGCATCTGTCACGCCCCGCTCCCAGCCAC
>JAUMTR010000017.1:20621375-20644514 GCA_032270685.1 Microctenopoma stevenorrisi
AGATCAGAGAAACATATCTCACACATGAAGGCTAAAGGGTCCATGTATGTTCTGATCATTGGTGTTCAGAGGCATGTGTTAAAAAACAAAAAAGTGTTTACAAGTGTAAAAACTCTAACAGTACTTTTAAACTTGATTTTCATTTCACAACAAGATAGATATTTAAGTAATGACAAAAGGTCCCATTAGTTACTTTTTAGAGTGTAGGTTTTCCCACCAAAAAGGATAATATAAATATCCATCCATTCTAGTCTTACACTCATCTATCCTCTTCAAACTGTGAAAAAATCACATGTATTTTTTATGTGTGATTTACAGCCTTAACCTGAAAATAATTTGAAAAATGTAATGGGAGTGTTATCAAGTGTTGCAATAGTGGAATAGTGTAAGAATGAATCCCATAAACAGAACTTACCAGATTTATTTTTCCTCAGTGGTGAAATAGAAGAATCTATTTCACATTCACACCTTGAAGCAATGCAGTGATCACTTAGCACAGCCTGTGTGTCTACGGTCTGTGGGAGGAAATCCACACAGGTACCAAAAGCTAACTCAGAGAGGAAGGTTCAAGGCTAAAACTCTGCTCCACCGTGTCTCCCAGTACAAAAAGCACTGTAGACTATCTGACACCATAGGTAAAACTTAATTATGTGTAGTTTCTCTTCTGTTTCTTTAACAGCGGACCGAGGATGTCATGTGAGCTCAGTGCCAACTCGGTTCAACTACAGTTAGAAACTGTAGTTCGCTACAGACTGCGGTCAAACCTCATTCCACTCATTTCCCAACTGCTTGGTTGTTTCAACTACTGAGAAACACAGAACCACAAACAAATTAGTTTTGTTCCTGTTTTATTGAGATTACAATATGAAACAAAGACTTGTAAAGATTCACACCAAAGTTGGAAAGCAGCCAAAAATACAGAGAAATAAGCAAAGACAATCTGAAGTATCTAGAACAGGTCCACTACCCCCTGCATGTTGACCCAGGCATTTCAGTCTACTATGCACTTTGAAATGCACGGGAAGATCTGTTCACACAGTAAGTCCTGTGCAGGCACATGCCGCTGTTAGCACTTCCTAATATAAAAGAATGATTACTGCACTGTCTTGTTATACATTTATTATGATTTTTCTTCATGATTTAGCATAAATGGCACTTGAGACATATGTATAAGGTAAACAGAGCCAGAGAAGAGTGTTGTATCTTCTCAGTGTTACTGTTTAAAAACATTTTAAAATATCTTTACATAGACCAGTATAAGTATAAGTATATAACCAGCCAAAAGATTAAGCACAGCTAGTGAAATACATTCTTCCAGAAAACCATCCACAAATCCAACGTGCAAAAATTCATAACTTGACCATTCACGAACAGGTTGATATATATATTTTTGTTTGTATTTTTTTTATTACATAAATAATTTGATTATCAAATGTGTATAAGAATCTACTTTGTAGATAAAGAGATAGTCCAACACTGCAAAGTGCCAGCAAAAGTGGGATATGACAAGGACATGGACAGAAACAAATGGTCAAAACCAGACTGTGGGCTTTGATCGCAGTCACTGTTGGGCGACTGTCTGTCCAAGAACACAGCAGGAATGACATCCGTCTGCCCACATTCTTCCCTTGTGGAGGCATAATAATCTGTACTACTTTAAAGATTCACATTAACAGAGACACACAGCTCATGCTCATCTAACAAATGGACAAGCTGCCAGACAGCAGCGCCACTGATAAAAGAGGATCTGAAGAGAGTAAGAGGAGGCAGAATGGTAGTTCATCCTGGCTCCTCAGGGACATGGAGGCATTCTGGTCTGTAGAATAACTGAAACCTAAAACACCAATATTTTCATGTCTCAGGTATGGCACTTGGCAAAAACAGTCATCTTCAAATGCTGTCTCACAAGTACAAAAGTGACGATAATACATAACCAGGGTATAGATAGAGAGTTTTTAGCAGCTTTTAGAACATTGCATTGATCAACTCTGCTTAAAATAAAATGCACAGCACAATTTGTTTTCCATCAATCCCATCACTGCTTGACATACTGCAACATGCTTACATCTACATGTCTAGATGAGAAAGTAGGTGCAGATGTGTCAATACCCAACACCGATCAGTACCAACTGACTGCAACAAACACCGTGGCACCGGCCGACTGCATCGCATTTACCTTATAAAACAGAACATAGCTGCAGCGTGCACAGCTACATCAGCGTGCAGTGGAGCCAACGATGGACTGCTTCAGCCACAACATCATCTCCTTGTAGTAAAGCAGAGACCAGTGCTGGGTATGTGTTGGTGTGTGTGTGACTTTTTTGTCCTTCAATTAGAGAGTTTTTCAGCAAAACATAACGAGATGAGACTTGAGCTTAGAAGCCCGTCTCAGAGCTGTGTGTACATTTAGCATAGAGCCATAACTGGTGCTGTGCTGTGCACATACTGGCATGGTACAGAATGGCTTCCCATTTTGATTGGTGTCCAGTTTACGTCAGGTACTGAAGTCTGCTGTTCAGCTGCGACCATGTGCTAACACTAATAGCCACCTATATATACAGTATTTGGTAGATAGTAATAATGTCAGAGCTACGTTGATAACTTTAAAGCTGCAAACACTACTGCTTAACATTCAAGAGGAAACACCCAAGGACATTGACACCACGGCAGCGCCAGTATGGGTACAGCACAGTAATGTATTTAGCCATATCAGGCTCATACTGCACGACTCATGTAGACAGCCGGCAGCTAGATCAGTATAGGGCACTGTCGTTGTTGCTGGAGCTGGGGAAGGCGGGGCTGCGTTTATTCCAGGGCATGGCACCATAGTGGTCTGCTGTGGGAAGGCTGAGGGTGCTGGCACTCTTCAACTTGTTCTTCAGGCCCCAGCTGAGGAAAGACGACTTCTTGGTCACTTTGTGGGATTTGGGGTTCTTGTCATTGTCATCATAGGCCAGACAAATCATGGAGTAGGTCTTGGGCAGGTTTCCGCAGAAAGTGGCACTCTTGGTGGGCTGCATAGAGAGAGACCGACAGCGACATTAGTCATTGTTTGTTCAGACCTGCTCTCTGCCTTGGACACCACCATCAATATATGGAGTGGTTAACCTAACATTTTAACACTAAGGCCAAAGAAGACAACGACCAGAATTGTCAACAGAGTATTGTGAAGCAGTTGTACCTGATAAGAAGCGTACAGAGACTGCACTAAAAACAGAAACAGTACGGACCATAAGACAGCAGTGTGTGTAGATTATAGTAGATCTATGGGATGTCTGTGCCTAGCAGAATAAAAACCCTGCAAGGTTCAAATTAGTTGAACTGTACACAGGCCGCACTTAGCTTTGTAGGTAGAGCCGTACACAGTAAGAGTGTACCTGTGTCTGAGTGTTGCTGCTTCTGTAAAAGGGATTCATGCCGTGCTATTATGAATCAATCACTTTCTAACTGGGATAAGAATCTTTTTAATCTTACAATAGTGGTACGACACTACACCTGGAATCTTTTACACAGTAGATGTAAGTCATACCCAAAGAGCTTTTTCTAAATGGAAACCATGAACTACTTCAGCTTCAGGGAGCAATTTGAAACTATGTTCCGTCATCTGATACAAAGACAACACACTGACTGATGCAATTGTACTGTTAGTAGTCACCAACAAACCAGACAAATGGCTTTTCTCACAAGCAACAGGGAGGAAAGGAGGCTGCATACCATGGAAGGGCCACTGTCCATAAGGCTGACCACCTGGATGTCAATCCCCTCCTGGTTCACATCCTTCAGCAGCCGCATCACTTCACTCACACCCATCCATTTGCAGTCAGTGTGGCCCACAGAAACAATGAAGTCACCTTCTTTGAGTCCATCAGCCTGAAAATGGCACGAGGAAGATTAGCCATTAGAGAGGAGAACTAGTCAAATGTAATAATACTATAGCAGATAGAGGAAAAAATGGAATAAGTAAAGATTTATTTGTTGCCAACTAAGTCAGCTGCACCTACACCTGGTCCCAGAGGCAGGTTTAGTCCCAGACAAAGCTTTTTAAAGCTGTGTGTGTGTGTGTGTGTGTGTGTGTGTGTGTGTGTAGAGCACACATTATTTGATAGCTGTGGGAAATCTGTCTTATCTACATGTGCTCAGCTATTTCTGCCTGACAACTTTATCACCAGAGGAAGATCAACAACTGTGGAGAATCAGTGGGTTCTAAAATAAATCCAGTTTTAATGCAGTTTTAAAAGTTATGAAGAATTTGGCCTAGTGAAGCTTATGTAATGCTTCTAATCTGTTTCTCTGCAGGGCCCTATAAGACTGTGCTCTTTGTCAGCACTGCTTAATGAGCTGTCTGACTCAAAAGGATGGCTTAATTAAATTAGCAGGCGGAGAGGATGAGGAGGGGGAGGAGAGAGTCAGGACTCAGAACTTGACTCCTGTTTAGGTTTCAGGGAATAACTTTATTCAAACACAGTTCTGTGATAAGATAAGACTGAGTAATCTGAGCTTGTTTGATATTCAGAAAATAAAGTATTCCTGACATTTCAACCATTTTTTTTTTCCTTTGCAGCCAGAGTTTTTGTGACCCACGTTAAAGTTGTTCTGTTGTGTTTAGGGTAAAGAATATAGGTGAACTCACAACAGCTGAACAATGGGGGTCCAGTGAGACCACCTGCACGGGTGATTCTCCTTTCAGAGTGAATCCTAGGTCTCTGTCTTCAGGGCGAAGCCTTATTGTCCGAGGAGCTGTCCACCGCTGCTTAGCTGAGAAGACGGACAGAGGGCCCTGTGTGAACATAGTGTAGGGATGCTGGGGTTAATATGGCTACAGGTTTTGTAGCCTCAAGATGCTGATATCCTGTTGAGTTCAAAGATTTCAGTGAATACCTGCAGGAGAACTGAATTCTAACTCATACACTACTGCACCTGACTGCAGAGAGGAAACGGAAACACCATATGGTGTTCAGAAAACATGGTGGTTTACTCATTTTTAAATGACTTACTTAAATAATTTGTTTACCTTACAGTATAACAAAAGACCAGAGCTGATCACCACCATGCCCTGCTGAGACTGCTGAGGCCAAATGCTATCTTGCAGAAATATACTTTTTATCTGCTGGGAACATCTCTCCTCTAGAAAATCCTGACATTCAATCCTATGCAACACCAAGCTGTTGCCGGTTGCTGCTGTTCCTTTAATTATCACTATTGCAATTAAACAAAGTGCTGGATTTGACTTTGCAGTCTCTCATTTCTCTCTCACGGGATTACAGTCTCGATGCTGAGACTATTAATAAGTAGCTGGGTGGAATTATACAACAAGGGATAAGATACTTCACAGAGATTCCTTACACCTTGCACACATGTTGTCTGGCTGTTGACCTGCGCAACAATTATTTGCTTGTTCATCTTGAAACTGAAACCTTTTTTTTGTTATAGTAATTGTAAAGCGTGCTAGATGAAACAAAGGACAAACACTGCTAGTTTATTTGAAAGTACGTGAACAGACAATTTCAGTGCCAGTGACATGATAGTGGAACCAGAGCAGTAACAGGCCAGCTCACATTTTAGCATGAGCAACCCCAGAAAAGTTCATCACTGAGCTGGCTAGAAACAGGGCTCAACAGATGTATGAGTAGCCATCAGGGGAAATAGGCTGTCAAGTGTGTGAGTCAATATTTAGAGGAAACATCTTTCTTGAAATGAATTTAAATAAGCAGCACTGACTTTAGCAAAGTTTTTTTCCCCACAATAGCAGCAATAATACGTTAGTGACCATGGTTAGTGTTATTTTAGCATTTCTTTCTTTCGGATGAATGTCCAGGAGGCTTTGGACGGGATGGGTTTCAAACGTACGAGAGCTTCCAGGAGACTCATCCTTGGTTGGTTGTATTCAGAAATAACTAGAAAATACTCTCTGGGTAAATCCAGAGCAATTTCAACATCACTTGCTGAATAAACCAACCGACATGTAAAGCATAGACATCAACAATGGCAATGGAAGAAGATTAGTAACCCACATACCAGCCTCTGGAAAAAGTCGGTGACTTTCACCTTTGTGGTTGCGGGGACCTCCATCTCTGCTTTGTGCTCAGTTTTAGCTACAGAAAGAAAGAGGGGAACGCTGTTATTCTTTAGTGTTTACTGCCCAAGCCACATTCAAACTGTCGCCCTGTAGAAAGGGAGTTAGCCGTGTAAACATTACATCATCTTTCACTTGGAAATAAACGTCACTTATCTCGTCTGATTGCAGCAGGTGTGGTGCACAACCTAGCTGCCTTTTTAAGTGCTGTTTGCTAAGAGACAAAACTCACAAATCAACACAATGCTGCTGCTGGACTTTAGTGTTTGTTGTGGTGACACTAAGGGGACTGCTCAGTCTCTATGTGAACCACAGTAAGAGTAGCCGTCACCTCAGTGTTGCTTCAGTGATAAATGTAACATTTGTTCTCATCCTGTCCTCGTTTCTCACGTTTACGTAAACACTGTGGGTTTGCCTTCTCTTAAAAGCACTCACAGATGATATCCGGTGCCTCTGTGTAGTCAATGAAGTCTTCCTCGTTTTCATTTTCACTGCACTTGTTGAGCGAGCGTTCGTGACTGGCTTTTAAAATGTCCTCCAGGGCATCCATCTTGATCAAGTGGTGGCACAAGCTATAAATCCTCAGAGCCTCCTCGTGACCTAGGATGGCCCGTCGAATGTGTGCTTTACCTAGAGAGATAAAGGGACATTTACAAAAAAAAGAAAAAGATAAGAGGAAAGACAAAGGGGGAAAAGGAGAGAGACTAGTAGCAGGCACTCCGTTGTGTTCTCTGTGCTCCCTCTTACCAATGTGCTGGCGTTCATCTTTCTTCTTCAGGATGTCCAGAGGAGAGCGCCCCTCGGGAAGGTGATCATAAACCTGTGACAAGGTCTTCTCCTGCTGGTCCTCATCATCATTGGGACCCACTGGACGCACAGAGGACACAGAGAATTAATGGAGAGAAACATTTTGAAACATTTTTAATGAAAGAAAATATTCAAATGGAATTCATCAAACAAAACACCCACACGTCACACACTGTGTGTGCAGGGAGACTGTACACAGATAAGTCAGTACACAGGGAGTCGGATATTCTTTGGAAAACAAGGACATTTCTAAGTCACCCTAAACAGTAGTGTTTGTACACACAGTACAGTAATGTGTTAACTCTTTTAGTATGAACAGAAAGAACTTACTCAGACTGTTATGACTCTGATCTAAACTAACTTTAAACTGTCTCTTCTTTTTTTTATCTACCGTCACTTTTTGCAGGCAAACCTGAAGCACCAGAACTTTCTAGACGGCAGAACAACCGGCTTCACAGAGACAATGCAAAGTGTTTACTTGGCAGTGTTTACGCTTAATCTGTTTACGACAGCTGCCTTCACCCGGTCCTGTTTCTGGGCCGACGCTACAGCCCTTTGCTAATGGCTCTGTTCTCCTGATTCACACAGGAATCTGCTAATGAGCTGCATCGCTCTGTTGCTCTATTCAGTCCTGACCTGTTCACAGCCCAGGGGAAAACTATGATCGTCCACTCAGAAGCTTCTGTTTTAATTTATTTTCAGTTAAATCTTTTATGATTTAAAAAATAGTAAACAAAAATATTATTTCAAAATGTCACTGTCTTTCAATGCAGGACTTTAAAGAATAAATTAATATGTTTTTTATTTATATTAAATCTTCCAAAACCAATGGAACTCCATCTAGAACTAAATCAGGATGATACAAAGTTATCCACAGCACCACCTTTTACTCAGTCACTGGCTCTCTACCACTTCATTATATGAACAATCCTACAGCAACCACTACATTTCACTTGCTGCTACTGCTTCTCTGTTCCCACAAACCCTCTTGTGGGCTTTCTTTGTCTATATTACCAGTAACCAGAGTTCCTGGAAAACCCCAAAATCACTTTGCCATAGTGTTTATGTACGTGTGACACTAAATGGCCGTTATGCAACAGCACTGTGGCCAGCTGTGGTTCAGTACACAGTCCAGTGCAACTTTACTTTCTTTCTCCAATTTTAGATTCTGCATTCAGTTAAAACCTTCTTCTTCATCTTTCATAACCTCTCTACAAACCGCTTCTCTTACACTGGTGGTCGAGCAGCGCTGAGGCTACAAAGTAGTGTGCCATGGAGCGGTAGTGGTTGGCCTTGACTTGCGACATAGTGGACCACAACAATGGCACGTTGTCTTTGATTGGGGTCTGGATCATGGACTGATGGACTTGGTCGTAGATTTCTGAGACCTGGCAGGAAAAGAAAGATAAAGTTACTGAGACTGAATAAAAACTTCAGGTTTAGTAGAAACTAGTTCACACACGTCACAGCTAAAGAGACCTGCTGTGTTTAAATGATGAAAGATAAGGACAGAGGCTGCGTCTTTGCTGCTACTCACCTTTGCAGCCTCCTGGGCCATTTTCATCAGGGAGTTGAACTCGTTTCTAATCCCAGGCAGTGCTGTCTTCTCAAACAGACACTCCTGAGCCTGAGCAAGCATCAACCGTATCAACATACTGAGCATGGCTGGACTCATGTCATAGCTGGGAGTGTGGGTGAATGTTTCCTTAAGTTGGTTCAAAATACCTGGGGAGAGAGACACAGCTCAGTACTCCCCAAAACCAAACCACTGCTGCTTAACAACAACAATAGCAGACGGCACCAAAACAAGCATGTTTCAAGATCACCTGTGTTTGTTTAGCTCTGTGGGGACAAAAATTATTTCATTACAGTCTGAAGAAGTATTTAGCTCCCGGTTATATTCCGAGGCCTGCAGGGAATACCAGGAATTTCATCTTCCATACAGCAAATTCATTTACATACAAAATTGTAATCTTCTTAGTTATTCCCCCTTTGTCTTTCCTGGTTTTTCAGTTTTAGTTTCCTGTGGATAAAGATAATATGGGGGGTTGCATTTGTGCATTCTGTCTATCTCAGAGTCATGAAAAAATAAGTTATCCTATTGGTATTTCCTAGTTTCTCTACATCTCAGTATATTTGTTTACTTATGTTTAGGCATTGGTGAACATTCAGATTAGTTGGTTAGTTAATTATTTCTAAATGTTTCTTCTCTTTTTCACAGACCAGTGACTTTCCAGCACATGGTATCCACTAACAGAGAGAAGCCAGCTGCTGCCAGTGGGATCAATGATGGTGTGCTTCTTTAAATTGGAGCCAAAACACAAACCTTCTTAAATTAGTTTTCTGTGTTCGATAGAAGCAATAAGATCAACTGCATTCCAAATGTTTGTGCGTAACTCCTACTTTACAGATTAAAAACCTGGCTGCAGAGACTTGCAGACAACTTAATAACAGAGCACTGCCTCGACAGTCTTCATCTAAGGTTATGCATTTGTTGGCAGGCTCCTCCCATCCTCTAAACCTGTTTTGTGTCCCTGGCTAAAGGGCACTGCAGAAGCCCTGCTACAGTCGTGCTGCCTATCGCTCTTAGGCTCAGTTTACTACCGGCTCCCTACATCAGTGACAATGTCCCTCATAACAGCGTTATTGTTTTACTTAGTACAAGCCTATATTATAGCCATCAAAGCAACATAACCAAAACCCTGGCCTGTCTTGGGCTATAATTATACAGAAATATTTCTCATGCTGCCAAGGCTTGTCTGAGCTTCCTGAAACCTCTGAGGGTTGGAAAACCAGTTTGTATGAGTTGTGCTTTCTGGAGCTAAGCCACATGACATAGAGCCAGAGAGACATCAACTACATTCATCCTACATGTGACGGAGTTTAAAGGTCGAGGTTGGCACAAATAATATGTTTGCATACTCTCTACAGTAGTCTTTACTTAGTTCGTTTACAGTGTTTGCCTTTATAACATTAAAGTCATTAGTTTATTTCTGCATCTTTGGTCTGAATAAACTACTGCACGGGGCAATAAGTTGTTGCGAGTATCAAACTAAGATTTAGCAGCAAATTGCATTGAATTAATGTGGTTAACAGAAAATAGCTGCCCCCCACTCATTCTCTCATTGTTCAAAGAACTTGAAAAACTAGTGCAAGTGACATAAATTACTACTGCTACCCTCAGTGACACACACCCACAGACCCACACCTGCCATTAATAATTGGTAATAGGTGAGTAACACAAAAGTAAATTCCTGGCTCCTACAAGAGTGATAATTAAAGTAATTTACTAATAATTATTCATAGTCCTCTTTTTCTCCATAACTGCTCATACTGTGTGTGCTCTTTGTCAGTTTAACATTTATTATCTAGAATCACGAATCGTCACAGTTTTAAGAAATAAAGATCTAACTTGACATTTTTGGAATCAACAGTATTAAGCATAAGCTTGTCACACAGTTTACTACTGTATCACTTCTTACCTGCAGCTTTCTGAAAGGAAGAGATGGCCTCCCCCAGACCTCCGCTTGTCTGCCGGTTACTGCGGGTAGCGATTTGAGAGTATAGGGCAGCCAAGTTGAAGAGGATGCTGGCTTTCTCCAGGGACAGGTTCTGCTGGCACACTGGCACTCCTGTGAAGGAGTCATACCTGAAGCCAAGAAAAGAAAGATGTCACAATTGTCACAAATCAGAATCTACCTTTTAGATTTTTTTGTTTGTTTTAATCCACAAACACACAAAATAATAATTACATAAAGTACATTTTGATAAGTGGTTTTAAAATGGTTTATTACTATTATTTGTTTGTTAGTTTTTTAATAATAGTATGTGGTGTGTACCAGGTGAAGAAGATGCCAGTCTGGTGATTTGTGGAGAAGAATCTACTCTCCACCAGAGGGATGTGACTGAAGTATTTTGCCAGAAGTTCCACCCCAGCCTCATTTCGGCTTGGTGTTCTGCAAGCCTAGGACATGAAAAGGAAAGAATGATGGTTGAACTTCTAGTCTTAAATATCTCAAAGATGAACTAAATAATCAGTTCACCCACGTACTTTATGAAAAATACTAAACATCACTTGATGTTTTGAGCGCCACCCACTGTGAAAAATCTAATTGTATTAGAGCAAAAATACCTAATAACTCTCATTAGTGATCTGAAAAACAACCCAACCATTTAAGAGAGACGTTTTCAGGGTGCTCTGTGTGGTACAACATTTTAAAATGCAGAGAAAATAAAATGTTAAAAAGTTACATGTCAGACAGAATTAGCATGCTGTATTATATTAGATCAAACTATTGTTGTTTACTACCTGTCGCAGGTCCATCAGGTCAGAAATTTCTTCTTCATAACTGTTCCCATCCTCACTGTAGTGCTCCAAGATAAAGTCCTGTGAAAAATAAACAAATGGCATCTTGGATTTCCAGCATGTGATCATTCAGTTACGAGGCAGCCTCTCAGAACTACGCCGCTCTGTTACTTGGTGCATTGCCAAGTTTGGTCACGAGAGCTGCCAGTCTGTCAGAGTCAGCCATAAGGACAGTGGTTTGGCTACAGTCTAGGAGCAGAGAGAAATTAACCTGCACAGAGATCATTAAGTCCACAATTCTTGTCCGTAGACCAGAACAGGTTGTACGGCACTATAAACGTGCCATCACAACATTTACGAGGCTGCCGCCCCAAAGGTAACTACCTAATCCAACTAGTCTCAACAACTACTGACCCACTTTTGCTTAATAAGACACAACTATGTAAATAATCAGATAATTAATGGTTTCTGAATAAAAAGTGAACAAAGTATACTTGCTGGTTCAGACAATGTGACCCAAATGCTTTTTGTAAGAAGAAATTCATTTTGAAATAGCTCCAACCTTTATCTGTAAATTTACTTCATGTACCTGTCAGATTCAACTTAAACTCACTCTGCCTATTTGTCCATGAGCATATTTATGATGTCACTGTGTTTGAGACAAAAACTTTCTAACAAGCAATTCTAACTCTTTAAATTACGGTTAAAAACTGTTTGAGACCATTCTTTCATGGTGTATCTCTCTTTTCCGAAGCTTAACTGGAGATGCTAATGTCGTGTGAAATATTAAAACACATCTTACTGTAACGTGAAGGGAAAGAGAATAACATGTTTTTCTGTACCTTGAAAGGAGCGGAGAAGTCGACTTCTTTTGTCTCCTTCAGACCCAGAGCAATGAGAGGGATGTTGGCCGTTTCCCTGTACACAACACAAAAAGAGCATGAATACTGCCCCTCACCTTGCTCCTCACCTTGAGTGGTGACAATGCTGACAACACATGGTCATACACACATGATCTCACATGAAACAACAATTAATGTAAGCAAAGTCATATTCACTACTATTAGTCTAGTGACGTATGAGTAAGTCAGTGGTGCAGAATAGGTGTGGTCTGAAATTAGGATTTGACCACAGAGCAAGCTGCTCTAGCTTCGACAACATGGTCCGAGTAGTGTATACAATACTTTGTACAGTTCTGGAAACACAACATGAGCGACGGCTTCACTGCTTGAGAACAGTTTAGTTTTCCTTACTGTAATTTTAGAGGAGGTATGGTGAGTCTTTGATTAGGCAGATGGTGTCATTAAAACAAAGCACAGCTCACACTGCAGGAGTTGGGATTTAAAGGTGAATGGGGGCCTCATGTCTCGCTGGACTGTAAAGCTACTCAACCCTGTTGATTAATCATTCTGGGTACTAATGCTAACGAGTATGTTTTTCTTGCTGCTAAAAGCAGGCTTTTCCTCAATAAAAGAAAACAGACAATGCCATAAAAAACCATTTTGCCCTTCTGTTTTGATATGGTTTGGAGTTTTCTCTGGTTGCATGGACCTGGAGGCCCCTGCTGCTGATAGAAGAAAAGCAGGTTCAGCTTGTTATCGGAGGAGAGGAAATCTAACCTGACAGATGCCTGCAGCTGATCAGGGAGTCTGAAAACAGAAACCCTGCACCTAGTGAAAGCAGAATAATGAGGTGTTCCTAAATAAATTACCCATCTTAAACTAAAACCAGCGACGCTCCTGAAATTACAAGGCATTTAAGTTGTTTAAAACAACCTCCAGTGGCTGGTAGCACAGAAGTACAAACTTCAGGTCTGAAATAACAAGTATTCCTAAATGATTGATAAAGTATCTTATCCCTAATCTGACACAAGCATGACTCTTTCTCTCTCACAGAGATCAGACCAAATACAATCTTTTCACTACACAATATGTAAAACCCACAGGGCTGAGAAAAACATGCTCCTCGCACTCATTCATCACTTGATGATAAGAAGCATTCCTCTGGCACACTGGCTCTGTGAATCAAAGAAAACCTCATTCATCAGTCACAGGCAGAATGAGATAGAGGCTGCAGTGTGCTCCATTAGTACATGAGATGAGATCACTCTGGTGTTTTCTCTGGTTTAGAATAGGGGGGGTGGGGGGCATGGGGGAGTTGAGGATATCTGCTCTGCAGGGAATCTAAAATGTTAAAAGCCTCTCAGAGGCTCAGCTTCCTTCTCGCTGCACTCACACACACACAGTTTAAGTGCCAGTGTGCAAGACACGGATCAGAAAACTATCGCCATGACAGCCCAGACCAAACTGTGGTTTCATGAAGGGGTACAGCACAACTTAAAACAAGCTGCTAACCATCAAAATATGTGAAATCAAAATCTAACCATACAATATTTCTTAGTACATTTCAGGTTCTTGGCTTCTCAATGACTTATTTGCACATAAGTGCAAACCACTCTTTCCACATAAGCACATTTAGGAACGTTAATGAAGCAGGCAGTGCTGATATTTTAATCTATGTGTCCTTTTAATATCACTTAAGATATGCTGAATCAGGTCTTTAAGAAAGTTCACTTTGTCCATGTCAACATTACACTAAGGAACTGAATAAACGCTGACTGAACTCACACTGAAGCAGTTTTGTGTTCAATAATGAGTAGAATTCGTATGATGTTGATATGATATATTCAAAGTGAGACAACTTCAAAAGGTTGCTTTTCAAAGAACAGTGGACTCATGGGAGAAGTCAAGAAATGGGATTAGAGGTTTTTGTTTCTCTGTCCAGGTGGTTGTGTTTCATGCTGAGACGAGAATGCTAACTCTCCACTGTGGCTGTACAGTGTGATCCCACTGATACGCCGGCTCAGAAATGACAGGAACACACAGAACAGGTGATGGTAGATTCACAGCCTGGCTACAGCCCATGCATGGAGCAGTGGACAGGTGCCTCTCTGAGAGTGAGGCTGACTTTTCTTACAGGTTGTTTTTATATTAGTCCAAAACGAGGAGGTTGTTTTAGCCCACATTTCACACTTCTAATGGAAATAATATTAGCTAAATCACTGAGTGGAATACAAAACACATTCAGGAAAATATACTTACTGTAGTACCAATATAACTTGGCATTCTGGATTTTTATAAGCTCATACTTTTAGTTTCTGTTTAGTGTGTGTCAGGACAAATAAAAAAGAGGCACCTAGATGCAGACACACTGGAATCAAACAGTCTTTAAATTATCCCAATTTTGCATTTGTACAAAAAAAATGCATCTTTCAAGTTTGAAAATGTTGATGTTGAAAAATTTGTTAAGTTATTTTAAGTTAAGTTATGTCAAGTCACTCAACTGTCTGCTTGCAAGTGTGGGTGCTGTCCTTCTATCAGGAGGACATGTGTCAGATACTATTTAGCGTTGAAGCCAACTTTCAAATGATCTGATGATCATTTATGGTGTTTAATTTTATATTTCCTAACACAGTCATACGTCTTTCCAAGCCCCACGTGACACATGACTAAGGACAATCTGTGTATCCTCGTGACATCCACTACATACTGCATTGTGATCCACACCCTATTAATTTGTATCAGTGTCACATACTCCCACTGTTTGATGATTATCTTAGTTTTAAAATAAGCTCGTCCTTTCCTTGTTGCTCTGTGCCTTGTGTGTCATCCTGTGTCACAGGAACTCACTGGTTCAGTATGTCCACTCATGCACTTTGTATGAAATGTCATTTGTGAAATACTGCATGATGACTTAAGTGTGTCTCTTGTTAATTTCAACTCAAACGTGTAGAAACATCTGTGCAACAAATACACATTTTACCTCCTTTAACAGTTTTAATTATAAAGCTGAATTTTTATTTACAGTAAACCAACACCTTCAGGTAGCAGCAACAGCAGCAGTAACAAGTAACACATAAAATGGTACTTACTGGGTGTTCTGATAGACTTCTACTGAGCTGTTGAGGCCTTCCAGTTGCCCCATTAGGAGCTGTAAGTTTGAGTTAACATAACTCAACTCCAACATAACCATCTCTTTAACTTTGTTGTTAGATGTAGCCCTGCATGCAGAAGAGAGATGCAGAAAAACAAAAGAGTTACATATAAACTTCTGAAATGAGAAAATAAATGCATGAATTTTCGTAATTCTGATTCTGACAGAACTAAACCTTTGCTGTGCCTCGCTGTGCACTTGATTTACTGTTGAGTGCACAACCAAGAACAGCAGAGGTCAGAGGTCAGAGAGTCAAGCACAACGCTGACAACTGTAAACATTCTTCAAGGACACATTAGCATGGTGTAGCATGGTAATATGTATTAAAATGTCAACAACCTATTGATTTACATGTTTCCACATGTTCCATTAACTACGTGGGATCATTTGTTTCTATTTCAGGGCATTTTTCTGTCATCATATAGCACTCTAGTGTTAAGATGGAAAGATGTAATATGTGCCGTATATTTGTTTGTAGATTATCCAAAGCATACAAAAACAGATAAGATCCTAAAAATAGATTTGATTATTTAAGATAATTAATAGATTCACGTAGCAGCAACTGGGCCTTTGTGTCGTTTGTGTGTGTGTGTGTGTGTGTGTGTGTGTGTGTTAACATTTGTAGAGAGTGGCTGGATCCTTTGTAATGCAGAATGTATGAGACATTGTCCATTTGTGAAAACACAATCTGTGATTCTCACTATATCCTTATCTGTGTTTTACAGTGAATACTCAAACACACTCTGGCCCTAAACCTGTCAGTGCATAGATGTTTCACTACTGTCAAACCTATCTGTCCGGCTGTCACCTTATCTCTCTACACAGTGTAATTGCACAGGACGTGAAAGATGAGAGGTATAAGAAGTGCTCTCAGCTTCAGCAAAAAAAAAACACAGGTTTCAACCACCAAGTTTTTCACCGAAAAACATTGCAAACCTCAAAACTTTGACAAACTATAATAGTAAAGAACATTGTTCAGTTCCCTCATTGTTCTTGTCTAGACGGTTTACTGCTGAGAATGGTCACCAAACATTATCACATTACTAGCTGTAGTTTTTCTCTCCACACACACAAACTCAATGCTGCTTAACGTTCACACCACACCACAACTTCCTTTTGGCTTTTCTGATGGTTTGTGAAGAGGTTTGGTCTGGGGAATCCATCAGGGTGGAGAAGGATGAGGTACTGTGGTTTGGACTGGCTAAAAAAAATAGCTTTCTAGTCCCAAGACTGTTATTAATATCCAATTTAATATCTAATATCATCTCAAAGAGTGTGGGAATCTATGTTTAAACCAGCAAATGTGGTATTCCTCATCAACGTCTCTGAAGAAGTTGCTTTTAAGTTTTTGGTACAGACTATAGTTTTCCAACTCACACAGAATTTAACATATCCAACATATATTCTGTTTCACTTGATAATTTACTTTATGTATTCTGTTTATTCCATGACCCCAAGTGTAGATTTTACACTTAAAGTACACTACACATTTAAACAACTTCATATTGTTGATTTTTCAGTTGTGTGTCTCCTTTATCATCTTTACTGTCAAGAGCAGTAAGTCAGGATAACAGAGGAGCAGGGAATGCAACTGGTTTGACCAGACTAGACACCTGCTGTTGATAGAGAGGAATGTAGAACAACAGAGAGAGAAAAAAAATGGACACACGGGAAGCAAATAAACACAAACACACTTTGTACTCCATGTTTTCACATTAATACGTGTGACTCTTTTTGTTAAAGAGTCACACAGTGGCAAAGACCTACACTATATTTTGTAGTTTTTTTTTTAATTTCTTCACCTAGGGAGCTGCGACTGCTTCTGAGGTGAATACAGATCTACAGTCCAGGTAGACGTAAGTAGGACAGCCATGTTATGCACACTAAAAAGGCACACCCATGCAAACAAAGATCTACAGTCTAACTTCATTTAACATAAGGCCTTGCAAATTAAACTAAGAGCATACCAGTTACTCAAAAATGCCCCCAGACTGTTCTCTGGGCTGCAGCTGGGGTAGTGCATACACACACACACACACACACACACACACACACACACACACACACACACACACACACACACACAGTCTACTAGCCCCTGGCCTAGACTATGCAAAGTATTAGAGGAATGTGGAGGCATCTAGGGCTGATAGTAGGCTCAGACAGGCCTTTTGGGTACTTACACATATACTAACACACAGAAACATAACAATGTCATCACTAAGCAGAGCAATCTGAACACTAACGGAAAGAGAAATGATCCTGGAATCTCTGTGGGAGAAGTTGGGGCATCTCTACCAGAGAAGAGGTGCACTGCAAAACGTTCTGTTCCTATACACAGAACACTAGAACCACAGTGATACAAACTTTTTTCACGTTAGACCCTTGAAGGTTCACTATAGTTAACACCATGACTGTTGAGAGAGACTTTACCACTGCCACAGAATAAAAGGCAACAGGAAGAACTATATTATTTAATACAACCCAAAGCAATAACTGTGTAATAAACTGTGCATTATGAAGCTCATAATATTCCATTTGTATTGACTCTCTGCGGGGAGCTATTGTCTCAACTCTGGAAATTTTTATGTAGTAGATTTCCTATGATTAACAACATTAAAAAGTCATAAAAAGACAAACACGTGAGGTTTTCCACCTCCTATTTTTGTCTCAGCAAGCAGCTGCCAGACTTGTTTTTTATCGAGTACAACTGGTTCTGCTTGTGGTTCATTTGTAATAGCGCTCCCCACATCCTTCATCCTCAAAACAACATTAAATATCTCAATCTCCAGAAATCCACTGCCCGAATATGATGGGCAAATAGTTTTGAGGGGATCCAATATATAACATCAGCCTACATGTCATTTGTTAATCCACTGGAAAGTCTCCAATGGGAAGTTATACTGGATTACAATGCATTTCTAAAGATTGACTCTGCTCTTTAATAGACAGTCGAATGTTTGCTTTAAAGAGTAGAACAAGGAACTGCAGTGAAAGGCTGTTAAACATGCTGCAGAAACTGAACAAACATTGATGTATCACTACACTTCATGACCTGTGGAGCAGCTTCAGTCTGGCTCTGATGACCCTGGAGCAAAAGATGGCAATCCTGGAAAATTAAATGTTTGTAATTACTGCCACTACTTACTCACTCAACAAATTAAATCCTAGTTGGTTTGGCTGAACTGTTATGAAAGAATAAATAGGGAAAGAGACAAAATGTCACCAAGTTGTCCGAATGTTTGTAAAAATGCAAAAGATAGATGATGCAGAGAAGGGCATAATCACAGTAAACAAGAAGCCAGAGGTTGTAAGTGTCCTCTTCAGTTAAAGCAAAGTTTCTCATATTTCCCTGCAGAACTGTACCCACTAGGACATCTGATCTCAATCTCAACTATTCAAAGAAGGACACGTCTCAGTTTAATTTGACAATGCCTCCGAACAGACACATCTCCCTCCGTAAGAAATTCCCCTTTAGGCTCTAAAGCCACCAGATTACACTGCTGAAATGAAAGCAGGTGTGCAAATGCAAAAATACAAAAAGCACCTGCATTCCGTAAATGACTGTGAACAGCGAGCAATATGATGTCGCAACCTGTAATCAAACCACAAAAGCCCCAGAAAAATGTGTACATTTCCTGAGGTTTCTTCTGAACCACATATCACAGTAGGTTTTTGTTTGCAGAGTACATGGAACGCTCCTTGTCCACATCGTTATCTCTGACTATCATCTGCTCCCTTTGCTTGTGTTAAGTCTCACCCAAAGCCACGATAGACTGACGGAGGAGGTGAGCAGCTACCACATATAATGCATAACTGGTAACAATACAGACACTTGACAGAGCTGAGACCTAAACTGTGTCGCTATGCTTCTTTCTATTTCCTACACTTCATTGTTCTTTGCACAGCCAGTCCCACAAATACAAGCACACACACAAATGTACTGTATGCCCAGGTTTGCATGTGTTATCAGTGTTGTTCTCACTTCAGCAGGTTCTCAGCTCCAGCCCTCATCCTCATCTCCTTTATGATCTCTTTGTTCAGACTGGCTCGCTGGTTCTGCAGTTTGCTTCGTCCAGTCTGGGCGAACGGGTTACAACCCTGAGACAAAGAGACATGACAAGAACATTCAAGTCAGGTGAAGATAAAAACATCAATTTGTTTAAATAACAAGAGTCAAAGAACACTGTAAGCGAAATTTACTTAACTCTTAAATTAAATCATATTTTTTTACTTTATTTTTGCTCCCTTATATGAATAAAAATAAATAAAAGCAGAGTGTGGGAAGAACTGCACCTTGTTGTACTGTCAGTATGTGGCTGTACCATGCGCCCTTGTCGCTATCACAAGAGTCACAGCCTTCCTAAGTCAACAGGCTGTCACTTAAAATGTAGCAGTACAGATAAACTGGCATAAGACATTCATACTAACTGAGTCACAGCATGACATAGGTGTGGTGCGCACTGCACTCATGACGCACAGAGACTGGTCAGCTTAGTAAAACCAGTTACTGTAGTTTACTGTTCTCCACATGAGACACTGTCGTTACTTATCTAAGTCACTGAGGTCAGCAACAACATCTGCTTTAATTTCTCCTCAGCAACCTCAAGGTTAAAAACATATGATCCTAGATGACACAGCACCAAAGGAAATTATCAGTGTAGTTATGTGTTAAATACTCTCATATATTCTATTTTTAAAAGGTTCACCTTTGTCTATGCATTGTTTACATGTTTCTCATAAACAGTACTCATGCCTGACTCATGCTTTGCTGACCAGCTGGTCTGAATCAGGTTTACAAAAAAACAGAAGCACTATGTTTCTGTGTGATGATCTAAACACGACTCACTCGGTAGAGTTTTCGATGAAATAACATCTCCTGTTACTTGGAAAGAGACAAAAATAAAATTTAACGAGAAGTATGTCAACATCTGAAATCACTTTTTTAGAGTTAGCACTGAGACTGAGACTGAGAAGTACACTCTAAGCCCGACCTAATCACATTTAACTGGACATCTGTGTAGGTATGGTGCACTCTATGAGCAGTGCTTTTGTTCCTTGGGTATTCCTGTACAAACACTTCAGGGACATGAAACTGTAATGATTAGCCATTTATACAAAGTAAAATGTCTTGTTAATTACACAACAGGGCTGACTGGACACTGCTGGGGGAGTGGCGGAGGGGGGGGGGGGGCGGGGGGGCAGGAGATATTCTTACAAAGACGTAAGGTCAGGACACAAGCACACCAGCAGGACAGGGTGTGTCATTTCGTAATGTACTGTATCAGAAGTATGTTAAAGAAAAGGGAGCAGCTAAAGGTTGATAGTAACCATAGTAGCATGTTTTCATGTTTATTGCGCAGCACGCTGAGAAACGCCTGTGCTGGAGAAACTGATTCACAGACACATTAGTGGTGGCCTTACCACCAACCACAGCTCCTACCCCTGCATCTACCTCTCCTAACCCACAGAACTGATCAGGGTATTGAACCCCTCCTATTCTCTGGTCAAGCCTTTCTCTACCAGCATAAAAAACACTTCATTAGAGCAAAACGCATCCAGTCTAGCTATCATATCCATCGAACACAAGAGAACTGTCTGTTGTTTTACGTGAGCAATGTTTTATGGGTTAGCTGGTTTACAAGTGATGATTAGAAGTGGCAACTTGCCATGAAAGACCCAGTTATTGAAGCGTAACAGACATTTTCTTGTTTGCCCTGTAAACAAAGAGTGATTTGAATCCAGCTATCATGCTTGTTCCCTAACTGACACACTGATAAATGAATCCACTCGGAGTACACTAGGGGCGTTATGACAGATTGTCCAGTAAAGGCCGTGTTTCACACAGTTCAATGAAAGACATCTGTGTATCTACTGTGAGAGACCATACCTGATCACGGCTGCCTCTTTCCAATACAAACCGTGCCGAGGGAATCTAAGCGTGTCTCTAAGTTGAAGGAGTTTGTCTGGTTTGTGAACCAGGACACATGTTGTCAATTTGTGTCTGTGGTCTGGCTGGAGGACAGCCGTGGGCCAGATGCTACGTCAATGCCCTCTTTGGATGAGACTGATGTAGAGAAAAAACATGCAGATTCTGCTTTTTGTTCTGCTATGTTTCCATCCTGCAGCAAATCCAGTCGGACCTCGGCCAGCTGGAGTCGAACCAGTGGACGGTTGTGAAGGAAGCCCTGAACCACAACAGCTCCCAGGAGCTTTGTTGGATCCAATGAGGCCTTGTAAATCATTAAAGCCATTTTCACCCAGGAGAAAGTGGGGCAGAAAATATTGGAGGCAAAGATCTTGGCTCTACCTGGTTAAAATTTGACCTAAAAGTTTCCAAATTGGAAATCTGTTAAACAGGAGAACACTCATTGCACTGTGGTTTCTGTGAATCTGCAAAGTTTTTTTTACTGAGCATGAGAACAGCTCCTAGGCAGAAAGTTAAGGTTCCAGAGCGTTCAGTACTGAGAAAGACAGAGGACAAAGGTTTAATGTGTGTTTCAGTAATAAAGGAAACTGTTGTGACTGAAGTATTAGGTTCTAGAGTCGCCCACCATGCCCAGACCCTGGCTCCCACTGACCCCTTTATAGACACAGGAAGAGCAGCACAGAATCCAAATCCAGACAGTGTTCAGAAGGGGATTCGGAGGGATTGAAAGACACAAAGGCCCTGTTCAGATGTCCATCTAAACAACCTCTCTATACAAACACTGGTTGAGGACACCAGTATAAATGTGGAGGAATGAGACTTGCAGCACGGCAGAAAGGGAACTCAGTAAAAACACATTAAATAATAACTCAGCCTTTCTGATGCTTAAAAAAAACAGCTCTTAAAGGAAAGACCCTTTAACCCCCCTATCCTTATCTGATTTGAGAGTCTAGGGACAGATGATGTGTTTGTGGAGAAGCTTGAAAACTCCACGTTTGACAAATTGTGTGTGAAGCACTGCGAGTTAACACTGTGCATGAGAAGCGCTTCATGAATATAACTAACTTAACTTGAAAAAGTTTCAATCGCAGGTACATGCAGAACTTGTTTGGGAGGTTTCTGTGCTAGTCCTGATGCAATGCATGCTGGGTACTTAAGGTGTAATCTCCCCACCGTATTTCCATAATGAAAAGGCTGAAATGTTAAAACAAATACGGGCAGGAAATATACATCTCTTCTGATTAATGATGCCACTTATTCACATCTCAAGTCTATTATGTAAACACTGTTGTTAGGTCATCACCAATTAACGCGAAGCTCTGTGGAAATGTTGACTTCTGTTCATCTGGACCAAGTTTTTACGTGGGACCTGCCGTCAGTTAAGACTGGTCCAGATAAACAGCATCAAACTTCTAGGATTTCCTTCCCTGGGTTATTGAGCATGCATCAAGACAAATGTTGACTGAATTTTTACCAATTCTTAAAAGTAAACCAGGCTGGTGACATAATTGCCCAAAGAGCAGAAGCGAATGTAACCTAAGTTTACCAGGGGTCATCAACAAAGCCTTTAATCAATTCCTCCTCCATACAACACTTCCTATTATCTGTCAATCACACTCCTGGCAGATAGCAGGGCCCTGAAAAGGGTTAATTATGGGATGTTTGCTCACTGTCCTTATCGGTAGCAGCAGGCGATAGGTACAGCTATTTCTGGAGAATCAGCTGGGTCTCTGAGGAGTGGGGGGCGGGTCTAGTTTCTACCTCCACAT
Organism: Microctenopoma stevenorrisi; assembly: GCA_032270685.1. Classification (NCBI taxonomy): domain Eukaryota; kingdom Metazoa; phylum Chordata; class Actinopteri; order Anabantiformes; family Anabantidae; genus Microctenopoma; species Microctenopoma stevenorrisi. The sequence continues at coordinate 20,644,253 of JAUMTR010000017.1, forward strand.
CTAATTTGTTTTATAATGCCACTGCCATTGTGTGTGGAAAAAAATCACTGCGGGATGGTGTTGATGAGATGATAGAGGGGGGGGGGGGCTGGGAAATGAAAATGAACAAATCAGTCATAACTATAACATAATGAAAATAAATAAAAAGTCTTGAAACTTTACCAGAATACGTTTTAAGTATAAATTAATACATTCATCTGATAATTTTATGAACATAAGTTTATTAACCCCTTTATTAGTTCCATTTAGTCGAGAACTTTCC
>JAUMTR010000017.1:20644524-20664512 GCA_032270685.1 Microctenopoma stevenorrisi
CCCCCCCCCCCCCCCCCCCCCCCCCCCCCCCCCCCCCCCCCCCGCCGCCCCCCCGCTTGTTTGTTGCATTAAATAAAGAACTGAAACAATCTGCTCCTTAAAAAACTAAATAAAAGTTTCAGTATATATTATTTCCATGTTGTTTGTTTTGGCTCGTGTACGCTAAGTTAGCAACGAACTGAAACAGTGTGTTTCTACGTATGTAACACAAATGTAACATTTCAGAAGCTCCAGTTAAGCCAGAAATAACTGAACAGTGAGCTATTTCCTATTTACTACTGTAATAAATACACATACGTGTGGCTCAGGAGAGCTACAGTCGACGGAAACAAACTCACCTTTCTGAAATAGTTGCTGTCCCGTCCGCCGTCTTTGATGCCGTTGGTTATGAGAGTGTCCGTCATCCTGGTGGTGCAGTCTCTGAGAAGCTCAGAGGAAACGCTGGGGTATTACACACAAACTCTACCAGGTTACCAGGCGCTGCTGCTCGACAGGTGAGTATCCTCTCTCCTCCAGATATGTGTCCGCTGTGAGCTCTCGCTCCGGAGACAGAGACTTTTCCAGCACTGGGCTCAGACTCCGCCCACACGGAAGACTAAAAAACAGGGAGAGGAAAAAGGGACTGCGTGGTTCGTTCACGGGCAAGACCTCCCCGGACGACACCTGTTTGTCTTACATATGAACTTATGTCGATTAACTGCCCCCCTCCTCAAAAATACAGTTTATACAACATATTATATGTCCACATTTTAATTCAGTCGGACTGGCTCTCAGATTAGAGAGCCGAGTTGCACCATCTGGTGCCGCCGGTGCCAGTCCCGATAAAGTAAATGCTGAAACAGCTTGGTTGGGCCAATTACAGTGATGTAAGTGGGATAGAGAATGCAGGTCACACTGTAGCTTAATAAAACAGTTTAGGCTACAGAGAAACGTATGAAGCTATAAAACAATAAAGTATTTGTCCGCGTCAAATTAATGCTCATCAGTGTAAAATACATTTATGATTCAATAGTAAAAAGGCTACAGCAATGACATCCATTACATAAAAAATCATTCTTTAGGTGAATGATGGAATAATGGACTTTTCCTTTAAAACTGCCAGGAGGAACCTCAGCTCGGCACCGAACCTGTTTGTGCACTCAAAGTGACACTGTGTTGACATGCTGCTGTTGTTTGCTTGCTGTTGTCATACAACCTGATATTGTTACAGTTATACTCTGCTGGAAACTGTACAGCAGTCTTATGCCTAAAATCAGTTTAACATTGTCTGTGGCTGTGGTGCATGATGTTTAACTCCTCATCACTGGTGTCTGAGATGAAGCCAGAGCGTCCGTCTGCTTGTGTGTGGCTGGTTTTTGCTGGTTTAAAGGGTTTATAGAAGAAGTGGTTATGTCAGCAGTGGATTGTTGATAGCAGCTACAGAGAGGTAATATCAGGGATTGAGGGTGTAGCTGCGGCTATAAACTAGGGCAAAGCTGTCTTTGTCTGGAACATTCCTGTGTCTCAGAGCCAGACAAAGGTTTTTAGACCAGAAACAGTTTTATTTTTAACATGGTTTAAGAACTGTTTGGCTGAATGATGTAATTGCCATTTGGCTAATAAATGTAGGAAGGCATAACAGTTTCCTCTCTCCTGTGGCATTTTCTCACAACACCCTAAGGCACACAATCATTCAGATTTAACATTCAATTTAAATCTGAATGATTTAATTGGACTAGTGCCGAGTTGTTTGCTCTATGTCAACCTAAAACAACTGAGCATTATATACTTGAGGGCTCCCTTGATTTGCAGGGAACACTTAAAAATGTTGTTAAGTCTTTTAATTATATATAATACATTTATTTAAAAAAAAGAACTAACTAAATAATAAAATTGCACAAAGTAGATTTGTTTACTTGCTAGAGCAAAGTGACTGTTGTACTAAACAATATTAACCACTAGGTGGAGGTAGAGGTCAATATTTAAACCTGGAGGTACATCACCTATGGCAGGGGTAGGCAGGTTCGGTCCTAGGGAGCCGCAGCCCTGCTTGTTTTCCAACCATCCCTGCACTTACAGGATCTGACTGGCTGAACACACCTGGTCCAGGTAATCAACAGTTACTGCTCTTGATTACCAGCTGGATGGTTGGAAAACAAGCAGGCTCCCTTAACGGCTCCCTAGGACCGAACTTGCCTACCCCTGACCTATGGCTTTATGATGTGGACCATTGGATGCTCTGTTTCCACCGAACCACTGCTTTTTATTTTCCTCACAGTAACCAACACAAATGTGCTATGCTGCAGTCATTGCAAACATTTGACTTGAGCACTTTAACTTTGCTCATACTTCCTGACCTGCATGTTTGTTCATGTATGTATTGCTTACGTGTGTTGAAGTCAGGCTCTAAAACACCAACCCTGTGTCCTAGTAATATGTGTCCAGCTCCAAATCCAGTCAAAGACATAATGGCTGGTTTGAACCAGAGAGATCCATGGTGTTATTTTTAATGGCAGCGCTTAGCACACAGCTGGCTCATATAGAAGCTGTTACTGCTCAGGTTTGTCTCATTGTTTAAGATTTCCCTGCAGTTTTCATGTGTCTTGGTCAGTGGGAGTTTTCCCCGTCACTGTTGCCTAGTGTTTGCTGAAGTGGGACTGTTGGGTTTTCTATATAGTTTTGAATATACTTATATTTTGCAAGGTCCTAAATGATATGTTAAGTGCCACAAGATAACTTTTGTTATGATTTGGCGCTATACAAATAAAAATTGATTTAATTGAATTGAATCGAGTCAACATTCAGCATGTACACTAGCATGACTTCCCACTGACATTGCGCTGTCAAGTTAGGAGGGCACACAAGGTTAATGTATAGTGTAGGTTAACTGCTTATGTGAGTTAACCCAGCACACACTTGGCGGTGTGGCTATAAAACCACCAACATCATAGATGTGTGCAAGGCAATGAATAATGAATCACATTTTAGGTGAAGATACTGTTAATGGAGAGTCCACATTCTTTAATTACACGATTCAATTATTTGTATAAAGCCAATTCATTCAGGTTTAAGACCTTACACATTATATAACTATAGACAGAACATTGTAGAAAACACAGCAAATAATAAATAAATAAAACCTCCTTTAACGGAAGAAACCTCCAGCAGAACCAGAATCAGGGTGGATGGTCACAACTAGGGGGACAGAGAAGAAACAAAGTTAGAATGATGATGATTTAACAGGGAACCAACGCAGAGTAGCTGATGTACGATACGTTACACATTGTAAATGTTGTAGAAGGTGTTCAGGAAAACAAGTATATTTACATTTATTTCTTAATGCCAAACAACATAATTCTAAAGTAACCAAGATCTAAGTAAATTCTGATAGAAGTGCTCAGTTATCAGCATCATCACTCCAAAAATGCTGGCCTTCAAAAACCCATATTAGTTAAACCACACGGAAGTCCCTGCCTGTTAAAGAGTGTAGTGAACTCAGGGTGCTGTGCTTTTCCGCTCATTTCTCTTCTCCTCACAACGGAACACAAAGCCGATTGTAAGTGAACTGCTTCCCGGCTGTTTTTCTAAAGGCAGAGTGGGTACGGCGGTGAACAACGGGCACTGGCGTTCAACCCCCGACCCAACAGGAAGTGCTGTGAGGTTGCTATGCAGCTCTGCTCCCCAACTGCAAGAACTCTCGGTTCCCTGTTAACAAATGATGTGTGGTGTGGGCAGTATGGCAAACCATTTAAGCAAACACTCTAGAAGCTCTACAGTAAGAATAGATCAAGGGCGAGACGTGAGACAGAGTGAGAGAGACTGAGAGAGAGTGATAGTTTGTCCCTGGCTGTAAAGTGGTGTTGGGTTCACGGCCTCTTCTCCATCCTTTTCTCATTGTTTCTGCATTTCTGCTTTTTTGTTTCCCTCCAGCATCCTTCACTCTTCACCTGTGCATGCCCTTTCTTTTCTTTTCTCGTCCTTCTCTCATCACCTTACCCTCATCCACTGCCCGTCTCTAGTCTGCCTCTCTCGTCTGACCCATTTCTCTTCCTTCCAGCCTCCTGTCTCCACTTCCATTATTGTTTTGTTCAGCAATAATGAAAGTGGAGACACAGACGTAGGAGAAATAAACTTTTCTGCTTCTAAAACATGCTCCATATTAATCAGTATGTTGTTTTAAAAGATTCAGTTTGTGAGGAGTGAAGCTCTGCATAATTACACTGCAGTCAGCTCTTCTGGTCTATGTACATTTTAAGGAAAGAGCATAGTGCAGTTCTGAATATTAAAAAGCACAGTGCATTCTTTATTTGTTCAGCAGACAGCAGTATGTTAAATGTAGTTTTTCTACTAGATTTGCCGTCATATGTTACTGATTCACTTGTGTCAGGCGGACAGTAGGTTAGCTAAATGGAAATCTTTGAAACTAAGACATGTAAACATTCTGACAGTGATGGAGAGCTTCAAGGTTGTGAGACACTTCCTGTTTACAGATGATTATGTAAGAAACATCTATTATTACCAGCAATGTGAACCTGTGTTTTGATTGCTAATTTGAGCTTGGTAACACACAACGATGGCAAACTGCAGGTCATAAGGTGATGTAATGTCACAATGTTCCTGTCTTTGACAAGTGACGGATGAAGTTTTTCAGACAAATTCAAATTTGAACCTAATGGTGGCAGGATGGTGGCATTAGCTGGAAAGATCAGATTAATGCCAGAGTCTGTAGGATTCATCAATCAATCATTCAATCAATATTTAATGACAATGCCTTAAATTGTTACGGACATGTGTTCGCACCAAGGTGGAGAACAGACAGCCTACCTGATGTTACTTAACCGTAGAGCTATGACGCTAACACAACTAAAAAAATGTTGTTCCACAATGAGACACTCCAACACACACACACACTCACACACACTCAGAATATGTGTTGAAAGCAACATGAAGATAATTTGATAAATGTGTTAAATGTCATTTTAATGTTGCAGCTGTTTTTTTTAACCTCTTTATAAACAGTTCTATCATGTTATAATGATCATTTGAATGATTTGCCCTGCAGGACATAATTCACTCATACTTGATATAATTATATTTTATTTTGTGTTAATAAATATTTTCAGGAAAAAAAGTAAATATGGTGAAATCAAAGTATGATATTTGCCTCTGAAATTTAGTGAAATCAAAGAACGAAGTTACAGAAAATGGAAATAAAACTTTATAGAATCTGTGAATAAATAAACTTTCAACAACTGATCTTGGACTTAGTGTGATGTACAGAACTGACAGTAAGAAAAAAGGCCGTCTCAGTCATAGGTGGACATGCCAAAATTGCTTCTCTCAACGCAGATGCAATTTTAAAATGTGAGTAAAAGGCACAATTTAGATCTCATCCTGTAGAAGAAGTTCTGCCTATGATTGGTGTGCGGTTTTGTAAACTCAAAGGAAACAACTTACAAGATGCAAAATCCTCAGACTAAGGGCGGTTTCTTAGATGCATGTAAATGGGAACAGGTATTATGACTGTGAATCAGTGCGTGTAGAATCAGGCATCTGATTCCAGGAAAAAGGTTCTGTGTTTTCATGAGACGATATCAAACTTTGAGGTCAACAGACAGGTGTAGCCTTGGTTAGAGAAAGAGCGGCAGGAAGCTTCTTATCAACGAGCACATTCTTTAAATTACTGTTCACCCCATTTCATCCGTTTGTCTTCCTTCTTTCTCCCTGTCCCATTACACTGCCTGCTCCTACACTATATTATCATCCTGAACTCCTCTTCCTCCTCCTCCTGCCTCTCCTCTGGGATGCTGTGATGTATTTGTTTACAGCAAAACTCCTCCCCATATGCCAACGCAGTATTTTGGCTGTGGCTCCCCCCGTCTCCTCCTCTTCCTCATCCCCTCCTGCCATCACACTAAGGCCAGTGTTTCAGCTTGCCTTCCTGTCGCCAACAAAGCATCTCCTCTCTTTGTTGGGGCCTCCTTTTGGAGAGGGGGGCCGGCCTCCAAGCTAATTGTGCATTCGTTAGCATTCGCCTGCCGCAACTTAACGACTTAACTCCTTTAGATGTAGATGAAGTGGTGGGTGTGAGTGTGTGTTCTGTTTTTTTATGAGATGAGATGTGTGTAATGTTTTTTTCTTTTCTGTTGGGGTCTGCTAAATGCGTACAAAGATGACAGCAACCCTCTAATGAGAAGCTGTGCCTTACTCAAGAGAGACGTGGACAACACCTTTCGTTTAGATTCTCCATGATTTACATGCTGCCAATTAAGCCTTCATCCATCTTCATCCAGCTCTCCCCTCCTTGCATCGCCTCTATGCTGTTGCTTCGATGTTGTGTCTTCCTCCACGCTGTCAAGGAGGAGGAGAAGTGTCTCCCAACTCGACATGTGCCCTCTCAACTCAACTCAGATGCGCCACACCCCAAGGATGTTTTTATTTAGATCAGCCAGTCTAAACCTGAAATAGTTTGGTGGCAGAAAAGCCACAATTATGAATCAATCAAGCAACTGTAGATGAAGTGGTTAGGTAATTAAACCTGAGGGATTATATTCTGATCGAATGTACAGCAGAAAACACCCAATGGGTTGCCAGTCGTTCAGTCTTAAGCCTGACTACTCAAATGTTACCTAAGAGTTTTGTATGTACTTGAAATACAACCTGTAATAATAGAAACAAATAGATTTTGTTCTTCTATATAATTCACACAAGTTTGCATTTGAAGAAAAGTGAGACTGTAAACAGTGTAGAGTGGGGGTTGTGGCCTGCAGCGCTGTTCCCTGTACTGTAGCTAGAAATGTTGAAATACAAGTATGTCTTGAAAAAACCTTAAAAAGACATTGACACCTTTTTTTACCCACTCAGAATTTTTCACCTACACACCTCTGTGTAGGAGAAAGGCTAGGAGTAGTGCCACTATCCCCTCTCCACTTCTAGGAAGAAATGCAGTGAGATGTAGCAACTCTAAACAGCTGTGTGGTTCTAAGCATGGTTTATATTACTACACACGTTACAAATCTCATCACCTGTTCAAGGGATATGTCCATATGCTATTGAACTGACTGTCTTTTTTGTTGAGGGGTTTTCCCTCCATAGTTGCCCCTGGCATTGGAAGTGTGTGAAAGTTCAGCATTTGGTGCAAACACACAACAGATGTGTAATAACTGCATTACCAGGATATGTTTTGTTGTGTTTGATAGAAGACACAGGTTGATGGTACCTCTGTATGTATAACCACACCACGGTCTGTTCACCCACCACTTGAGTCTAGACTGAAATATTTGAATACATATTTAAATAACTGCCAAATAGATTTCTGTGAAACTTTTTACAGACATCCACGATGACATTCAGATGTTAAAATAAAGGCTTTGCTGAAACATGACATCTTCTTTACATGTCATCATTGGGACATTCCCCTCAGCCTCATTTGTACTTCGTGTTTAGCTCGCTAACGTAACTAACTCAGATGGTAAACGTTGCAAACAGGCAACAGATCATCTTGTTGCAGCACATAAGGGACTGATGTCAGCATTCAGCCCAAATGCAGCCTCACAGAGCTGCAGCATGGCTGTAGACTCTCTTTCTTTATAACCACTCCAAATGATCCAACTCACCTCATTATTAGTTTCTTAATTCCTCAACAAGCCTTTGAGTGAGATATGACATAAAGTGTTTTCCGATTGATTTTCTGAGTAGGCCAGAGTCATCAGGATGAACTTTGTACATCACCGTAAGAATCCAAAGAAGTAAACTGCGTTACAGTCTCAGTGTAATCATATAATCTGGGCTACTGGAGTCCAAGATCTAATGGCTCTATTGACTGTGTGGAAGAGCTCTCTGCTGCTCCTCCAACTCCAAAGGCCGAGCAGCAGCTCAAATTACAGTAGCACTGCAGAACAACAAACTCACCTGGATCCTGTCTGGCTATGTGGAGCATTCATGAGGAGAGGGTGTGCTCTTTGTAAAATGCTGTACATCTGTGCAAAAGTCTTTCCTTCTTACCTGTCCAGAAGCACTAAAGTATAACTAAAAGCAGTACTGGTAACAGGTTAGTTGCTGTGGACAGTGGACAGTCTTCCTGAATATCTCAATTATTCATTTACATTTACTCATATTCCTTTTCAGTTTCAATTTCCTGTGGCATATCCCAGTGCAGTGTGCGGCATTAAACTGATCGGAAACTTCGGGAGCAATTTTAAAGCGTAAAGTAAATATCGTGTAACTTATAGCGTACACACTGAAAACAAAACCGCAGATACGCAAATGAGTTCCTGCTTCGTCGTTCCCCACCAGCTTCAGGTGGATGGTGATTCAACCCTATCACACCTTTACATCAGCGTACCTGACACAAGGTGGCTGCTGTCTCGTTGCTGAGTCGGGCGCATGCGCACCTCACAGTTCGTTCACAAGTAGGATACTATAAGGGCAACCCAGAGAGCAGAGCTTGATTCAGGCTACAGTATCTGGACTGGACCGAGGAGGGAAGGAAGCATATTTGCAAGGCGGAGGAGATGGAGGACAAAGAGAAAAAGAAAGAGCTCAAGTCCCCCGACAGCGACAGAGTCACCCTAAAGAAAGAGATCGGGCTGCTGAGCGCATGTGCCATTATCATCGGTGAGTAGGGAGTGATAGCTTTTTCATGATGAGCGCCTCGCCACGGTAAGTTCAGCCTCGTTCAAAGAGGAAACGCGTGTGAGCGGAAACTGGTGGAGGAGCTGCTGTTAACGTGGCGGCTGGAAAGTTGTTTTTCTGACACAAAGTCACAGAGTAGCGGCATCAGTGTTTGTGGAGCCTGGTCTACTATAGGGACACTGGAAGTGTGTGAATTTGACTTATACAGAGGTGCTTTAACACGGTGACCTTGATACAAAAGCCGCCAAATACGCGCCGAAAGGTCGCTTTTTACGCACGGATGGTGCGGCTCTGGTTTTTGGGGAGGGGGGTTTGTGTGGAAACTGTTGCATCAGTCGTGATGTTCTGAATATGGACATGCTTACGTGGCTGGATCTTTCTTCTCGTGCTGAACTTGAAGCCGTGCAGTCAAATTACAGCCTTCATCTGGTTTTGCGGAAGAGTTGAGACTAAACACGAGCCAGGGTTAGAGGCTCGGTCTGTCCACGGAAAGGCTTTTTAAAACAAGGCATTCAGGTTCCCTCAGCCAACAAACCAGACAGTAAACGCACGCGTGCTGCAGGAGAGGCAGATTATATGAGAAGAACGCAGTAAAGCGAGGTCTGTTGTCACGCAGGAAGTTGCGCTGCTCCTGCTGGTTTGCTGCTTTTGCGTACTGAACCTGCGTAACTGTGTAACGGTGCTCTGCTGGGGAAACAACCACATATGCAGCAGCAGCAGACTTAACAGGTTGTACCTTTAGTCCTTATTCCTTATTATAATGCGCACCGGCCTCCAGCTGACAAAGATCAACTCCACAGACTTTTGGACACAGGCTTTTAAAACATTTTTAGGCATATTATCATTTAATTTAGTTTATAAGAGATAATGTGGCACCTTTCAAAGAAAGTCACATTCGTTCGTCTTACATATACATTCTAGCTGATTACTCAACATATATCAGAATCAGAAATCAGTACCTTACATGAGATAATGGATAAAGAGCTCACCTTTCATTGTGTTAACTTAGGATAATCTTGGAATACGAGTTCAGGATTTTGGCTTTTCAGCAGTCATTTATCAGCTATAAAGTAAATCAGTAAATCAGCTATGTGTGGCTGTACAACAGTAGAGTCATAAGACAGACATTAACTGGATGTCTTTGGGTGCAAGTCATGGGGCTTTAGGAATGCCTTGGTGAAAACATAGTTCTCCCATGACTCGCGTAAGTCTGCAGTGCACCTCTGCAGACACAGTCAACTACAAAAAGGTCGTTACCCACAAGCCGACTGACCCGTCCCAGTCAAAACAAGGCACAAGGATCCAGGTTGACTTGAAGTGCCTTCGTCCTGTGTGTGCAGCTCACAGGTCCTCCCGACATTTATTGTGGTAAATTGAAAAACTAAATCTAATTCATTCAACAGTTTTTCTGAGCTTAAAATGAAAAGAACTCCATAGAAGGTGAACTATGAAGCGTAAATAGAGCTGCACAGGAAACAAAGCAACAACAGTCAGGCCCTCTCACAATGTTATCATTTCTTAGCTTATCTTCAGAGCCAAGGTCAAGTCTACTGTACTTTTATAGAAACCGATAAACCCCTGTTAACGCTTACTGTTTAGCCTGCTGTGCTAATCCTTAGCTAAAATCATTAAATGACACCAGCAGTTCTGATTTACCGTTTACAGTTTATCATTGTGGTTTGTGAGTTTCATTTTTGGTCGCATTTAATATTTCAACTGTGAAATGAAGGCTCAAAGCACGACCACTCTCCTTTTCTGTTAAGCACAGATGGATTTATGCCTGTGCAGCTGGTCCAAGCAACTTGAGTCATGCTACTACCCACCACATGCAGCCTACTCACATCCAACACCCCACTCTGGTGAAGTGGGCTTCTGCTTCTGCTTCACTCTGTGCGACTACTTCTTTGGATTTAGAGTAAATCAAGTGTATTTGTTATTAATATGGCATAAACACTTCCATTCCCACGTCATACCAGCCCCACTCCCACTAAGAACAGCCACTAGCAGGTCCCAGGCTTGTTAATACTGACAGAAGGAGTTCGGGTCACTGTGGAGAAAGATGTGTCTAATAGTGTGCAGTTTTTCCCACACAGACTGTGACATCATTTATGTTTCACACAGGTGATTCATCTGCACAGAGAGTTTCTCAGCCAGTGCGGGAGGGGAGATGCTGAGAGGGTCAGTAGGACTCTGATTCACGCTTTCTGCGGTGGTGCCAAATTTTGTGACATAACAAACACAACATAGGCATTATGTAACGACTCTGCATCTCACTGTGGCCTCCACAATCAAATCTGACAGTGATAAATGCGCTGGTCGGACACCCTCGCTCCCCTGCATCATTAGCGAGCATTCAGAGCCGCTGTATGGGGGAAGCTGTGATGGTGTGTCTCACTGCTTTGTAGCAGCTCAAACATTTATGGTGGGCAAAAACATTTTTTTTGTGGAGCCCCTTTGTCCCAAGGTGAAGAAAAACATGCAGGACAGTGAAAAACATGTTTTGCTTGCACAGCTGCTGTTTGGTTACTTTTCTCTGCATATTAGTTTTTGTTCAGTCATGTCGTAGGGGTGATGACGTATGAGTGCAGAGCAGAGTCGAACTTATGACACTGTGGCTTATTGGAATGTGCCTTAGCTAACAGAGCCACCGGGGGACCTCTGTTTGTTCCTGTTTGGGGTACAGCTGAGCTCAACCAGCTCCATTTAGAAAATTAATTCTGCTCGCCTTCACAAACATTAAGATAGGTGTTGCTCCTTTTGTTTGCTTTAAATTAGATAAATTTGACTTATAATTGACTTGTTCTGGGTGAGTTGGGGTAATTTGGGCAACATTCTGTATTATTTCTATTTCGAGTTGATCTTTATTCAGTCATAGTTTAGTGATGAAATCTTACAAATATTCAGGTAATATTTTCTCCTGGAGGCTTTGCACATACACTCATGGGCCACTTTATTAGGGACACCTTGCTAGTACCAGGTTGGACCCTTCAGAACAGCCTTAATTCTGCATGGCACAGATTCAACAGGGTACTGGAAACATTCCTCAGAGATATTGGTCCATATTGACATGATAGCATCACGCAGTTGCTGCAGATTTGTTGGCTGAACATCGATGATGCTCATCTTCCATTCCACCACATCCCAAAGGTTCTCCAATTGATTGAGATCTGGTGGCTGTGGAGGTCATTTGAGTACAGTGAACTCATTGTCATGGTCAAGAAACCAGCCTGAGATGATTCGAGCTTTATGACCTGGTGCATTATCCTGCAGCCATCAGAAGATGGGTACACTGTGGTCATAAAGGGATGGACATGGTCAGCAACAGTACTGAGGTAGGCTGAGGCGTTGCAACGATCATCAATCAGTGTTGAGAAAGTGTGGCAAGAAAATATCCCCAACACTATTACACCACCACTACCAGCCTGAACCGTTGATACAAGGCAGGATGGATCCATGCTTTCATGTTGTTGACGCCAGATTCTGACCCTACCATCCGAATGTCGCAGCAGAAATCGAGACTCCTCAGTACACACAACATTTTCCAATCTTTTATTGTCCAATTTCGGTGAGCCCGTGTGAATTGTAGCCTCAGTTTTCTGTTCTTAGTTGAAAAGAGTGGTACCCTGTGTGGTCTTCTGCTGCTGTAGCCCATCTGCCTCAAGGTTTGACGTGTTGTGCATCAAGTGATGCTCTTCTAGATACCTTGGTTGTAACGAGTGGTTATTTGAGTTACTGTTGCCTTTCTATCAGCTCAAACTACTCTGGCCATTCTCCTCTGACCTCTGGCATCAACAAAGCAAAGCCCCCAGAAATGCCGCCTTCTGGATGTTTTCTCTTTTTCGGGCCATTCTCTGTGAACCCTAACGATGATCAGCGGTTTCTGAAATACTCAACGACAACCATGCCATGTTTAGAGTCACTTAAATCACCTTTCGTCCATTTCGTCTTGACTATGTCAACTTGCCTAAATGCATTGAGTTGCCACCATGTGATTGGCTGATCAGTACTTTGAGTCAACGAGCAGTTGGACATGTGTGTATAGACACAACATAACATTAAATGACCCCGTCACTCATACTCATAAATGAAGACAAAACAAAACTAAAAAAAAAGCTTTTACAACTGGTCCTGCAGGTTTTTGACAGTTGTTGATCATAGCATAACATGTTTAATAAATTTGTGCTGCAACGTCATTTCTTTGGGATTGGACCAACAGCTTTTGAGCTTCTCGTCTAGCTGGTTTTCTTTCTGCAAACACATCAACTTGAAGAATGTCTTCCACTTTACAATCGGTTGTAAGGATATTATTACTGTTATTCACTGTTATTGTTGTGTCTGATCGGTGTCCATTGATTGTGTAAATTGTAGGGGTCTATTTTCAAGAGAAGCACACAAACACATTTATTATTTGACTCATCGCGTTGTAGAGTGTTGCTCTCTTTCTAGGGAAAACTGTCTGTGTGTGCTGATGGTAGCAGAAAACAGGGTTCCCCTAATAATTGTCAGCTTGGTTTAATGCATTAACCAGATATGTGTTTTATACTTAGGCAATCGTGTTCTGACAGAAATAAGTCAACATGAAGCCTGCACTCCAGGCTGCACGTGCAGTCATGTTTGTCAAAGTGTGTCTACGTAAACTGCTCATTACCAAATTATGACTAGAATGTCTGCTGATTCACAGAGAAGGGAGCAGAAGAGATGTAACGTTTCTCTCCAGTAAAGTAAGTAAAGTAAACTCCTGTCTTGTGTGACAGGGCAAAAAGTTACTGCTGTGACTTACTAACCTACAGTTACTGCTGTGGAGGTGCTATACCGTCACGTACACATGTACCTTTAGGTGCTGTTGCATTTATTACTCCATACGGTTGATATGGCAGTCAGCCAAATGCACAAAAAGTGAAAGGTGGGAAACAAAAGCTGTTTCACAGACACATCCAGAGCACAAGTCATTAAATGGAACCAAAGCCTGTAAAATAAGAGACATTTTCATCACTGGGATGTTTTTAATAAACCAACAAAGATTTCAGTTTTCAACCTTTGACTTTATCTGTGTCAAAACGCTACGTGGGTATTGATACTGTATCTATGTGTATCGACAAGATAAAACCACAGCTGATAATTTAACTAGGAAAATAAAACATGAGTTCAAGATTTTCAGTATCAGAAGCCATAAAAGATCAATGTATTTTTGTGTAACAGTGGGTAAATGATTTAATAACCTTATTATTTTATTTGTCTTTTAAGGAAACATCATTGGCTCTGGAATATTCATCTCTCCTAAAGGGGTGTTGGAGCATGCAGGCTCAGTGGGGCTGTCACTCATCGTCTGGGTCTGTGGAGGGGGCATCTGTGCCCTGGGGTCCATGTGCTATGCTGAACTAGGTGTCACCATCCCGAAGTCTGGAGGGGACTATTCCTATGTGACGGAAATCTTCGGAGGGCTGGTGGGGTAAGTAAGTTCTGTTGTTTTGTTCCAGTTACATGTTATACGGTTTGTCCCAGGGTCCAAGGTCTGCACACAGAGGTCTGCCCATCTGGGATTAATGATCTTGTGACATCAGCTAATCATTGGTCCTGTGCGATTCTGGTTAGCTGTGAGAAATAACAATACATCAATACAAAGGAACAAATCATCATTATTATGATAAATAAATTAGTGGTTTATGGATTCCAGTAGTGTTGCCTTCGTCTACAGACATTCGGACGAAATATCGTTGTCACCGAACCTTTATCACGAGACTGAAACGAGACGCAACATAAATGCTGGTAACTGTAATTAAATGTATAATGTAATATTGTTGACGTGAAATGTGGCTTAGTTCTAACATGTTTGGTTGGGAAAATAAATATGTTTTAAATTTAAACCAGAGCATCTTCCAGTGCTCGAATGAATGTACAGCATTCTATATATATAGGTCTATAAGGTAACAATAATATAATAATAAGATAACCTTGTTTAAATGAAATAGAATTGTGTTACTAAAAAATAGATTTAAATACAATTTTCATTGACTGAAACCTGAGTGAAATGCTCAGACTTTAAAACTCGATTAGACTAAAGTGAGTATGGACGTGACTAAGACTAATACAAACTAAAATGATGGATTAGAAAGTTAACGATATTGTGTATCTGTGAAGGTTCTCAGTTATCCAGGTCATGGTTAACTCAAAAAAGCTTTATCCAATAGCAACTGGACTTGTTAGGTTCCAGAGAAAGCCCTCTGGGGAAAGGGTGAAACGTCATCAAGAACCCAACAAGTCCAGTTGCTATTGGATAAACCTTTTTTGAGATAACGATATTGTGTATAATGGAAACAAACTTTAAAAAGCTAAAAAAAAAAAGTTTGGGTTACACTGAGACATATCATTCTATTACAGTGTTCTTGTGTCTGAGCATCTCTTAACTAATGCCAAGAAACCATTGAGCAAATCACACAACACCGACTGCCCCAGTGGACTGGTACAGAGATTAGCAGCCGGGCCAGCTCTGGGAACTCATTGTGAAACTGAACGTATCAAATAACACGTCACACGGATAGCAGCAGGCTACGTGTGCAAATCTCACGTCAAAGACTGTTATGTATGAAACACAGTGTCTCTGCGTCCCATAGCTTCCTGTTGTTATGGAGTGCCGTCCTCATCATGTATCCCACCACACTGGCTGTCATCGCTCTCACCTTCTCCAATTACGTCTTGCAGCCGGCCTTCCAGAACTGCCTGCCTCCGTACATTGCCACCAGACTCCTCGCCACCATCTGCATCTGTGAGTCACCTTTTTAATCCCGATGAGTTTTAGACATAATTTACTATCTAGCTTTGTTTAGCTGCGTTTCTGAGTAGCACTTCGTCTGTTCAAGTATTCCCAACCCAAACCCTCTATACCAACTACAGAGTTCTTCTTTTGATCCCAAACAAACTGAAACACACTTTGTCAAATGCCACAAAGTGACTTGAAGCCAGACGTCAGTGACGGGGTTCCTTCCTTTCCATCACACATTAAACCCTTTAAAATCTACTTGCTTCTATAGGTTTCTTTTTGACCTTGCGTACTGTGGCATTTGCATGAGAAGAGCTGTGTCATGGTGTGTAGTGCAACGTGGTGGCTGTCAAATGTTCCACATAGCTTTTGTTAATTTAGCGTAAGCACGACTGTCAGAAATTCTAAACAAAGGTCACTGAGGTGACGGGCAGTCCACTTTCTTTGCTGCAGACAGTCATCTCTGCCAGTGTGTTCACATATTTTACATGTTCAAAAATAACACACGGGTCAGTTCTAAAATATTTATAACTAATTTATATAGGCCATAAAAAGCACTGGACAGCAGCACAGACTGTGGTGGGTGGACCAGGGTCCATGCAGCAAAAAGCAAATTGATCAAGTTATCAAATCCTCCCAAAGACAAAAATACAGTGACTACAGTGGAAATCACACCAGTTAAAACACACTTAACACCTAGAAAAGACCTACAGACGGCGGTGCTTTAGAGATTGTGAACCTTTTTAAGATTTTCTTTTCTGTTTCTGCATAAATGAACTTGAAAGTCCTAAAACTAGATAAACAGATTTCAATTACACAATGAAGAAGCTAGTATTCTCCAAAAAGAACATTGCTGCTCATCCACAGTTTGCTCAAAGCCATGTAGAAAAGAAAAATGTTCTGTATGCAGAAGGGTAATTGACTAATTCCAGCATAATCTGTGGTGGTGACACCGTGACGACTTGCTGCCGCTGGGCCAGGACGGCTTGTAATCACTGATAGAGTTTATAGGGGGACCTGTTTAGGTGTAGGATAAGAAACAACCAGTGAACCTACCTGCACGTCATATATATAAAATCCACACTGCCAAGATAATAAAATTATCTCACTGATCTCATTGGTGTGTTGTACCTGGTTCACAGTAACATACTTGAGACTGCCTGTTGCTTCAGGTACCGTTTATCCACCACTGTTACAAGCACCTGGTGAGGTGAAAGGCCAGGTGAAAAAACTCTAAAATGATAATGGATCATAAATAAGTGACGCCTGTCTAAACACAACTGCTCATTAGATCAGTTACAGGTGCCTCTCTCCTCAGACAATGAGAGGCTCTGTGAATGGACAGAAAGGAAGGAGCCACTAAACGGAGGGTAACAACTTTCACCTCATGGCCTGAAGATCTAACGGCACAGTGATTGTTCAGCCTGTTGATGTCCGTCATTGTCATGCTTTATTTCCAGCTTTGATCTGATCAGTGTCTCTCCTGAAGCAGCAGGGTCTATTTAAATAGCCAGTGGCACGAGCACACCTCCACTATTTTAGCGACAGACTGATCAGCTGCCTGGTCGGGCCAGTAGCCCAAACTGTGACTGTGTGTGTGTCTGTATCAGTGTCAGACTGCATAATGGTGCCAGCCTTTGTTGACGCCGCTAACGAGAGGGTGTGTCCGCGGCTTTGTTCATTGTTTCACAGCGGTTACCGTGAAGCTCCTATCACTGAGCACCATGGAAACAGGAAATGGGCAGGACACCTTGTACATCAGTGATGGCGGATCTCATTGGCCAGCTGGCATTCCAGCTGCCCGTTAGACGTTCCTATTGGCTGCTTAGCGTCATCCTCGTCTAGTCCACAGCATCACACTTGGACCTGCAGTCACAGGGAGGTTGTAGTCATCTGCTTGTGATGGGGAATTACATAAGCTTCAAGCAGTAGGAAAACCTCCACAGATTTCCTCCTACAACCTATCTGCAGATTGAAAAATCAAATGGTTCATCTAGGAACAGATGTACCAGATAATGCACACATATCTTAGATTCCTCAAATATCCATGTTCTGTCATGAAAAGCAAAAAGACCTGTAAGATTTGTATATTTGATCTTTATCTTTGTGAAGATTTATTGTCCTCTGTCTTTTCTGAAAAGATAAACTGAATGTAAAATCACTTAATACTTAAACTGAGCATAGGGCTTCTGGTATCTGCCGCATGTACACTATGGAGGACAGACAGATCCGTGGGGGAGGTGAGGGGAGGGTAGGGTTATTGCCAGTTCAGTGATTCCAGTGGCCAGATCTTGGACCAGCAGGAGGCGTTCCTGAGGTTAAAACTTCCTGATAAATCTGCACTGAGTTGGGATCAGAATCTATTAGGAACAAAAGCGGTAATTAGTTTAGTATTCCAGTGCTGAGGCGGCCTTCAATAGAAGTTGTGACAGCAGGACACAGATTTACCTGCGCTGTCACATTCAAAGCCCACTGGCACCTCCTTCCTGTCAGGGTTAACACAGAGGGAAGCTGGGGGTGGGGGTTTCACAGGAACACAGAAACGGAAATGCGTGTAACACCCCTAAGGGTAATTGACTATAAAACACAGCAGTGTTGTAGGGCAGAGAAAGCTCTGTCCGGTGCCACCACAAGCTCCTGCCAAAAATTCACACATGTGTATGTGAGTGAGCTGACGCCAGCGGAAGCAGTTTGTTCACATTTCTGTGGTGGGAGGGGGAACCGTGCCCCAGTGATGGATGACATTAATGTTACACTTAATGCGGCCTAAAAGGCACAGAGACACCAGGTCACGTTCCACAGTTCAGACTTTAAAAAGTCATCTGTCCTTTGTAGGGGGGACGTGACATTACATTTAAAAAGTCTAAATTAACAGTTAATAAGTTATTCAAACATTTTTTTACTGTTGCTGTCATAAAGGTAACACTGCACGTTTCCCCAGACTCAGTTGTGTGGTAATATTTGTACAGGAGAATATCTGACTTTCCTCCTCTGTGGAGGAAGTCTGACACACTTTTGAGTTTTCTAATCGCTTACAATGCACTTAAGTTTGAGGACAACTAGAGAGCCACTCGCACTGGCCTAGTTTGAACTCTTCTTGTTATGGTGCTTGCAAACACACAAAACCGAGGGTCAGTGTGAAGGAGAGGGGCTGAGACAGTGGAGAGGGGCGCACACACAGAGACAAACAGGAAGAACGTAAGAAATTAGACCTGAATAAAGATATTTTTTTTGTTACGTCTGTGGTAAAAAAAAGATTAAAAGATAATAGTTATCTTAATAAGATGTACATTTTTTGGCCATCAACCACCAGCTTTTCTAATCCAGTTTATAGTAAAATTAACAGTAGAGGTGTAAAAAAAATGCTGCTATGCTTTAGTATCACTCACACCGTTATTGTTTTCTGTTAATAATGTAGTCATAATAGTAATAATGTATGCATTCTTGATACATTCTTTTTAATACATATCCCTGAAAAAATACAGGAATAAGAGCATGGATTAGTCGCATTTGACTGAAACAAGATCTGATCCAGATCTGTGCTGGTTAATAAAAGCTCCTGCTGGTGCATCCTTCACAAAAAGCCACTAATTAAGAGGAGTGTGTCTGCACTGTTGTATGTTTATATTCCTGTAAAAACCTTCATTACTCAGCATAAACCTCAGCTTAGGTGACCTTCAGACTAACTGAGTGTGATGCTTTTCTGCATTTGTGTGTGTGTGTGTGTGTGTGTGTGTGTGCAGTGTTCCTGACCTGGGTGAACTGCTCGAGCGTGCGCTGGGCGACGAGGATACAGGATGTTTTCACTGTAGGAAAACTTCTTGCTCTGGCGCTCATCATAGTGGTTGGACTTGTACAAATCTTTAGAGGTAAACACACAAATCAAATAATCATTAAATCACAATAATGACTAAACATGACCAATGCACAACAAATATTGTTGCTGATGAATCTTGTAAGAGAAGAAAATACAGAGCAGCTGAAGTTGAAATAAACACATGTGAAAAATGCATTTGATCTACCGAATATGTAATGTGTAGAAGAAATATATTGATTTTAATAAGAAGACAACCAATAAATAGTTCTGTTAAGGTGTATTTCACTGGTGACCCCTGGTGCACGTGAGTAGATATAACATAAATAAGCTAGTTAGAAAAGCTAGTACTAGTGTAAATCATTTCTTTAAATTTCACAGCTGTGACCCGGCTGTGGCTTTGTCATTTCAGCTGCAAAAAATTATTATAATATTTAAATGAAACGTACTGACACAGTGCACATACACCGTTTACATGAGCTCTTATCTTATTCTATCACCTCTGCCTTTCTCTTACCTGCCTCTAGGTCACTATGATGCCCTGCGGCCCAGCGCAGCCTTCGAGTTCAGTGAGGACCCCTCTGTGGGACAAATAGCTCTGGCCTTCCTCCAGGCTTCGTTTGCCTACAGTGGCTGGAATTTCCTCAACTATGTCACAGAGGAAGTCGTGGAGCCGCGCAAGTATGGCACAAATAGCATATGTGTGTGTAGATAAGGAAATTCCATGTATGCATAGAATGTATTTTATCTGTACTGTTTATGTATGTGCATACTTCACTGTAGTTCATAACAATATTAGTGGCT
>JAUMTR010000017.1:20664696-20682424 GCA_032270685.1 Microctenopoma stevenorrisi
TATACACACACATAATAATGGATTCTGTTTTTCTATATCAATAGGAACCTGCCTCGTGCCATCTACATTTCCATTCCACTGGTGACCCTGGTTTACGCCATGACCAACATTGCTTACTTCTCCTCCATGACCCCTCAGGAACTTCTGGCATCCAATGCTGTGGCAGTGGTGAGCAGCTCTTCATCTCCATGACTGGTTTCTCATAGTTTGCTGCTGAACGAGTCTAAGCTGTGTTGCAATATCTGCGACTGCTTCAGCCAATAGATTATAATCCCTCATCCCTCAAGCAAATTAGTAACTAATGTCTGAGTCAAATGCATAACATGACTAAACGTGTTTCCTGTGAGAAGCATTTCATGTAATGCTGAAAAGCTTGTTCATCAGCGTGTTCCTCGTGTTGTTTCAGACATTCGGGGAGAAGCTGCTAGGGATGTTTTCCTGGGTGATGCCGATCTCTGTAGCACTGTCCACCTTTGGGGGAATCAACGGTTATCTGTTCACCTCCTCCAGGTACACACAGACCAAACTGTCATCAAAATAAAAACCAGTGTGTGACACTGAACACATGCGATGTGTCTGTCTGTAGATTGTGTTTCTCAGGAGCCAGAGAGGGTCACCTGCCCTACCTGCTGGCTATGATCCACCTAAAGAACTGCACCCCAATCCCCGCCCTGCTGGTCTGTGTGAGTACTAATGCAGAGCCAGAGTGAGCACAGACCTGAACCGTGCTTTACCGCAGAGTCTGTCTGAGTGTGCTGCTAATTTTCCTGTTTTGAAGTGTGTTAAACACGTTTCATCTTTGTTTGCCTCAACAACTCGCAGTGTATCGCCACAATATTCATCATGTGCATTGGCGAAACACACAACCTGATCAACTACGTGTCCTTTATCAACTATCTGTCCTACGGGGTGACCATCGCCGGCCTGATCTACCTCCGCAAGAAAAGACCCAACTTAGCAAGACCCATCAAGGTAGAGAAACCACTGCTACGTATATTTTAGTGAGCTATAGCTGCTATGGCTACTGTGTATCTGTAACTTCTCACCTATGAATATTTGGTTCTGTGCAGGTAAACCTGTTGATCCCCATCACCTACCTGATTTTCTGGGCTGTGCTGCTGGGCTTCAGTCTGTACTCTGAGCCAGTGGTTTGTGGGCTGGGAATGGTCATCATGCTGACCGGCGTCCCTGTGTACTTTGTGGGTGTTGAGTGGAAGAAGAAACCCAAATGGATCTACAGGCTAGTTGGTAAGTTGGTCTGTGCCTTAAAACACATTTCTATCTTCAAGCAGTCAGTCTCTGTCACTGAGCGTCGTCCGTTTGTGTTGCAGAACGAGTTACCTACATGGGCCAGAAGGTGTGTAATGTGGTGTTTCCTCAGGGAGACCCTTCAGAGACTGAACCCCTCACCGCCTCCAAGGCCACAGACTGAGCAGTGCACTCAACTGCTAATTCACTTTTTAAAAGCAACACCTGTATTTTCCTTTTTTTTTTTTGCCTTGCAATTGTTCTCACGTTGTTTGGGCCGTTTATGTATGGTGACGAGATGCTCTTGCACGTCTCCGCACAGACGCAGCCCGAATGGAGCTACGATGAAACCCCAGTATAAAACAAGCAGGACGATACACTTGGGGCAAAAGCGTAGTGACCCTAAAGCACGTGTTGGTTTGGTAGTGCTGTCCGTTCATTCCTCTCACCAGTATGCCATGTTTCCTTTCATATGGATTTTCATTTCCTCTTCTCACTCAAGGAACTTGCATCTGTTCTGTCCTCTGCTCCACTTCCAGTATCTTCTAACTTTATGAACTAAATCCTGATCTTAATGTGCCTTATGAAATGTACATGCTGGTATAGTGTATTGGTATGTGTGGGTATTTTTGAGTGTAATAACGTTTGTGAGGTAAATATGCAAGCAGTTTCTGCACTTAGCAATACTTTACTCTATTACTGCTGCTATCCTCAATTCTGTTTCACTAATTTCTCACATTTTGTTTACTGTGGATGACTATTCTTTCATCAATTTCTGTGCCAGGCCACAGTATGTGGCTATTACTTTTAATTCATGCCCCTGTGCTTGCTCTTTCTTATATATAAATATCTCACTACTCTCTATTGAGACATACTGTAGGTGCCTTTATGTTATCAGAGAGAGATGAGCTACACGATCCTCAGTTTTCTCAGCAATATTTACAGCACAGGAGCGATAAGAGCTCCCTCCAAAATGAACGAGCTGCATCACCAGCCTCCTCCTTTGGTCTCTGAGTTGCAATCTCTCACAAGGTGCTTGAGCTGCCAAGATAGTGATTAGATTTCACATTTCTCACCCGATCTTGTGATACAGTACTTACCATTAACATAATAACATTAGCAGAATCCATACAAACACATGGATGGTTGGCGGGGCGGGGAGGGGTCCATGTGTGGGGGCCTGTTCTCATCTCCCCAAAGACACATCATCACTGTAATGATCCTTGGTCCTCCGACATGTTATAGATCAACTGGCCTGGAGAAAAAAGATTAGAGAATGATTAATTAATTAGGAACTCATCGACCCACTGTGGGCCTTAAATACTTCCTCTGGCCCCTCTGACTCGGAGTTTAGGCACAAATCAAGACCGTTACTGCACTGAATGTGTGTGGTGACATTAGTTGAGTAATCTCTTAGCATTTGTCTATTAGCTGTTTATGTTGTTGTACAACAGAACATAAGAAGGGTCGGGCCAGTGGCCTTTTTAACAGGAGGTAAACCAGCAGGTTGGAACTTGGATTGAACAAACGGTCCTCTGTCGAGCCAGCAGATGCCTGGAACATGCCCCATGCATCAAATTCATAGACCCACACTTAGGACAGCCTACTTCTCTCTGCAACATCCAGGTGCTGGTAGCTCAGTTGACATCTGTAAATACTTTGTAAAGAAAAAAACTGTTACAAATTTGCCAGGGATCGTTCCTCAGATATGTTTTGATTCATTTGCATACTGTACAATTGATGGGTACAACTCTGTGTTTTGTAAGAGTGTAAAGTTGTCAAAGAATAACAGCGTAATTGCTTATTAAATATACCAACTTCTGAGAAACAGTGTTTTGAAGCACCGGAGGGAGGCGAAAGTTCAGCACCATCATCGGACAAATCAATCACCCCAGCATTGTGGGAAATCTTAGCAAGCTCATACACTAATGCTGTCTCGCTGTGGTCATGTAGGTTTGGAAAGAGGTCCTGATTTGTGTCTCATCAAAAACTCCCACAGTAGATTTCTGGCTTTGTTATTGTCCTGTCGTCCAGTGTGAATTGTGGGAGCTGAAATACACAGGTGTGTTCTTTGTGAACTGTATCCAATCAGGTTTTACACCCGTCTCAAGCAAAATGAAACCACAATGTGGACTGCGACATCAAAGAGTCTAACTTTGTTCTAACGTTAAATTTATTAATTGCAGGCACAGGAAACCAATGAATAAACAGAAGATGCTTACACGTTACTGGGATTTGATTTGAAGACCCCAAGTTGTCACGGAGACATTTCCCGTTAAGCACAAAATGTACAAATATAATAGGAAATCAGAGAAATGCTTTTATATTCAAACACAGTATATGACCTTGGAAAGGACTGAAAAGAAGCTGAGGCCCTGAACCATCACATTTATCTGTGTCGAGAGATAAAACCACAAAAACACATTTCCACAATAAAGCTCCAAAAATAATTAGCTGAAATTAATTAAATGCTCATTAAATGCTCAAATGACATACAGAAACCTTAAAACAGCAAATTAAGGCCACTGGAGGAAACATTTCCTTTGCCTTAACTCCCCTACTACACTAATCCCAGAGACAAGATTCCTGATGCAGTAGCGCACTGCAACTCCAGCGAGGTGAGCCGCACCAATCACCTCGCATCGTCCAACTGTTTCTCCACACAGTTCCAACGTGCAAACCACCACAGTGAATAAAACATCAAGACATTTCTGCACATCATGTAACGCAAACGTTCTTCAAACAGCAGCTAACTATGTCCCTTTAAGTCCAACCGGGACTGACAGTGAAACAAAGAGCAGGGAATGTGTGAGACTAAACTCAAACAGGGGAAAAGCAGCACTCAGATATCTCTAATGGCACATAATATGTAGCAGCTGTTTATGGGAAACAACAGCATGGTAGGACGGCACAAGTTAAAAAAACAGTAGGAATGTGTGACTGTGTTTAGTACAGAAACCTGCCGCTGCTGGAAACCAACCAGGATCGTTTCTCATGCTCTCCTACTGACTTTTCAGCTCAATATCAATAACCTGCAGTAAAAGATGAAGGAGTTGGCTGATTTCCACAAAAACAAAGCAGGTACATTCAGAAGCAGTTTGCTTAGAAATAGTAATTAGCAAAAGGTCACCAGTGTGACGCCTCGAACAGACGAGCTCTGCAAAAAGCTATCGATTCTCAAGGTGTCTGTGTTTTCTTCAAGGCAGAAAGAGCAAATAAATAAAGAAGACCTAGAAAAGGTTTTCAACGTTCTGTTATAGAAAAGTCCACAGCATAGATGTGATTTTCCCCTTTAATAAACCGAGCGTCCATGCGTCTGCAGACGTAGCGTCAGGGTGAAGGAGATTTAAAAAACAAAAACAATCAACGTTCCCCAGTGAAACTGCTCTTTTCATCAGTTCCTGGACATTTGTGAAACCACTTCACTGACACACGCAGCTTTATTACAGTGAGGAAAGGCCTCTGTAAGAAGGAAGTTGGTTCAGGAGCTGGAGTGTACATCTAAACTGATGATATATCAAGTTCAAATGTATTGTAACTCATTACAACTTTTAAAACTTAATCACAGGGTTCATGTTTCTTAAGGAGAGT
The DNA here is from genome assembly GCA_032270685.1 of Microctenopoma stevenorrisi. Taxonomy (NCBI): domain Eukaryota; kingdom Metazoa; phylum Chordata; class Actinopteri; order Anabantiformes; family Anabantidae; genus Microctenopoma; species Microctenopoma stevenorrisi. The sequence goes on from JAUMTR010000017.1 coordinate 20,669,536, forward strand.
TAACGTACCAGGGAAGAAGAGTGGCAAAGGAGACATATGGTTTTGAATGAATACTGACAAATAACATAAGGGTTTAAAGAAGGCTGAAGCCAGGAGTCAGGAAGCTAAGCTCAGAAACGAGGGGAACGCCAGGTTCAGCTGATGGACGTAGCCGTATATTTAAAAGATCAATTTAACATGTGCTGCAAATACTCAGTAGTGCACCAGCGCATCAATCTGCAGCTGGAAAGTGTAGTGTAGAAACGTAATTTATGCCTGAAGAGCCCTGTGATGAGTGATGGACAAACACATGGATAGTTTTGACCTTTGAGCTGGGATCCTATATTATTTCATAACCCTCTCAACCAATAAATTTGGATCCGACAGTGTAGGAGAGTGTTAATCTGATAAAATGCTTTTACGGTTCACAGTATACAGTGGTGCATAATGGCTCTAGGTCACAACACAAAAGCTGCTTTGGCATAATAACAGCGTGCTGCCGATTCTGTCCTGATTCCGTTGGACAGGTTCATGATGAGTGTATGTACAGGTTCAAAGTGAGGTCTGTTTGCATTTCACTGTGGGGAGTCAGCATGAAGCTCCTGCAGGAGGTTCACAACATAGATGTATGTAAACACCACCCATGCTGATTTGACTCTTCTTACTGTGCCTCGTCCATGTGGTGAGGACAGGTACAGTTCTGGTGGGGACACATTTCAAGGACACTTCAGCAGAACAGATTTTGCCAGGACCAGGTCTCAGACAGTGATGTGCTAAACTTTTCAGCACGGTGTCGTCTCTCTCCCTGAATCTCCCCCCTCATCACTGAGGGCTCTGTTCAACCTGCAGAGTCTCATCTTTCCCTCCCGCCTCCTCTCCTCCTGGCTTCTCCTTTCCCTGCTTGGCACTTCCACAGTAATGTGGCTGTTGCTGCCCTCTTCTTTCGCTGAGGAGGAGAGGGAGTCGGTGGGTGAAGTCAGCGGGTGAGGTTGTGTTGTTGGTGTCTGGGAGCTGCTGGGAAACACCGGGGGTGAGATGGGGGACAGAGGCCCTAGTGGAGAGTAACGTCTTAACGAAACACCTTTGAGATTAACTGCAAGCTCCAGGACCAGTTTCCTAGATGCCCGAGGCTGACCGAGGGGTGCAGAGGCTTCCTGGGGGGTGGGAGGAAGTCTAGTGGATGTTGAAGAGTCAGTCTGAGCGGGTGCTGGAGGCTCGGTCTGTGGAGCCCTGCTGCCTCCCCTGCTGTCAGGGGACAGTTCCTCCTCCGGACTGTCCACTGACTGCGATGAGAGAGGTGATGCAGGGCTCTCAGGAGTACAGCTGTCCAGGTCCATGGTGGCTGAGCAGCACGAGCTTGGCCGAACCACCACGTCAACCTCATCCCCACGCCAACCCCGGAGCCTACTTAAGGGCCCTTGCTCTGTGACAGTTCGGTAGCTATGGAGCCCCAGTGTGACCTGTGTGGGTCCAGGGGCATTGAGCAGAGGGGCGTGGCCTCTGGCTCGTCCTCCACTGTTGAAAAGTCGATTCCACAGATGTCCAAGACGCCGCCGAGAGGAAGAGGAGGCCGAGCGTCTGGTTGAGTGACGTCTGATCTGTCTGTGCATCGCCAGCCTCAGATTTTGTAACACAGAGGCCTGGAGGAGGAAGAAGAACAGACACAGGGCGGCTCTCCTGAGCATTAATCCATTATTATTTCAAGATTAAAGATTATTTTTAACCTTTTACCAGAGTCATCGCCAGGATTTAATTTGCCTCCTGAATCTTACTTCATCTCACAGAATGGGAAGAAGCGGCATCACTTCTCATTTCATGTCGCACACATGACTAACATGTGCGACCGTGTTTAACTGTGTGTGAATACTTTACCTGGGTGGCATTGTACACTGGGAAATCTTCCACTGGAGGGATGAGACCCTGAGCAATCAGCTGACCGTAGGATGGGGGAGCCTCTCTCTGAACAAACTCTGCCTCCATGCGAGTCATCTGAGTCTCAAACGCTCTACAGGGAGGAGAGAATAAGACGAAAAGAAGGAAACACGCTGTAGTAAAACATGCTGAATGAAGGGAAAGGCCTACCTATACTCTCTGCTTCTGAGCGAGTGGAGTTTGAGGGCGCAGCCGAGAGCAATGACCAGCAGCAGGCTGCAGACCAGACTTCCAATCAGGGCGGCAGTAATCACTTTCCTGGGCACTGCTGCCAGGCAGTCCCTCTCATCACTCCCATCTAAGCAGTCTTCTTGGCCGTCACACCGCCAAGTCTCAAAGATGCACAAATTAGTCCCGCAGTGGAAGTTTCCTGGTTGGCAGTCGTAGCAGTTCTTCTCGTCGGATCCATCCGGGCACCTCTTCTGGTTGTTGCAGCGCTCTGAGGCTGGGTAGCACACTCCAGTACCACCCTCGCAGGGGAACTCCCCGTCTGGGCACGTGGGGCAGGCCTCCTCGTCGCGGCCAGACGGGCAGTGCCAGTAGCCATCGCAGCGCTGACGTTCAGAATAGCAGCCCTGATCGCTGCCACAGGGACGCTCACCAGGAAAACAGTAACCTTTGACCTTGAAGGGGGGAGGAGAGACACGACATTGTCTAGACAATGAAGGGACTTCTTGTGCTCTGCGTTGACAGAACACTCACTGTCTGCATGAACCAGACTGCTGAGAAAAGTGCTTTGACTGACAGACATATAAAAACGCCCAGACTGCAGTACCTGGTATGTGGCGTTGAAGCCATGTCCAGGGCTGTGAGGCTGCGCCATGTACAGTACGCTCATTTGTCCACGGCTCGACTCCAGCAGGGCCGGTCGCCTGTTGTTATGATACGACAACACTTGTAGGAGATGCTCTGCCCGCTGCAGCAGGCCATCATAAACATGCAGCGAGTCTCTGGGCCCCAGCTGCAGGTCCAGCTGCAGCACGATGGGCTTGGGGTCCTGGGTGTCCAGCAACCAGGAGCACCGGAGCTCTGCCGCAGCGCTCCTGTTAGCGCGGAAAAAATCTGGGGACGCAAACGAGCCAAAGAAGTTTCCCAGACGTTTGCCACAGGTGGTGTCCGGACAACCCAGCTCATCGGTGCCATCGGGGCAGTCCCTCACCCCATTGCATCGCAGGGCAGCGGGCAGGCAGCGGGTGGACTGGGCCTCTGTGCACGACAGGGAGCCGAAAGGGCAGAGGCCAGGCTGGGTCTCAGTGGGAGCGGGCGAGCAGCTGCGTTCATCGGTGGCATCGCCGCACTCATCCTGACCGTTGCACTTCCAGGAGCGAGGAAGACACTTTCCATTCCCGCAAAGGAACTCGTCTGACTGACAGCTGCTCTGACCCAGGTGGCCTGCGGACGACAGAAACTGACGGACTGTAACAGCAAACACTGAAGTGAAAGATTCTAGCACAACACAAACACAGCGTAGTTATATGCAGAGCTCGTATTCAACCTACAGGGGTTTGTGTTACGTAAGGTGCAACTAGTTTGTTTACGGGTCAACACACGCACATCATTATCAGCTCAAGCTATCAAAGACAGGTGACATCACCGTCCAAACCTGTGCCAACCGTGTCTCACGTTTCCAGCCATCTGGCAGGAAGTAAAAAGTATCTCTATCAGGACTTTCACCAGGATATAGAATATATATGTAATGTTTGTATAAGTGAAAGTTTTTATTTCTGTAGAGATTGGATTGGCCCAGCACTGCCCCGGTATCCTCCCCCCTCCAGCTTACCTCTGATGTATGAGAGGCGGAAGCCCTGGGCTTGCCCCGAGCTGTTGGCCTGAGAGTGGAAATAAAGCCAAACACGCCCCCTGGTGGAGATAAAAGGTGGAGGCAGCATGGAGCCACATAGCCTGGATTCCCCGTTCCACGAAGGTATCAGCAGGAGCCAGTCGCCCAAACAATGTCCAGACTCAGCCAAGTCAAAGTTACGGAAACTGGAGCAGAACATTTAGTATTATCAGGGTGTTCATTAACACCATGTGTGTGTGGGTGGGGGTGTTACCTTATGGTAATGACCTCTCCTTGACCTCCCTGGATGTGCCAGCTGCAGTTGACTCCCGCTGGGTAGTTTAAAGGCCAGGAAGGGCTGTAGATCACACCCCTCCGCTCTGTATGGACCTCCACCCGCTCACTGCAGCCTGGTGGAAAACGAAGGGACACGTGGAGATGGGAACGCACACGTGTCTGTGTCACCTTTAATACAACGAGCTGGAAAAGGTACTAGTATTTTTATCAGGACAAAGTCAATGAATGTACTCTGTTATATTGTTTTTCATTTTCAACAAATCAACAATAAACCTTTGTTTATTTTAGTCTTACTCTTGTTTCCTTTGTTTCTTCTCTCTCTCTCCTGGTTGTGCATCATCCTCTCTCTCTTTCTCTCTCTCTCCCTCTCTCTCTCCTCAGGTGCCCTCGCCCTTGGAGCTGTAGTTACTGGTCCTAACAACCTGCCTAGTGCCTCGTCGGCTGCTCCTTGTTGTTATTGTATTGTTGTATTGTATTGTATTGTATTGTTGTTGTCTGTTGTTCTTTCCCTCTCTTTCCTCTCACCCCAAACAGTCGAGGCAGATGACCGCCCACCCTGAGGTTTCTTCCGTTAGAAGAAGTTTTATTTCTCCACTGGCGCCTAGTGCTGCTCAAGTCACTGTTGTGTTCTCTATATGACATATAGATTTATATAATGTGTACAGTATTGAATCTTAAAGTGACTTGAGATGACTTCTGCTGTGATTTGGTGCTCTATAAATAAAATTGAACTGAATATCACAGTATTTGGGTTAAATCTAATTTTTTCATACTTGACTGTTAAAACAAATACACATTTCATGCTATCAAAAGTCAAAATAAGCTACTAGAACAGAAGTAAACAACAAGTGAGACTATTTTCATCTGTGTGTTTCAGGACAACAATGGACTCCCATTGAACCTTCTACTATTATTATTTATGTTCAGGATTCTATTTTCTGTCGCTAATTAAAGAAGAAAACTTAATACAAACCCCCGGTGCTGATCACACCGGGGCTAAAGCACAAGCAGCAGTCACACTGGCAGCCAAGGAAACAGCATCGCCTGCTGCCATCGCACCATTGCTCCAGGGAACCGCACACAGTGTGAGGTGGCCAACATGAGCACCAGGGATGAGCCACAGACCTCTGTGTGCAGACTGTAGAAGGTTTGAGGTGATGTATGAATGTGACATTAATGGAAAAATATAGTTATACAGCTCAATGTTTATTCATCTTGTTACTGCTTAATGCCACAGCAGGAATAAACCACATGCACCAACGAGCCTCTCAATTAACCAGAACCACAGAGACAGAACAGTGGGTGAACAGTTTAAAGATGATTACCCAAAGCTGACGTACACACACACAGCGGCACGGTTCTGCTGAGTCTGTGCGTTAGCTTCAAGCTTTCTTGATGAATCAGTGAAGTCAGCAGAGTGAAACACGGGGCGAGGGGAGGAATCGTTTAGAGCTCAGATGCATATCGACTATCTGGACACGGCCGGCTAAGCACACACGCACATATAACGGCGCACAAAACTGTTCTGGACTCTGTAAACGTAGAGTTTCAGCCTCCAACAGAAACACTTTCCATCACAACTGCACCTGAGGATTAAGGTGGATTAAACTCAGATTTAAGTGTGGCTGTTTAAAGCTCTTCAAATTTTCATCTGTGTTGTTTTTTAAAAACAAAATGTAATCCACTAAGGCTCAGAAAGCCTGTCTAGAAATGTTCCTGTGTGTGTGTGTGTGTGTGTGTGTGTGTGTGTGTGTGTGAAAGGGAGAGACTTTGATCTTCTTAGTACTTGTGTGTGTGAAAAGGTGTAGGTCAGACAAGTACTGACGTGTGTTAAGGATGGTGGTAGTTACATGATATGTGGAAACTGGCTGTAGTCCTCCTCACTCACACACACACACACACACACACACACACACACACACCTCTCAAATCTGAGACAACCTGACCTGTCTTTGGATTCGACAGCCTGCTCCTTTATTTCCATGCCAGTGAAGTGCAGCATATCATAAAAAAGAAGACAGAGGAGGGAGGAGAGAGAGGGAGAGAGGAGGGGATGACTGGCTGCAAAGGAAGCAGTGATGTAATGCCGATAGCAGCATCACATTTGTGAAAGAGCATCCATGTTTCCACACTAAGCCCGATCATTTACCCACCACAGATCAATAGCCACGCAGGTTTGTGCCTCATCTTCTCACATCGCCTCCCATCTGATTCCAAGGAAAACACTGTCCTCACCAATCATATCACTTTATCAGGGAGAAACCCCATCTCTCACTACTGGTTAGTGAGGTGCTAGGATCTTTGTAAAGTACAGAAGCACAAACACACACATTTTCCTGCATGCTGGCGTGTTTTCATCGGGACTAAGGGAACCGATGTATACCCATGTGCACGGGTCTCCATTTAAATATCCCAGCACGGAGGATACGTTGTTGTTTCTCACCTGCACAGAGCAGAGCAGAGCGGAACCACAGCGCTACCAACACCCGCAACGTCGGTCCCATGGTCCGGCGGGGACCTCTGCTATTATCTCGGATACGATTTCCACTGTTTGTTTGACATTTGTGTCCTCCGGCGAAGCACCTGCATCTGTTTTTCAGCTCAGACTCCAACACTCAGTGGGAAAAAGCATTATGTCCTTTCCTTTGCAGTGAGCCAAGACGTACGGGTCAAGCTGGAGACAGCGAAGGGGGCCGTTTCCTCTTCAAAATAAAATTGTTCACTTTGAGCACGCCTTGAGCCTTTAACCCACATCAAGATAATATTTTATTTTTCACTGGTTAAGATTGTGAGTCTGTGTCGTAAACAAGGCCAATACACACATGCACTCAAATGAGACTGTGAATGTGTGTATGTGCCCCTTCTTAAAACAGACACAGTCCTTTTCTGACACTATTCATCAAAAACACTTGATGTCTAAGACAAGAAGACAAAAGGTTAATAAAATTAAATAAAATAAATAAATTATTTGGTCAATGCATTAAGTCATGTTGAGCACCTCTGAAAATTGCAGATACGAGCTTTACTCCGACATGACTGAGTCGTTGGGACGGGCGTGTAAATAAGTATCAGAAGTCATCACATGGTTTTGTTTTCGATTTTCCAGACTTAATGTTTCAACTTTTATTTTGAAGACATCTCCGTTAGACTTCCGCTGTTATTGTAGTGGTTTACTCAATGTTCGACCTGCCGCATTTAAGCTGCACAAAGTGGTCTGTATTATCTGCTTTTCTTCTCAGGCTACGGTCCAGTGGGACAAACGGATGGGTAGCAATGCTAGTTAGTATTCTGGAGTTCAGATGCTGAAATGACAGGCCCACTAAGGTACAGTTCGTTTCCAGTGTTTCCTCCACCAGCATGTCTATTGTGTCTTGGCGGCTCCTGGGTTTAGTAACACGGTTCACTACTGCCATCATGTGGTCAGAGTGGCGCACTGCGCCTCTCTCTAACAGTAAATATAGGGATTATTTACGTTTCTGCACGGAGCAAATTTCGAGCAGGGGAATAAATAAATAAAGTGTCTTTTCACTTTTGCTGTATTTCAAAAAGACTTAGAAACCCCGGCGATGCAATAAAGTGAGGGACTGACGGGTGAGCATAAGGCACCGCTGGGATTCGAACCCAGGATCTCCTGTTTACTAGACAGGCGCTTTAACCAACTAAGCCACGGCGCCACCGATGACGATTACTGAAAAAGACGTCTATATACAAGGCGAGAACTAGTGCGAGATTTGATCAGTGATTCATTATTAGTGTGAATTACGGCTTTCAGTTGTAACACGGTTGGAAACTTTGGGTTACATCAGTAAACTCAGGGCCATAATCACAAATATCCTGTGACTAAAGGTAAGTAGTTTACCTGGATGAGGCAATGTCTCTTTCACACAATCATGTGCATGCTCATCAACATTAGCCTGAAAGTACTTTTACTGGTTACTTTTTTGTGTGATTGAGTTCTTTACTAAATTTTGGTACTGTTCTTTCAATTACAATGATCTCCTGATAAGATAATTACCTAACTTAAATTAAGATTTTATTCAGATGTTAAATGAAATCCTAACCCTCAACCACCCAGCGGCATCTTGCTGGAAAATAAGACCTGGACAATCAAACCAAACGTCCTCTGATTTGTAGAAACCACTAGAAACAAGAAAGACATTTGAAGACGCTGTTACAGAAATAAAGCCAGTATCAGCCTGCGCTATCAAGCTGTATTGCTTTCTCAAAGTCTATTTATCCAGCTCTCACTGAAGTGACAGATACTGGAAAAGTTTTACAAAGGCAATCTAAAAGCAGCATCATGGCATCATCTGGTATCTGCCGTCATTGGTTACTGAGAACAGCTGGCAATCAGCCCTGACAGCATCTGCGGATTAGTTTAATCAGTGATGCACCGTTTCTGGAAAGGAACGGTTAAGGTCTATTTCAAGGAGGCTTTGTGCATCTCTTATGTGGTTAGGAGTATTTCTATTGTTTGAAATTAATGAGAGTCGAGAGAAAATAGCACATGAAATTCCAACAATTTATTCAACAACTTAATAGACATTTTCTTAAGAAGTGTGTTGCTTTATTTGACTAATGTTTGATAAGTGCGGGAACCAAAGCTTTTTACATGCACATGGTCTCAGCACAAATACAGGCTATAGGTTTTTATCATTTCACTTGTCATTTTCCTTAAAAAAAAGAAAAACAATCACACAGCTTTGAATAAAGCATTTGAAGAAGCTTACCAACAACCAGTTCAATGATATACACATAAGCTAACTTATCCGTTTGAATTAAAATATAAAGAAACAGAAACAAGTAAAAACCTAACAGGAAAACAAAGCCGTAAAAATCCAAAGCAAGTCCTACAAACAGCACTGAGTGAATGAGTCTATGGATTCTGCACATTGCTCTGCTGTTTGGTCTGTGTTACACATTGGTTAGTCTTTAAATTAATTATTGTAAATACTATGAAAACAAAATGCAAGTCACACACTCAGCAAACAAGAAACATTCCTTTCATTGACTGATCTGGAGTTCTCAGGGGAAGGGAATGGACGTCAACAAGAGACAAGGTGGGTGGAGGTTTCACCTTGAACACCAGATCACAGTTCAACATACCACAGTATGCACTGGGGCAACCATATGATTTGAAACATCTTAAATATTTTATATGACCTTCACCTGTAGTAGCCATTTAAAGTGTCTATTTGTGTTTCAGGTGCAGTGTAGTAAATCTTTGGCTGTCCCAGTACGAGTTCTTCGGACACAGATCAAAATCATCCCTGCACACAGTCAGTAATATTCAACAACTCTAGGTGCCGTGAGTTAATAGAACATGATCTGATCTGTGTCTGAGAAACTACCAAGCCTTTTCAGTCTCGGACTACCTCCTTGTTTACTCTGCAACTCATACATTTTTTCCCCAAGTAGAATGTAGGTTGTGTGTGTGTGGGAGATTGTGTATGAGATTACTGGTGGGCACATTGTACCCCAGGCCCCTGCGGGCCGTCATCTTCATCTGAGCTGTTGTTGTAGGCCTCCCTGCGGCCGCCTGTAGACGAGCTCTGGCTGACGTCATAATCCTGCAGATCAACCTCCTCTGTGTCTCCGGTGATGATGGGGGCCTCTGACCTTGAAGGCAGCATGTCCTCCAGCTCCTACACGTGGAAAGCATTCATCATACCACAGCTCTCAGAAGTGGTTTCTAGCTGAACTACAGTAAAGGATAAGGCATCTAGGTGGAACAGTTTTAGAGGAAATATGTGGTGCATATGACAAGTTGTGAGTGCTTCTTATTCATCAGCTTAATTATTAAACCCATGGACGGATGGACTAACCCTCATCCCTGAATGGAAAGGAGGAACATGACTTACTGTAAGTTTCTCAGGGCTGATCCAGTTGTTGTCTGGAAACTGGACATCAAACTTAACATATAAGTCTCCCTTCTCAAAAGGATTTCGGTACTGTGGCATGCCCTCTCCTCGCACCACCCTGACGGAGCCTGGAAAAGATGCAACGTGTTCTCAGGTTACTGTCTCACTTTCTCTGTTTTAATATATACCGTTTGTTTCCCATCTCAGAGTTTAAAAACCAAAGACGTAGCAGAGCGTTACCTGGCTCAATGACTTTGCCAGCAGGGTACTTCACAACAATCTGTCTGCTGTCCAAGTGTTTCAGCATAAACTGGAAGCCGCACAGCGCCTCCACCAGCCCAATCTTATGGTTCAGAAACAGGTCATTTCCATCTCGCCTGAATGTCTGGAAAAAAAAAGAAAGAAAAACATTGACTAAATGATCTTGTGTAAATGCGAACGACACGCTTCGTTTCGTAATAGGATAAAATCAAATAATGAGGAGACCACGGATGAAATAAGGTTTGACGCTCACCAACACCTCAACTGGTTTGTTCCACATCAACAAAGCCTCTTAAACTAATAAACTAAGACAAAGCAGATGTTAAGACCAGCAATAACAACTGGCTTTTTTAGTTCTATTCAGTGGTGCAGGAGCAATCTAATCACACTTGTTAATCGATGTCAGCCTTTGTGCTTATATACACATTCTTTGTTTGTGCCGTTTGCTTATGCTCTTCGCCCCTAACACAAAGAATCTGTGTTCAGGCAGTAAAGCACAGTCATGTGTATGGTCACACCACTTTCTGCTGTGCAATGTTGCCAATTCAACATCTGTGTTGCTAGATGTAGTTACCTTTCAGACCCATTTGGCTTTTTGGTTAGCAACATTAACAACTTTGTATGGGCACGACTCATACCGCTTTTCACCTAATTTGGCAGTTAATCATTTAACACAGGGTTTGAATTGCTATAAATCTACATTTCTGGCTCTTAGGTTGCTTTTATGTGCAAATCCAAGCCCACTGAAAATTGGACTTGGTTATGAATTGTTAAATGTTTGCTTTTATAGAAACTACTCAGATACATGTTAAGCAATATTTTTAGGTAACTAATGGTTAAAAAACTAACTTAGGTCTTGTACTTCTAACTTAGCTCTTGTACTCTGCACCGACATGTACGATGCAGCAATCACCAAAACCCAAACATAAGATTGCAAAGCGATTCACAGGCACAGTAAACACAGAAACAGGAAAAGGTTGTGGTCAGGTCAGAAAAGCTGTCTCAGAACTAAGGTCGTCTCGATGTGGGCTCGGTATAATTTGTAAGAGACAACTGTTGTAGAAGCAAAAGTGTGTCCTCTTTTTAAAAGAAAGTCCTCTGTGATGCAGACAGCACATAGAATAGAGCACAGTAAGATAAATGTGGCTACAGTATTGGGACACTGGCCTGCTTACCTCATGCTCTTTTTCCTGCAGGACAAGGACGATATCACCTGGCTCAACGCCAGGTGCCTGGTCAGCTTCTCCTCCAAAGGTAATTTTCTGACCGTGCTTCATGCCTTTATCCACATGTACCTCAAGAATCTTTACCTCCTTCACAACTTTTTTGCCCTCACATTTTTTACAGCGGTCTTTTTCACTGATGACTTCGCCTGGCGTGGGTCAGAGATAATGGAGTTAGCGATGTGTGCAGGTCACAACCCAGTGACACAAAAAGGTCAATCACTACTGTCTCTTACCTTCACCGTTACAATCGGTGCACACAGACTGCATCTGTTGGACCATGCCTGGGGCCAGCTGTCGGATCATGATGCGCATGCCACGCCCCCTACATGTTGTACATTTTTGGACAGCACCTGTCTTGCCACCCTGTCTGCATATACACACACCCAGAAAGGTTTTGTTAGAAATTGATGAAATGTAACAGGACTAACAAAACATTAATCAAGTTGACAACATAGTGGACTAAAGCAGCCTGCTAGTTTTGTAATTTACCCATTACAAGTGCTGCACAGGACATTTTTGCTAAGTTGTAGTTTTGTTGTTTTCCCATTATAAAGGTCCTCCAGTGACACCCTACAGCAAAAAAAGATCTGATTAAATACTGTGACGTATTTCTCTAATGAGAAATACAAAGAAGTACAAAAATTAAAGATGTAACTGAAGAAGTCTCTATGTCAATGCGCAGGCTTGGTCTTACTTGAGTGGGTGGACCATGTCTTCTCCTCTTCTTCGGCCTCCATTCCTGGAACGACTCCCCTGGCCACCCATGAAACCAAAGAGTCCACCGCCAAAGATGTGGGAGAAGATGTCGTCCATCCCCGGGCCACCGCCACCTCCTTCCCGCAAGCCCTGTTCTCCATAGCGATCATAGAGTTCCTTCTTTTCAGGGTTCGTCAGCACCTCATATGCAAAGCTGATTTCTTTGAACTATGTTTTGAGAGGACAGGAATACACCGAAAGACACATGAAACATGCAAGATGTGATTTGCTAGAACAGCACAGGTAATCAAACACAAAGAACACAAAACAGCTACAAGTAGTTTCACCTGGCTTAGGAGAAATATAACTATTAAAAAACAAGTGCAAAGTGGAAAGAAGTGAAAAACTTTTGGGAGATCTCTATACAAGGCTAATTTCACACCTGATCATTTACCCTTTCACTCATCACATAAACCCCTAAATATGTTTCATTGGAATTTTCTAATATTAAAACAGCAAGTAGAGACTTGCGAAAGCCCTCTGGAACGGAAGGGTGTAACGTTGTCAGGGAACTAAAAGAGTAACTAGTCCAGTTGCTATTGGATTAACCTTTTGGATGACAGGGAGTCTTCACAGAGCACAGGTACAGTTTGTACATTAACTGATCATTCACAACATTAAATCCATCTAGTTCTAAGTACGAGTAGACTCAGTACGAGTCTGTGGCTATACAGAGCCATAAGCTTGTCATCAGGCGGCCTGGTAGCTCAATGGGTTAATCGTCAGACTGGGATGCAGAAGGTTGTGGGTTCGAACCCCGTCTGACTCCTAATCCATCCATACCAGGTGTGTCCCTG